>CP092882.1:18808344-20008344 GCA_030710605.1 Cordylochernes scorpioides | reverse complement strand
AAATACCTGAAAATTATGTATATTTCAATCAATTATACTCTAATTTTTGTTCTTTAAGAAAAATAGCTACTTGTTTCGACTGCTTTTATATTAGTTTATACTAAACCCTTCCTTTTGTTTTTCTCCTTATTTCATACACTGTAAATAATATTGCTGATTACTGGTATTAGTACTGTTATTCCTTCATGTGCCCTACATTTCTGATTGGAGAATCTATAAAAGATCAAAAGGCCTTAATAAAGCTTTTTATTATTATTGTTAATTTTTTTAAAACTGTTAGGGCAACAAATTGACATTAAGTAACTGTTTGTGAATATTTACAAATTTTTGAATATTTACACATTAAGATCAGTTGTTCTCAGTATTCACAAACCATTCCAAATTGCTGTTGGCCAAATATCTGCAGATATGCAATTTATTGTACATTGAGAACTTTTCAAACATCTTCCTTCGCGATATTTTTTGCAAAAGCATGGCCCTCTTGATGTCTTCTGTAAGACGTTCTTTGATCATTTCAGCGTAGAGGCAAGCGTTCACTTTATACCAGGACCTCTCGTCCTCTAACTCTTCTCGAATCCCTGTGGAATATATGGATATGAAATCTGCTCGTTGGTTAAAATCCCGCTCCAACAGATAGTTTTGTAAAGTGATGTGACTCCTTCCTAGTTGATGACTTTGCATTCTCAGTACTTGTCTACGACAACGATTCCACCAATTCAAAAATTTCTGAGGTAAATTGTGCCAATATACATTTGGATTTATCAGAATCAAATGCAGAATGATAAGTTTGATAACATGCAAAAATGGAATTCTTTCTTTTAAAACAAGCTTTAAAAATTGAATCAGATCCCTTTCATCCAATTCATTTAGAAACAATATTAGGCTTCGCAGGTTCAAACATCTTGCCCCATCTAGAAGATGGAGATTATCGAGAAGAAGATTACATTTTGTCATATCCACCTTCGCACCAGCTTCAATTAGAAACTTAACTTGAAAGTCAGCGCATGAATTCATAGCATATAATAGTGGTGTGAAACCAAGAGAGCATTTTTCATTAACGTTTGCTCCAGCATATATTAAGATTTGTAAGATTTCTATTGGAGCATTTGCTTTTTGAATTGAAAACTCGTTTGTTCCGCCTACTGCAATCCTAAAAAGATAGTTTATTGTACTATTTCTTGAATTATCGATGTATCCATTTCTGAAGAAATACTCAAGAATTTTGGCACTTTTATTTACAGCAGTGCGTAAAAAAAGATTTATGTCTCCCTCCGGGATTTTAAATCCCAAATCTAAGAGTTTGAAAAAGGCCTCCGTCCGCCCAAATAAAGACGCTTGAAACAAAATGGAAACTACGTAGGTCCGGGACATGATACTTACGCCTTTTTCTATGAACAATAAATGGATCTCAGCGTCGTCCGAGTATTGTATCGCTGTCGTGAAAGGTGTTCCCTTATCACCCCAGGCATTGACGTCTGCCCCAGCTTCAACCAGATAACGAATAAATTCTTTCGATTCCTGTGTATATTTCCCATGTTCGTTTAAAAGTTCTTTAATTGTCATCATTAATACCCTTTCAAATTTATCCATGGCGTTTACATCTGCCCCATCTCCTACAAGATATTTAGCAATATCCAATTTTTTATAATGAATTGCGTCCATCAATGGCGTTTTTTCTTGATAATCCTTGGAGTTGATGTTAGCTCCAGCTTTCACTAGATATTGAACCACGTCTACATTGCCCTTTCTGACAGCCACTTGTAGTGGAACAACTCCTCCACTTCCCTGTAGATTGACGTCTACGCCACTATTTATCAATTCTTGAATTCTTTCAAAATTGTTGTTAAACACAGCCCAGTGTAGTCTTTCATCCATTCTCTCTTGTTATCTAAATATAAATTCAAATACTTATATAGAGAAAAAATTAGAATATAATTGCACTCGCCACTTTATAAAAGATAAAATGAGAATTGAAGTAAATTTGTATGACTATACATAATTTCTATCACAGAGCAAATATAATATTATTAAATATAATTTTGAATAGTAGAGAAATATTTTTATAGCAGTTTTTTTTAAATAGGTATATAATTTGTTAATAAAAATATTTATTAAAAAAATTTTCATTAATATATATAATTTACATTAATATATATAAGAAGATAGCCGAGGAGCAACTCATCGAGTTTATCTAAAGGGAATGTGAAGATACATTAAGAGTATAGATAGTGGATTAAAAATTGCAATGGGTATATTTTGATTTCTTAGAAGCAGCATTTCAAGTAAGGTTAAATAAAAATACTTTCTAAACATTCAGGCAGATCACGGATAAATCCCAGGAATCCAGAGTAAATCTCCATGGAAAATTCATACAGAGAAGAAATTCTGATTATAAGGAAATAGAATTAGAAACACGCTACCATTATAAATTAATAAAATTCAATAATACAAATGCACTTGTTTTAAAACAAAGAGGTTTGGTGGTGATCAAGTAAAATTCGAAGTAAAAAAAATCTACGATTGGAAAATTGAATAAATTGAAAATAAATGTAACAAATAATATTTGGATTATATATTAATATATATAGTCACGACCGTCTTTCCTCAATTCCTCATCGCTGTCACGGATGCGCGCGCATCATCATTATGATCATTATCTTCTATAGAAGCTTCTATCTTTATAATTATGTATATTTACAAAAAGTCAATTCGCTCGCGCCTCTAGCGGTGAAAATGAGGGTAATACCAGCTGACCTAATGTACATGTAAAGTTTGGAGCGGGACGTTTCACAAGAGTGACATCCACGGCTCCAATTTATAATTGTAACAAATAGTATTTGAATAAAAACATTCAATCGGGTAAAACACGGGCGTTGCCCGGGTCATTCGGCTAGTATATTTCTATTAATGATATTGGAATCAATTTACTGAAATATGACAGATAAATTAAAATATTAATTTACTTTTGGCAGATTTTGCTTGTAAAAAATAAATAAAAACAAAGCAATTTGGGGAAAATAAATAAAGTAAATTTTGAAGGTAAAAATTTACGATAGGAAAAATTAAATATATTAAAAAATAAACTACTAATATTTGTAGAATAAAAAAAGAATGACACACGAAGTAAAAAATATCGAAAATTTTGGCATATAGATCGCTATGTATAGTTCCGTATCTTTGGAGGAGATTGTTTAAAACTTCACAACTGAAAACTCTGTTAGTGTATTATCTATATGGATATATATATGTGATGATTTAAGACCATGGAATTGTTGTAAATAGTCTAAATATCCACTACCACATGTTCCACCCCATGACTGTATATAACTTCTTATGTACTGCACATAGAAAACCTCAACTAACATCAATCTGTACCGCGTAAGAATCTAATAAAGTATTGCAACTGTACAGATAGAAGGAATGGAGAGAGACAGGAGAAAGTTAAGGTTAAAACAAATCAGGTTTAGGACAGAAGTCGAAGCAAGGCCTAGCAAAAGAGGCTTAAAACCAGCCCAACTATAAATAAGTTACAAGTCAATACTTCCTGACAGGACAGGGCGTATCTGATATCGAGGAAACCATAAAATCTAAGAGTGACGCCCAATTTCCGGGCCAAGACAGGACGTATTTTCAATCAAAGAAAGCCGCAAGGCCAATTACAGAAGACATCACCTAAGTAGGTCAACCAATAGCCTACGGCCACGTGAAAAAGTCCCACCAATTAGGAAAGAATCACCTAAATAGGTCAGCCAATCAGAAAGAAGCAAGGTCGTGGTGTTAAATCGAAGACCTAGAATAGGCAGTCTTCGCTTGGAACTCAACGGTAACACTTGCTCTAAAATCTCTCTCTCCTCATCCCATTCCTTCTTGACGTCAGACGCTTTTAGTGGAATCTCTGTTTGTTTATTTCACCTTTGGCCCAGCTGTGTCGCCTTCCACCACGACTGCACGGGAGAGTTGACATCGAGGTTCGTCGAGCATCAGGTAACACTGGTCCCAGAGGTCCCAAGATATCACATATATAGATGTCGTAAACCCGGGTAAGCCAACAAGTGAGTTGGAAGCAGTCGGGGTTGAGTGGCTAGGCGTGCAGAGTGGGAAGTCCGCACGGGACAGTAAGGATAAAGTTTGGGATCAAAAGACGCTCTCCTAGTACGTCTCACGTGGCACCAGGACCAGGGGAAAGTTGAGGATTAACTGAGGAAAGCTCGGCGTCCTGCATGAAGTCGCGGAGGCAGGGAGGATCCAAAACGGCGGCCACGAGCGCCGCCGTGAGATGATAATGGCCTAGAACTGAGCGCCTGTCCGAAAATATCTACTGTAACCTAACTAACTGTCAACATCCGGGCCAACGCCCCTTCTTTGTCCCTCTCTGGATCCCCCGGGTGTCCGGTGGCAAGCTGGTGTCACTTTGAGACGACTAGAAAAGACGTCATACTTTATTACCTACCGTAAAGATAGAGGCTGCCTGACCGGCATTCATATTTATATAAAAAATAGACACTTCGGCCAGTTGGACTCCAACTATTTTTTATATAAATATTTATTACTTACATATCACATTGTTTAAATTACGATATCTACTTATATATTTGCCTTATTCTGTCTGTTTGTCTGTTTGTTTGTCTGAAGCTCACGGATGGGATTTTTCATAACCATCGGTGGTTCAGTGGTAGAATGCTCGCCTGCCACGCGGGCGGCCCGGGTTCGATTCCCGGCCGATGCATTTTTTTTTATTTTTACAATTTTTAAAACTCATTTATATATTATACAAGAATGACATCCACGGCGCCAATTTATAATTGTAACGAATAGTATTTGAACAAAAGCATTTAATCGGGTAAAACCCGGGCGTTGCCCGGGTCATTCGTATATAATAATTGTATAAACGAATGCAAGACAAAATCACCGCGAATGTTTCTTATTTTTAAGGCAATTTCTTTTTAAGGCAATTATCGTTATTTATAGTTAATTTTTGTTTCGATTTTATTGAAAAAAAAAACCGATATGGTGCCTTTAAAAAATGATCTTTATTACTATGCAGTTTTCTATTTAGTCAATATACCTAAGTTCATGTTGCAAATGTAATTATCTCTATCGATTTAGTAGGTGAAATGCAAAAAAAAAAAAAATCGACATGATATAATCTTTATGAAAATTCACATTTTTATTTTTATATTTTCAAGACACACACAGTTTGGGGCGGGACGTTTCACAAGAGAGACATCCACGGCGCCAATTTATAATTGTAACGAATAGTATTTTAATTAAAACGTTTTAAAAACACACAGTTTGGAACGCGACGTTTCACAAGAGTGACATCCATGGCGCCAATTTATAATTGTAACGAATAGTATTTGAATTAAAACGTTTTTAAAATATATACGCACTCGGGTAAAACCCGGGCGTTGCCCGGGCCATTCGTCTAGTATATATATATTTCTCCAAGATGCAGCGGATTGGAATCAAATAAACGATCGGTCCTTCTGGCGAAAAGGTCAGTAAAATCGAAACCAACATACCTTTGAAAATTCTCGAAAGATGTGGCCTCGAGTACAAAGTAGAAAAAACTCTTTCAACAAAGAAACGAATTCGCGAATCCCTATTAGATTCAATATCACGTAGACAAAAGACTCTGAGAATGGAAAATGGATCAAAATTTAATGAAAATAATGTTTCCATGAGAGAGAGATTGAAACTTCTATATTACATAGTTCATATAATATTATATAGGGTTAATAGGAGAAGGAAAGTAAAATTAAATATTATTTTCATCAGAGGAATCCCACTGATGGTCTTCTGATATGATGTCACATTCCGCCTTGAAGTCGGACAGATCTCCCCGACTATTGCCAGGTCGAGGAATTGCTTCAGAACAGACCTCTGCTCAGGCGACAGAAAACAACCAGAGCTGCCCCTCCACAAGTTGAAGAAAAAAACTCGACGAAGATGGCCCTTGGACAACAGTTACAAATGCAAAAAAGCCAAGAGTACCACCTGTAATAGCCGAAAATGTAACAGACTGGAAGTTGCTCTGCCAAAAAGCTGAAAGATGTGTGTACAGAAAAATTCCAATGTAGAGATCTTTAATTAAACGTAAAAACATGGTGAAGGAAGACGAGTTTCTTTTATTGATGCATAGGTGCAAGCTTTCGGGTAAAAATTTGTAAAATAATAAGAAATATCTATATCGGTTTTGCAGAAAGTTTGGCCAACATACTCAATTCAACCGGATTTTCTTGGTTAATTTACTGCAACGATATAAACATGGTCCAGAGGGAAATTCTATCAATAGTCAAGATAGCAACAGAACAATCTATTGAAATTGATCAGGTTAAAATAGAAAATTCTGAATTCTATCCTCACTATAAGTACTTACATAGTTCATTTTTGACTGAAAGCTATTTACTTAGCGATCTTCTATTTCCAGTAAAACGCTATATTGCACAACAGGGAATAATACTCCATTCGTTTTTTAGGAAAACCATAGCAAAATCTTCAGTGAGGGGGATACCATATGCCATCTTTGCAACGAAAAAATAGAAATAGAAATATCTCATTATATCTTTGAGTGCCAGTATATTAGCGAAGAAAGAGAGACGTTCTTCTCAAAAGTAAAAACGACAGTCAACTTACCTGAGTACAAAGTATTTTAACCAGCGTCATATCAAGTACAATGGTTGCTCTGCCCCTATATAACTTTTACAAAGCAGTGAGTAAGAAAAATAACTTAGATTCATCGTTTTCTCTTTCAGTATATGATGGCGATTGATAACGCGTACGTGATTAGCTTTTCTTGATTAATCAAGAATGGGTATTTGGCCAATTCTGGAATAATTAGAAACCAACGAATAATTGATATTTATTCCGATAGATGGCCCAAGCCATCAGCAACTTTCAGTTGCCCAATAAGGAGATGCCTTTTTTTCAATTTATAAACCTTATCCCAGTACAATATCATATTTGTACTATTTTTTCATATACAATATATATTTTCTAATCTATTCCAGGCCACAACGGCCACCTTATAAGTTTGTAAACTTGCATTGTTATTCGGGAATGAAATAGCCTATAAAACACCAGACTTCTAAATGGTCTAGATGTATACTAAGAACTAGATCATTATCCCGGTCTATGAACGGGTCTTGAACAATAGTCATTTCTAAACCCCCCCTTGTTAAAGTTTTACTTATATTTATTTATGAAAATTCGAAACTATTATAGAAGCGTATGATTCTTTTAAAAATAAAACAATTTTTAACTACCCTTACTACAATGGAAAGATTAATGGGAGGGCCTGGCTCTGCAGTAAGGGTAGTAGAAATTGATTTATTTAAAAAATAATCATACGCGTCTATAATATAGATGGAAAATTTGCCGGGAGGAAATTGACCCAAAGAAACATAGGGCGCCTCTCCCGTCAAAATAAACGTCAAAACCTGACGCCATCTATTGACCGTCGCCGCAAACTAGCGGCCTCGGGTCGGTGACAAAGCCACAACACCAGCTTTGGAAAACTGAGAAAACACCTCTTAGATTGTGAAGATTCCATTAGATTCCGTGTGGATCTCATGGAATAAAGTCCACCCTAGGCTGACGAGGGCCATTAGCCCGAAACCATGGTCTCTAGGTGGACGCTTCTCAGTTTGCCAAAACTGGTGTTGTGGCTTTGTCACCGACCCGAGGCCGTTAGTTTGCGGCGACGGTCAATAGATGGCGTCAGGTTTTGACGTTTATTTTGACGGGAGAGGCGCCCTATGCTTCTAAGCGTCTATAATAGTTTCGAATTTTCATAACATATGGCGCGCTAATGCATCATAATATTTATTTATATTCATTGTGACATATATAAATATGTGCATGGCGATATTGAGATACAGATAACTGGATTGTAACATTTTTGACAGGTTTTTGCTTTTAATTCCAAAGAGGTTCAGATAGGAACCTGAATATTTGGATTTCTTTTCCTTCTCTGAAGTCTTGAATAATCACTGAAGCATTCAAGTCGCTACTTCCAATAGTTTTTGAGTTGAAATCGTGCAAAACAAACGAAATAAAAGGAAATATAGAAATTAAATTTAATTGCCATCTATCGTTAAAATTTTACACAAATAAATTTACTGGCGATGCGTTTCTTTTAAATATGATCAAATATTATCTCTACAGACCTTACTGCAATGATATGAGTTAATGAATGAGAATTCTTGGCTCATCAGTAGTATATTCCAAACCAATCCAATACAATAGTAGAGCGGTCTAGAGATTAATTTGGCGAAACCGCTGAGAGGATTCACTACTGATGAGCCAAGCCCTCTCATAACTCATATCATTGCAGTAAGGTCTGTAGAGATAATATTTGATGATATTTAAAAGAAATGCATTGCCAGTAAATTTATTTGTGTAAAATATAGAAATTTGTTTATTCCCAGCCATCCTGACCACTTATATTTCTGAAAATATGTAAACACTTGCATTGTTAGTTGGACTGAGCGAGTGTTCAAAATTTAAGACTTCCATGTGATATTAAAGCATATTCAAATTAAATTATAAAATTTGAAAGACAATTAGGGAATTGTGCCTTCCCGACCACTCTGACCACCCAGAAGTCAAAAAGTTTGTCAACTTGAATTGTCATCAGGTTCGAAAATAAGTGTGCAAAATTTCAGACTTCTAGTGCCCTGTAAGTATATTAAAAATTGATTTAAAAATTTGTGTACAGACCTGAGGCAAGTTAAATAAAAGCTTTTTAAAAACCTTTATTACTGGGACTTAGGCCTTAAATAGACGCAAGTCTGCTTGCAGAGGATTGGTCAATTCCTCGTAATAGGCGAGAAGTGACGTAAGCAAAACCCTAACTGAAAATGTCGCTTTAATTTTGATTTGGGGAACCCTAAATTTACAGTGAATTATGTTGCAAAGGTTGCAGACACATGATTGTTGAAGGATAATTGATATATATTTAATTTGGATTATGATTATTATATGGATTAATTTTAGCTACAAAAGATTAATTGAGAAAGAGGAACTATTTATAACAGTAGCGTGAAATATGATACTATATATAATATCATATATAAAGAACATAAATATATGCCTGAAGATATTGAAATCAGATTACTGATTTCTAACAGATAAATTAATATATTTATTGACTTTTGGCAGCCTTTTGCTTGTGAGTCCAAGGAGGTTTAAGATAGGAACCTGAATATTCGCATTTCTAACTCGTTTGAGATCTTGAACAATTTCCGAAAAAAAAAAAAACAATTCGCAACTCCCAACAGTTTCCAACTTGTCATCGTGCAACACATAAGATTTAGAAATATATATAGAAATTGGTGAATTCCCGGCTACCCCGACCACTCTGAAAAGTCTGAAAATTTGTAAACTTGCATTTTTAAATGAACTGAGCGAGTGTTCGAAATTTCATACTTCTATGTGGTCTGGAAGCTTTATAAAATTAAATTACAAAATTTGTAAAGCAATTAGAAAATTTGTCCATACCCGTCCACCCTGACAACCCAGATGTCTTAAAATTTGTCAACGTGCATTGTCATCGGGTTCTAAAGAGTGTACACAATTTCAGATTTCTACGTGCTCTGGAAGTATATTAAAATTTGATTACAAAATTTGTGGACAGACAGACATATGGAAAAGCTAGTTAAAATCAAAGTTTTTAAATAGATTTAAATGAAACACAAAATGATGATGATAGTAATAATAATATATTAATTGGAATACTCCTGACTACTTTTCACAGTAAAATTATATAATCATAATAAATATAATTTGATAAAATAATATTCGTATAGAAAAAAATCACTCGGGAAGATGCTGGGAGAAGCCAGGTCATTCAGTTAGTGTATAATAATTATGATCATTTGAGATATCTCCAAAATATGCAATATTGTTATTTGTTTATATATTTTGAGGATGTTATTTTTCTATATATTTACTATTAATTTCAGGCTTTGAAGAGCTTTTATATTAATCTATATATTCACAGCTATATACAATGCAAAACTTTCACTTTTTTCAGTAGTTTTGGTGGAGAATAGTGACAAACACCAATTTATAATATATTCAGTAGTTTTATTATTTATTTGGGGTAAAAAAAGACAAATCTCTCATTAATTATTAAAGATAATCAAACAGTCTAAATCCTAGCCTCAAAATAAATAATTAATAAATAAAAATACATAAAAAAGTTTTTATTTAAAAATGTACTAAAAAGGAAAAGATAAAATGTTTTATATTCTGTCATTGAGCAATTAGATATATATGAGTGAAAATGAAAGCGGCGATTACAAGATTTGTGGCCAGACAGACAGACAGACAGACGGACATGAAGGCAAGTTAAATAAACGCTTTTTAAAAAAAGTAAGGAAGCTTTAATTTTATCTAACTTGAACCAAAACCCAGCTACCACTCGTACCCAGTAAATAGGATTCTATCCATCACATGTTGTATATAAACCTTACACCATATAGAACAACCATGTAACACCTTGTAACCTTTGTAGATAAAGTAAGGTGTAGAGTTTGTATAATGGCGGGAGAAATACATTTTGATTTGATATTGTAACAAAGTATTTTTATTTTAGCAGAGTACTAGCGGATGTGTACCCGGCTTCGCCCGGGTTTTATCCGAGTGAAAGTTTGCCTAACGAATATTATTGATAATAATATTCTGGAACACACAGAATATTATGATAATAATGATAATTATATTCGTTAAGTCATATATTTATATAATATTTTTAGATTGAGATTATTAGCTAGTATGTAAAAAAATTAACTCTGTTGAATTTTTTTTTTGTATTTATATATAAATAAAATTAACTCTGTTGATTTTTTTTTGTATTTAATCGATAACACCGAAGTTACGCATGTTAAAGTTAGGAAATATATTTTGATGTTAAGCAAAACCTGCTCCATCTCGTTTTACATAAATGTTGAAAATTTGGTTGAAATTGATGCATTGTAACGAAAGTTTTTAGTGAACAACACTTATGAAATTTGCATTTTATTAATATAGATTATATTTTTATGTTTATATTTTGTTATACTCTGTACACTTCCCTCTTTTGCTTATCTTTTGTTTATCACTTATAGTTTGTTCTTTCCTGAAATAAATTGTTGTCTCATACCGAAGTTGGTCTTCCTAATTTTCCACGTGGCAATATTGAAAATAATGATGATATTATTAATTAATTATCATTATGTATCATCATAGCTTTGAAGAAATTATGAAATACGTCAAGAATTTAAATTATAAAACTATTTTAGAGGCGTAATATTCTTTTTAAAATAAAACAATTTCTACTGTCCTTACTGCGATGGAAAAATTAAAGGGAGGGCCTGGCTCATCAGTGGTGAACCCTCCCAGCGGTTTCGCCAGTTTAATCTACCATACCGCTGTTATATTGTTATTTTTGGAACTTCCTTTTATAGGTGACTGTTGTAAGACTCTTGGAATGGGTATTTTAGAAGAACTATGGACATAAGCTTTTAGGACAGCAGAATTAAATATAATTATAAATATATAATATGCTTCGAGCAATCGCTCTTCCGCAAATATCAAATTGTGTCTTTTATGCCTTTCAAGAATTTGCTAGAGTGGATGTTTGGTCACTGTTTTAATAAATTTAATTATTTTTACTTAGATAATTATAATTCTTTTATAACTAGCCGAATGACCTAAGAAATGCCAAGGATTTACTCGAGTGCATTTTCTATCCGAGTGAATATGTATAAAATAAATACTGTTTTTTTTAAATAAAATAAAAATTTTACAATTATTACCCGGCTTCGCCTTGGTTCTCTCAGGGTGAATGTTTGCCCGATGAAGAAAAAATTCTTTAAAACATATTATTAATTATAACCCTTACATATATCATCACTCTAAAGAGTCAAATAATTTGAAAAATGAATATTTAAAAGTGAAACACAAAATGTTTATAATAGTTTTAATAGTACACCTATCCCCCGATTTACACGGTAGATACGTTCCTGAGAAAAACGTGTAAATCGGGGGATAGGTGTACACAGAAAAAAAAAATAAAATGCATTGGCAGGTTAAAATATGTAGTCAGCACATAAGCTCGGGATTCCTCGTGAGATGTGTACACAGCGCATGCGCATGTGATCAATCACAGTAGCATTTAGTATAGTGCGATAAAAAAACTTATTTGGAAAACCGTGTAAAAGCGAAAACGTGTAAAACAAGTACCGTGTAAATCGGAGGATAGGTGTACACTAATTGGAATCCTCATGAGAGTAATAATTAGAGAGTATTAATGATATAATTATGATAAATAACATATGTTAAAACGCTATTCGCCTGGCAAACATTCATTAGGGGAGAAGCCGGGAAAATCTAGGTCATTGAATGTCCGTATATATAATAATTATATTATGATGCATTAGCGCGCCATCTGTTAACAAAATATGAAACTATTATAGACGCGTATGATATCTTTTTAAAAATAAACAATTTGACATAATAATTATAATAATTTTATAACTCCAAAAATAAGCAAAATGGTTTGTTTACTTATCTAATTTTAGTATTTAATTAGCTTATATGTTTATCTATATATTCAGTTACCAACATGTCAAATTTCCAATGGATTCAGTAGTTTTGCTGGAGAAAAGTAACAAACATCCGAGTTTGTGTTGCTGAGACAGTCGTTTTTACTGCGAAGTAAAAAGTAAGATTTCCAACAGATAGCATAACCAAGATTCAATGACATATATATATATATATATATATATATATATATATATATATATATATATATATAATTATAATAATAAATAGTTATTTAATTTTATAGTCCAGTTTTGTATTAAGATTATCTTCACTATTATGATCATTTAAATTCAAATTATAAAATTTGTAAAATGTTATTAATTTGTAGATAGAGAGAGAAAAAAAAAATCCTTTACTTCTAATACATCCTCAAGTTAATTATATATTTATAATTAATAACAATAAAAATTAACAACGTAACGTCTATTACATCGGCTTTTACACGTCATTTAGACATACTCTAATCCTATATATAGAATAATCGAAGAGAGAATATATATAATAGTTAGAAAAAAGAGAGAAAGACAGAACCATGCACCTTTAATCAAACTAATAATAAGGAAAAAAAAAAGTTTTGTAAAGAAGGTAGATAAGATTGTTAGTATATATATATATATTTTTATGATTTTATATTTTATCCTTTTTTTTTTTAAAGATTTTTAAAGGTTTTTTTTATTTTATAATATGATTATAAATAGTTGTATTTAGTAATATATCTATAGTATGAATTAACATTTGTTATAAGTTTGGATATTATGTTTTGAAACCCTAATGGTAGACCAGACATACACAAAAAACTTTAAATTGAAATAAATTGGAAAAAGAGATCTGCTGGACCGGGGATCTTCAGATAAAAGTCCAACGACATTTCACCCCTTCTTTATTATGTCATAGATCTCTTTTAAACCGGATTTTATGTGTTAATATTAAGTTGTTTCAGTGAAATATTTAAATGAACATATATAACAGATACAAGTGTTAACAAATTCAAACTGTAAACCTACCTCGACCGCGGCGTCCTCCATTGTGAATATCTATTTCTGGCTGACACATGTTGCGGGAGGGGAATGTCCCCCCACATTTCAAATTTAGACCATTTATTCAGATTTTTTTTGAACAACAAGAAAATTAAAGAAGAAAGGAAAAATAGTTAAGGGAAGAAAGCTGAATTTCATAATCTTTACAGCTAGTTATATCAAAATAACTGATTCAACACTTATTCATCTTTTAATATTCCTTTAAAAAGGCAAATTATAAGAGTTTAATAAAGCTATTAATTGTGCAAATTCATCTTTATTTAACTTCCATTTTCCTCCCCAGAAATTGGAGATTAAATAAAATGAACTTTATACTATAACACTTTAAAAATCTTGTGAGAATATCTTTTAATCAGTTATTTAATCAAAGTTTAATTAACTGTTAAAGATTATAAATTTGTATTAGTTAATATTAAGAGAAATTATAGAAAGTTGATTTCATAAATGGATATTTCCATTTATTTTTTTTTAAATATTTTATAATTGATATACTGTTGAAATATTTTACTTGTTTGATACTAAATTTGTTTTTAATAAATTCCATGTTTAAATTTTTAACATCTTCTATGAAATTATCTAATATATTATTTATTCTATAAAATCTTAGAAACTGACCATAATATATACCTTTACAGCAATTTAATGATATTTTAGAATTCATATTACAGTATTTTATAATATTGAAATTATAATTACTCTTTTTATTATAAACTCTAACAGCACTATTTGTAAGGTCTATATTCAAGTCTAAAAAGTTAACTTTTTTGTTTCTATAAATTTTTTCATTGTTCTTAAGTTTCAAGTATTTAGGATATATTTCAGGTATTAATTTTTTAAACTGTGGATTATTAAATATTATTATGTCATCTACATATCGGAATATTTGCCAATTAATATTATTTTGTAGAAAGTATTCTCTTTCGTACCAAATAGACCTTACAAATAGTGCTGTTAGAGTTTATAATAAAAAGAGTAATTATAATTTCAATATTATAAAATACTGTAATATGAATTCTAATATATCATTAAATTGCTGTAAAGGTATATATTATGGTCAGTTTCTAAGATTTTATAGAATAAATAATATATTAGATAATTTCATAGAAGATGTTAAAAATTTAAACATGGAATTTATTAAAAACAAATTTAGTATCAAACAAGTAAAATATTTCAACAGTATATCAATTATAAAATATTTAAAAAAAAATAAATGGAAATATCCATTTATGAAATCAACTTTCTATAATTTCTCTTAATATTAACTAATACAAATTTATAATCTTTAACAGTTAATTAAACTTTGATTAAATAACTGATTAAAAGATATTCTCACAAGATTTTTAAAGTGTTATAGTATAAAGTTCATTTTATTTAATCTCCAATTTCTGGGGAGGAAAATGGAAGTTAAATAAAGATGAATTTGCACAATTAATAGCTTTATTAAACTCTTATAATTTGCTTTTTAAAGGAATATTAAAAGATGAATAAGTGTTGAATCAGTTATTTTGATATAACTAGCTGTAAAGATTATGAAATTCAGCTTTCTTCCCTTAACTATTTTTCCTTTCTTCTTTAATTTTCTTGTTGTTCAAAAAAATTCTGAATAAATGGTCTAAATTTGAAATGTGGGGGGACATTCCCCTCCCGCAACATGTGTCAGCCAGAAATAGATAATCACAATGGAGGACGCCGCGGTCGAGGTAGGTTTACAGTTTGAATTTGTTAACACTTGTATCTGTTATATATGTTCATTTAAATATTTCACTGAAACAACTTAATATTAACACATAAAATCCGGTTTAAAAGAGATCTATGACATAATAAAGAAGGGGTGAAATGTCGTTGGACTTTTATCTGAAGATCCCCGGTCCAGCAGATCTCTTTTTCCAATTTATTTCAATTTAAAGTTTTTTGTGTATGTCTGGTCTACCATTAGGGTTTCAAAACATAATATCCAAACTTATAACAAATGTTAATTCATACTATAGATATATTACTAAATACAACTATTTATAATCATATTATAAAATAAAAAAAACCTTTAAAAATCTTTAAAAAAAAAAAAAGGATAAAATATAAAATCATAAAAATATATATATATATATACTAACAATCTTATCTACCTTCTTTACAAAACTTTTTTTTTTTTCCTTATTATTAGTTTGATTAAAAGTGCATGGTTCTGTCTTTCTCTCTTTTTTCTAACTATTATATATATTCTCTCTTCGATTATTCTATATATAGGATTAGAGTATATCTAAATGACGTGTAAAAGCCGATGTAATAGACGTTACGTTGTTAATTTTTATTGTTATTAATTATAAATATATAATTAACTTGAGGATGTATTAGAAGTAAAGGATTTTTTTTTCTCTCTCTATCTACAAATTAATAACATTTTACAAATTTTATAATTTGAATTTAAATGATCATAATAGTGAAGATAATCTTAATACAAAACTGGACTATAAAATTAAATAACTATTTATTATTATAATTAATTTAGATTTAGCTTGCTAATCTAATCAAATCTAATTGATATAAGTTATCATTATTATCAGTTTGCTCCTTAAGTTTTAAAATTAGAATCACTGTTATAATTTTGTTATATAGTTTCTACACTATATATATATATATATATATATATAGATTTCATATATATGAAAAAACAATAGAAAAAGTGGTACAGCCTTCTCCACGCTGACGAGCGCTAACAGCGCGAAACGCGTTCGTGGATGGATTTTCTTGATTTATCAAGAAATTGGATTGGCTAAATATCAGGGAACAGGCTAAATCAATGTTTAGTTGATTTCTGTTCCACCAGATGGCGCTCTGCCTTCTGAAAAGCACATGTGCTCCTGGTCAGGATATGCCTTTTTTATTATCTACTTATATATTTGCCTTATTCTGTCTGTCTGTCTGTCTGAAGCTCACGGATAGAATGCGCGCCCATTGGCCGCCAGCAAACACGTGACCTCCTTGCCCGCCCCCCTCTAGACAACCCTGTTATCAGCTGTGTGTTACATCCACCTGTCTATACAGACCACCCTGTCTATAGCGGTCACCCTAGGCAACCCTGTTATCAGCTGTGTGATGCATACACCTGTCTAAACAGACCACCCTGTCTATAGCGACCACTCTAGACAACCCTGTTATCAGCTGTGTGATACATCCACCTGTCTATACAGACCACCCTGTCTATAGCGACCACTCTAGACAACCCTGCTATCAGCTGTGTGATACATCCACCTGTCTATACAGACCACCCTGTCTATAGCGACCACCCTAGACAACCCTGTTATCAGCTGTGTGATACATCCACCTGTCTATACAGACCACCCTGTTTATAGCGTACACCCTAGACAACCCTGTTATCAGCTGTGTGATACATCCACCTGTCTATACAGACCACCCTGTCTATAGCGACCACCCAAGACAACCCTGTTATCAGCTGTGTGATACATCCACCTGTCTATACAGACCACCCTGTCTATAGCGGTCACTTTCGGCAACCCTGTTATCATCAGTGTGATACATCCACCTGTCTATACAGACCACCCTGTCTATAGCGGTCACTTTCGGCAACCCTGTTATCAGCTGTGTGATACATCCACCTGTCTAAACAGACCACCCTGTCTATAGCGACCACTCTAGACAACCCTGTTATCAGCTGTGTGATACATCCACCTGTCTATACAGACCACCCTGTCTATAGCGACCACCCTAGACAACCCTGTTATCAGCTGTGTGATACATCCACTTGTCTAAACAGACCACCCTGTCTATAGCGACCACTCTAGACAACCCTGTTATCAGCTGTGTGATACATCCACCTGTCTATACAGACCACCCTGTCTATAGCGACCACCCTAGACAACCCTGTTATCATCAGTGTGATACATCCACCTGTCTATACAGACCACCCTGTCTATAGCGACCACTCTAGACAACCCTGTTATCAGCTGTGTGATACATCCACCTGTCTAAACAGACCACCCTGTCTATAGCGACCACTCTAGACAACCCTGTTATCAGCTGTGTGTTACATCCACCTGTCTATACAGACCACCCTGTCTATAGCGTCCACCCTAGACAACCCTGTTATCAGCTGTGTGATACATCCACCTGTCTATACAGACCACCCTGTCTATAGCGACCACCCTAGACAACCCTGTTATCAGCTGTGTGATACATCCACCTGTCTATACAGACCACCCTGTCTATAGCGGTCACCTTCGGCAACCCTGTTATCATCAGTGTGATACATCCACCTGTCTATACAGACCACCCTGTCTATAGCGGTCACTTTCGGCAACCCTGTTATCAGCTGTGTGATACATCCACCTGTCTAAACAGACAACCCTGTCTATAGCGACCACTCTAGACAACCCTGTTATCAGCTGTGTGATACATCCACCTGTCTATACCGACCACCCTGTCTATAGCGACCACCCTAGACAACCCTGTTATCAGCTGTGTGATACATCCACCTGTCTAAAAAGACCACCCTGTCTATAGCGACCACCCTAGACAACCCTGTTATCAGCTGTGTGATACATCCACCTGTCTATACAGACCACCCTGTCTATAGCGGTCACTCTCGGCAACCCTGTTATCATCAGTGTGATACATCCACCTGTCTATACAGACCACCCTGTCTATAGCGGTCACTTTCGGCAACCCTGTTATCAGCTGTGTGATACATCCACCTGTCTAAACAGACCACCCTGTCTATAGCGACCACTCTAGACAACCCTGTTATCAGCTGTGTGATACATCCACCTGTCTATACAGACCACCCTGTCTATAGCGACCACCCTAGACAACCCTGTTATCAGCTGTGTGATACATCCACCTGTCTAAACAGACCACTCTGTCTATAGCGACCACTCTAGACAACCCTGTTATCAGCTGTGTGATACATCCACCTGTCTATACAGACCACCCTGTCTATAGCGACCACCCTAGACAACCCTGTTATCACCAGTGTGATACATCCACCTGTCTATACAGACCACCCTGTCTATAGCGACCACTCTAGACAACCCTGGTATCGGCTGTGTGATACATCCACCTGTCTAAACAGACCACCCTGTCTATAGCGACCACTCTAGACAACTTGTTATCGGCTGTGTGATACATCCACCCGTCTATACCGACCACCCTGTCTATAGCGACCACCCTAGACAACCCTGTTATCAGCTGTGTGATACATCCACCTGTCTATACAGACCACCCTGTCTATAGCGACCACCCTAGACAACCCTGTTATCAGCTGTGTGATACATCCACCTGTCTAAACAGGCCACCCTGTCTATAGCGACCACCCTAGACAACCCTGTTATCAGCTGTGTGATACATCCACCTGTCTATACAGACCACCCTGTCTATAGCGACCACCCTAGACAACCCTGTTATCAGCTGTGTGATACATCCACCCGTCTATACAGACCACCCTGTCAATAGCGACCACCCAAGACAACGTTTTTAAAATATATTCGCACTCGGGTAAACCCCGGGCGTTGCCCGGGCCTTTCGTCTAGTATATATATATGTAAATAGAATCGTCTAATATAAAATAGTAGAGTTCTAAAAAAACAGCATGGTAGATTTAACTAGCGAAACCGCAGGGAGGGTTCATCACTGATGAGTCAGGTCATCAATAGTTTATATTATTCATAGCAATGACCGTGAGATTTTGTTTTATTTGAAAAAAAAAGAGAAAAATTTGGATGTAATAGTTTTTTAGGAAAGAGGCAAGTTGGATGGAGTTGTGGAGAAACTGACGTAGAGCTTCGATTAATTGGACCGAGACAACTTTCCTAAACAATTTCATTTTTTTCCTTAATTTCTCTGACATCGCCGTCTTGACTGGACAGTTCTACCTTGTTAGTAGGGCTTGGCTCTCTTCAGTTTCACGCTTCATTAAAACTGCCTCTTCCGGGAGTCATTTCGGAACTCTTTTTTTGATGGTCTTTTTCTTTTAAACAAAGATAATTTTTGTGTTCAAATTGGATATGTAATTGTGGGTCTCTTCAACTTCGTTATGCAACTTACAGAGATGAAATAATAACAATGGAGTGAGAAAAAAACGATGATTTGAGTTTTAGCTGGAAAAATATTGTGTATTTGATTAGTAAACTGATTTCCCATGCCTTCTTATTGGACGAATGTGGCCATGTTTGTACATAAAAGGGGTTCAAAAGTGTTGTAAGGGCTCTTCCTGGAGAATTGCGTGGAGACGCTTTAACTAAAAGTGTTACGTCAGTACTCGCGACGCGCTTTTGAGGCACGCCGACAATTTTTAAATATTTTTTTCACACTCTCCTGCTGCCATTGAAGTTCAAATATGGTTTAAAATGTCGATCTGCTGAATAAGTACAGCTATGAAAATTATAATTTTTTTTTTGCATTTTTAGAATTCTCATTTTAGAGTTTTGAAAATTGAGATGAGCTTCGGAGGCTGGGCGCGAGTAAATAAAGCTTAAATGTGTGATCTTTGTTTCTGGTTGGTGTATGGTGATCTCCTGGCAAACCTCCGCTTCCATCAACGCCGTAATAAACAATTAGAGTCGTTTTTTATAGAATTTATAACGTGTATTTTTACTACATCCCTTTTTTGTTGTATATTTTATTATGCATGCATTTCTTTGTATTAGGCCTTAGTACTTTTTGTCTTTAACCCCGTAAAAAAGTAACTTTTATTATGATGCATTAGCGCGCCATCTGTTATGAAAGTTCAAAACAATTATAGACGTGTATGACACCACTGATGAGCCAGGCCTTCCCATTAATTTTTCCATTGCAGTAAGGGCAGTAGAAATTGTTTAATTTTTAAAAGAATTATACGCGTCTATAATAGTGTCGAATTTTCACAAAGCAACTTTTGTCAGTCTAGAGAAGATTATCGGTTTTAAGAAAGATTTTGTAAAATTTCAAATTCTATATTTTTTATAAATTGATTTCTTATTTAAGATTCAAATGTTGGTATTCAAATTGATCTTCTTGGTAAACAAACACATTGAGGGTATTACTTTTATGCAAGTATTTAGAAACTATCGTGTTTGAAAAATTGCAGAAAATTATTTTTTAAATACACCTATCCCCCGATTTACACGGTAGATACGTTCCTTAGAAAAACGTGTAAATCGGGGGATAGGTGTACACAGAAATAAAAATAAAATGCATTGACAGGTTAAAATATGTAGTCAGCACATAAGCTCGGGATTCCTCGTGAGATGTGTACACAGCGCATGTGTTCAATCCCAGTAGCATTTAGTATAGTGCGATAAAAAAAAAAAAAATATTCGGAAAACCGTGTGAAAGCGAAAACGTGTAAAAAATACCGTGTAAATCGGGGGATAGGTGTACTTAATTAACTACTCCACAAAAGGTTTCTTTTCTAATGTATTATCATAGTAAGCTTTAGAGTTTAAGAATTCTTCTATAGGCATTCCATCCAAATATACATTTAAAATATTTATTTGCACACTGCCTGCGACTGGACTCGAGCCCGTCAGACCTGTTTTGAATATTTCTTTTATAAAATTTTACTTCAATTATTCACTGATTCTTTGATACCAAACACCATAGTCCGATAGTCAACAAATATGTAACTATGGCTTTTCTTGATTTATCAAGAAATTGGGTTGGCCAAATATCAGGGAACAGGCTAAATCAATGTTTAGTTGATTTCTGTTCCACCAGATGGCGCTCTGGCAGAGCCTTCTGAAAAGCACATGTGCTCCTGGTCAGGATATGCCATTTTTATTTTTAATATGTAGCTATATGAATACAATGATGTTCGATCAAGGTCTTCTCTTTAGTTTATATAAATTCTACAAGACCGCAGTCACCGTTCGGAGGAGATTAATAGAATCGCCGAATGTCGTGGTCCATTTGTATGAGGAAAGCGAAGACTAGAACGCGGCTGATTCCACACTCGCCTTTTCAGTGATACGCTAACTTATTAACGGTGGAATCTGTGACTACTGGACATGCGTCGGACCTGTAGGCTGTTGTTGGGTTCTGTGCTGCCTGGAGTATAGGAGCTCCATCTATGCTTCCTTTCTGTAGTGAATCTGTATAAGACCGGTGGTCTTAATAAAGCTGTAAGTGTGTGTGTGTGTGATACCAAACACCTTGCCTTTACTACAGCTATTGTGCTTGAACATGTGCCAATCGGTCATAACCTTGTTTTGTAACATGGATAAACTGCGGCAATTTAGAAACAGGTAAACCATAGAGAGAAAGTGTGTAGGAATTTTATAATTCTAAACCACAAGGTTTGAGAATAGGAACAATATTTAGTAAGGCTATACTACATTATAATGATTATCAACAACAACAAAAGCTTTATTAAGACTTTTTAGTCCCATACAGATTCTCCAAGCAGAAATATAAGATACATGCAGGGAAAACAATGATAGAACTTAATGGTAACATAAAATTTATATACAGAGAAAATTATATAAAGACAATCAAGTTAATAGATTCATCTGGGCAAATTGGAGGCAAAGAAAGTTACTATACATGGATTTACCACGGATTCTCGTGTTAGGTCTTGTGGAGTTATTTGGTAGCAGCTCTGAGACTTAGCTATGTAGAACTTTTCCTAGTCATCATCCCCGCCCTTGACATTGCCGGTTGGACTTCACTTGTAAGCATTTCGACCTGTGAGTCAATTGTGGAGTCTTCCACTAGTAAATTGGTTGAATCCCTCAAGCTGCCCTTGTAAGATGTAGTCTTATTATAATGATTATCACCGAGATGGTACATTGAGCTCAAGACAGAGATGGCTGGCGTCGTGTTTGGGATGTAATACGTATAGTGGGCCACAATGTTCGATCGCGAATAAAATTATATTACTACTACATTGCAGGCAAAATTTCCATGTGTCTTCATCTATTTTAAACATCGTATATTTCAAGTAAAGAATTTTGTGAAACCAAAGTTTTCAACAATGAAGTAAATAATTTTAACCATTTATAATTTTCTCTAAATTCCCTTAGACAATTTGAGAAAGCGATGCTAAAATAAATCTTCTCAAAGTCAGAATAAGATTTAAAAATAACTTTATATTTATGATTTGAGATCTCACTCTTTCGTTGAATTACTCGAAGATATTGGCTACCATGGGACCAATCGGATGGCATATCTATCGCTCAAAGTCCATTCCAACGACCGTTTGTGAAGTTGGTGAAGAAACCGAATATACCTCTACTTCAAGAAAGTGATTTGAAACTTTTATACTCCAGGTATTTCGCATATAGTTCTGACCAAGATTATTCTTCATTGCTCATGCATACATTTGATACAGAAAATTCATTGCTTATGCACATTTGATACAGGAAAATAATTTGAATTCAATGTTTATTGGATAAGATCAACACTAAAACGAAATGGTCTCGATTCTAAAAGTGAAGATGAAATCATAAAAGCACACATCGTGATTTGTTCATTATTCCAAAGTAACTTTATTAGGTACCGCTCAAAAAGAGCTAACTAGATTATGTTATTTAAAATGAATAATATGAACAGGTTCTTCACATATAAAAAAGTGTCCAATACGGGATTCGATCCTTGTACATGGCTGTCGTAAACCGACGGTTTATACTGCAGGCCACCGACTATCTTATTTGTTCATTAACTCTTTTAAACAATTTCATTAACAATTTTACATATTGGCATACAGGTGTTTAGTTCGCAATGTCGAGAAATTTTTCAACATAGTCATAAAGGGAAGCTGGTGGAGTTTGTGGAATCAGTAAACGTAGATCTTGAAATTGAATTGTTATAGATTGAAAACGCGCAAGACGGTTATTCATAATTAGCCAATATATTTAATCATATAAACTTTCTCCTTGGAATATTAAAAATATAAAGCCAAGTGCCAGGAGAAAATGTTTTTTATTAATCGAATACACGAGCTTTCATCTTTCTTCTTTCACAATTCTTCTTTGTCTATCGCTACTTAACCTTAAATAAACCAGTAGGCTTACGCCCTCTTTTTACGTTAATTTCTCAAATGCTTCAGTTTGTAATGTGGAATAAAGATTATCCCCCTTTGAGAAAATCCTAAGGTTGCGCCTAGATACGAAACTACGTGCACGACGCACTAGATGTAAACAAATACACACGATTGGGTATTTTTATCAGGTCTATATTCGCCGTAAGCGAAAATATTTCTGTGGTTAATCCGGTCGTAATGGTTAAATATTATCAAGCAGGAATTTTCCAAAATATTTCTACATAAAAAATATCTATAAAAGCATAGGTCGCCTCTCCCGTCAAAATAAGCATCAAGACTAGTCGCCATATATTAACCGTCGCCGCAAATAAATGAATTTCCTCCCGGAAAAATTTCCATAAAAATATATGCCGAATGCTGTCGACTCTATGTCGAATCCTGTCGACTTTCTTCTTTACTGTGGGATTTCGGTAGTCTGGTCTGTTGTATTGAGTCGTGGGGAAAGATGATGATTGCGCAGTCGTGATAGTGGTGAGTGGTAAGGCACACAGAGACGAATCACAAGGGAAGCCGAGGCATCAGAGAGAGGGAACGCAGAGGCCCAGTAGCGGCTGGCGGGCCATCCACCCCGTTCACAAAGACTTACTAACGATCTGTCTGCTATCTTGCATCCACTGAACTCTGACTGACTACCGCGGGGCAAGCCCTTTTTATATGCTCAAGTCTTACGTCACCGGACGTCTGGCGCCCTGGCGTCGAGGGGGCGGTTTACCTTATTTGGCTGCGGGTAAGCCCTGTTTACGTCATTTTATTGGCGCCGCGTTGACCTCATGGCTGCGGGATAAGCCCTTTTGGTTTCTACGTTCCCTCTAGATGTACCTCTTTATTTAATTGAACACTCAAAAACGATACATACAAAGTTAAATTGATTAAAGGAGGATTGGGTACAATGATTAAAAGTCCATATTAGATTAGGGGGTGTAAGAAGAGGTGGTGAGTATTTACACTGGTGTTTATAATTCTTAAATTACCACATATATATAAATTGAAAAATATATTTTCAACACCTTTCAAAATCTATATAAAATTTAATTATACTGAACCAATCATTTTAATTTTATGACACATATCTATTAGTATGTTCTGAAGATCATTTGTTGGTTGGAAGTTGATTCAGAAAAAAAAACATAGCCACATCAACTAATGATTTATTTAACTCCCGACATTTCAGTGACTTCCTGTCACTCTCCTCAGTGGAATGATTACTTTGAATCCTAGTTCTACTTATATACATGTTATATTAAAATATTATTTTATTTAAAATTATATATCATCGATTCAAATACTCTGTTAAATCGACCGCCAGAGGTCGCGCTTTCTCCTTTATATAACCCGTTGTTGTTGTTTTCCACTGGCCTTTTTTTTTTGGTTAGCAGCCCCGTAAAATAAAGATATTTTCTCTCTTCTCTCTTTCCACTGGCCGGCTCAAATCTTTTGTACATTATGTAAATAAGTATTTTTTTTTATTCTTACGCCTTAAGCCAGGCAGTACTTTCACCAAATTGTTCTTTTATATATACCATAAGTTCTCAACCAAGTAAAGGTAGTTGACCAGGTTCAGAATATTTTCCTAAGACGCTACCTAAATTTACCAAAGTATATTCCGGGCTTTATGCTAAGGATGGAGTGTGGACGAGTATCACAGGAAGTTATCATAACTAAACAGGTCCTGAGATTTTGGGTGAGGATTATGAAAATGGAAGAGAGTAGGTTGCCCCGGGCATGTTTGTCACACCTCTGGACATTACACAGCAATCAAAGGGCTGGTTTAACCTTTGTCGAAAACCTGTCAACCATTTTAGACTCAAACGGTTTTTCGTTCCTGAAGGGTTGTCCGGATTACACTGCAATACTAACTGAAATCCCTGCTATTATTCGAATAGCAACCGAACAAAGCATCCAAAATGACATGGCGAAAATCCTTAATACTTCACATTACAGTCACTTCAAATACCTAAAAAATTCAATAACAGCAGACGATATTTATTCACAACTATTCCTCTAGCAATTAAAAGATTTTTTGCACAACTGAGACTCCTATTTCTCCTTACTCTTACTCCTATTCTTCCCAGAAAATCGTTCAAAGCGCTGGAAGATTGATTTGACTCTAACTTGCGATCTGTGTAAAAACAGAATCCAAGACGAAATTATGCATATAATATTTGGATGCTCTTGATTAGAGAAACAGAGGAAAGAAATTTTGGGTGACTTACCCTGGTCTCAACCTGACTGCCAACAAATTTGCAGCTGGATGAACACACTGATGGTTGATCAGGGTCTCTCCCTCGGTTTATATAAATTCTACAAGGCCGCAGTCAATGTCCGTTGGAGAATAATGGATTCGCCGAATGTCGTGGTTTGCTTGGAGGAAGAAAACGAAGATTGAATGCGGCTGATTCCACACTAGCCCTCTCAATGATATTCTAACCTTGACATATTCTAAACATTGGTACTTTAATTTAAATATTTAATCATGTATGGTTCCTTTTGCTCTGTATGTTTACTTTTTGTATATATGGTTATATTTCTTTTTGTTTGTTTTTTCTTTCTTCTCTCTTTCCTTATTACTTCTTGTATTCTAGTTTTTACTTTTGAAATATCTTCCTTTGCTAAATCCTGTAGAGGGGAATCATGTATAGGGCTGGATGCCCCAATAAAAAAGGCTTGGGTGTGTGTGTGTGTGTATATACCATAAGTTAAATTAAAGCAATATCTGATCAAAACTATTTTATATAATTATACTTTCAAGATTTTTAATCACGACTGCATCACCATAGCATAATCTCAACAATTTCAAAATCAGCAGAAAATCTCTTTTTTTTTATTTATAATATACATACATGATTTACTCAAATACATGCAAAGTAATGCAAGTAACCATTACTCTGAAGACAGTAACAGGAAGTTCACTCAAACGTCGTGAGTTAAACTATTGGTTGTATGTTAGGGTCAATTCTACCCAGGATAACCTTTTGAGTTCACGACAATGGGTAAAATTTACCCAATTTTACTCTCTATCTTCTTTGATGTTTGATGCCAAGTGTCCTAATACAATGTATTCTACCAGAAACACAGTAGTAAATTTATCTGCTCATTTTTTACTTTATTAAAAAAAGGTAAATTATTAAACGCTTATTTTCCTTTTGATAATAAATATATTTCAAATCCTGTTGACGAAGAATTGAAAACTGATAATCAGTTAGAAGAAAGAGCACAGACACTGAACAATGTTTATTATCAGAAGTCTCATGTAGATTTCCTTATGTATATACACCATGTACCTAATTCAATGACACTAACTTATTGGATCTACAAAAAAAAAAAAAAAAAAAAACGGCCTGGAAACACTTGGTGAACTGGTTCACTAAGGCTACCTAGATAGACTCCTAAACTACAGGACAGCCCGGGTAGTTAGCGATCTATGGATACGCTCCAGGAGCCTGGGTTACCTAGGTGTTACTACTATCTCTCGGCTGTATTGAGAGATCTGGAGAAATTTGCAAATACTTTCCTTGTTAAAATAAATTTTGTTTTATGTTTACTCTTGTTCTGGTCTGACTTATAATCTTGATATGGAGCTATCGAATATAGACATGAAGCCAATAGCCCAGGACGATGCAACATCTGGTGGAGCCACTGGATTCGACCCAGCAATTATAAACGGTAATAAAACCATACACAAGTACGGATGGGAGTATAGATTCTCGAGAATGGATTGAATCCCTAGAAGAAATGGAATTTATATATAAGTGGGCAGATTATATTATCGCCAGATATGCTGCCATACGTGGTATGGAACTGTATAAGCCCAATTTCACCAAATGGGAATCACTAAAAGAACATCTTATTGAATGTTTTTCTACAAAGGATGACAAAGAAGACCTAAGAAAGAAAATGCATTGAATGCAGAATTGGAACGATCTCGTTATATGATACGCAGAATATAGTATTGTTACGACGCTTCTCAGCCGTCGATGTTTGCGTGCAAGGTTTCTGAGAAGACAATGTGGGTTTGTTTTGGATACAGCTTAGTACTATAGATTTATTACCACAACTTTAAAAGGGATATCAATAACTATACATGGGAGATGAACACTTGCCTTCAATGCCGCCCCAGGTAGGTTCCTCCTCGTCCTGCTCTTGTTAATCCACACCGTCTCGGGGCCCAATTCCTCCAGCCCACTTGCCGCGTCTGTCGTCACAGCCGTTCTCCCTCACTCCCCCGCTTCCTCCCACATTGGAATGTCGTCTCGACTTTGTCTACCCCCAGACACGTGGGCCATCCTCCCGCAGCTGGAATCCATCCACCTTTCCACAACTTCACCCTGGGACCTCTGCCTCTCTGATATCTTGTCATACAGCGAGGAGAGAATTATCCATATTACACTGCCCCCCTTCCATTAATTCTTTTCGTCCCGAAAAGGACTGACTTCCCCAGCAGCGCTGATCAATGGCTCTTTGAACGGGGCTAGTCTGTTGAAATGAACAACCTTTGGTTTAGAGTGGGATGAGCGTTGTATCCTAAATACGACATCGTTTAACTTCTTCACAATTCGAAAGGGGCCTTCCCAGGATTTTTGTAGCTTAGGCGAGAGACCTTTCTTCCTTTTCGGGTTGTACAACCAGACTAGTCCTCCCTCTTGAAGGTCGTTCCCGCACGCGTGGGTGTCATACCTCACTTTCATTGCTTCGCTTGCAATCTCTAATTTCTCTCTGGCCCATCGATGCACTTTTTCAAGTCTTGAATGGAGTCGGTCAACAAATTCATTCGAGCCTTCCCCAATACTATTGGGGCATCCAAAGATCAGATCACAGGGAAGCTTTAATTCCCTTCCAAAGAGCATCTTGGCCGGCGAGTAACCCGTGGTTTCATGGACTGAGGATCGGTAGGCCATCAGAAGAATAGGCAGTTGACTGTCCCAGTCTCTTTGGTTCTGGGCGACGAAGAGACTAAGTTGACTGGCTAAGGTTCTATTAAATCTTTCGACCATGCCGTCGGACTGGGGGTGTTGGGAGCTTGTTTCCTGACACTAGTAGCCCGGACTTCCTGTAGCTCCTACTGCCTTCTTTCTGGTCTCAGTTGTTGACGACATGTGGCAGAGCTTTATTTTGGACTGTAAGTTACGAGACTAGACCGGCGGATTGCCTGCCGAGAAAGTTGTTCCTTCGCAAGACTGCGATGTAGCCCGCTGTATGACTAGAGGAAGTACGCCTCACACGAATTTGCTAACACACTCTAACTTTATTCAATCATCCACTCATTTTATATACACTCATATTTACATAACTAAAAAGAAAGAAAGAAGAATTTGCATGACTATGAATCAATGCAGCCTAGCTAGTGATTTACATAGCTAGGCGCAAACATACTCCCCCCCACCGCTGAACTTCAGTTCAGATCTTGAGGCGCAATGGGAAGAGGGGCCAGCTTGGTGATTGGTCTCCTGAAAGCTCCTCCGGCTGTCCAAGTCAGTTTTGTGCAAGACACTTTCACCGAACTTTCCTCCCCGTGGAATAATTGGAGATCTAGAGGTAGGAATGGAGCTGTTTTGATGAGCTTTCCTCAATAGCAGTCTCGCACTGTATCTTCCTTGGCCGCCTCTGGAATAGGTTTTCTGGTAATAAGTTTCATAAACTTCTTCCTTTGGATTCTGGTCCTGCAATGACGGCACTGACTCCGATTCCCTGAAATCTCCCACCTGACCATCTGATGTTGTTTGAACCGCAAGGCTACAAGGTCCACCTTTATAGCTCGACGAGAGAGAGCTGTCCACTTTGCCCATCAGAATCCAACCGAGCTTTGAATTCACTGCTATAGGCTGGTTCCTTCCCAGCATCTTTTTCTCTCCTTGCATCAGATATGCATACATATCTGCACCTAGAATAATGTCGATAGGTGCCGAAATGTGAAACAGAGGGTCTGCCAACTCAAGCCCTCTCTGCATGATCCAGGTCGGTTCTGCCAATTTAAAGTTTGGAATTTCGGTGGTTAAGACCTCCATCACTAGAGCATTCGTTTCATAAATTTCGGATCTATAAATCGACCTGAATGTCAAGTCAACAGATGTAGTTGACACCTGGACTGGATTATTTCCAATACCCCTAAGTGAGCGTCGTGATGTTTCTCCTTTAAGTCCAAGTTTCTCACAAATTTCTTTTGTGATCAAACTAACTTGTGATCCACTATCTAAAAGTGCTCGGCAGATCTGCTGTGCACCGTTTTCACCCTCCACAATTATTTGAGCAGTCGCAAGGAGCACTTGATTGATGGTCTCACTTCCTTGTTCAACACTGGTATTGTTGACTTCACTTACAGGTGTAAAATTCTGTGGCTTCGCACCCTTCTGAGTATTAGTCACCTCTTGGTTAAGCCTATGGAGCAAGGTATGGTGCCTTTTGTTGCACTTCTTGCAAGGTCCTTGGTAACAATTTTTCCTTGCATGACCTTTTTTTTAGACAATTGTAGCACATCTTGTGTTGTTTAACAAATTCCCATTTTTGTTCGATGGGCATTGTACTAAATGTAGTACAGTTGTAGATTCTGTGACCTGCTTTGCATGCTATGCATATTTGAGCATTGGTATCAATCGCAATGTGTACATTTGCATAGTCCTTTTGGATTTCATTTTCCCTTCTTTGATATTCCTTTGATCCCTGTGGCAGACTTCTAGCTTGTCTCTCAAGAAACAGAATGAAGTCTTCATAGCAAGGAAATGATCTCTCATCCTGGGTCAACTCCCACTGCCGTTTCATATCCTCATCGATTCTGTTCCTCAAGAACTGCACAAATATTATGTCCACCAACTCATTTCTTTGCAATCCGAGGGATCCTAGATTGCGTACAGACTCGTTACATGTATCCAGAAGTTCCCTTAGGGCCTTTGCTGATGGATACTTCATTTGCTTGATCTTGAAGATTTTGTTCAGCTGCGCATAAGCCAATTCTCTTTGGTTGTCGTATCTGGATACTAGAGTATCCCATGCTTGCCTGTAGCTTGCCGATGATATTGGGAACCCACGTATCAGTCTGGCCGCTTCTCCCTTCACTGCGGAGCCCAAATACTGCAGCTTTTGTAGATCACTCAGCCCTGGATTTTGATCTATGGTCATTCCGAATACCTCCTTGAAGTTGAACCAAGATTTCGCATCTCCATAGAAGTGAGGCATCTCGAACTTGGACAATATTACTGTTTCGAGGCCCTTTGCTTGTTTTGTATCAGCTGTACTTTGGTTTCCTTCTAATGCACGCCTGAGCTTTATTTCCAGTTTCTTCATTTTATCTTGAATTGTTTCATAACCTTCGAATTCCTTCTCCTCATCTACTTCCTCCTGTTCTAATAACTCGTCAAATAAGTTCTTTGTTTCCGTTTTTATTTCGGATATATCTTCATGTATCAGCTTTAAATTCTGGAGATCTCCTGCCGCTATTTCTTCATCTATGGATGCCAGGTATTTATCCATTCGTCTTGTCTGGAAACGGATCTTGACTTTTAGGCCTTTGATTGCCTTAGGCATATTTTCAGTTTTGAAGGTTTTTTCTCAGCAGAATCACGCTCTTTCTCTTGAGATCCGGTTCGATATGGACCATATGTTGGGAGCTTGTTTCCTGACACTAGTAGCCCGGACTTCCTGTAGCTCCTACTGCCTTCTTTCTGGTCTCAGTTGTTGACGACATGTGGCAGAGCTTTATTTTGGACTGTAAGTTACGGGACTAGACCGGCGGATTGCCTGCCGAGAAAGTTGTTCCTTCGCAAGACTGCGATGTAGCCCGCTGTATGACTAGAGGAAGTACGCCTCACACGAATTTGCTAACACACTCTAACTTTATTCAATCATCCACTCATTTTATATACACTCATATTTACATAACTAAAAAGAAAGAAAGAAGAATTTGCATGACTATGAATCAATGCAGCCTAGCTAGTGATTTACATAGCTAGGCGCAAACAGGGGGTGTAAGGGAGTGGTCCTTGTTTTATGGCTTCCGAGAAGTCCCAAAATGTCCTCCGCTGGGGCTATTGTGCAGCTCTTTGAGGACGGAAGGTACTCGTGATTGGGGAAGAATCATTTTCCATTCAAAATGTTGACCATCATCACTCTCCCATTTCCGGTAGAGAACACCACCTCGAAATTCCAGCGAGTCCCATAAGGACCAATAGCTCTTGGTGATTGGGCTGCAGGATGCAACATCTTCCCATGCTGGCCTGTTGGTCCCGGCATTGAGCCAATTCATGACAGGCCGAAGATCAGCGTCTTCAAACTGAGATTTTCTCATTTCCTCGAGGCTCCATTCGTCTAACTTGAGTTCTTCCGCGAGGGAAAGCTGACGAATATTGTGCTCAGCTTGTGTCTCTGCCTTGGAACAATGCTTGCAGTTCACTGGGCATGGTCGCCTCGAGAGAGCATCTGCGTTCCCGTGAGATTTCCCTTTCCGGTGCTGAATCTCCATGTCATACTCTTGAAGTCGCTGAATCCATCTAGCTAGCTGTCCCTCTGGGCTCTTGAAGTTCAACAGCCATCGTAGGGCTGCATGGTCTGTTCTAAGAAGAAACTTCTGTCCGTATAAATAATGGTGGAAATGCTCAATCGATTTGACGATAGCCAGCAACTCTTTGCGGGTTACACAGTAGTTTCTCTCAGGTTTGGACAGAGTCTTACTGAAGTAAGCGATGACACGTTCGACTCCATCTTGGGTTTGAGATAGAACGGCTCCAATCCCAGTGTTGCTGGCATCTGTGTCCAAAATGAATGGCTCGCCTGGATCAGGGTAGGCTAGCATCGGCGGAGAAGACAGGGCCTGCTTCAGTTTATCCATCGCCCTTTCGCAGTCAACAGTCCAACTGAAGGGGCGGCCAGACTCCGTTAGTCGGTGCAAAGGTCTCGCGATGTTTGAAAACCCCGGAACAAATCTTCTATAATAGCTGCACAAGCCTAGAAAACTTCTTAATTGGTGTACATCCCTTGGTACAGGCCATTGCCGAACAGTCTCAGTTCGGTCTGGATCAGTCTGTATTCCTTGGCGCGAAATCACATGGCCCAGGTAACGAACTTTCTCTTTGAAGAGTTTGCACTTTCTCGGATTCAACTTCAATCTTGCCCCTCGAATCTTTTGTAGGACTCTTTCAAGATTGATTAGATGCTCTTCAAAACTCTTCCCCATCACAATAATGTCATCAAGATAGACTAGGCATGTCTCCAAAGGAATTCCTTGCAGCACCGTCTCCATCAGACGCTCAAAGGTGGCAGGGGCGTTGCATAACCCAAATGGCATTACCTTGAACTGCCAAAGCCCGTTTCCTGTCGTGAAGGCTGTCTTTTCTCTGTCTTCTGGGTGAATGCTGACTTGCCAGTAGCCGCTTTTGAGATCCAAAGTGCTGAACCACTGCGATCCGGAAAGGGTGTCGAGCGTAGCATCAATTCGGGGCAGAGGGTAGGAATCCTTTTTGGTCAGATCATTTAGACGTCGGTAATCCACACAGAATCGTGTGGAGCCATCCTTTTTCTTTACAAGTACAACGGGAGATGCCCAAGGACTAGATGAAGGCTCGATGACATCTTGTTCTGCCATTTCCTCAATCAGTTTGTCAACCTCGTCTCTCCTCGTCATGGGCAATCTTCTTGGGAGCTGCTTGACAGGAGTAGCGCCTCCTGTATCAATCCGATGCTGCGTCACGTTCGTCCGCCCAACATCTTTGGGGCTGGTAGCGAATACGTCTTCATATAGGCAGAGTAGATGTTTAAGCTTCTTTTGCTGTATCCAGTTCAGCCCCTCTCGCGTTCCCTCTAATAGCTCCTGCAGATGGCCTGGAATCAAACTGGAACAAGGGCTTTTATCCAAGTTTTCGACAGTTGTGCAATGGGCCACATTTGTAACAGGCTCAGCTAGAGCTATTTCAGTCCCTTTTCCGAGGGTTTTTGCGGAGTCGAGGAGATTGACCACTCTAATCGGGATGTTACTTTGATCAGATTTACACAGAGTCCGAGCTAACAAGAGTCCTTTTTGACCAAGCTCCTGGCCATTCTCTTCCACAATCAGCAGCTGGGGAACCCCGAGAGAGGCAGTTAGACGTCCTTCAAGAATGCATTCACTCCTCGGAGGAATTTTAACGTCAGATTTGAGTATTACCTTCAGGACTTTATTGGTCGCCGAACTCCTCGAACCCACTAGGGGAATCTCTTCTCCCGCAATCTTGAGTACATTCTCTTGGAAGTCAATTGTGAATCCAAATTTGCGAAGCACGTCCAAGCCGATGAGGCAGTCATCTTTGATGTCAGCGAGGTACCCAAGGTGGCTGAACAAGTTGTTTCCGATCTGGAATTTCAGCACTACTTGACCATAGACTTTTGCTTGTTCTCCAGTGGCTGTTTGCAACACCAGCTCGTTCGACACAGGAATCCTCCTTGATATTGACTCCATTCTCTGAGCTAAATCGACACGGAGCAAGGTGACGTTGGCGCCAGAATCAATCACCATTCGACAAGGCAACCCGTTGACAAGTCCTTCTGTGGCCAGCTCATTGGAGCCTCCCTGGAGACTCGAGACTCTGATAATTTTTCCTGAGGCATCGTCACATCGCATAGCCAGCCCAGGCCCCGTAAGGCTGGCTAATTTTCGTTTCCCGAATATTTCGGAATGGTATTGCCCCTCTCCGAAGGTGCCTGCCGTACTCTGCAATTAGCCCTAATGTGCCCTGGTTTACCACAGTTCCAGCATAGTTTTGTCATTGGGTCTGTAGGTGCGCTGGCGATAGGTCCCCGGGGCTGATTCTGAGAAAGACATACTTTTTTCATTTCTTCTACTGTCCTCTGTAACTGAGAAATTGCTTATTTAATGTCGCCGTCTTTTTGAGATTCGTCGGTCTTCATGACGCGCACTACCTTCTGATAGCCTCTTGTCGCATCACGGGCTGCCTCGAATTTCAATGAGTGGATCAACGCCTCCTGCAACGTCTTGGCTTCAGACATGCGCACTGATTGTTGACACTCAGGGTCCTCGATGGCATCCACGAAATTTTGATGTGCCAGCAGATCTTGAACATGGCGGGGGCAATCAGGGAAGGCTAACCTCGCTAGCCTTTCGACATCTGCTGCCAACTCCTGCAGCGTCTCGTCGCGCTTCTGGCGGCGATTCTTTAATTTCACGACATGGTAGGGCTGCAAAATGTCATCTCCGAAGCGTAGAGTCAGGGCACGGACCAGACATTCATAGTCCAATGATTGTTCTAGTGGCAGGAATTGTAGAACCTCAGTGGCTGAACCTCGGAGCGATGCGGCCAGGTTTATTGCCTTCTCACTGGAGTTCCAGCGATTGCCCAAGGCCACCACTTCGAACTGGGTCTTAAAGCACTTCTACGAAGTCTGTCCGTCGTAGGTAGGAGGCTTGATTTTTGAAAAGCGTTCAGTAGTTTCTAACTGAGGAGAATTGTCCGCTATTCTAAAAGACAGGGGTGTGGCTACAGGGACATCAGCTACATTATTCTCGAACCTTCTCAATCGGGACTCCATATCACTCTGTATAGAGCCTATTTTCTTATTAATCTCTTCGAGTACTTTATTAAAATCTTCCATTTTCTTCCGGGTTAGCATAGGCCAATATTTTCAGAAATTGAAAAGATAACTAAGCTGTATCCCACATCTGACACCAGTTGTTACGACGCTTCTCAGCCGTCGATGTTTGCGTGCAAGGTTTCTGAGAAGACAATGTGGGTTTGTTTTGGATACAGCTTAGTACTATAGATTTATTACCACAACTTTAAAAGGGATATCAATAACTATACATGGGAGATGAACACTTGCCTTCAATGCCGCCCCAGGTAGGTTCCTCCTCGTCCTGCTCTTGTTAATCCACACCGTCTCGGGGCCCAATTCCTCCAGCCCACTTGCCGCGTCTGTCGTCACAGCCGTTCTCCCTCACTCCCCCGCTTCCTCCCACATTGGAATGTCGTCTCGACTTTGCCTACCCCCAGACACGTGGGCCATCCTCCCGCAGCTGGAATCCATCCACCTTTCCACAACTTCACCCTGGGACCTCTGCCTCTCTGATATCTTGTCATACAGCGAGGAGAGAATTATCCATATTACAGTATACTCTTCAGCAATAAGTTCAACCCGTCAATGGAAGAGAAAGAGAAAATTAGATCGGTAGTAGGTGGGTTGAAAAAAGAATACTCTTTAGCATTATATCTGAACTCTCCTACCTCGACAGAAGCATTGCTGAATATCTGTAAAAATTGGACTCATTTGAGCAAGAATATAGAGAAAGAGTGGAGAAGAGAAAGCAAATTTATAAGCCAAGTTCCCCAAAAGAAACCCTATTACTATCAGCCAAGAAGTCAAAATGCTCAACCAAGAAGACAAGACTTTCAAACAAGAAGACAAGGCATCCATCCGCTACCATATTTCAAGATAAGCCAGCTTATAATAATACCAACCTATAAACACTAATGACCCCTCAATACTCCCCAAGAACAATTAACTAATTGCGTACAAAATTATGGTAAAAGCACCACTTGGAAGCATCAAGTGAATAAAACTAAAACCGATGATGGTAGACCAATATGCTTCAAATGTAACAAACCAGGTCACATCGTTAGGTACTGTAGAATTTTTTTTTAAAATGATTCACACACCAAACATTCAAGGAAAACAGCCTTTAATTTCCAGCAGAGTATAATACTGGAGAGCAAAAAAAACCTCGAACACGTTCCCAATCCTAACCTACGCCGATATTTGTGCAGAACCAGGCATATCTACACATAACCGATATGCCCTGCTAGATGATTTAAACTAGACGACGAGCCTGATTCAAGAACCAAAACACCGTCCTGGGGCTTCATGTCAATATTTGATTGGTCCATATCAATATTATAAAGTCAGTCCAGAACAAGTTATCATAAAACACATTTATTTTAACAAGGAAAATATTTACAATTTTCTCCAGATCTCTCAATACAATCGAGAGATATAAACAAAATATTTACAAATAAAACGCTAACTTAGCGTCACGTGACAGATTATGATTCACCAAGTAGGTCACCACAGATTATTCTGCGACAATATACATATATTCTATACCTATGTATATTCTTTCACGGATTTATCAATTTCGTCATATACTGTTGACTCTTGATGGTTTGCATAAATATTTCTCATCAGAATTTTGCCGCCATAGCGCGTGCATTTTGTAAAATATTAATGGGGTTAAATCGATATTTTGAAAATATTGCAATTCATATATGCAATAATATCTACATATTTACATTTATTTCTTTCATTAACTACCACATATGTAAATATATATCTCCAACAGACTCATAATACATTAGTGGTCTTAATAATGTAGAGTTTGTCGATTCGAAAAATACTGTCTAAATACGCCTCAGATAAATCAATATACAAGTGTTAGAATTAAGACAATCTCCCAATTTTCTATAGAAGAAGAAACACAGGTAGTGAAGAATAATTTCTTTATAAAAAAACTGTAGGAGAATCAGAGGCTGGATCTCAGAGAGATTATTGTTTAATTAACAAAACATTAAATTAAGATGACAGAAAACAAAAGTGGCAAAACAAAAGCAAGCGTAGGGGCAGACAACCAAAGTTAAACTAAAAACTACAGGTACAGCCGGTCGGGGTGGCGCCAGGTCACGTGATGTCTGGTAGGAAGGTGGCGTTGCTAGGCAACGTCTGATGTGCGAAGTTACTCTCCAACAAAAACGAATCGTACAAGCTTTCGGACAAGGCGCCCTTCTACGGCTAATAGAATGACACAATGAACCATTTCCACTTGTGTCATACTGTACCCGTAGAAAGGCGTCTGGCCCTAAATCTTGTACGATCGTTTTTTTATATAAGGTTGTTCCAAAAGTTCGTAAACATATTATGATTTATATTTTGCAAGTGTTTACGAACTTTTGGAAAAACCTTGTAATTCTGAAACTTGACCCACCTGCTGATTGGCCACCCTTGATATAGAACATCAGAGATCAAATCATTCTTCTATAAGAATTCTGTTATACTTTTACCAAGGTTACCAATATTACCAAAGTTGTCCTAAAATATCGTAAACACTTGCAAAATATAAATCACAATATGTTTACGACCTTTTGGGACCACCTTATATAATGAAGCTCTTCTGCCCGATCTGTGTTTCTTCTTATGAATCTTTCGGTCAAAGTGTGCACACAAATTGAACACAGAGGTCAAAAGAAATGTAATGGAAGTATGCCACGAAGTAAGAAATGTCAGCCAATAGCAGAGCGTTACGTGTAGGAAGGATAATGACGGGACAAATGGGATTATAGACCAATCAGAGCGCGGCGTTCCTGGACGAATAATTACAGACGAAATACTATAAATATATTTGTTCATATTTATATTTGGATATATATATGTAGCAATATGTATATGAGCATCGTCACACATACGATGGAGAAATTCGAAAGGATATCCAAATCGAAATACAAAACATTTAAAAAGTCTCATCGAATTTTTTTGAAAAATAAAGATGACAATTAAAAATCATAAAGACAACTACATTTTCAGGACCTCTATGCTATATATATGCATATATAGTATATATAACCAACCAAAATAAAGTGGTCTTGCGCATGCGTAGTGGCGCAAGACTGATAAAATGCTACTGACGGAGTTACGAAGCAAATGAAGGAAAACTGACAGCACATATGTATTTTATGATACAATACAATATAATGCGGCCTGTGATTGTAAAACGATATTTGAAAATTATCCCGCATGAGTTTTTTTTTCAACGAAAAATCAAATTTTATTTTTAGGGAGATATAACGATTATTTCGAACCTTAGGAATGAGGTATGAAAGGATGAATTGTGAAGAGTACCCTGGACACTTTTATTTTTTCGTTTATCATTAATCTTCACAATTCATCCTTTCATACTTCATCCTTAAGGTTAGAAATAATCGTTATTTCTCCCTAAAAATAAATTTTGATTTTTCGTTGAAAAGAAACTCATGCGGGATAATTTTCAAATGTCGTTTTACATATGTATTTATATATAGAAAATAATAAAAAGTAAAAGAGAAACAAAATAAGTAGAAACAATTTTAAAGGCATGAGATTCTTTTTGATATTAAACAATTTCTACTGTCTTTACTGCAATGGAAAAATTAATGGGAGGGCCTGGCTCATCAGTGGTGAACCCTCTCAGCGGTTTCGCCAGTTTAATCTACCATACCGCGGTTATATTGCATTTTTGGAACTTCCTTTTATAGTGATACTGTTAATAGACTCTTTGAAAGGGTATTTTAGAAGAACTATGGACATAAGCTTTGAGAACAGTAGAATTACATACATTTATAAATATATAATATGCTTCGAGCAATCGCTCTTCCGCAAATATCAAATTGTTTCTTTTATTAGAACATTTATAATATGATGCACTTGCGCGCCATCTGTTATCAAAATTCGAAACTATTGCTCGAAGCATATTATATATTTATAAATGTATGTAATTCTACTGTCCTCAAAGCTTATGTCCATAGTTCTTCTAAAATACCCATTCAAAGAGTCTATCAACAGTATCACTATAAAAAGAAGTTCCAAAAATGCAATATAACCGCGGTATGGTAGATTAAACTGGCGAAACCGCTGAGAGGGTTCACCACTGATGAGCCAGGCCCTCTCATTAATTTTTTTTTCCATTGCAGTAAGGACAGTAGAAATTGTTTAATATCAAAAAGAATTTTACGCCTTTAAAATAGTTTCGAATTTTGATAACAGATGTCGCGCTAGTGCATCTGAAACAAAATAAGTAGAAGGAAGTTTATATTTTTGAGGTGAATATTCTGAATGCATCAATAAATACACTGGTGTCCAAAAAATAAGAAACTTAACCAATATTGAAATTTCTCAAAAGCTAATTTATTAACAAATATAAAATTTAGTATACAAATAGTTTAAACTATGGAGAATTTAACTAACTATATGAAAATAAAAAAAAATATTTGAAATTATGAAATATGCAAATTATTACCAACATATACAAAGCTAAGGTTCCAGATCTTAAAGAAATAAGATATCAATAGGGAGTATGATCACCTCTAACAGCTATCAAGGTCTCACAGCGAGCCCTCATACTGTTTACCAGGCTTTGGAGGAGGTCCAGGGGTAGTAAACCCCACTCCTCCAATAGAGCAGTTCTTAGCTCAACGAGGGTTCTGGGAGAGGGGTACGAGCTCCAATACGCCTCCCTAGAGCATCCCACACATGCTCTATTATATTCAGGTCCGGAGATCTGGCTGGCCAATCCATCCTTCGAATATTCTCACTCTGGAGATATTCATTGACTAGCCTAGCCCTATGCGGTCGAGCATTATCGTCCATAAAAATTAAATTGTGATCAATTTGATCTCTATAAGGTCTTAGATAGGGCTCAAGGATCTCGTCCCTGTACCTTTGGGCAGTTAAAGTGCCCCCAGAAAAAATGTGGAGGGGTGTGCGTCTGCTAGAACTGATGCCAGCCCAGACTAAGAGACTGCCCCCTCTAAAACTGTCTATTTCCCTGATGTTACTGGGATGATAGCGGGTTCCAGGCTCCCTCCAGATGAAAACTCGTCGAGAATCTGTGTTTAAACTAAATCTTGACTCGTCACTGAAGAGAACATTGGCCCACTGATCATGAGTCAAGGCGTGATGTTCCAAGCACCAATTCAAGCGGGCTCTCCTGTGCGCAGAGGTTAAAGGGATACAGACCATTGGTCATCTTGCATAAAGAGCACCTTCGTGGAGCCTTCGATAAACAGTTTGTCTTGAAATTCTCGTTCCAGTAGCACTTGAGAGTTCATTAGACAGTTGAATAGCTGTCATCTCCCTATGGCGCTTGACATTTACGACCAGATAACGGTCTTCAGAGGTAGCTCATTTTCTTTTTCTACCAGAACCTTCTTTTCTTTTGATGGTTCCTGTCTCAATGAACTGTTTCCATATTTTGCTGACCACAGATTTATTCACATATAGCCATTTTGCTACTTCAACTTGTGATTGCCCTGCCTCCATTCTTCCAACAGCTCTCCATTTTAAATCATCTGCTAAAATTTTTGGTAAACTCATAATTAACTAAGGATTAAATAAAATTATAATTGGACAATTTTCTTAGATTGGGTAAACGACACGCCAAATAGCACACTTATAAAGACAAGTAAAAATTTGCATATTTTCAATTTTACCGAATCGAATGGTTGCGATAAATAAATTCTACGACTTAAAATACCTAATTAAATTACTTTTTAGCTTTTAGCGTTGTATATTTTAAAACATATCATTAAAAAACAAAAGTTTCTTATTTTTTGGACACCAGTGTATTTAAAATGTTTAACGCCAAGAGTTAACAATGGAACCAAGCATATAAATCGGCTTTTACACGTCATATGCTTATAAAAAAAATATGCAAGAATCGAGGGACCATTTGGAGTAATTTATTATTTTAAAAATATTTAAGATGTAAATCGCCTTGAGAACTTTTTAAAAACGACTAAATTGTTCCAAATTGCCCCTCGATTCCTACACAAGTCCAGCCCCATCAAAGAATACAAGTAACCAAAATGACAGCTTGAAAGTACAAATATGTGTAGAAGATATTTGGCGCAAAAATAAGATGACTAGCTAACAACTTCTGCTCATTATGATTATCATGGTGTGTACCATATTTATTTGGGATTGCTAATTTCCAAATAAACCTCCTTTGTAAAACGACATTTGAAAACTATCCCGCACGTGTTTCCCTTCAACGAAAAATCCAATTTCAAGGAGAAATAACAATTATTTCCAACCTTTGGGATGAGGTATGAAAGGGTACCTGGATACTCTTATTTTTACGTTTATCATTACTCTTCACAATTCATTCTTTCATACCTCATCCCTAAGGTTGGAAATAATTGTTATTTCTCCTTGAAATTGGATTTTTCGTTGAAGGGAAACACGTGCGGGATAGTTTTCAAATGTTGTTTTACAATCACAAGCCGCATTATATTATATTGTACTATAAACCTCCTTTGTGGCAGAAATTGTGGCTACCCGTATACTGAAGAGTACTATGGCCTCAAACCATTGTATACGAGTTGTCCGAATTTGACAACAAAATTGTTGGTTTGGCTTATTCACTGACCTGAGAACACCTGCCGTTCTTAGAAGAAGAGATAAAAGATATGAATCATATACATGATTCTATTAAATACATAGTAAAATAAGAGATGATGTCTTTTGTTTACATGAATATCATCCTCCCATATAAACACATTAATATGTTATAACACCTTGATAAAGGTTGGCGTTCAGCCAACTAAAATATTGGCAAAATAAATGATTTTTTGATCCAATATATACCTTTTTAATTAAACATATATACTTAAAAATAAAAATGGCATATCCTGACCAGGAACACATGTGCTTTGCAGAAGGCAGAGCGCCATATATATATATATACTTATACATTAGATATATACAGTAGAATCCCTCCATGAGAGGACACTCCCGCTAGAGGACACCTCTCTACAAAGGACAGTTTTTATCGTAAAAATTATTATTTTTACTATTTAGCTATTCTACGGTAAAAGGACACCTCTCCCTAAAGAACACTTTTGCTCTGCGTTTAGGTGTCCTTTACAGGGAGGTAGTTCTACTGTATTTAAATATTCTAGCTCTCTCCTATACAATTTTATCATTTTAAATAGGATAGGAGTAGGTAAATATTCTTCGCGTTTTTATCTCCCTCAGCATAAAATATTTTAAAAAATCTCTGCTTAAAATTATTTACCAAAAAAAAAAAAATTGGAAAGGCTCCACCACTTAAAATTAGAAAGGTCAACACAGAAGAAGAATTGGAAAAACGATTTTTAAAACTTCATTAACATATTTAAATATTCTCTAGCTTATTTCCCATCAGACACAGACCAGTGGGGTGGAAGCTTGGGATGGGAATTGTCTTTTTTTAACAAAGTATTATTCCTTTACGGTCATATCTATTGAATACCTCTATATATATATAGTCGGTTCTCGGCTTATGATGGAAGGTATCGGGACTATATTGTTGCACCAAGTTGCAGCTTTTCAGGGTCGTCGACCTTGATTTCTTCCTTTTTGGTGTTATACACGTTTCCCGAGCGGGTTTCCATACTCAAAGCAAATAAATAAAAGTAAATAAATAAAAATAAATTACTTTTTAAAGTTATTGCGTTTATTTATTCGTTATCTTCCTTGTAGGTCGCGATCCGCAGTCTTGGTCTAGGTCCTCTCTCCCTCCAATAACCAATCAAGATATATGTACAATAAAATATTACAAAAGGAATGAAACTATTAAAAGGGATAATGTTAATCTAAATAATCTGTTTTAAATAAATATTAAATATCATAGAATATTTTGAATAAATGTAGGGCGCATTGAAATTGATGCAACAATATAGCTCCCTTGTTGTACGTGGTTTTAAATTAGGGCCTACTCCCTATCTCTATCAACTTATCAAAAATTTCAGCCAGGGAAAGCAAAAACACACTTTGTTTAATTCGAAAAATGTTTAGAACAAAAAGCACGCGATCCTTTCTCGCGCGCCTGCCAGCTAGCTGTCTCTAATTCTGTTACCGTGGCCAACAAGGCAAATATGTCCATATCTAAAATGAAATAATTATAAATAAGACTTGAAAATATGCACATGAGTCTATGCCCACTGTGACACTTGTTTACTAATCCTAACGTAAACCTAACCTGAACCCCACTTACACTAACCTAACCTCATCATAGCTTGTGAACAATTTTCGCTAGATTAAGGTAACAAGGGAGATAATCCCGAGACCTCCCAAACTCTTGTATTAAAAACAAATTAAACATATCCTAACCACTAACATGAGCGTTTTTAGATGACAGAGAGCCATCTAGTGGAGTAGAAATCAACTAAACGTTAATTTAACTTGTTCCATGATATTTGGCCAACTTTATCTTGATAAATCAAGAAAAGTCAACCACGAACGCGTTTCGGGCTGTTGACCCTCGTCAGTGTGGTGCAGGCTCGTCAGTTCTCCACACACACAGTGATAAATGAAAAACAATAGAAAAAAAAGTCAGGTGTTGATATTAAAAATAAAAAAGACATATCCTGACCAAGAGCACATGTGCTTTTCAGAAGGCAGAGCGCCATCTGGTGGAACAGAAATCTACTATTCATTTATTTAACCTGTTCCCTGATATTTGGCCACAGTGATAAAAATATAAGATAAAATATACAATTCCATCTACAATCTTTCTCTATCGCTATATATATCATTATGCCACCGCGCCGCTGTGTCGTGGATGACCAAATTGAGCAGTTAAACAGATCTTGTGAATGAGTTTCACTAACCTCTTTTTGACGAGCAAATCGAAGAGGGGCTCATGAAGCTTTTTGAGACTCTTCATACTCCACAGACATAACTAGAATTTAATGGAGATACATCAGGGTATAGCTGGGTATTTGCTACATTTCGGGGTCTCGGAGGGCTTCTACGAACTGTTTCTGGGTTTGAAAATCTTGAATATCCCTCGTGCAAGACGGTAAAACAAGCCTTGACAGCCTCTGAAGATCATTGGAAACTTCTTGTAATGTTTTACCTTCAGCTTGGATCTTATTTCGGAAACGGACTGCGTGAAGCTGCTGATAATATATTCTGTTTTCTACTCCCAATACCCACGTGTTGAGAGGTTCCAGCTGCTGGACAACTTCTTCTCTTAACGATTCTCATTGTTGCTCGAACCTTCTTGAAAATGTTCCCATTGTTTGATTCCAATCCTCGTAAAATCTTCCCTTCAAACACTGTAGAGTGTTCTTCTCTTTTAGTGAATTTCTCGGAGAATTCCTCCACTACCGATAGGACAGGACTTCTGATTTCTCCGCCGCCATTCTTCAGGTTTCCATTGATATCTATAATTTTATTTATAAATCAGAGATCCAACTTCTGACATTAAATGTTGTGCCGTTGCTATATCAAAATGATCAAATCATCACACGGGTTCGATAAGGATCTCTGGCTATTAACTCGGATTATTCCTACATGGCCACACAAACAACGCAAACACCCAGCAGCCGGTGTTATCGACGGGCACACCTTACAGACTGGTCACCCCCCCTTCGCGCGCACCTCACCCCTCCCAGCTATTCTTGGTGTCCACACATGTGGTCGGACCGACCCGCCCGCCCGCCCGCCCCTACGGACATGCTGACGCTTTTTATCGGGCATCTTTGTAGCACTGCTCTACTTCTCAAGCTTTTTGTCCAGCACTCCAATTTAGAGCGTGTCCACTGTAAAGAGCGAGACGATTGATGTAAATTACTTTAGGTCTTGATGATGAAGATATTTTTATACGGAATACGACGTCCGTAATATTTTGGATCACTTGATAAGGTCCTTCCCAATATTTATGGAGTTTTGGAGACAAACGTTTTTTCCGTTGAAGAGTTTTGAAGCCAAACAAAATGGCTAACATGAAGTTTCTTTTTTCCCGTTTTAAGGTCATAACGATCCTTCAGTTTCATGCTTGAAATGTGAAGATGCTCTCGTTCCCATTCATGTATCTCTCCAGAATTTCTTCGAGGTCTATGACATAGTCCTTGGGGATTATTGATGGTTCAGCGCAACCAAGAAAAATATCACATGGGGGGCGAAGTTATCGACAAAAAAAAATGGTACGGGGCTAAATCCTGATAACTCGTGGGGAGCTTCTCTGTAGGCCGTCATCAGTAACGGAAGGTGGAGCTCCTAATCACGTTGATTCCCGTTAACGTACATCGAGAGGTGAGCGTACAGTTGAAACGTTCTCTCATGCCATTAGAATGAGAATGAAGTGGTGTCGTCCCTGTATTTTTTTATTCCAAAACGGGTACAGAAGTCTTGGAATAGCTGGGACTCAAAGTTTCTGCCTTGGTATGAATAAGGCCTCGGAAATTGTTTTGGCTTTTTGATCAGAGACTGAAACAGCGATAGGCCAATGGGAACATTTTCAAGAAGGCTCGAGCAACAATCAGCATCGTTAAGAGAAGAATTTGTTCAGCAGCTGGAATCTCTCCATACGAGTCTTGGGAGTATAAATCCAAGGCGCAGTTCGAAGTCGTTGCCCGAGTCAATGGATGGTTCGACATCGAGATGGCGGGAAGCTGATGTTCGTGGTCCAGCAGTTAAGATTCTGGAGACTATACCCGTGGAAAAACAGCTCGTCTATGGAGCCCTGATCGACTGTCTAAGTGAAAGATACGGAAATGAATATTATCGCGCAGTCCGTTTTTCCGAAATAAGGTTCAAACTTAAAGTGAAACATTGCAAGAAGTTGCCAATGATCTTCAGAGGCTGTCAAGGCTTGTTTTCCCGTCTTGCCCGAGGGTTATTCAAGATTTTCTAACCCAGCAATAGTTCGTAGAAGCCCTCAGAGACCCCGAAATACAGCAATATGTACGGCTATCACCCTTCTGTACTCTCCAAGAGTTCTGCCTATGAAATATGAACAAGCTTCAAGAGTCCCTCTTCGATTCGCTGGTCAAACAAAGATTAGTGAAAGCCATCCTGTCAGACCTTCTATTCAACGTCGACGCACCCCAAGTTTCATTCTAAATAAAGCCAGAATCTGGAGATGTGATCAAGAAGGACATCTGCAATGCAATTGTCCCCAAACCATTCCAAAGGCCCAAAATAACATCCATGGCAGCCAGGGAAACAACAATTAGCCGACCTCGCGGGGCAGAAGTCGGCTCAACGACAAATAGTGTCATATGTGGTGCTCTCTGTTTGTGAAGACAATTCTGGAGAGCAGTGTAACCAGAAAGTGGCAGCGGAGCAATCAGACCTAATTATTGCTCTTCTCTCTCATCATTAAAAATGTTCAGAAAGTCAAGTTCACTTCTGACCATCTCTCTCTCTCTCTCTCTCATGTTTGTTCGGCGGTACATATACTAAAATTGGAACGATACAGAGAAGATTAGCATGGCCCCTGCGCAAGGATGACACGCAAAATCGTGAAGCGTTCTCTCTCTCTCTCAGCTGGGCTTCTCCCTTCTTCTTGACTGGTCTGTCCGCCCCCCTCAACTATTCTTGGGGTGAACACATGTTGTCGAACTGACCTTGCTTGCCACCACGGAGATGCCGAAGCCTTCTCGTTTGCAAAAAATATACAAATATCTATAAGTAAGGAATATTGCCATTTATCTCTCAAGTGTGTGTTTAGAAAAAGCCACCAAATATGTTTGTACCGTAGGACATACGAGGTGTCCTATGTCCCCAACCTTGCTGTCGTGATGTTATAGAGGACATTGGGAAGTGTCGTCACAAGTTGTGGTACAACTCCTGGAAGGATACTTTACCAGGTTGGTATACCTTTAATCCTTAATGAATGAGGCTAGATTAGAGCCCATGGTCTTTCTATAGCTTGACATATGCTCTGCCAATTACGTTTTCTGACCTCAAGCATGTATATTTAGTTTTAATATAAATGTCTCATGTTTATATTCTCGTGCTAATTCATATTTTATGGATATTGTTTGTGGACAAGTTGTTTATTTATATGTAATGCAAATAATTAAATTTCATGTTGATGTTTCAAACAAGGTATTCTTGAGGGCAATGGGCTATGGGCAATCAGGGAGGGCTAGATATCTGGTATCGAAGAATCGACACTGGATGATTTTGAGCGTCATCTCCTGTTGATGACTCAATACCTGGTGTCCTGGATGATTCAACATGGGATGCGATGGGGATGCAAAGCGCTGAGGAAGCGACTTCGACGCGGAGGAGCAACGCCGTGCTGAAGACATTCGATGATGATTATTCGATATCGTACAACTGTATCTGGTAATGAAGATCGACATCGAATGATGATGGACGTCATATCCTGTTGATGACTCGATACCTGGTATCGAAGATTCAACATGGGATGCGATGGGGTGTCAAGCTGCTGAGGAAACGACTTCGATATGGAGGAGGCAACGTCGAGCCGAGAATATCCAATGACGATTGTTCGATACCAGATTTCTATATCAAGGGGTGGGGGAGGGGCTGTAGAGGGAGGCGACGGAGAAAGGGGAGTCTGCAATTACAAGGGGTCCATGGAGAGTTGGGAATATGGGAGGAGCATCAACAAGACGCCAACAGCAAGGAGCAAAGGAAGGAGGAACCACCACCAAAGAGGCTGGACAGAAAGGCAGTGACCGGGAACCAAAAGCAATCTAAAGGTGAGAATTTAACAGAATATTTGATAATTATATTTCCACATGTTTATCCTATCTCTCTATTGTAACTCCCATGGTATGGCGAATATATACATCCTCTCTTATATTTGGTGGCTTCAAAATATTTACTTGAATTATCACACACCTATATCTTACTGTTATATTTTTCGGTTGAACCGAAAATTTATTGATGTTAAAATAATTGCCATAGCTTGTAATTATAGGGTTTGGAGCGGTGTGAACTGTTAGATATTTATTTACAACGAAATTACCGCTTTCAACAATTAGAGACCTGTAATAATCGGCAGTTGGAACACAAAAGAACTCTGATAAATTAAAGCAAGATTTAACCCGATGTTTAAATTTTGATCCATATGGTGAAACAAAATCTATCCAGACAAAGGTGTTTTTGTTGTGTATTCCTATCCTTTGTCCCTTTACACCAAATCCTGGAGATCAAATGCTCTTTTAGAGTAAGGTAAGTGTTCTTTAGCACAATTGACGAAGTCTTTAAATGCTGAAAGGCTTAAGAAATTGAAATGTAAAGTTTTATATATGAATTTTCAAGATAGAGTTCCTGTTGTGGGTCGGTGATGCAAAAGAACAGCCAAATAAGTGATTTTATAAATATAGTATTATTATTAGATATAAGGATATATATGTTGACAAAAGAATAGCAACCGCACACAGCAGTAGAACAAAACAGGCTTAAGGTATATACAAGTAAGAAGAAGGACCGTTGAGTTGGGCCGTTCCCATTGCTCAGTTATCTTCATGCAGCGCCTCCAAGCGGCGCCCGCGTCCACGCTTCTCTCATCAGTTCCAAAGTGGATATATTATCATGTTAGGAAAATAGTTGCCGGAAGAGGGAAGTAGAAATAGAATTTTAATTTTTGGGTAGACTGTTCGTTGGTACCGACCGAAGAATAAAAGTCAATTTCTACTTCCCCCTTTTCCGGCAACTATTTTTGTTTAACGTTACAATTATCCTTTTGGAATTTTATCTTGAAAATTCTTATATAAAACATTCTTATATTACACATTTTTATATAAATCATTTCAATTTCTTAAGTAGAACCATTCAACATTTGAAAACTTCGTCAATTAGGCTAAAGAACACTTACCTTACACTTAAAGAGCATTTAATCTCCAGGATTAGGTGTAAAGGGACAAATGATAGGAATACACACACAAAAAAAAAACACCTTTGTCTGGATAGATTTTGTTTAATTTTAGTGGAGACCGTTCGTTGATGCCGAAAAATACACACATTTTTGCAGCAATGACAATCCAAATCAATCTATGCAAATAAATAACACAATCTGAAACCTCAAATGATCTAAACTAACATTAGAGTAGTAAACAACGCTACAATATCAACCACGCCTGGAAACAAAAAACTAGGTTCTTAGAGAGGTCTGTGGCCATCAGTTATAAAGTGATGTTATCATAGACACGACAATGACGGCAATTCTCAGTGCTGGACCATTGGAGTCGGCGAGTGAAAGGATACACTCGAGAGGGTATGGTGGTGGTCACTAATGTACTCGTTGAACATTTATTCGAACAACGAGTTCTTTTCTAGGTTAGCAAGAAATTTATAAAAAGCAGTAGAGCTTCGCTTTAACGTTATCCCGCTTATAGCACTATTTTAATGAGGCCCCGATCCTACAAAATGCTATCGTGATGTCGATTGCTCAAGAGACCCAACTGACCATCAAACCATCTCAAGTTATAAACACTTGATCTGACGTTCCAATAAGAGACCATCTCCACGGGAGAGACCAGAAGAATCGATGTTTTTAAAACTGCCTCCCGTCGGAAATTCTAGATTTTAAACTCTAGCATTGAATTACCTGGCAACGCCCTGGTTTACTGAAAACCGGAATATGCAAAATGCCTGTTATCGGACAAGTTGCATATTCGGGATTTGAAACTAGTAATGACTTCTTCTCTCCTAAGTCTAGATCGTATTCAAGTTTCATCCGGGTGGGGCAAATATTGAAAAGCTACGTGGAACAAATAAATACCTAATTTTCTTCTTTATTTATATAGATAGGTTCCGAAACTAGATTACTTTCTCTAGATCCCAACATCACCGCACTTCAAGGTAAAATACAATTTTGGCTGCACTTAACTTACAAAAGGGGTATAAGGGTGAACTGATTTAGGCCATTTAAAGTTGAGAGGGCCTTTGCCTAGAATGTGATAGTGAGGCTTCCACATAATTTAAGATTGTGTTTTATACATTGATAAAAATAGCCTTTACATTTTAACGACTTCCTTTAGTAAACATTGCTGCATATTTGATGTATATGATAAATTCCGATTTTATTTCTATTTAAAATGGATAATAGGAGAACTAATTTATAAAATCGATTTTTGAACATACACATAATTTTTAAAATTTGTAACAAATAAATTTACTGGTAATGTTTTTATTTTCAATAATATCATCAAATCTCTACAGAAGAGTCATCTCAGTACATCTCTACAGCCAGTAAATTTGATATTATTGAAAAGAAACACATTACCAGTATATTAATATGTTATAAATTTTATCGATAGATGGCAATTGAATTTATAAACCTAATTTTTAGTTTATATAAAATAATTTATTTTAGCTTCTATTTATATAAAGTGCTTGAATATTGTTTTCTTTATTTTTACCTAGGTTCAACCGATAAAGGAAGATACACGGTGTATTTACATATAGAAAAATTTGCATACCTTCACAATTCTTCAATGATCAAACTGGGATGGTCCAACTCCATCTTGTCTTCACAGAGAGAATTCTCTAAGATTTCCTATACCACATTACATCACTATGGATTACTAACTTTGGAAAAGAATATTTAAAGCAAGATTTTGATTGCTATATATTTTGTGTATTTTCATATAAATCCACCTTCATATACCTTAGAATAAGAAATTTGACCCAAAACTATGGTTATTTTCATATAAATCGTCTAATAAATGTGATATACACAGAAATATTCACATTAATTCTAAATTTTATCACATTTTAACACCATAATGATGGTGTTATATTAGTGAATTAGTTAAATTTAGTGTTTATTTAGCATACTTACGTTGAATTTGTAGTTTTAAATTATATACATTCATACTTTCTATTATGCCTCTAATAAGCTTTAATTTGTGTAACTAACCAGTTAATAACTTTCCATACCAAACTAGGATGTATTTTCTGTGTCAAATTAGCTCTATCTATCGCTGAAAGTTAGTACTAATTTCTATATATAACGCTACCCCTTTTTTGATATACATATAATTAATAGCCAGTTGACCCCTTATACTACAGTTATCAATAAAAATTGAAAAAGAAGAGTACACCACTGATGAGTCATCATCTATTTTTCAATTTTAATTCACTGCAGCATAAGGTCTGTAGAAACAACTTATAAATGTACATAAAAAAGTAGAATTATAAAATTAGTGAACCAATTCACGAAATAATCAATCACAGAGAAGATTATATTTCTACCAAGAAAGTAAACAAAACTCTTACCGTGTTGCGTTGCGATATCAAAATAATCTTATTTGCATATAGGTAGCAAGATATATGCAAATTTTGCTTAAGCTTTGTTAGGTATATAGTTAATTGATTTACAAAAGAATCTGCCTTCAGGTTCAACAATAAAGAGATTGGTTGGTGCTAAGTTCTTTTTTAGTTTATATAAAAAAGATAGCACGACTTTTTCATCTCTAAAAAGACACCAAACCTTTACACCATCTGTTGACAGTATTAGCATTCTATCAAATTCGTGTCGGTAGCAAAGTTACAGCAACACGTAGCTTTAATAAAGTCAACAATCAATTGAGGGTTGAGCTATTTCTTTTACTTCTTTAAAATTTCTACAACTTTCGGGCTAACATGCCCTTCAACAGTATAACTAGAAATGTATAGATGTATATGCATAATAGAGTGTCTAGTTAGTTGGAAGTTATAGATCTCCTGTTGAAGGGGTCATGTTAGTCCAAAGGCCGGGAAAATAAAAAGAGGTAAAAGAAACTTAACCTTGGATTGCTTGTTGACTTTATTAAATTATAAGTCTGGGATGAATGTGTAACGTAGCTTTAATGACTTCGGAATGTCTACTCGGAGATCATTATTTTTGCCTTATAGCCTTTCTAGTTATAGCCTTTGTCATTTCTGGATGGCTGTGATTTCATTAGAGTCACAAGGGATTCGCGGAATTATCCAAATACGCCAAGAAATTCTCAACTAATAAAACGGCTGGGCCATTAAAATACCTTTTTACATCAATTTCGATGGAAACGTCATATTTTTTCAAAGATTGATTTTTATCTCATCAAAATTTCCATCTTCTAGTTATCTGCAATTTTAAATAAGCTGTTTATTTTCAAATTACAAGAGAGGTTATTATTTATATAATTCTGATTCTCGTTATTAATTAATATAAATTGTATTTTACGGGTTTTAATAGAGTTTAAATCTTAAGAGAGAGAAGAGTATATATAGGAGAGAGTTGTAAATAAAAACAAAACTCGTTCAACTTAAGAGTTTTATCCGGAGAATAGGAAGGGATCTCTCTCAACTACACAAAACGCCTTATTCCTTCAAACTTTTTTAATCAGGACGCCAATTTAAATAATGGATAGGGCGGGTGAGGAAAAATAATCAATCCATCTTGTCAAGACGTTTTTTTATTTTTCTAATCTTTTGGGCGAGTCGCAAGGCGTAAATGTAGGTGAAGAAAATACAAGTTTTTGACGTTTCTCAGAATATATTAAACCCCGGGGAGTGTTGTGCGGAAACTTTTAAATATTAAAACAGCCTTATAGAGCGAGTGTTAAAGTTATTACATCGTACTAGATGACGTGAAGTTAGTTGTACTAACAGAAATATCGGAATATCTTTGGTTTAACGAAAATTATTTCTTAAAAACGATCTCACAAAGTCATTTTCCGTAATTTTTATTCCAATAAGAAAAATAGAAAGTGAAGCATTACAATTGGACACAATCACGTTTTGGTTTTCTTTTTTTTACACAAAGAAAATGTCTATGATTGATATTATGGAGTGTAAATAAATCAACGCATAGTTTGTATTTATTAGGATAGATGGCGCAAGCCATTAACCACGTTTAGTTATATAATCAGTTGTTTTTCCTCAGTATTTTTTAAAGATTAAAAATGACCTAAAAAATATTTTCTTAAAGATTTGCCAAGCTAATTTGCGTGTAAGATAGATAAAGGGGATACGTTGCTGAAATGTTGGCTCTATATAGGAGAGAGAGAGAAAATATATTAGGTCAAACGTTTGAAGATAGTTCTTTGTTATAATTTTGAGGGGGAGGATATTCATGTATAATAGAGGCACCCCTTCCTTTGTATACATTCATTAAAGCTATGCATTTACTCGATTTAGCCTGTGCAAACCCCATAGATTCAAATCAAGAAATATACCACAACTTAAAAAAATGCTAATGTTTACTTGTATATTATGTTCTTAGAATTAAGATACAAGGTGTGTCCAATAAATAATGAGACTGGTCAAAATTAAGTAAAAATAGAATGATTAAAAATGTTTTATTAGTATTTTTCAAAGTAGTCCCCTCCCACATCTATACATAATTTCCATCTCTTCTCCCATGATTTAAAACATTTAGAAAAGACATCTTTCGGGATGTTCTTCAAGACCTTTTTAGACTCCGCTATGATGGACTCTCTAGTGTCAAATCTCCTTCCTTTTAGAGCCATTTTGAGTTTTGGAAAGAGAAAAAAAATCATTTGGAGCTAGGTCTGGGGAATAGGGAGGTTGTGTGTTGAAGTATTTGGATGCCGTGTTTAGCCAAATAAGTCAGTACAGATGTAGCGGTGTGTGGTGGTGCATTATCATGATGGATAATCCAATTTTTGGAACTCCACATTTCACTTCTTTTCAGACGAATTGATTCACGTACACGTCTCAATGTTTAAATAAGACTCCTTATTGATTGTTTGACCTTCCTCTAGATATTCATAATGCACAATTCCCTTTATGTCAAAGAACGTGACCAATGAGACTTTGTTTTTTGACTTGCAAATTCGGGATTTCTTCGTTCTTGGTTCATCTTTTCTTTTCCACTCCATGTATTGGCGTTTTGTATCCGGGTCATACCCGTAAACCCATGTCTCGTCTCCAGTTATTACTTTTTCCTTCCAATTAGGGTTTTCTTCCACCATTTCAAGCATTTTTTTGGCAACTTCAACGCGATTCTCCTTTTGTTGGATTGTGAGCATTTTAGGGACAAATTTTGAAGGTGTCTTCTTTAACTGCAAGTCTTCTTTAATTATCGATCCAACTAATGATTTTGATATCCCTGTTTCTTCCTCAATGTTCCGTAACCCTACGGAACCTGATTTCCCCCGATTTACCCTGATTTTCTTTTATCAAATTTGAAATTTGGCTCACCTTTTCAGGGTTCTTGTGCAGAATTGGACGTCCAACACACTTCTCATCTTTCACCGATTCCATTCCATTTTTAAATCGTGAAAACCATCTAAATGTGGTGGGTATTTACATTTTCATTTCCAAATGCCAATTTCAACAAATCTAAAGTTTCTGAAGCCGATTTCCCAATTTTGTAGCAAAATTGAATACAAATTCGTTGTTCGTATTTTCTATCCATTACAAATTAGAAGTTGTTATGCAAGGCGTTCTCTTTACAAGCTTACAATTTATCAACTGCGCGCGCAATCACATGATGTGATATACCGCACTGTAGCTGAAGCTTTCTATTTTTTTAATAGACTTAAAAAAATTATAATTTCATTTTTTCTTTGTTTTTGACCGGTCTCATTATTTGCCGGCCAGGCAACCTCTTTTTTCATGATTGTATATCATGGTTTCGGCCGATTCCATAACCCCTCTCGTAGGATGTTATGAAATCGAAGCCGCTTTCTGTACTGATGAGGGCCATAGATCGAAATCATGGTATACAGATTGTTGGATTTTTTTATCTGGCAAAACTTTACATGTCGAATTATGGAAGATTTCCCTAGTCCAGTGTTGGATCTCTTAAAGACGAGACCGCTCTGGACTAACACAAGAACCCTAGAACACAGTCTATACCATATTTTTAAAAAACATTTTCCAAATATACATGGCACAGGCAATGAAAAGCATAGCGGGTATGGGTTATGGGTTTGTGACTGCTTATTAAAATCGCGAGTTATACTACATGACTATAGATATTAATGGTACTCTTTAGCAATTTTGAAATTTACGGAAAAATACATTTTCAAGCTTCGTGAAAATGTCTTGTCTAGCTTCGAGAAAATTCACTTTATTTTAAATGAATATGAAGATAAATTTTTATATACAGATATTGAAAAAAGAGATCCTTAAAATAAAATAAATGGCGCCTAAAAGTACTTGCAAATATGCACATTTTCCAAAAATGTCACAGGTAGAAAAAGAGCTAGACCACATAGAAGGTGATAGAGTTACATTTAATTAGTTACATTCAGTGGTTTTGGGAAAACTTGTGTGAGACTTCATTGAAGACATTTCCATGCTTAAAAAGTGTTCAATCCGGGATTCGATCTCTAATTGCGGTTATTTAAAAAAAGGGACAGTGTTAGTACCATTAGTTCATTGTACCAAAGGTGAATGTAGGGAATAATGTAACACGATGTGATAGTTATGTGCAATGATTTAATGATTACAGATCAGTTATACTGTACATGCAACCAAACCCCATCTCTACCCTGTATTGTGAGCATAGGTGGTATTTACAAAAATAGTCGCCAATATGTACAAGTTTAGATATATATATGTCTGTATACATATATGTATGCTATATATATATAGTGGAAATATATACCATATTTGCTCCACATTATCATATATTGCTCTCATCAGAGTAGTCTTTTGTTTTTTTCAAATATTTTATTTTACTTTGACCAGAATTTTTGCTGCTCCCCAAATAAATATTCACAGAACATTGCCAGATTAATATGATGCACGAATTACCTCTTTTGGTTTACAATTGTGTTAATCAATAATAATAATAATAATAATAAACGTTTTGGCTAAAAAATTATCAATATGATTAACGTATATTAGAAGATGAACACTATTTTGCTAAAAATATATTTCTCTCACAAGGAAATGCTAATAAATAAGGGGAGCATTTATCTATTTAAAAATATCCAGTAAATGAAAAAATATGTAAATATATATTGAGGGACAGAGATATACCTAAAAATTTGAATATACATATACCATCATCCATTCAAATTCAAAGATGACAAACGAAAAATTATTGAAAAACATATGTGTCAATCTAAATAATACCAGTGTAAACATTTTCAAAATATTTATACAAAGTGCTAAAACCCTTTCTATAAGGAAATTAAAGGAACCAATACATAAGTTTATAGCAAATATATAAATAAGCATAGGGCGCCTCTCTCATCAAAATAAACGTCAAACATAGACGCCATCTATTGACCGTCGCAGCAAACTAGCGGCCTCAGGTCGGTGACAAAGCCACAACACCAGCTTTGGCAAACTGAGAAGCGTCCACCAGGAGACCCGAGGCCGCTAGTTTACGGCGACGGTCAATAGATGGCGTCTAGTTTTGACGTTTATTTTGACGGGAGAGGCTCCCTATGCTTTTATAGATCAATTTACTCCCGAAAAAAAAATCCATCTATATTTATATATATGATACTCGGTACATTTTCACTCTGGCCGCTAAAATGAGTATTACCCTAGTAAAATAAAATTTATTATAAGGAGCCTTTAGTCATATATTAATTTTATTTCCTTAAAAACATCAAATATATATATGTAAATAAATGAAGCTCTACATTAATTAAAAATTTAATTTAGCTATATATCTTTTCATTAATATGACTAAAATTGTGTAATTAAAAAAAGGCTATAACTTAGAGAAATATATGATATATATATAAAGAAATACACAAAACAAACAATTCTAAAAGGATTACAGGATTTTAAAAATCATTTCTGACATTGATAGAGCAGCACATGTTGAAATAACACATATGTTTCTAAAACGTAATCACATACATATATATATAATATAAAAATGCTATATTATAAAATAAATGAAGCTTCCAGGGTTGAGTTTCTTGTACTATAGGCTAAAAAATGCTATATGTTTCATATCGGGTTATTCATAAAATCTCTGTAGCCATATTGAGTATAAAAATATAGAGGGAGGGGTCTATAGATGATATAAGATAAATGTTTTGAATAAAACTAAAAATAACAAAAAAATATAAAAATCTTCTAGCAGCACATAGCTTCACACGATCTATTTCTCGGCAAGTAAGTATTGACACTGTAAAAAATCCCGAATGTTTACCATTCAAATAGTGTTAAACGATCCCTCATAGCATCGAAGTCTTTTTACCATCACTAACCCCATTCATTTCTTTGTAGCTCTATAAAAATTCAATTTTTTTACCTAATATCATTTCTTATATAAAAATAAAGAGTTCGCCTTTCCATCTACATTATTATTTCTTGTTCTAGGTATCTCTGAGATTAAAAAAAAAATAACACAAATATAAAAACACCGAATTGGCTTTTTGTAGCCTTAAAAAAAAAAAAAAAGAAAAAAGTTGAGAAATGAAAAGAAAAAAGTAAAATTAATCCTAAATATTCATTTAGATTTAAAAATTAGTTTTCTAGTTGGATATTGTTTATATATATGTGAAAAAAAAAGATAAAAAGCCAAATACGAAGGCAAATAGCTCGAAACGCATTCGTGGTTAACATTTCTTGATTTATCAAGAAAATGGGTTGGTCAAATATCAGGAAACAGGTTAAATCAACGTTTAGATGGCGCTCTGACATAAAAAAAAAAAGCTCATGTGAGCGGTCAGAATATGCCTTTTTTTTTTGTTTTTAATATATCTTGTTAAAAATAGAGCAATCCATTTTGAATACATTAATAAAATAAGCCTTATATCCCAAAATCCAGTTATACAAGAATTGTTCCAATTTGATGGAGACCTCAATCCAAGACATAAAAGACCTGGACTTCACTCTACCTGAACTGTGACCTTCCAGTCAGTTCTGAAGGCCATTTTTTTAGAAATTCTTGATGCCTAACATCCACGACAAAGTGACTCGTGAGCTTTATGCTCGAATGGTACACTGTAAATTTGAGAGGAAATAAATAAATATATATTAGATAATAAAAAGGCAAGGTATATATTGGATTGAACAAAAAGATTTATTTATCAAAATTTCGGTTGGCTGAACGCCAACTTTTGTCAAAGCATTACAATTTGTATAAACAAACTCAGCGCCACATAGCGTCATATTGGCAAATAAATATTTTTATTCGATCCAATATATGCCTTTTTATTATATATATAATGATTTAAGTATGGATTGCTCTATACGTCAAACAAAAAAAAAGCATATACTGACCGTTCACACGAGTATTTTATATGGATTCGATTTTTCTGTTTTTTTCTAACTTTTCATATATACATATGTTACTTCGTTTTATGCAAGTTCAAAATTAAACGGTCCTGAATTCTTCCATGCTGACAGATATCTACGATGTTTCTTTTGGTGTCATACGCACTGGAGGTATTTCGTGCAAGCTCTTCGTACTTACGTTCGATTGGAATTTCGCTATAGGTGGCGTTGTGTATAAATCTGTTATAAAATAATCCTACGTCGAGTCTTACTCCAACCAACATACCTTCGACTTTATATAGCGTCCGTTCAACTTTTCTTGTTAAGTTTGGGTGAAGAGAGAGGGGACATATAACTGTGTACTTCATCGAAAAATAATGAAAAAAAAAACATCATAGAGTATCTCAGAAAACTAAAGTAAAAAGTGTCATAGACAAACTATTATCTTGTAATACCTTGAAAAAGGTTGGCGTTCAGCCAAACTGAAATATTAGTAAAATAAATTATATTTTGATCCAATATATGTCTTTTTAATTAAAGATCTATTTATAGAATGCTCTCATTTTCAAAACAAACTACTATATTACGAATGTATAAAATTGTTTAATTATATTAAAATCTCGAAGGATCGACTATATAGTTATTGAATCATTATGAAAAAAAAAAAACATTTTAATCATATCTATTATTGTCCCTATTTCTATATTCTTTAATATCCGCAATACTCCTTTTGACCCTCTATTTTATCAACGATTAAAAAAAAACATAGTGGTTGATAACAAATATGTAAAATAGGAATAGACGCATAGATTATTTATTCATGTAAATTTATAAAATATATTTAGGGTAAAACTCTTTTCAATTACTTGCATTGATTATTCTCTTAAAATTTAGCCCTAAAGATATCTACTTTTCGATTAAAAAATGCATAAAAAATCTTAAAATTTATAGTACTCAATATCCACTCGCATATATAGAAGTAGAAAAATCAAATCTTATTTATAGTCATATTTCATAAGCCTTTAGATAAATGTGCTGAGTTTTTTTTTGTATTTTCGTTTGGCATCAAACTTATCTTTTGATTAAAAAACAAAACAATATATATAAAGGTTAAGCACATCCATAAATCAATAAATATCCTTAATAAATTGGCGTGCCATAAAATTTATGAGAACGCCGGGTTTTTTTTTGTGATTTTTATATATAAAACATCATTTTTATGGGAATGACGATTCTCTCTTCTTTTTTTTTAAAACACAATCTTCTGGATTAAATTGGGGGCGATATATTTCATCGTCTGCTGTATCACCTCACTGAACATTTCTTCAATTTCGTCTGACTGACTTTTGAATGCGTTCGTGTTCTATTTTTGCATATTTTCAGACATTTCCATATAACTTTAACGGCAGAAGCAATTATTTTAAATTAATAATATACTATATTGCTAGTTTCAAATCAATCCTTTATTTTAAGGATGTAATTTATTCACAGGAGAGTTTTTTTCTTTCTTTTTTTCAATTTTATAGGACGAAAATTTTGATAATTAGTGATTGAAGACGAAAAAAAAAAAAAAAACGATTTGTCACATTTAAGTTTATTAATTGTAGATATCATCTCACTTTCTAGAGAAAATTAAAAAAAAAAAAAGAAATTGCTCTCTGAATAGTTCCATATTTAAACTACTGAAACTACAGCGCGTTATAGTTCTGTTTTTACTAAATCCTTTATATTTAGAGCTTGATAAAACGATTTGAATTTGGGTATTTCTTCTGAGAATGTATATCTATAACTATGACAAAATACTTATTCACCAATCTTTAATCCTAAACTGTAACATATTTCTTTTTTTTTTGTATAAACAGCTTACATTAATCCAATGCAGTAGAACCCGCATAAAAAACCGTTTGACAACATGCATACTGCCTTTCTCTTCACACGGGTATTGTCCCTCGTTATATGTCGTGTCGGGTATTAAACCATTTTTGATTTTTTTAAAAAGGTGGTAGCCTATTGGAGGTGGTTTTACTGTCATATCAGTCGAGAGAAATCAATATATTTTCTTTAAAAATAATTATGCTTCATAATTATCGTACAAAAGAACAGTTCTAAAGTATATATGCAAAGAGGTAGTTCATTATTAAGTCTGTCCCATTTTTGCATTTCATATTTAAATTCCTTTCCAGAAGTATAGAATACACGATATCCATTTGAAAATAGACACTATTATAGAAACCAAAATAGGAAAAAAAGAACTTTGAAAAAAACTGGGTTGTGTTTATATTAGTTTCTTCAACCAAAAATGAGAATATCTAAAAAAGAGTGATCCTTTCAAAGCAGATTTCTATTCATGAGAATGCAACCTAGTTTTAAGAGACAAGAATGCGTATACATAAAAAAAAAGAATCGTCGTGTTTTCTTCTGGTTGAATAAGAGAGACAGGAACATCTGGAAGGATATGATCAACTCTTCGAGAGAAATGATTACGTTAAAATGAAGGAAGACCCTGAAAATTTGTTCCTATATATCCATTCTGACTAAAAGCTATTTACTATCCGGAGGAGTGAAACCTGAGTTTATATGGGTAAGTTAGAAGATGGCGATACACGTAACTTTCGAAATGGAAAAACAAGCTTTGAATCTTTCAAAGTTTCAAGTTGCTTAAAAAAAACAGAATAAGAATAATTTGAAACAGAACAAATTAATCACAAAAGCAAAAGAAGAAAAAAAAAAAGAAAAGAGTTGAAAAATGAAACTGATTTCAGATATCTGAATGGGAAACACGTATTAAATAAATGCTAAATGATATTAGATGCATAATTAACCCAATAAAATCTTAAAGATGGTATAACTAGAGATTGATTAAACAAATAATATCAAATAATATTTTTACAAGATAAACTCTCATGAGAATCTCTTTAAAACATTGCTACGTCTGGCCTCTCCTGGTGATGGCCAATCCTTTAAGTTTGTTTTAGTTCAGCTCAAATTATTTTCGCTTTTAAAATATGTGTTCTCTAATCACATAAGTCGCTTATAAGAGGTTTTACTGAACTCAAGACCCAAATTTCTTATGGACAAAGAAATCTTAAACCAGATGTCCTGTTAAAAAGTATTAAATATTGAATTTCCAATCTGACCTGGTCGATACGTTTCCAAATTCTTATGTAGTATATATGCAACTAAAAGATCTATAGAAATATGGTTGTAACGAGCAGCTAGCATCAGATGTCGTTGACGAACATCCGATTCTGAAATGGACAAGTGCTGCTCAATACTGAGTTGAACAAGTGATAATGGAGCTGGTGAAATGGTCTTCTAATTCTCTCTTTGTAACAAACTGCAAGCAGATTTCCAAAAGTAACAACTTGCATCCTAACTATTTATATATATATGTACAGCATGTACAAGATTCTCATAGAAAAATTGCTAATTTTATTTATTTATTTTTTATTATTTAAAAGGTTCATATCTTAATGCAGAAAAATTTTACATATATAGTGTTGAAAGTAAACTCAAGCGACGATATATGGCATTTTTTCCAAAATATTCTCATTTCTATATTATTACGCGATAGCCTATAAATATTATAACTCAATAGAATTCAAAACATAAAAGTTGCCTTTAGTTCAGTTTCTAACGGCAGAAAATATAATTCCACGATAAAAAAAAAAAAAAACTTAAAATCTTTTTGCTTAGAAAATCTTAGTTAATTATTAAGGAATTAGGAAGAGAGCTAAAAGATTGCAGACGAACTACATAAACTATAATAAATTGCAAAAAAAAACTAATCTCTTCCTTTTTATTAAATATTTTAAATAAAAATGAGATTTATTAAAAACAAAATACAACTAGCCAATTTAATATACGACATGTAATATATTAAAGCTTAAAATAATATTTATAAAGATAATTTAATTGCGTACGCTGAACTGCTGCTTTTATGCCAAAATATTTGATGGCAAAAAAAGGCTTAAACTAAATAATAAATTGGTAAAAGAAGTAAGATATTGCTGTTTTTTAAATCCTACCTTTATAAAATTCACTTATTATTTAACCAAATATATTTTAAAAATATTATGTACATTATTTAAGTTGACCCTCTAAACGCGTTTATTTAGTTTTTTTAATTTTTGGTTAATAGAAAATAAACATTAATACGTGCCACATATAATTAAAAATATATATTGTACGTGAAAATATTTTATTACGCTTTTGAAAATAATTTGCATTAAAAAAAGCGGCGTATAATAATAAAAGTAGTAAAATTTACATTAGCATCTTTTGTGTAAAAATTTTAAAATTATGTTGAATATTCATTAATAATTCGGGTATATTTTAAGTGTACTGAAATATTCTTCAATGTTATTTTAAATGAAAAAAAATGTTCATTCAACATTTATTTAGTGCATCCTTTTATCATTTTGGTATTATGAGGTTCATACCTTAACAATTTAAGGTTTAAATATTTGTGTGTGAAGATGAAACAAAAACGTAAAATATACCCTATAAATTTCTCTTTAAAATGATATATAAACTATGTTAAAATGTTTGAAAACTTTACGATTTTACTATTGTGACATAAAATTTCAGGAAATAATACAAAAAAGGATATTGTAACCAGTGGGAAAATTTTATGTTTAATATTTTTATGTTTTAATTAAATTAATAGATTATATATATTTATATAAATCAATAAATAAAAATGTTTAAATATCTTAAAATCTCTCTCGCATTATATTATTATTTTCTTTTATAACCTTGAATACCATTTTCAAAAATATAATGTAAATTTTTATGTATAGCAATTTTGGTATACGTAAATATATTTATTTTTAAAAATTGTATTTCTTTAATCCAACAATTTCTTTCTTTACCAAAAATATATCCTCATAAAGCAATTATTCTATATAAAGTGCCGATAATTATAAAAACTTTGCGAAAATTATATTAAAATATCTTACATAGATGTATTTGTGGGGAATATTTTTTTGCAGAGGTTATTCAATTTTTGAATTAATTTAAATAAGACATTTTTTCTAAAGACAAAGTTAATAAGATTTATATTTAAAACAAAATAATTAGGTTATAAATGTTGATGACTAACACAAAAACACAACAAAATATATAATAAATATATAAATAAAAATGCGACTTGGCAAATTCACACAGATTTTATATTTTCACACTAAAAATTTAAAACGTTATTAAAATGTTATATATCTATATTCTTTTCAAATTATAAAATGTTGTGAAATGGTAGATTTTTAAAAATTATATAAAAATTTTAAACACAATTTCAGAGTTGTGAAAATAAAATATGCCTTTAAGGTATATTTCATCGTAATAATTTTTCAGTTTTTAAAATTGAAATTATAATATATACATATAGCAAAGAAAACAAGTGATATCAATATAAATATTCAATTTCAAATAACCAATAAAAATATAAAATACCTAATTTAAAAAGACAATTATATTTAAATTAATATATAAATTTTGTTCAAATGAAATTTTAGAAAACGGAAAATATAAAATCAAATTGCTACATAATTTTAGATCCCATATTTAAAATATTGAAGGATAAGAAAAGGCTATAATCAAATAATATATCAAAGTCCTTTATATATTTTACAAATAATTTCGAAAAATATCGAAAAAGAAAGAATATTAAAGCAGACGCATACCTTTCAAAATTCTCTTTCATACCGACGAAAACAAAAACAATCCAAAAAAATAAATTTTAAATTTTTCATTTAAAAAATAATGTTTTAAATCAGTTTTACAATTTTCAGTATTTTCAACTGAAAAAAAAGCAACAGAAACACAAGCAAACGAACAAATCAATGTGACCAGAAGACCAACCAATGGTGCGGCGGGACGTAAGGCAATGAGAGAGAGAGAGCACCAGGCTGGGATGGGGAAGACAAGCAGCACTTCTCTAGGCTCAGTACTTTGCTAACGGTAGTAACTCTGTACAATGTCAGTTGAAGCATAATGACTGCTCAGGCCGGATTTGACGCTGGTAGTTTCCTGGGTGAGGTAATCGCTGTCAGGTTCGGCTGCTACAGCGGCGACACACTGGAAAACACACGGCCAGAGTTATAACAATCATAGAGTACATACACCGCGGTGTGTACGAGAGAGAGATTGAAACTACTTTATATCGTTCTTATAAGATTTCATACAAGGTTAAATAAAATATTGAATAAAATGAATAAATACGACTAAATAATTATATCCTGAAGATAGGGGTTGCCTGGCCGGCATTCATATTTCTGTGAAAAAAACTCTAACTGGCCGAAGTGTCTATTTTTCACAGAAATAAATAATGATAAATACATGGATAAAATAATTGATAAATATACATTTGTATATAAAATATATACAAGATTTTTATTGGTGGCGCCCACCACGGGAAAGACTCCGCCACAGGTGGACTGCGAGAGTTCTTTCCCACAGAGTGGGCAGGTCTATGTGATGGCTGGCATTATCCAACTCAAGAACAAGTACTTGTAGATGAAGCGTTAGCCATAGAGAGAGAGAGAGGATGATAGGATAAATGAAGAGTGTACCACTTCACGACTTGCAAATCGTTATTTTTTTCATCCAATGGCAAGTCCTTAATCTTAAAGAACATTGCCACGTAATCATGATTCTATCGGCTCCCTAATTCTAGGATAGATTGGTGGGATTTAAATTCTAGATACGATCGACCTATTAAGTTGTAATGTGGGTAGATAGGCGACCCCGGGGTCGTAGACTTTGGGGGCGATCAGACATCTTGCCTGGGAATATCTCTCCCAGTATAACAAACTCTATGCAAATCAAAATTTGTTCTTAAAGTCCGTACACAACTTTACAAATGAATCTCTTGAAAAAAATAATTTAACAGAAATATTATTAAGAGAAAGAAATTTGCATATGTATATGACACATTGAGCAATATGTAAATGCATACAAAAGAAAATACAACGCCTTAATTATATATTTATCGGCTATGTTTGTGTATTCACGTATAAATAACGGTTACAGTAAATTTGCATATATATATTACATATTGAGCTAGTAAAATATAAATACACATATACAGAAATACAACACGTTTAAATTTTAATGATCACATTTGTATCTCCTCATGTATAAATAAGGGTTTTATGCAAAACACATTATATGAACAATATAGTACAATTTATAAAAAGTCGCCAACTATAAGGGTTGGTATATAGGCTTATTGTCTAATGGTGGACATTCAGTTTATCAGATGTACTGAACTTGGCAATGTTCTGTGAGATCTTCAGGGATAGAATTCTAACCTTATATACAATTCTAAACTATTAATTTCCCGGTGAGACTTCTAAAAGTATGGAATGAGCCTCAGTACAATTAGAATAAAGCGTACATCTTCCAATCAACTTACAAGATTTAAGTGACCATTCCACTCGATCTCTGCTCCCCTTTGACCGACGTTTGATCTCAGGATTAACAAGCCAAATCCAATTCTAACAAAGGTTTAATCCCCTTTAGACAGAGCTGAACAAGCATTGTCCTCACTAATCCCTCGTGATTACAACAGATATCTCAAGTATTATATAAGATACTTCAAACCATTGAAACTCTTTTATTGATTTTCTTCGGTATTAAGGTGAATATATGATCACAACAGGTCCATAGACGATTTCTCTCAGTGTTCTAAAGCTTGTGATATCTTGATAATGGAATAAAGAAACTGTGTTTCAAAGTAATGAAGTATTCCTTATAGAATGTCTGAGCCAATGTTTGTAAGCAAACAAATTAAGATGAACAGGATTCACTTCGAATGAATATAAAAATTGCGATATAATATTAGAAAGACAATTGTGACAATTTAAACAATTATATTGATTCTTCTAATTAATTGTTATAAAGGTGGAAAATATATATAATAAAGGAGTAAATAAAGGGTTTATAAAGTGCAGGGAAATATACATAGTTGTATATTTTGAAAAAATAGAGCAATCCATAAATAAATCTTTAATTACAATTACAATTATTTTATTTCCAAAGCGCTATATCCCGCAAGGGATACTTGCGCCAAACAAGGAGAAAAGTTTATTTACATAAGTTATTTACATTATTCAACGCATGAAAGCATTAGAGATCCAGATTTTGTAGAAAGTTTATAATGTATTTACAAAATGAATTGAACTTTAAATATGTTTTTTATCGGAAATCAAATCGTTAAGTTCACAAACAACTAGTTCATTCTTCATTCTATAATCTTGAAATGCTGGGCAATCGATCAGTAGATGTCTTGAGGTTTGTTCCTCAATACTACAAAAGCAACTTAAAAAACTTCTGAAATTTCCGTGGTTTGTAACAAATTGAGAATTATAAAAATTTGGACGGAAGTATTTTAATTAAAAAGGCATATATTGAATCAAAATATCATTTATTTTACCAATATTTCAGTTGGCTGAACGCCAACCTTTATCAAGGTGTTATAACATATTTAATGTGTGTCAACAACAAACTCAGCGCCACATTTTAAAAACATAATTCTGTTGACGTTATGTGGCGCTGAGTTTGTTGTTGACACACATTAAATATGTTATAACACCTTGATAAAGGTTGGCGTTTAGCCAACTGAAATATTGGTAAAATAAATGATATTTTGATCCAATATATACCTTTTTAATTAAATAGTTGGGTATGTGTACGAATATCTTCAGCAAGGAAAGCTTCCCCACTTGAGAGAGTCCTCCTCAAGACAAGGAGGGGGTCTTCCTGAAATCTCCTCATATTAGAAAGAGATTAAAACCTTTCGCAATTTATTTAAATAAACAAACTTTTGCGAAAACTTTTCACATGACTTTATAATGATTGACCTCATGTAGCATATATAAGAAGAATGATCCAACACAGTATTAGAGATCTAGAGAAGCTGTCTGGTAGATTAAATTGGCGGAACCGCTGGGAGGATTCACCACTAATGAGCCAAGCCCTCCCAATATATTTTTTCATCGCAGTAAGGACAGTAGAAGTTTGAATGATGTATAAAAGAAACATTCGCGTCTTAATGTTTTCATTTGTTTATATCCACAGTACTCATAGCTTATGTCCATCTCGCGATGTGTTAAATACCTTAACCATGAATATTCCTTTCAATTCCTGATTTATATAAAATGTGTATTTTTAAATATTGAAAATTATAAATTTATTTGCCAGATAACGATTAAATATGCAATTATCAGTTTGTCTATATGTTAATTATGATCTATATTGTCAAATATTATCTCTACAGACCCCTTACTGCAATGATAACAATTATTGGATGAGAGGGTTTGGCTCTTATTGTATTATATCAACGTTTAGTTGTTTTTTGTTCCACTAGATGGCGCACTGCCATCTAAAATACTCATGTAAGTGGTCAGGATATGCGCCCATTATTTTAAATATCAACACATAACCGTTTTCTATTTTCTCTTTCTTTTATCACATGTATTTTTATATACGATCTATTTATGAGGTAAGCCCTCTCATATCTAATCAATTTTATCATTACAGTAAGGTCTGAAGAAATAATATTTGACAAAAAAAAAAACATACGAAACACACATATTTCCAGAAAAATACATATTTTAATGTTGAAAATTATTCAAATTTTAAAATATATTTACTAAAAGATATGCACGATGGATTGATTCTGTGGCTACTGGACATGTGTCGGACCCGTAGGCTGTTGTTAGGTTCTGCGCTGCCTGGAGTATAGGAGCTCTATCTATGCTTCCTTCCTTCGGTGAATCTGTATAAGATCGGTGGTCTTAATAAAGCTGTGCGTGTATTTATTAAAAGGGAGGAGATATGTAATTTTTGCCTTAAACTTCTCAAAATATTTGTAAAAAAAGAAAGATGTTAATTTGACGCTTTAAAGATGCCTTAACCATACTCACTTATCACATTATAAAAATACTAGACGAATGGCCCGGGCAACGCCCGGGTTTTACCCGAGTGCGTATATATTTTAAAAATGTTTTAATTAAAATACTATTCGTTACAATTATAAATTGGCGCCGTGGATGTCTCTCTTGTGAAACGTCCCGTTCCAAACTGTGTGTTTTTAAAATGTTTTAGCTATATATAATATAACGGTATAATAACGGTATAAAGAAATAATGAGCCTATAGCCTAGTGGTCATGGCATCTGCCCGGTAAGCTGAAGGTCGTGGGTTCGATTCTCATCCCTTGACACGTTTTTTATTTTATCCATTCTGACCAAACTTCACACAGTGAACTTCACACAGACAGAATAAGGCAATTATATAGGTAGATCTTCATCTTGGCTACACCTTGTATACATCTTGCTTCCTAGGGTTGCCTAGGGTGGCCGCTATAGACAGGGTGGTCTGTGTAGACAGGTGGATGTATCACACAGCTGATAACAGGGTTGCCTTGAGTGGCCGCTATAGACAGGGTGGTCTGTATAGACAGGTGGATGTATCACACAGCTGATATCAGGGTTGTCTAGAGTGGTCGCTATAGACAGGGTGGTTTGTATAGACAGGTGTATGTATCACACTGCTGATAACAGGGTTGCCTAAGGTGACCGCTATAGACAGGGTGGTCTGTATAGACATGTGTATGTATCACACTGCTGATAACAGGGTTGCCTAAGGTGACCGCTATAGACAGGGTGGTCTGTATAGACAGGTGGATGTAACACACTGCTGATAACAGGGTTGTCTAGAGTGGCCGCTATAGACAGGGACCACTATACAGTGACCGCTATAGTCAGGGTGGTCTGTATAGACAGGTGGATGTAACACACTGCTGATAACAGGGTTGTCTAGAGGGGGGCAGGGAGGACACGTGTTCGCTGGCAGCCAATGGGCGCGCATTCTATCCGTGAGCTTCAGACAGAATAAGGCAATTATATAAGTAGATTTTCAAAAATAAACATTTTACATACCTTTTTTCATAATATAATAGCGAGAGATTTACGATAGAAAAATGACCAAAACACCGATAATTACGGGAAGATTAGTAAAATAAATTTGCATACTATTACATATTGAGGTACTAATATGTAAATGCATAATAAAAAAAAATATGACGCTTACTTTCATGTTTGTCAATCATGTTTAAAACTTGGTTTATGCAAATCCTCATAAATAATGTTGGTACAAAACTTATTTGAACAAATTTTGATTTATCAAATTTTTTGACTGTAATAAAATAATTTTGTTACTTAAATTTTGAACATTCACGTAATTTATTTTTTTAAGGGGCACGCCTTAAAAAGAGAAAAAGGATATAAAAAAAAAACATGTCCATATCGCTAAACATCAAACGCCATCGTCCAGTTGTCTCCAATTACGAAGGTTGACACTTCTTTTGGAATCCAATCTCTACAGTCAATTGACACCTTCCCACAAAAATGGGGCTCCCGATTTTTGTGACAGAAATTAATCACGCGCCATCGCCTTCAGACGAGACAATGGCCTTTTGGCGGGAAAATAATCTGGAGCAGACGCCCGTTCGATTGATCGGCTGCCGCGCATAGAAGATTAATGTCTACAACAGTCTGCCATTGAAAACATTCTCCCGTCACACTCGTCTGCTCTATAATCCCCCACCCCCAGCTCCCTACTTCCTAAATGATGATGATGGCCAGAAATGATTTTTCCATCAGGGATTGCAAAGAATGAATCTCTCTTCCTACTGGAAAGCCAGTATCAAGTTATGCGATATACCCATTTGAAAGAGATTGATAAAATGCAATGTATATTTGCCATTTGAAGGAAAACCAACGAAAACCATTCATATATACACCTTTAAAATGCAATGTATACAAATAAATTTGGAGAAAAACACGTAAAATATATTCGATAAACGCATGATAAGAACATCTAGAAAAAAAGAAAAACGCATTCATAGATTTTTAAATTTTAGCCTTTTTAAAAATTAAAAAATGTTCAAAATAATACTTTTTTTGTGTGTCCTCCCGCATACGCAAATAATATCGTATTATAATTCATGTATATTGTGTTCAATATATTGATAAAATATCTAAATAATATTAAAGTTATTATCCTTAAATTCAAGCTTATTGCTCTTCTTTCGTTTTGAATCAATGCTTTCAGGTGATGAAAGAGTTCTTTTTAGAAAAAATCATACGCGTCAGTAGTTCAAATTTATTATAAATATCAATAGGTCATCGAGAAACAACAACGAGTATGTAAATATAGTGGGTTAATTATATTATGATGCATTAGCGCGCCATTGGTTATCAAAATTCGAAACTATTATAGACGCGTATGATTCTTTTTAAAAATAAACAATTTATACTGTCCTTACTGCAATGGAAAAATTAATTGCAGTAAGGACAGTAGAAATTGTTTATTTTTAAAAAGAATCATACGCGTCTATAATAGTTTCGAATTTTGATAATGGGTTAACTCAGCCTATGTACAATTTTTTCTTATTCTCTTTGAGTTCCAGTGGTTAAAGAGATCTTTGAGGAAATTGTTTTGGACGGAGACTGTTGAGCAGCCTCATCGAAATATTGGAAGATTGTAAATGGAAGATTCTTATTGAGTATGTAAATATAGTGGGCTTAATCAGCCTATGCAAAAATTCTCTTTAATCTCCGAGTTCCAGTGGTTAAAGAGATCTTTGAGGAAATTCTTCTGGACGAAGATTGTTGACCATCCCCATCGAAATATTGGAAGATTTTAAATTGAAGATTCTTATTGAGTATGTAAATATAGTGGATTAAATCAGCCTATGCAAATATTCTCTTTAATCTCTGAGTTCCAGTGTCCAAAGAGATCTTTGAGGAAATTCTTTTGGACGAAGACTGTTGACCAGCCTTATCGAAATATTGGAAGATTGTAAATTAAAGAATCTTATCTTATTCTCCACACAAGATAAAAGTTTAAATAAACCAATGTATATTCGATACAGTAAATTCCGTTGCAATACATATAAAATAAAGTGAAAAATAAGGGGAAAAATATAGAAAAGGGTCAACAGCCCGAAACGCTTACGTGGTTAACTTTTCTTGATTTATCAAGAAATTGGGTCGGCCAAATATTTTTGAAACAAAATAAATTAACGTTTAGTTGATTTTTGTTCCACTAGATGGAGCTCTGCTATCTGAGATACTACTGTGGGCGGTCAGGAGAGAGAAATACTACAATTTTGTTTTAATATAAAATAATAAAACGCTTCCGACGATGAGTTTCCTGCTATATAATTCTCAATCTTTCAGATTTCAAAAAAAAACTTTCTACAGGAGAATATGATAAAATGAATCTTAATTTTTAATTTCTGCCTAGAAGTCCTCCTCTACGTGGCAGGCGGGAGAAGCAGCACAAGTAAGGGACTGCTCTGTAGTACGGTGTCGTGAGCCGCTACGGTAACCGTGAACAGGGAACTCTGAAATGTGGCTGACTAACGGCGCAATGGCACCCTGCCTTTCCATGGATAGACAAGACACCACCACCAATTTTTAACTAATATTAGTTAAAAATTAAGATTTATTAATATTATTTACTCCTGTAGAAGGGTTTGTGAAACCCGAAAGAGCTAGAGAAGAATATAAAAATAAAGAAGGAAACTCATCCTTGGAAACCGTTTTGTTTTATATTATTTAAAATCAATGTGTCATATGAATGGATTGCCCAATATTCTAATATACAAGTATTTTTTATAAGTATCTCACAAACACAAAAAAAAGCTCCAAAGTACTATCCTTCGATCTTCTTCAATTGATATTCCCAACTTTATAAAACACTATTCCATTATCTTTTACCATTCTAAAAAGAAGTTTTCCGCTCATAGTCAAAGTTTGAAAAGAAGTGAACGTTTCCATTTGAAGAATAGGATAAAAAAAAGAGGAACAATGTACGAACCACAATCTATGAATTATTTAAACGCTCTGTGATCTTGAAGGATTTCTTTCAATCTGAGGACACTGTCCCTCTCTAGAATCGATCAAGGAAACATTTAAAGGGCGGGGTCATTCTGATGGAAACACCTCTTCTTTGAAGACCGCGACTTGGAAGTTGAAAAAAACACAGATTTCTTCTTTTTATATATAAAACTCAACTGAACTTCTATGTTTCCACATTCTTACTGATTACTATTCAACAAGATCTACGTCATGTTGAGTTTTTTTCCGTCTTCTCTCTTAGGTCCACTTAGATCTTTCGATGCATTCGTCACTGATACCATTAGAGCTGTCCCATTCCATTACATGACAAACTTTTGGTTCCCAATCCTTTTTTTTTTATCTCTGTCGAAGTTTTTTTTTCTTAAAGATTCCTGGTGAAAAATGGATGTAAACTCTTCTTTTTTTTTTCTTGTTCAAAATGGTTTTGTTAAAATGATTCACAACCCTTTCTTGTCCAATTAGAGTGTTTGTTGGTTTTATAGATGGTTTGTTTGAGAAGAAAAATAGCTAAGAAAGACATTTTAGACTGTTTGAAAGAAAGAGTTAAGACATTTAAGAATATAGAGAGACACAACATTGTTACTATACATTTTTGAAACATAGTTTAAAATAACTTATTAGTTTGTGAAAGTATGTTGTTTAAAGATTAACTTTGATGTTACAACATTTATACATTTTGTTTCCTTCCTCAGATGATCATTATATTTTCTTTCGACTACTTCTGCTATACTTTGTTGCTTTTGGATTGATTCTGCCGGCTTGTTAGCCGTGGAATTAGGTAATAGACTCGTTGAAGATAAAGAGCGCGTTAGCTCAAAGACAAAACTTTTAAAGTGGATAAAATATATTTGTTGTTTAAGTGATTGTTTTATTGAAATTTAACGGAGAAAGATAGAACCAAAACTTCTATTAAAATGACGATACATTATTCTCAATGAAGAAACAAAATACTAATTAAAATAAGAAAAAGGCATCTCCTGATTGCGCAAATAAAATTTACTGATGGCTTGCGCCATCTACAGGAATAAATATCAACTATTCGTTGATTTTTCGATATTATTTTATATTTATTCCGACAGATGGCGCAATCCATCTGCAACTTTTTATTTAACGATTAGGAAATGCCTTTTTATTCATTTATCCACATGATCCCAGTACAAGTTCACTTTTGTACTTTTTCTTTTTAGTAAAATGCTGACGTTATATTGAATAGGAAAAACTATATCCATCAGAGTTATACATGCATATAATGACTTCTAATTCTTTTATTTAAATTTATTCGATAATATCCTTATTTTTAATACAGATTCAACATTGTCTAAATATATGAACAAAACGTTACTATCTATATATGTACTAAAAAGGTACCTCTAACTTTAAAAAGGTATTAGAACAAAGCATTATTTTTAATCACCCTAGTAAATAACTCTAATAATGGTAATCTCCAATAGCCTCCCCTGATTCTTGCAAAAGTCCAACCCCACAAGCGAGTGCAAGTGATCAAACGGGGCTCTGGCACATTTGTAAGTGCAAAGTCGAACTGCTTTTCACATGTGTAGACATGTGGTGCACTTACAGTAAAAGCAGTTGCCAACTTCTACCTACCATGATTATCATGGTCTGTATACCACGTGTACTGGTGATAAAACTAATGGTGATAAGGAATGAACCACAATACCAATTTTGACAATTTAGATGAAAAAATCAACCTGTATATTTAGCATATTTAAAGAGCTATGTATCTCTCTCCTCTTTCTTTTGGTACATAAATAATATCTTCCCGCAACATTATAGATATTATGATGTACTAGCGCGCCATCTGTTATGAAAATTCGAAATTATTTTAGACGTGTAAGATTCTTTTTGAAATTATTCTCATTAATTTTTCCATTGCAGTAAGGGCAGTAGAAATTGTTTAATTTCAAAAAGAATCTTACGCGTCTAAAATAGTTTCGAATTTACATTATATATATTCGATAGATGAAAGTTAATAACAGGTATTATAATGGTCAAAAATATCAAACAGAAGATCATTTCTTCAAGAAATATGAAATATCTGAATTATGAAATATCTGAACTTCTCAACAGGAATAAAATATTAATACTGAACAAAAACCTTTGAATGCATTTTAATATTTAAACATTTGTTTGAGATGATTTTCAGAAAAATTCGTATATTACTATTTTCAAAACTTTTTATGAATATTAAAGGCTTTGAAAGATCCCTTTAATTCATATATTGAATTTTATATATAACGTTATTTTTGGAGTAAGATTCTTCAATTAAAATTGTGATTCAATATTCATTTTGTACGATATTTTTAAAGGCCAACGGTCCAACAATTGATCAGTCGGTTGGGAAATGGGGGTGGCGGGTCTGCTGTGGATTCTGTCCGGTTCTTTTTTTTTTTTTTTAGCTTTCCCTCTCCCCTGACTCTTTGAGACGGAATTCATCTCATCGGCAGACCAGTCCTGGCATAGCTTGTGCCATCTGGCTAGGCCGGGTCATCCCAAAGATGGATGTACCCGAGTGACTTGGATGCTCTGGTTGTGCTAGAAGAGTGGAATAGGGCTTCTACGGGAGGCGAAGCGCCACTATAAACAAAGGCTAACGCGTCGAACAGGTACCTCCTGTGTGTCGTAGAAACCCTTTGCATAAATATTGTAACAAAGTATTTATTATTTTTTATTAACAGAGAGGGGTCATTTTTATGTTTATATTTTGCTACTCTGTAAATTTCTCTCGTGGCTTATCTTTTGTTTACCATTCATAGTTTGTTCTTGCCTGAAATAAATTGTCTTATCCCGAAGTTGGTCTTTCCTAATTTTCCACGTGGCAATATTCATGAACTGATTTGGTGATACATGGACTTCTTAGAAGCAAAATAAGACATAATCATATTAAAAGAAAAGCAACCTTGAATTATTTACATATTTACTAAACAATTATCCTGAGAAAACTTTGACCAAAGAATTTTTGTAAAGTTAATACTATATCATTAAGTGATTGATAAAATCGACACTGAATAATTTTCACTTTCTACATTACTGGTATAGATTGGAGGGTAGTCGGCGACTTCTGTACCCTCCAGAAACCTGGGTTAAATAAATAAATGGATTGAAAGAGCTCCCTAGGAACCTGAGAAAATACAATATCACAACCAGATAGCAATCGAACCAAAATGTAAAAGCAATTTTTAGAAACTCGATCATTAAGAAGACCAAAACCTTTCCAGAGAAACAATACATAAATAAAAATATCTGTAAATGGGTAATGCCACCTATATTGGGCAGATCAGCAAATAATTAGAAGAAAGATTTAATAAATAATACTCCAACATCATTATCAGTGTAAACCATGTCCACAGTTATATCCCAAACTTCCAGGAAGCAACACAATAGAATACATGGGTCTCATATATCGAATAAATTTTACATACTTTTGGTACCTAGGTTTCTTATGATAATCAAAATCTGCAGTCCTTACTGAGGTGATATAAAATAAAAGATGAGAGGGCTTTGGATCATCAGTGATACTTATATATGAATGAGAAAGACAGGTTTTTAGATCACCTAAGAGTCTGTACAAGTCTTGCACACTATATTTGATGTCCACTACTGACCTCTACCGATATGATTGTCCCACCAACATGGTTGTAACATTACTCCTTGATGAAGTCTGTCACCTCACAGACCGAAATACATTTAAAAACAACGTTTTAAAACCATACAGGTACATCATTTGAGGTTGAAATTCAAAATTTTAAACCTATTACAACTGAAGATAACAACCTAGCCATCAAGAAATTTAAGCAACCTTATCAACACTCAAAAAAGAAAAAGTCATAAACGAGGAACAATATAAAAAGTCTGATTCTTTATATTTATTCAAGTATGTAAATTTCCTTTAAGACATTTTTGTACTATATTTACATAGATTCCTCTTTAAAACGATATATAATCTCTCTCGCTTGTCTTGTTTGTACACTATAGTTAGCTAAAGAAGGGCTTGCCCGAAAGCTTCCTTTAATCGCGTTAATAAAACAGAGTTGCGGCGATATATGATCCCCTCTTTCTAAATATTAAAAGTATATAATCCAATGTGATACAGTACCATATATACATGGACTTCCAAAAATCCATAAGACACCACTCAGACCTATTATAGCATATCACCAGTCCCCCGCCTCTCTAGATATTTGGCAAGTTACCCCGCAACCATGGTTAAGTCAGGTACATCATTCTTGACTAAATATAGAATTATGGGAGCCAAGAGTTTCAGATTATACACTCAATGTATATATAATTCTAAGTATTTATACATTTTTCTACACTTTCCTCACTTCGTTATATACCTTAAATTACTCTAAAATTACGGATCTATAGGAAGAATAGCTCAATAGAATGTTAGAGAGGTTTAGTTGATTAAACTGACGAAACCGCGGTTAGGGTTTACCATTGATGGACCAGTCACTGCTAATATTTTTCCATCGCAGTATAAAGACAATAGGAAGTGGTTTTAATTGAAGATGAAAAATCCGAGATGAGAATAATTTCATCTCTTTTATATCCCGATGATACTAGTATACCCATTTCTTTTATACACACATGCATGCATACACACACGCATGCACGGGAGTACACACATATGCGCACATGCGTTCGCATATATACATTCACACACAAACACAAGCATACGCATACACAAACATATGTATGAGTACTTGAAGTTTTGATGCAAATAATATTATGATTGAGTTAATTCTACAGGTCATCAATTCAACCTACAAGAAGTCACATGTCACTTCCATAGCATATTCTCCAAATACAATAGACTCATTATAGAATCTTTAATCTCCAAAGACAATAATAGCATAAACAGAAGAATTGATCTACCCCAACAGTTCCAGCATATTCAACGCAGATGATGCCAACCCCCAACGAAACAGTACCCTCTACAACTGCCACTATTTTTGATTTTTGAATTTTTAAATGTATTTCTCTGAATCTCTATTGTATCTGTAGCACGCATTTGCGGAGCCAGTGACCTGATGAAGCGCGACCGCGCGAAAGCTTGCCTCCCATACCTTAATAAAGAAACTCTGCAAATATTTTAAATTTATTTAACTCAATCATATGTATGAGTGCGCGCACACACACTCACACACATACACACGTATACGCACACACACGTGTGGGTGATACATACACACGTGTGGGTGATACATACACACACATAAGAATATATACACACACTCAAAAAAAAAAAAAAACAGAATTCTATAATCCACCAATAAAAAGGCGAACTCTTAAGATCCAAAATAGCAACCAATCAAGAAGCCAAGCCAAGATCACGTGATACCATCATAAAAGCGGAGTTAATAAAGTTTATCATCGCCCCCTTCATTAACACGGGGTTATTAATGAAAATTAGATGGGGCGGGCGTTTTTTGGTGGTTGGCCACATTAATCTTCTGCAGCTTTATTGTTTGTTTGGGATTATACCCGGGTTTCCATATAATATACCCGGTACTTCAAACCTTTTGTTGGGAGTGGACTAATCAATAGTTTTGTGCTCTTTTGAGTAGATGAAGGTTACTATTCCGAAAGCTCCTCATTTTTAAATAAACAGCGTTAAATTTATTTTCATTTTTATTATAGTAGTGAACCTTTGCAGATACTAGCTCGATAAAATACACAGGTAATGTACTTTCAGTAGGAAAGCTGAGAATTTTGTTGGAAAATAAAAAGACCAGAAGAGACACACAGAGGTTGTTATATCTCTCCACCAAGACTGTATATAGCTGGTAACTTATTTACATATTAATACTTTCTATCGTTTTTTACTAATTTTATTCCTTGATTTCGGGACGAATCAATGAAGGATGAAATATATTAATAAAAAGCCTCATTGTTGTATACCAATATTGTAAAACTGAGGGAGATGACATTTATATGCAAATCAAGACACCTCTCCTTTAAAAAACGCATTCTTACACAATGCAATAATAAATTTCTCGTAGTATGTCATGATATCCTATACTAAAAATCAACTAAAGGTTTTTTCCCCACTAGATGGCACTCTGCCATCTAAAATGCTCATGTGAGCTATCAGGATATGCTAATTTTGTTTTTAATATCAACATCTGACCTTTTTTTCTATTATTTTCTTATTTTTCACACACACATACTATATATATTGTTGCACCAGGTTGCGGCTTGGCAGACTCTTCAGCCTTGATTCTCTCCTGTGCTGGGTCTTGCATCTTACCAGAGCGTGTTTCAACCATCCTACAAATTTATGAAAGGGAATAATGAGATAAGTCTACTTTATGTAGCCACCAGAATAATCTATTTATTTTCTCACATCAAAGAGAGCAGTGAAGTCACAGTGTACCTAAATACAAATGATGATAATCTAAAAATAATCTGTTTTAAATAAATATCATAGAATATAAAAATAAATAAATATATAATTTAAATTTCAAATATATTAAAAATAATATAATAAATACGCCATTAATCATGATGTAACACTTCCCCCTCTCCAGAGGTCGTCACGTCCTCGTGAGTTACCTCATCGATTCTCTCAAAATAGGGTTTGAGTCTTGAGACATGGACAATCAATGGGTCTTGGCCAGGATTATCTTTCGGCTCAATTAAGTAATTTACGTTAGACAGCTTCTTTAATATTCGATATGGGCCAAAATATTTTCTCAATAGTTTTTCGCATTTTCCGATTTTCCTGACTGGTGTCCAAACTGCCACTAAATGTCCTGGTTCATAGATTTTCTCATTGTGTTTTTTGTCATAGTTTCTTTTCATTCTTTCCTGAGTCTTCTCTGTGTTGTTAATGACTACCTGTCTCGTCCTTGCTATTTTATCTAAGTAGTTTTCTATATATTCGTCGTAATCGTCCATGTTACTGTCCGTTGGGATATTCTCGTCGTCTAAGAGGGACATGGGTTCCCTTCCAAACAACAGGAAAAATGGAGAGTAGCCTGTGGTTTCTTGAATCGTGGTATTATACGCGTGGGTGATAAAAGGGAGGATTTCATCCCAGTTCTTTTGGTCTGTGTTCACATACATGCTGATCATATTGATTAAAGTTCTATTTAGCCGTTCCGTTAGTCCGTTAGTCTGGGGGTGGTAGCTCGTTGTGAAGCAGTGTTTCACTTTGCACATTTTCATTACCTCCTTCATCAAATTGCTAGTGAATTGTGAACCTCTATCGCTAATAAGAAATCTTGGGGCCCCGTGACGTAAAATAATATGTTCGATTAAAAATGTAGAGACTTCTTTCACGGTTGCTTCTGATACTGCCTTTGTTTCAGCATACTTGGTATAATAATCAGTCAACACAATTATCCACTTCCTTCTTCTTTTCGTTGATGGCAAGGGGCCAACAAAGTCAATTCCGATTCTTTCAAAAGGGTAGTTAGCTGGGGGAATAGGTTGTAGAAGTCCAGAAGGCAAGTGATTTGAACCTTTCCGACTTTGGCAAAGATGGCACGTCTTTACAAATTCTGAAACATCTTTCAACATGGAAGGCCAATAGTATTTATTCTTCAATCGGTAAGTGGTTCTGGCGACGCCCAGATGGCCATTCAGCATATGGTTGTGGTATTCACTCATGACTTCCTTCCTTCTCTTCTTTGGCACTACCAGCAACCATGCCCTACCTTCAGGATTTGGATTTTTCTTGTAGAGACACCCATTTTCTTCTTTGAAGTTCTGTGTAATTGAACGCTTGTTTCCACTAAGGTTCTCCTTAATATTCTCAATAAAATCATCCTTTTCGTCTATTATTTGATTCAGAAATAGTCTTTCATAATCTTCGTCCCATTCGTTTTCAGGTAAGGGTCCTCTAGATAGACCATCAGCGTCCAGATGTTTTTTACCCGATTTATGTATGATTTCGAAATTATATTCCTGAATCTTCAGTGCCCATCGTGCTAATCGGCCGGTCGGATCTTTCAGATTCTTAAGCCAGCATAGTGCGTGATGATCAGTTACGATTTTGAAGTGCCTTCCATATAGGTAGGGTCGTAACTTGGACATTGACCACACAACAGCTAGACATTCTTTTTCGGTAGTCGAATAATTTTGCTCAGGTTTGCTCAGTGTTCGACTTAAATATGAGATAACTTTTTCTTTATCGCCGAACTTTTGGACTAATGTTGCACCCAGGCCGATGTTAGATGCGTCAGTATGAATGTAAGTAATTGCATTCGGGTCAAAGTGCCCTAAGATTGGAGGATTTATCAATGCTACTTTAAGGGTTTGAAATGCTTTTTCTTGATTTTCTGTCCAGGTAAAAGGTACATTCTTTTTTATAAGACTGGTTAATGGATCGGCAATTTTTGAAAAACCTTTGATAAATTTTCTATAATATGAGCACATTCCTAAAAATGATTGAACTTCTTTTATCTTTTTGGGCCGAGGAAAATCTCTAATAGCCTTGATATTATGCTCCGCTGGTTTTATACCATGTTGATTAGTTATATGGCCAAGAATCTCCAGTTCTTCGAAAGCAAATTGGCATTTTTTGTTGTTCAATTTTAAATTAGCCTCGCGAAAACATTTTAAAACAGCTTCTATTCTTTTGAGATGTGTTGAAAAATCCGAGCTATAAATGATTACGTCATCTAGATAACATAAGCAAATTTGCCATCTAAGATTACCAAGCATATTTTCCATGTTCCTCTCAAACGTAGCAGGGGCATTGCATAGACCAAAGGGCATTACGTTGAACTCATATAGGCCATGTGCTGTAGTGAAGGCTGTCTTTTCTTTATCTATCTCCTCAACCTCTACTTGCCAATATCCTGATTTAAGGTCAATTGCTGAAAAGTATTTGGATCCTTGAAGTGTATCCAATACTTCATCAATTCTGGGAATTGGGTAAACATCCTTCACTGTTACATCATTCAATTTTCTGTAGTCAACGCAAAATCTGTACTTACCATCTCGCTTCTTGACCAAGATTACAGGGAAGGACCATGGACTCGAGGATGGTCTAATTATGCCGTCTCTGAGCATTTCATCAATTTGTTCTTTTATGATTTCTCGCTCTTTCGCGCTCACCCTATACGGCTTGTGTTTGATCGGTTTCGCGCCTTCTGTATCGATCCGATGTTTCGCTAAGTTGGATCTTCCTAATCCCGACGAAAACAAATCCTCGTACCTTTCCAAAACTTGTTTCAATTGCTCCTTTTCCGTATATGCTAAATTTTCGTTTATCTGAAATTGGGGTTCTTCATGCTCTTTTTGTTCACTTTCTTCCATAAGATTCACTTCGGCTGGCTGGCTTCCAAAGCACAATGTTTGGTTTTTTAATATTTTTAATGGTCGAGGGTAAGGGTTTGTTATCCAGATATATGTTTCCTTATTCACAACATTTATTAAGCTTCTCGCTAGTCGAAGTCCATTTGTTTGAAACATTTTATGGTTCTCCTCGATGATGTATTCGCCATCCTCTGCTTCTACAAATGCATTAATCAATTTAATAGAAAGTTCTGGTATAATGGCATCCTTTGCACTTTTTATTTTCTTCTGTTGATATTTGATTACGTCACGATTTTCTGTCAAGTCATATTTGATTATTTCACGCTGACAATCAATTTTTGCGTTCATTTTCTTAAGAAAATCACGTCCAAGTATAAATATTCGCAAATGTGTTCTCATTATCACAAATTGATGTGTAATTGTTTTGTCATCAAATTTTATATTTAAAATAATATTTCCTACGATATCTAATTCTTTGCCATCGGGTCCGGAGCACATTTTATCAGGATTTATTATTTCAAGACCTGTGTTAAGAGCTGTACTAAGGTCGACCACTGAAAGATCGGCGCCTGTATCAATCAAAGCTTCGCAGATACCGATTCTATCCACGTTAATGTTCATTTTATATTTGGGGTCTAACTTTTTAATTCCATTTATGGTCGACTTGCCTTGATTGACGGACTCAGGCGCGATGTTTAGTTTAAATCTTCTAATGCAGCATATCTATTCCTTGTAGGGATACTCGAGTACGGGCTATTACTTACGTCAGAGTAGAGCAGAGGTCTCGACTTCTGAGTTCCATTATCCATTCGGATTTCTTCTTCGACCTTGTCTTGTGTAACTATGGGGTCCTCTTCCACAATTCTTACAAACCTGACTCTGCAATACCGCGCTACGTGTCCTGGCTTGTTACACTTGAAACATATTGGTCTCCCGTCTTCTGTCCTATTCCTATTTGAATTTGGATTCTTATTGTATATTTTACTTGGGTAGACCGGTTTTGGCTCAGGATTGGGAGTGTAAGATCGTCTAGGGGCAGATACCTGGGGCAGAGGCTTGTTCTGGTAATACCTCGGAGCGGGGGCCTGGGGCTTGGAGGTGTTCTGATATGGTCTTCTGAACGACGTAGCATTCTTCCATTGCTCTTGATGATGGGGACGAGGAGAGCGTGGTCCATTATAAAGAGCTTTTGATTTTTCTGCACGTTCTTGGTAATTCTTTTCGAACAAATCCAGCTTTTTACAAATTTCTAGAAGATCATTGGTATTTTTAGGAGGGTTTAGGTGAAGGGCAAAAGAGTATTCTTTCTTTAACCCTCCAATAACCCAGTTTATTTTAGTCTCTTCTTCCATTTGGGGGTCGACCTTGTTGCACAGTACAAGGATATCCTCTGCGAACCTGATTGCAGGTTCATTCCACTGTTGTATCCTGTTTAATCTCATCCTCATTTCTTCTTTGTTGGCGTCTGAGGCAAAATCCTCAATTAGGCGGCTCTTGAAATTTTCCCAGCTGGTGAAACTTACTTTGTGTAGGTTCAGCCAGGTTTTGGCGCTACCAATCATATTCATGGCAGCATAACGGGAGATAATGTAGTCTGCCCAATGGTACAGGAAGCCAATTTCTTCAAGAGATTCAATCCATGGGCGAGGGTCTTCTGTTCCATCATACTTGGGGATGTCGATGTTGGGATTCAGGACAACTGGGTCGGAACTAGCATCTCTACCAATTGTTGCACCAGGTTGCGGCTTGGCAGACTCTTCAGCCTTGATTCTCTCCTGTGCTGGGTCTTGCATCTTACCAGAGCGTGTTTCAACCATCCTACAAATTTATGAAAGGGAATAATGAGATAAGTCTACTTTATGTAGCCACCAGAATAATCTATTTATTTTCTCACATCAAAGAGAGCAGTGAAGTCACAGTGTACCTAAATACAAATGATGATAATCTAAAAATAATCTGTTTTAAATAAATATCATAGAATATAAAAATAAATAAATATATAATTTAAATTTCAAATATATTAAAAATAATATAATAAATACGCCATTAATCATGATGTAACAATATATATATGTTTTTATAATGATTAAAGAAAGCCTTAATATAAATTGATATCGATTTGAGGTTCCCTTTTTTTGTCCCTTTGTTCCGCTCATATGACGTGTAAATGCCGAGGCTACAGTGTGAACTTGTTATAGCTCTAATTTGTTGCAAAAATACGAAAAAACTTTTTGATACCTTAAAATATAATCTTTATCTATTTTCATTTTAACTTTAATTACTCCTTCTCTTATATCCATTTTTCTTTCATATATTATAGACATAAAACTAATATAATATATATATATATGTCGTATCCGTCGTGGTCGAATGGAAGGGCGCGACCGTTGTGTATGTAAGCTTCGAAAAATAACTTGTTCCACACTCGTGAGCGTTTATTTTGTACAGATTTATAGATGGGTGAATTTGTATTTACATTTTATCATATTAATTATGGCGAAAATAAATTATATCTCTTAGGTAGTATACAAATTATGACATATATATAATTGTATGTATTTTATGTAGTATATGTGTATATAATTTATCGGAAGGTATCACTAGATGATCTGCGAGTGATGGTCATTAACAAATCAAATTGGAGAATATATGTTCATATAGTCATTAAAAAGTCGACTTAATAGATACTAACTAACTAACAACATATATATAATTAATTATCAAAAATAATTCAATATGTAAATTGAAGGCATGTTGAATATGCCCACTTCCGCCTGAGAGGACCTACGTCACCACTACGTCACGGCCAGCCAATCACCGAGCTGCCCAGCGGGCAGTCCATCCCCCCTCCCCCTTTTAGATAATATAATAAAGATAACTTTCCTGTTGTTCACGTCGCCTCCATGTGCTTCATATATATCCACTTCAATCGGCAGATGTAGTGGGTTAATTGACTACTTCCTTATACTATTACATCATCTAGTCCAGCTTCAACTTATAGCCCAACATAAATACATCAGAAAGTAATTATCTAAATGAATTTATTATGAAAATACCTTTATAACTGATCCATAGTTTAATCTGTAACAATGTTTTTCTTTTTCGTAATTAGCTGAGATTTACGTAAGCTTCTTTTTTATATAGAATAAAATATAAAATATTTATTTTTCTTTTTATATAATCAATGATTATAATGTGTACTATATAAATAAGTATAAACAATTATTTTAATATTTTATTTATATATAATATTATATATAATATATAAAAAATTTTAATATAATATTGTAGTTTGGGATATATATATATTTAAAAAAGAATATTAACCAATGTCTACACAGAATCTATCTATGCTAAATATTTTATTAATGCTAGTATGGGCGACCAAGTTTTCAGAGCTAAATATTTGCTATAGAAAAATAACCAAAAGATGTATTGAAGGAGTTTGAAAAAGGAAAAATGGCCAGAGGCAATGCATATCGGCTGATTTTTTAAAAATATCTTCTGCTTACCCTATAGAAGAGCATACAATTAATGGAATACTTCCAAAAAGAAGTTTTTTTTTCTGCGCTTCATTAGATGCTTTTTTTTTAGTTTATTCAATTCCCCCATAACATTAGTTACTGTTCTATATAGAAATAAAATGGCCGTGTTGTTTAAAAATACGCTTGATTATTATTTTAAAATGTTAATATACAAATTTGGTAGTTTATAAACGATACAAAAATATATTGAATTAAACAATATAACGAATAAAATTTCTTATAGTAAAAATATCTCTAATATGCCTCTCGAATGGTTTTAAACTTTTTTAATTATTAAATCTGATGCTTATATTTTATGTAAATGATTTTAATGGTTTTAATTTTATTGAAAAATTAGTCTTTTGATTAAAATTTGCTGACTATTGTTTATTTGTTAGGAATGAACACTTGCATATTATAAAATTCTTTTCCTCATGGTTTTATATTCCGAATGATTTTAATGGTTTTTCAATTTTATTGATAAATTTGTCTTTTGCTTAAAATTTGCTATGGTCATTTAAATTATTTATTTGTTCGAAATGAACTCGCTTATTGAATCTTTTTTCTTATGGCTTTATATTTCGAATGTATGGCTATACGAATGAACTGAACTTGCAATAAGAAACTAGCTAAAAAAAATAAGTTACATCTGGTCTCTCCTGCAGGTGGTCTCTTATTGGAGGGTAGGTTATATCAGTTAATGTCATTTATGATTATACAAAAGTGGTTGCTCAGTGAGATGGCCGTTCATGGGAGGTTTTTAATGTATTTTCATATTTGAGCGCCTTTAAGGAAAAAATTTAAATGAAAATGAAGAATTCTAGAAAAGAATTCTGTTTGATATTTTAGTTATTATCTTTAAATTTTTCGTGATTAAAAGTGCCTTCTACGGGAAACAATATTCACATTAATAATTGTAAAAACGTTTGTTTGTGGTTATTATATTGAGGGTTTATTAGTGTTCTCTTGAAGAAGAGGGTCTATAAGCCCGAAATCTAGATCTAGTAAATACATCTCAAAAGAAATTCATTCTTGAATATCTTAATTTTCATTTTAATCAGATTCATAGGATTTAAAAAAAAAAAATTATAATTCAGATCTCTCTCTCATATGAGAATTAAAAGGTTTACAAAATTTTCATAAATATAGAGGGGAAAATATGACGTAATAGGGCGCCCTCTGTATTTAGAAATGTAAACTATTTAGTGCGCAACGTATTTTTGAATAAAAAACAATATTTTATTGCCCTTACTGCAAGGCAAAAAAAAAAAGGCTAATTCAATATTAAAGCGGTATGGTAGATCACACTGGCGAAACCGCTGGAAGGGTTTAACACTGATGAGCCAGGACCTTCCAATATTTTATCATATCATTGCATAAAGGGCAATAGAAAATTGTTTTTATTTTCAAAAGAAACTTTCGCGCGCTATACATTCATGGAGTCAAAACTTAAGGAAGTTGTACCTTTTAGCATGTATATCGGGATTGAGACAATAACTCTGAAAGATATTACAGTGACATTTATTGAATATACACTCATGGACAAAACTTAAGGAAGTTGTACCTTTTAGCATTTATATCGGGATTGATACAATATCTCTGAAAGATATTTGATATACAGTGGCCTTTATTGAAGACATGCGAGATAACCAAGTGTGAACAAAATTGTCGTGTCTCCTTTAAAAAAAAACAAAAAAAAAAAGAAACAGACGACCGGTGACATAAAAAATTTCCACTTCCTTAGGTTTTGTCCATGGGTGTAGTATACGATATAATTTATTTAATTAAATATAAAAAAATCATTGATACAATTGAAACAGAAGATATTTCCCAAGCAGACGATGCAGCAGCAGCGCCGCCACTATATCTAATTTAATGGACACAATCTGGAAAATTAAATCAGAAGACGGTCAAACAATTCCGTAAGTGAGAGTGACCTCCTCCGTTGTGACTTTTTTGTTCTTTGATGGCTTTCCTTCTGGATAAAACACTCACATGATCTGCCTTCAAAATACTCTTTTCCATTATTTCTAAATGACACTCATCCCGAACAATCACTTTAAATAGACATCTACATCTTTTTATATGCATATATGTCTGTGAAAATTAGTACAAATGTGATATTGTAATGGGATAAGGTGCATAAATTATGGAAAAAAAGGCATCTCCCCTTATTGTGCAACTGAAAGTTACTGATGGCTTGCGCCATTAAACGAATAGTTGATTTTTATTCCGATAGATGGCTCAAGTTATCAGTAACCTTCAGTTGCACGATAAGGAGATGCTTTTTTTGTTAATATATATATATATATATATATTAGAAATCCTGCACAAAAAACCTATCTGATACCGAAGACTTAAAAATAACCCGTGTGGTTGTAGGGAGAGAGAGGTTTCAAAGAGAGAGAATTTATAAGAAATTGAAACTACTTTTGACGTTTCTTTTTAATATAAAATAATTTTCTACCGCCCTTACTGCTATGATAAAAAATAATAGGAGAGCCTGGCTCATCATTGGTGAACCCTTCCAGCGGTTTCGCCAGTTTTATCTACCATATCGCTGTAATATTGTATTGCGATGTTTTGCTCTTATATGCTGCTATGAAGATAAACTATTGGAAAATGTATTTAAAATGAACTACGGGGATATAAGTATTGAGGGCAGTAGAAATATATATAATTATAAATCCCCACCAGCGAGTGCAAGTAACCAAGCAGGGCTCTGGCATAGTTGTAAGTGCGAAGTTGAACTGATTTTCACATGTGTAGACGTGTGATGCACTTACAGTAAACGCAGTCGTCTACTTCTACCCACCGTGATTATCATGGCCTGTACCACGTGTACTAGGGATAATCAAAAATAAATAAATAAATATAAGGGGAAGAAGTTTATCCTCATTCCCCAGGTTGTCTGATACAATATCTTGCAATCTTACAGAAACGTTGCGGATGCTTCCAACTTAAAATTGACCCTATTTCTCAACGTTCTATATAAATCGGTATTTTCAAGGTTTAAATATTCCTGAAATATTCCATCGCAGAAGCTAGGACTGTGTGCAAATACTCATTGATTGGAACCAATCAGTGCAGAGATGACCAAAGAAATTCATTCTTTCATGGCATTCATTACAGGTGAGAAATGCTTTCTTTTAAGAATAACAACAACAACAAGCTCTGTTTTCCATCATAAATCAACAATGTGTTTCATATCTCAAGTACACGTGACCATGATAATCATGCTTAGTCGCTAGCGAATGCTTTTACTGTAAGTGCATTACATGCCTATCGATGCAGAAAACAGTTTAACTTTTGCACTTACAAGTATGCTTGAGCCCCATTTTGGTTGCTTGTACTCACTGGTACCTTTGGGCTTCTGTAAGAATCGAGGAAGAAACCACTGAAGCAATATTTTCTTCAGAAAAAAAGTGTCAAATGCTGGATTCGTTCCTGGATCGTGACCGTCGGAAATAGACGTTTGATTCTCCACCAACCGCCGAAATCAAGAGTTGTACGATGGAACGGATAGAGATGGAATCAAGATGGGAAACAAGAAAGTAATTTAGGAGAACCAAGGTCGATCTATCAAATGAAGCGGCGACCATCCTGCGACAAAATCCACTGAGGATAGATAAGGTCTATCTCAACGCTCTGTCAATTTGTCACCTTGCGCTTGTCTGCACAACAAGTTGGAAGTTTTTTTTTCTAAAGTCTCAATCTCATCTCGACGTTCAGGAAGGTGACCTAGCTGCTTTTTTATCTTTCCGATAAAAAGATCAAGTTGGAAATAAAGTGTCATATAGATATTATTGGGAATGTAGGTGAAACTAAATATATTTGATCGTGATAAATACAGCGTATGTGGAAATTTGGTAATAAATTTTAACGCTACTTCTTAAAAATATATATAACTAATAATTTTACGGATCATATATATAGCAATGAATAAAAATTGAAAATGAAGAGCTTGGTTCATCAGTTCATCAGTTCATCAGTTCATCACCTTTCTTGCGGTTTTGCTAGTTAATCTCCAGACCGTTTTATTGCTGTATATATACACAAAGCTTTATTAAGACCACCGGTCTTATACAGATTCACCACAGGAATAAAGGAATCAAAGATCGAACTTCTGTGTATATATCTATACGTACACACAAGACAATGAATACAGTAGAGATATTTAGATAAATACTTATATCAGATAGAATAATAACATAGAAGTATTATATAATTTGTAAGAATTTTAGATTATATTTGCAAAAATAGTTAAAACTTTATATCCAATATTTTGATGGAATATTCGTCCATTTTTTACGAGTTCCTTTTTTATACAAATCGCTGTTTTTTTCTTTTAAAGGGAAGAGTGCGTACGCAGTCCCCACTACCAAAAATTACGCGCCCCAGCTACCCCAGTTTGGGGAAGTGGCCAGCGTTAGCCACACCGTAGTGCAATGGTGAGATCTCTCCTGAGGGCACGAGTTTATTGAGCCTCGGGACACCGACGTCTCGTATTTTATTGGATGTTTTCTCACCCAAAGAATATGTGAGATATCCAGAGTCATCATATTGAAGCACGCGAACATTTCAGAACAAAATACTTTATAAAAGATAAACGAATAGTCCAAATACCGGGTAGTTAGCGACTGATGCTTGCTCCAGGAACCTGGGTTAACTAAATAAATAGTAACAAATGGAAACATTAAAACGCTAATGTTTCTTTAACACATAAATCAAATTTCTACTGCCTTGCTGCGATGTCCTTCTACTGTCCTAAAAAACCTTATGTCCATAGATTGCTTAAATACCATTTCTAAGATTCCACCCTTCAGTGTAGGATGTGGATTCAGTGATCAGAATGATCCAATACAGTAATTCTTAGTAAAGAAGCGGTCTGATAGATCAAATTGGCGAAACCGCTGGAAGGGTTCAACACTGATGACTTAAGCCCTCTCAATATATTTCCATCGCAGTAAGGACAGTAGAAATTTGATTTATATGTAAAATAAATATTCTCGTTTTAAAGTCTTCATTTGCCATATATAGATGGCGCGTTATATAAATAAATAGTATAGTCCAGCTAACTATTGTAAACTAATCAATTTATTTGATGTGTGAAAGAAGCCCAATTACTGTGTATGAAAAGTGAAAGTTGTATAACCTTTGATTTTGCTTTGTTTTAAACATGAATAAGTTTGGTTCCATATGCTTGAATTAAATATTACACCTTAGTTCTATATATTTTATTGCTTAAAAAGGAACACAACAAAACAAAAAAGAAACTAGAATTGCAAATAATTTGATAACTAACTAACTAAAAAAAAAACAATAATAAAAATGATAATGATAAACAATTGAATATGTCTGCCAGAAAAATAATTCTATGAATTAAAAAATAAGAATAATTACAAAATTATAAACTTCAAACATTCTGTATGTAGCAAGTAAGATGAGAGCGGACTTACATCTGCAGTCTTGTAGACGCGGCATCTACTAAGCCGGCCGTAGGCATCTTCTTCCAGCCGAGGGGTAAGGGGCCGGAATGGTGTGGCGTAGATGTGCTGGCCCCCCAGGGCGGGGGCGGATGGCAGCGTGCAAGGTAGATCCCCCTGTAGTCACACCACTCTACTCAACCACCAATTCTAATATACACTTTCTGTAGATAACTGTTAATTTACTTCTGTTCATTCATCTGGGAGAATCCTGTATGGGACTAATGTCCTTAATAAAGGCTTGTTGTTGTTGTATTAGCTGATTCTACTTATAAAGGCGGCCATGTTGGATAAATATTGGTTATGGTATTTCATTAAACTATAGATATAAGTGCTTGTAGGATAGTAGAATTAGATGTAAATCTTTTTTTTTTTGCATTATCGAGTCTTCTCACGAAACTTTGTCTATCAACTCCATTCCCAGTAGTCTCCCCTTACCTCCCTCCATTGATACCGTTAACCACTCATAATGCCAAACGATATGTGAAAGCCTACTGATTCTTTACTTATTTTTATCGTTTCCAAAAGATCATATACCTCCTCGACCATTTAAGGACATATTTGTAAATTACTTTGTCGTTGAAATCTTTCCAGGAGGATATTGATCTAAAAAGACAAAGGTAGCTTCTCCAGTCAAAATAGAAGTCAAAGCTAGACGCCATCTATTGACCGTCCATATCAGTCCATAGTATTCTCATAATCCAGAATTACATAGATTTGCCTTTTTTGCCTTTCTAAGAGTCCATTTCTCGGAGACTACATACGTTTCAAAATATAATTTGATAGGGTGCTTTTTTAGTTAAATACCATTAGAGCCAGGTTGGAAACTTTAAAACTATTTGTAACCGACTTTTTAAAAAACAGAAGGTCCAGCGTGTTATTGGAAGGCCACGCGATCAAAGAAATAAAGCCGTCGTCGCCAGGAATGCCTGGACGAGATTAAAGTTCCCGATCACACTGGAATCGATGTCTTTGAAGCTCCATTGATCCCGAGGACATTCTTTCCCGGCTACTTGTCTCACCGGCCTTGTCTTGGTCGTGACAAATACGGACACAACTTGTCCATTCTCTATCGCACAAACTGGAAGACTATTTCAAATGTGGGAAGACTCATTTATTATGGAAAATGCTTGAATATTTTCTATAGTTAAATTATAATACAGAACAGTGTGTAATACAACATTATGATAAAAGGCATCTCCTTATTGTGCAACTGAAAGTTGCTGATGTTTGCTTCAGTTGTACGATAAGTAGATGCCTTTTTTCATAATTTATGCACCTTATCCCAGTACAATATCACATTTGTACTATTTTTTCACATAGTAATACAACATGTTTCTTTAGATACGAGTTTTCTTTTATTTTATTAATGTAATCTCAAGTTTTAGGACATCTCTGCCCTTGTACAAGGGAGTACATAAAACGAATAATAATAATAAAGGCAGAGATGTCCGAAAGCTTGAAATATCATTAAGAAAAATGAAGAGAAATTCATCTTCAGAAACTTGTTGTATTAGGTTAATTTATATCCAAGAGAGATATTCAAGTATATTTCCTATGGTGTATAAACAAGACATACGTACTTTAATATATTCTATGGTATAACTAGGCAGACGTGACTGGTATAAATTAGACAGACACGACTATTTCCTATGGTATAAAAACGAAACACAGATTTAACTATTTCCTCTGTGGTAGAAACCAGTAGCCTTTGACTGGTGAAAATGTGACTTTCCTGTTTCTTATGGTAAATATATAAAAGTACTACTCATTTCATGAGGCCAAAATGAGAAATGTCTGCCCATTTTCTATGGTTAAAATAAGAGAAATATTTTCATATTTTCTATGGCGAAGACAAGCAAGATTTGCCTACCTGCTATGATAAATACGGTAAAAGTGTGTCTATTCCGAATAATACAAGAAAGGCTGTTTTATTTATAACGATAAAGCCAGGATGAAACAGCCTTAGATGTGTTAAGTTGAAGATATATAAAAGTTGAAGATATCGAAAACCCTCTCCATACCAGAAAATATTTTAATTTTATAAAACTATAATAATAATAATAATTATTATTTTAAAAATATTTTAGAGACCTGTCACTAGCCTATAGGAACTGATGCTGTGTGTTGTGTGTGCTCTGTTGTCAGATTTCTCATCTGGAAAGTCTTTAATCGCCTATAGTTGTCTCAGGTCTGGTTTTCATGACATCACCTCAACATCTTCGGTCAAATCTACAAGTTCTTCATGACTCTGGAAATTATTCGTGAGGACCCTCTGATTGGATGGACTCTTCATTGTTGGGAGAGCTTCCTCTATGTAACATTATTGTATCTATTCTTTTACTATCTTTATATACATATATTTCTTCTCATATATTTATTTTACTTTTTATAAGTGGAAAGCCGGCACTGTATTTAAAATAGTGTATTTTTTTTATCCTATCATTGACTTAATCAATATAAGATATTTTTAAATTTCTATCTCTCGTGATATCTTCTTCTAGTGTCAAATATGAAGATACTCCAGCCTATTTCTTGTTTTATTATCGGAGAATATTAATTTGTAAATTGTTAAATCTCACCTGAGACTGAATGGATCAAGTAATTGGAATGACATGATTGGCTGGTCGTGTGAATAGATGGATACACCTTCATCCATCTGCTTGATGGCCTTCATCTTTCTTTTTGGATGGGAGTGAATACATAATTCTTGTAGCGTAATAAACCATTGGGATTCACTATCGAGGGACTCTTCGAAACATAAAAATTAGCATTTTAAAATATGTTGCTAAAAGCCAAAAAAAAAAAACACTTTATCGAAAGCTTTCTCTGAAGAATGTATGTATGCCTGGACTCTTCGACAGACAGAAATGGCAAAGGTACAGACTTTCGATATGTGCCGTCGAATGATAAGAAAACCATGAAATGATAGGATGTTCTAGAAATGATCTAAGATTGAAAAAGAGAAAAGGCAGCATGTTTGTAGACATCTTGTTCGGCACTCAGAGTGGCTAATGGTATTGCTGTTGGACGGACGTATGTAGGGAAAGCCTTGAATGTAGAGAAATGAGATCAATGGCAATTTCGGGAGAAGGTAGAAAGGAAAGATCTAAGAGAGTACAAGAATACTGACAGCCGCCAACCTATAGGTTAAGAAAAAAAAGGCGGAACTTTGAAGGGCATTTATGCTATTTGTTAAATCAGAATTCACTCCAGCTTTCTTAAATGACCCCTATCCAGCAACCCACACAGTCTCTATTATTACTTAGAAACTATTATAAGGTACAATTTGGATTATAGATTCGAAACACAAGGTAATCTATTTGGAGATTTGATCTTATTACATTGTACTTATAAAAACTATTTAACTATAATTCATCTATACCTAATCTTATGCTTCTCTACTGGATGAGCAGATTAGTGTTTTTATATTAGAATTCCCGTTCTGTCTAGATGCAATTTTAATACGATGTCTAGGGAGGACTATGGCAAGTTGGATCGTATTGTAACGGCAAGGAAGGATCGCAGCCTGAAGGAGCCTTGGAGAGAGAGGTAGGCGAGAAACTGCCGTAGGGCTGTTGTTGTTGTTGCAAGCCTGGAAGATTTCCTGTAAACTCTTCAATTGGAGCATGTTTGTAATCTATCAGGTCGCTCTGTCCTAACTATCCTAACAATGTCAAAGATGGCGGACGAGCAGGACATGCGAGTGATTACAACGAGGGAGCTGTTTGATTTATTGCGGACTTCATCGAATTTCTGGCAGGGTCGATGGGTCGATGCATGTCTCAGGGGACCTGGCAGGTATCCGACGTCCACTCTTCTTTCTTTCTTTCCTCTGGAGCCGTTTGCAGGAAATTCTATCAAACTGGCTTCTTTTTGCTTTCTAGAGAGGCAAATTTGTGGTGGAGGTCTCAACTTTAACATATCCCTGGTGACCGCGAGACAACTGATAATGCAACTTCTACAGCAATTCCTTTTAAAGCCTTCTTTCCTCAACAAAGTTTATATTTTGCTCCAACACATTTTAAAATATTCTGGCATTTTTGGAACCTTATTCATCTTCAAATAACACTCTACCTTTTCTCTTCTTAATGTCTTATTCCCATTCAAAAATGCCTAGATTGTGATTCTTAAAAAACATCTTTAGGCATTACAATGTTTCCACTTCAGATTTTCAAAGTTTAATGGAAACAATATATATGTTCCATCCAAACATCCTTTTTATAAATTTCAAGATAATTTGGTTTATCTTTTTGTTAATAGAAATTGTGTATATATATCCACTCATGGACAAAACCTAAAGAAGTGGAAAGTCTTTAATATCGCCTGTCGTCTCTCTATATATTTTTTGAAGGAGACAAATGCAATTTTTTCACACTTAGTTAACTCGTGTATCTTCAATAAAGGTCACTGTGTATCAAATATCTTTCAGAGTTATTGTCCGAGTCCCGATATACATGTTAAAAGGTAGAAATTCCTTAAGTTTTGTCCATGAGTATATTACATGGTTTTTAGACATTTTATAGAAAAGAAGTAAATTGAAATATTTCCTTTTTTTTCAAATTGATAATTAAAAAAAAAACAACAACATATAATGTCTATGTGCTGATAACATGTAGAGATTGTAGACGCTGTAGCTAGAGGCCACATGTATCTACACCATATGTAGTACACACAAAGAATACAATATAACGCCTTATATGTAAACCAATCCACATTAAATACAAGGACATTTTTCCACCGTAGTAAGGACAATAGGGGAAATGGTATTATGGCTAAAAATAGGCGATAAATAGTTCCATTTTACATAAATAAAACTATGTTGCATATTGATAAAAAAGAAGAAAAGATCGTAAAAGAGAAATCCAAAATATAATAATATAATCCCTTATATTAAGATATAAGACATCTAGAGATGAAATTTTCTCAAAGATTTATTCGATTTTTCTCCAGATTTTAGGTTTAAAAGCCCCCTGCTAGAGAAAATAAATATAGAAAAACTCTCTTCAACTTTCTTTAAAAGGATATTCCTCATTATCTTGAGTCTGCAGAAACCCAAAGATATGCATTTTTCTGTCATTGTGTTTCTTCCATTTGCAAAATCCGAGAGTATGCAAAAAAAGTCGAAATAGATATTTGAAGGAATTTTCCTTGTTTCCTTCTCAGTGTTAGAAATTTGATGTGAATCCTGATGGACGAATGTTCCATGTTCCAAAACACTCCATTGATAATCTATTAGGAAGAATTACCGAATAGCCATTGACAATTTTAATTAAACTCCAATACAATCCTTCGTCGTAGAATCACGTGTTTCATTAGTAGATTCTAATTGGTTTTATAGACACACAAACAAGAAGCCATTTAACAGGTCTTAAAACAGTTTGCAAAAAATTTGCATATAAGTACAACTATTCAACATAAAGTTGCGGGAGGATGATATTCATGTCCCAAAAGAAGCACCTCTCTCTTTATTTATGCAAGAGAATGATGCACTGTTCATCACCCTAGTAAAAAACTTTACTATTGATGATAATGAATGACCACATCAGTTTAACTATGGACAATTTATATTTGCATATCTAATCGTTTATGCATATGGTATAATAACAGTCTTTTAGGAAGTATACATTGTTTTAAAGTCTGTTGGAAGTCCCTTTGGCCCAAAAGTTAACCAAGTGGTATTTAATAAAGATTCACGCGATGTTTTAAAACGAAGTAGTGTGGATTTGAGGCTTTAAAATATTTTTCGATAATTGAAAAGATAGAAAGTGCGATGTCCTGGCTGTGTCCCTACTCAGGACGCTATATGGGGGTTGTACAGTACTATCGCGGGTGTCCCGGCCCCATGTCCCTACTCAGGACGCTATATGGGGATTGTACAGTACTATCGCGGGTGTCCCGGCCCCATGTCCCTACTCAGGACGCTATATGGGGATTGTACAGTACTATCGCGGGTGTCCCGGCCCCATGTCCCTACTCAGGACGCTATATGGGGATTGTACAGTACTATCGCGGATGTCCCGGCCCCATGTCCCTACTCAGGACGCTATATGGGGATTGTACAGTACTATCGCGGGTGTCCCGGCCCCATGTCCCTACTCAGGACGCTATATGGGGATTGTACAGTACTATCGCGGGTGTCCCGGCCCCATGTCCCTACTCAGGACGCTATATGGGGATTGTACAGTACTATCGCGGGTGTCCCGGCCCCATGTCCCTACTCAGGACGCTATATGGGGATTGTACAGTACTATCGCTGGTGTCCCGGCTGTGTCCTTACTCAGGACGCTATATGGGGGTTGTACAGTACTATCGCGGGTGTCCCGGCCCCATGTCCCTACTCAGGACGCTATATGGGGATTGTACAGTACTATCGCGGGTGTCCCGGCTGTGTCCTTACTCAGGACGCTATATGGGGATTGTACAGTACTATCGCGGGTGTCCCGGCTGTGTCCCTACTCAGGACGCTATATGGGGGTTGTACAGTACTATCGCGGGTGTCCCGGCTGTGTCCTTACTCAGGACGCTATATGGGGGTTGTACAGTACTATCGCGGGTGTCCCGGCCCCATGTCCCTACTCAGTTATGGGGTTGTAGAGTACTGAGGCCAGACGTACCAGGTCTCCCTGAGAATGAGACCACCTGACGTGGTCCACCAGAGAAGTGAGGCGGAAGTTAGGAGCAGGGCCCGGCTTGGCGATGTAACACAGCTCCTGGGTGGCGGCAGTAGCTGCGGTGGCTGGGGCCAGCTCCTTCTGCTGGGAGTTCTTCCACCTCCGGCTGCTCACACATCACACATATTTACATATTGTCCGTTGTGTGTGATAAACACGGCGCTAATCTACAACAATAAAATAAGAAATCCATATCCTGTTCGTGGGTATTTGGCCAATTCTGGAATAATTAAAATCAAAGATTAGTTGATTTTTTTTTATTCCGACAGATGACGCAAGCCATCAGGAATTTTCAGTTGCACGATCAAATGCTTTTTATTTATTTATCAACCTTTTTCCAATCCCAGTAAAATTTCACTTTTGTACAATTTTTTTCGAACAATAAAATATATTAATACAAAGCAATAATGCATCATCTATATATAACGTAATACTGTATTAGATTAGAGATCTAGAGAAGCGGTCGATAGATTAAATTAGCAAAACCGCTGGGAGGGTTCACCACTGATGAGCCAAGCCCTCCAAATATATATTTTTCATCGCAGTAAGGAAAGTAAAAGTTTGATTTATTTGTGAAAAGAAATATTCGCGTCTTAATGTCTTCATTCATTATAATAAAATGTATATATAAAAAAGACATACAATAATTAATCTATAAAACTATTAAACTATAAAAAAGGAGAGATTGTGTGCCTAATAGTTTTATTTATTTTTTATAGATGGCGAGTTATTGCTATTTAAATAATAAATATATATATATATATTATAAAAATTACAGAAATATTATTAAATGAAATTTGCATATATATATTATATATTGAGCTAGTAATATGTAAATACAAAAGAAAGCATTTTTCATTCTTTGCATATTTAGAAGGGTTTACGATGGGTTCTATGCAAATCATTATAAGAACACTTCTTTCGATCGATTATCACTTTTTATTTTTTCAATTTTAAAAAAATTCAATTGAATTATTTTGTGTTTATTTTGTTTATCGGCATATTTCAACTATTATATTTCTTAAACTCTATTATATATATATCGTAATTTAAACAATGTGATATGTAAGTACTAAAGTATGACGTCTTTTCTAGTCTTCTCAAAGTGACACCAGCTTGCTACTGGACACCCGGGGGATCCAGAGAGGGACAAAGAAGGGGCGTTGGTTCGGATGTTGACAGTTAGTTAGGTTACAGTGGATATTTTCGGAGAGGCCCGCGTCAGTACTAGTTCTCACGGCGACCCTCGTGGCCGCCGTTTTGGTTCCTCCCTGCCTCCGCGACTTCATGCAGGACGCCGAGCTTTCCTCAGTTAATCCTCAACTTTCCCCTGGTCCTGGTGCCACGTGAGACGTACTAGGAGAGCGTCTTTTGATACCAAACTTTGTCCTTACTGTCCCGTGCGGACTTCCCACTCTGCACGCCTTGCCACTCAACCCCGACTGCTTCCAACTCACTTGTTGGCTTACCCGGGTTTACGACATATATATTCAAACAAATTATTATTACTATATTATACTATACTATTATACACATATTTATGTTAAATTCTTGAAATTTATAAACCTTTTAAATAAAAACATGTAAAATATCATCATTAGAAATTTTTTTTTGGGCAATTTTTTTTAAAAATATATACACACATGGACAAAACTTAGGATGTAGAAAGTCTTTGATATTGCCGGTCGTCTGTTTTTTTTTTTTTAAGGAGACAGAGGCAATTTTGTTCACACTTGGTGATCTCGTGTGTCTTCAATAAAGGTCACTGTAATATCTTTCATGGTTATTGTCTGAATCCCGATATAAATTCTGAAAGGTACAACTTCCTTAAGTTTTGTCTACGAGTGTATATTCAATAAAGGTCACTGTAATATCTTTCATAGTTATTGTCTGAATCCCGATATACATGCTAAAAGGTACAACTTTTTAAGTTTTGTCTATGAGTGTATATTAAAGAAGAGCTCCTTATTGTTCCCGCGTGTTCATCTGACATCCCATACTGTATACCGGCGTAACAATAGAGATGAAATAATTGAAGATGTCCCCCATACTCTATGTTTGTAATATCTTGTGTATCTGTGTCTCTATCATAAATATTTAGCTAGGACAGGGGTGAGGCAGGGGGCAGGGGGAGACAGGGATGAGGCAGGGGGAGACAGGGGTAGGGGGCGGGGGGAGAAATTAGAGAGAAAGGGTTAATCTTCCACCCCCACCTACCGGAAACGGAAGTACAGCCACAAACCCCCAGCCCGGAAATGACTCCTTACATACTTTTATGGAACAAGATTTCCCGCCAAAAGTTGTCTGCCCGAGATGCCATCACAATAGGCGTCTGTTAAATATTTCCCTTTCGTCTGATTTCCTTTTTTTTTATTTGATCAGAAATAAAATATTATTACATATTCTATCCTTTGATTTCTTTTATATATTTTTTCTTCTTATTATTATTGGAATCTTTTATTGGACTCATTCATTCAGAGATGGATAAAATATGAAATTATTAAATGATTGCATCTTTTCAGATTTGAATAGAGATGGAAAGAAGTGGATATTTCTGTTTTTGTGCTATAAACATTATTTCCTATGAATAAATAGTATAAATTTGTTATGACAGTATTTAATTTATAAATCTATTTTGCCATTAACTCCGGAATAACATGCAAGTGATGAAAAAACGGGTATGATATCTAAAAACACTGTTTTGTAAAAAGGATTTTGCGATAGAAATTAGGGGCTGATGAAGGAGTGGAATAAACTCATGGACAAAACTTAAGGAAGTGGAAATTCCTTGATGTCGCTTGTCATCTGTGTGTGTGTGTGTGTGTTTTTTAAGGAAACAGAAGCAATTTTGTTCACACTTGGTTATCTCATGTGTCTTCAATAAAGGTCACTGTATATCTTCCAGAGTTATTGTCCGAATCCCGATTTACATGCTGAAAGGTACAACTTCCTTAAGTTTTGTCCAGAAGTATAAAACCGTCGAATTTATATAGCCACGATCAGGGATCAAATCCAGCATTGGAAACTTTTTTTCAGAAAAAAAAAAAAAAAAATCTTTAATGGTTCTCAATTCTTGCAAAAAATCCAACCGCACCAAAGAGTGCAAATAACAAAAGTCGATCTGTCTTCTACATGTGAAGATTATGTGGTATATTTAGAGTAAAAGCAATCACTAACTAACCACCATGATTATCACGACTTGTACTTAGAATAAGTGTACCACACAACTGTATAAATTATACCTGATAATATAATTTGTGTTTTAATATTACTCATTCAATAACTCATATCATTGCAGAAAGGTCTTAGAGATAATATTTGATGATATTTAAAAGAAACGCATTGCCAGTAAATTTATTTGTGTAAAGTTTTAACGATAGATGGCAATAAAATTTATTTTACTAATATATATTGGTTATGAAAACATATTTTGCGGAAGAGCTTTGCTCGATGCAATACCTTGAAATTATATGTATGTACCTCTACAGACCTATAAGCTTATGTCCATAGTTCACTAAACACCCCTAAGCTGCCTTCCATAGAAAATGCAGGGTATATAACAAAACCAGTCCAATACAATAGTAGAGCGGTCTAGAGATTAATTTGGCGAAACCGCTGAGAGGGTTCACTACTGATGAGCCAAGCCCTCTCATTCAATAACTCATATCATTGCAGAAAGGTCTGTAGAGATAATATTTGATGATATTTAAAAGAAACGCATTGCCAGTAAATTTATTTGTGTAAAGTTATAAAAAAGTTTGTTTGATCACTTGTTTTTTTTTTCATGTATTTAATATTGTTAAGTTTTATTGACAAGTTAGGGGGGTCGGTGGAAGGCTGGTTAAACCGTTTGGTTTCGACCACTACGACCCGGGTTCGATTCCCGCATTGGACACTTTTTTCTGTTTAAAAAAAAAAGCCCAATGGCCTCCGATTCTTGCAAAAGTCCAACCCCACCAGCGAGTGCAAGTAACCAAATGGGGCTCTGGCACATTTGTAAGTGCAAAGTCGAACTGCTTTTCACATGTGTAGACATGTGGTGCGCTTACAGTAAAAACAGTCGCTAACTACCCACCATGATTATCATGGCCTGTACCACGTGTACTAGGGATAAGCAAAAAAAAAAAAAAAATTGACAAGTTAGAGCATTTCTCGATGTAAAATATATTTATAGTAAAGTCATACTTCTAGTGCTTCTGTTAAAGGAAGGACAAGTTGGCCCGAAATCTAGAGAAATAAAAATGGTAAAATAAACTTAATCCTGGATTACTTGTTGCTATTATTACATTACAAATCAGGGATCAACGTCTATTTTATAAAGATATTGCCAGAAATATCTTTCTCTTGTTTTTTTTTTTTTACACAGTTCTCTATTCTCGTTAAGGTTTAGAAAATTTATTTGTCCTTAGAATGTTCAAACTCATACATATAAAAATATTTTTTTCTCTTCTCTCACTTTTAGCAATAATGATAAATGAACTAATTTTGTTGTTATTATTTGATGGCAATGTTTCTCTTTTTTATTTCTCCTTGTTAATATCTTATGCCGACTATTCTTTACGGCCTAAAATTATTGTAAATATGTATATAGATAACTGTAGAAACATATATGTAAGTCAGGACAAGTGTCCTTAGGGGGACATAGCGCTTTAAATTGGAATAAAATAATGTCACAGTGCGCATAGACTCATGGGCATATTTTCAAGTCTTATTTATAATTATTTCATTTTAGATACGGAGCTATGCACTTTTTTAAATAGTTATGTGCATATATTTGCATAGTTGGCCGCGTAATTAGAAACTCGGCTCGCTGGCAGGCGCGCGCTTTTTGTTCTAAACTTATGCAAAAAAAAAAAAAATAAACGAAGTGCGTTTTTGCTTTTCCTGGCTGAAATTTTTTATTAGTTAATAGATAGGGAGTAGGTCCTAAATTAAAACCACCTACAATAATATAAACGTATATTTTATAAAATATACAACAACAAACAACAAAAGCCTTTATTGAGGACCTCTCGTCCTGTAAAAGATTCGCCAGTTTACAGAGTAATTGAAGAGAAGAGAACTAAGAATACAGAGAGAAACCTATAAGGTATTTTATAAAATATATTTATTAACATTTAATTACTTTTTTATACAAAGCACAACTTTATAAAATAAGAAATGATTAAATGCAAAAGTTGAAGAAAGACGGGGAGAAGAGTATCTATAAGTTCATCTTCCCAACTTGTGTTTTTCTTCTATAGGGGGATTATCGTTGTAAGTGCAAAATATATTAAATATCAAAATACAAAAATTCATTAAAAAATTAAGACAATTCTTTGTCCATAAAACCAAAAGATTTTTGATGGTTTTTATTGATGTTCTCTTTTTCACAGATGTTATACCTTCACTGTAAATAATTTGGGGTGGTTGAGCATTATAGATTTATTGTGTACATAGACATTAGCGACTGCCATTAGAGTATGTGCACATCAAATATGTATTTACATATTGGGGAGTGGATCACATCACTTATTTATTTCCTAAGCTAACACCAAATAATTCTACAAAGATATAGGTCAAGATGAGTATGTTGATACAGTTCTACGGTGTATTCTACGTTTTGGATGAGTTTATTGTGTTTTCAAATTTTGCTATTGAAACACAAACTCTTCCGTTTGGTTTTTATCCCTTCATTTAGTTTTCTTTAGAAATTCCTACTACGATACGATCTTCAAAAGACTGTTGAAAGTGTCAATTCTAGGATATTTCTACGATGTAATACTCTTGTTATAATTTGCATATTGTTGAATTGTTGTCTTTGTTAGATATCGCAGCAGTTGGCTAGCGGTTATTAGATAAGTCAGGCCGCTGATAAACTGCTGGTGTGTATATAATTTGATCTAGTTTAATTTCTTTTATCTCTTGTCTTTCCTTATTTTTTATAAATACCTTTAAGTAATAAAGGATCTTCGTAATTATCAGCCTTCTTTCTTCCCCGAATATATATTTTTACCAACACACACGTTTTAAAACACAGTCTAAACTCCCAATAAAACCATCTTATGAATAAATTAATAATTTTTTTTTTTTTCAAAATAAAGTTTGTTGAATATGTGTGATAGTTTTCATGGGAATTCAAACAAACCAATTGTTGACTTTGCTTAGAATTATTAATGAAACTGATTCCAATAATTATTAATTGAACATTATATTTATTGATTTACAAGAGAGAGATATAATATAAAAAGGAAACTTATATTGAAAACAAAGGAACTCTTTTTTTCTTGTTTTTTAGCGCCCATTTACCCGTGAGCTTACACACACTCTGTGGTAACAAATAATTAAAATATGTACAACACACGCTCCCCTGTGTGTAAGCCCTAATCAGCAAGTCCAAGGCTATCTGCACATTTCCGTAGTTTGTCCTTAGGTAGACTCTTCGTTAGTATATCCGCCTCCATGTCTTCACTTTTAGTGTATTCAAGCTTGATTCCATTTTGAATTTCCTCTTTCACAAAATAATACTTTCGGTTTATGTGCTTTGTTCGTGAAGTAATCTTGTCAGATTGTATCCAGTTTATTGCAGCCTGGCTGTCACTTTTCAAGGTAATTGGGAAAGTTAAATTTTCACAAAGTTCTTCTAGTAATCCCTTTAACCATAATACTTCTGAAATGCCTTCACATATTGAAATAAGTTCTGCTTCACATGTAGACAAGGCTACTAAATTTTGCTTTCTACTTCTCCAGTTTATTAAGTTGTTGCCAAGTTTGACTGTATAGCCTGAATAGGATTTTGCGTCTCGGGTTGTGCACCAGCTCGCATCAGTACTTATTGTGATATTGTTGTCTTTTGACTTATATGCCAACATGTTATCTCTTGTTCCCTTCAGATATCTATAAATCCTTTTAACTCCAGTTAAGTGTATTTCTCTTGGATAATTACTATACTGTGATAAATTGCTGACGTTGAAGGATATGTCCGATCGAGTACCCGTAGAAAGGTACATTAGTGATCCAATCATTTCCTGGTATACAGTTTTATCTACTGGCTTAGAGTCCAAATATTCATCCAAATTTTGATTTTGATCTCCAGGTGTCTGCACACTGTTGCATTCTTCCAGTCCAAATCTGTGAAGAATTGTATCAATATAATGAGTCTGAGATAGATAAAATCCATCTTCTTCCCTTTTTATTTCAATTCCAATAAATGGTTCGCTATCTTTCTTTTCTGTTAGAGTAACATATTTTTCTATTTCTGAGGCTAGGTTATCATTAATTTCCTTACTAGTTCCAGCAATGATGAGATCATCTACATATAGACCCAGTATTGCATACTCTTCTCCTCTCTGGAGTTTATAGACACATGGATCACATTTGGTTCTAATCATTCCCAAATGGTATAAAATTTCATTGATCTTTTTGTTCCAACATTTTCCTGATTGTGGTAGACCATACAGGCTATTTTCCAATTTACACACTTTGTTTTCTTCTCCTTTTTGTATAAAACCATCTGGTTGTCTCATGTATACTGTCTCTTTTAACTCACCATAGAGATAAGCTGTCTTCACATCATAAGTCTTTATGGTTAAATTCTGTTGTGTTGCAAGAGCTACTATTGTTCGCAAGCTTTCCTTTTTGAGTACAGGTGAAAAAAAATCCTTATAGTCCACACCATATCTCTGATTGCATCCAACAGCAACCAGTCTGGCCTTTCTTTTATATATGCCGTCAGTTGGTGTTTTCTTCGTACTGTAGACCCATTTACTATTGATGACTTTCATACCATTTTCCCTTGGTACTAGTGTCCATACTTTATGTTTCTCTATCTCACTGAGCTCATCTTCCATTGCTTTGTGCCATTCATTTCTTTCTCCACTATCCATTGCTTCTTTAAAGTTCTCCGGAATATAATGATCAAATTCCATAATTAAGTTTGCATTATTCCTATCCTTTATTCTTTGTGAGCGTCGAACTCCTTCTTCAATCAATTTCCTTTCTTGTTCTTCAAGTCTTGCTTTGTGCCGTTCTTCTAAGATGCTCTTTGTTTCTCCTTTCTTTCTTCCTCCTTTTACACATCTTTCCTGTATCGGTTCAGTTTGTGATGAGTCATTTTCACAGTCACCACCTAGTTTTACTGAAGTATCCTCCTGAGACTTCATTTTACTCTCTGTGACAGGATTGTCTTCTTTCAAGATAAGAAAGTCTTCAGCAACTATTTCTTCACAATTTCCTTTATAGGTCAAATTATCACAATTAGTATCTTCCTGAATATCATTTGCATAATCAATTCCTTTCTTATCTTCACTAAATTTTACTGATCTGACTTCATGGATTCTCTTTGTCATTATATCATATATTCTGTAGGCTTTTCTTTTAATGGAATAACCAATAAATATTCCCTTTCTACCCTTTGGCGAAAACTTGTTTCTTCTTGGTTTGCTCTCAAGCCAATGTGTCAAACATCCAAATATTCGAATGTGTTTGACCGATGGTTTCCTGCCATTCCATCTCTGCATAGGTGTATGGTGCTTGATAGACCTGTGGGGTGTGCAATTCTTAATGTATGTAGCTGTAGCAATTGCCTCTGCCCAAAACTTCATGGGTAATTTTGAGTCAATTAGTAAGGTTCTCGCTGTATCTATAAGAGTCCTATTCACTCTCTCTGCGACTCCATTACTTTGTGGTGAGTATGTGGTGGTAAGTTGGTGATGGATCCCACTTCTCTTGAAAAGTCCTTCAAATCTAGAGTTACAAAATTCAGTTCCATTGTCGGTTCTTACATCTTTTATTCTAAGACTTAATTCGTTTTCAGCTCTTGCTTTAAATTCTTCAAATCTTTCAAAGGTCTCATCTTTTGATCTCAGGAAATATACAAAGATTCTTCTACTGTAATCATCTACTATAACAAGGAAATACTTAGATCCTCCTAACGATTGACATGGCATTGGTCCACATAAATCCATATGAATCAACTGCAGGGGCTTAACTGTATAATTTTCTGTAATATTATATGGCTTCTGCACCAGTTTTCCCATTATGCATGCTTCGCACTCTGGTAACCTTTCGAATTTTAGATCCAATCCTCTTACAATATGTCCTTGAATCATTTCTTTCATGTATTCTTCATTTATATGGTTTAATCTCTTATGCCATAAACTTATATTGCTATTTTTATTTGATAAATGTGTATTTATAACCATGACATTTTAATTTTTTGCTATTGGTACATTTCTTTGTTTTGTTTCCATCATAAACATTCTATCTTTAATATATGCTTCAGCAACTAAATCATTCCCTTCATTATAAATTTTTGCTCCATCCTTATTGAAAATAACTGAATTTCCCTTGTTGACTAATTCGTATACTGACAAGAAATTATTCCTTAAACTTGGTACATGTAAGATATCTTTGATGCAAATATTTTCTTGGCCTTCACTTGTGCATGTAGTAAGTCTCATATCTCCTTTGGCTATGGCTTGGGTAGTTTTGCCCTTTTCAGCTAGGTTGATTTCACTTTCATAATCTACCACATTTTCCATCAAAGTTAGGTTTGGGGTTATATGTGCGGTGCATCCTGAATCTATACACCATATTTGTCTATCATTTCTCTCATCTGGTGAATCTTCAAATTATTTTACATATGTTTCAAATGCTTGCTCCTTAATTCCACTTTTCATAGTATCCACTAGGTTATTTGAATGTTCCCTACTGTATTTGTGATTTCTATAACCAGGATTCCATTTCTTTTGGTATCCTTGTTTCTGTTTATCTCGAAACCAGCAATCATTAGCTAGATGTCCCTTTTTATTACAAACAAAACATCTTTTTGGCTGAGATTGTTGAACTTTTCTATCTTTAATTCTGTATGCTTGTTCATGCCCATTCTCAACCGATTGATTTAATCTCATATTTCTTCTTGACTCCTCTTCTCTTAGAGTTTGTTGAATCTCTTCAATTGTTGCCCCTCTCTTTGATCGTAAGACAATAGCAATATTTTCATACCTTGGATGTATGCCTCTGACAATATGAAATGAAAGTTCTCTTGAGGAAAATTGATGCCCTAATGATGAACTTCTAGCAGCAATATTTTTTGCCCTTGTTATATATTCATCTACAGTTTCATTATCTTTCATTCTAATGTTCTTTAATTCTAAGCCTATATCAATAATTTTATCTTCCAAATTGCCTGTGTATGTTTTTCTCAGTGAGTCCCATACTTTCTTAGCATTTGTTTCTCCTATGAACATTCCAGCTTGTTCATTTGTCAACGTAGTGATGATTATCCCAAAAGCTTCATCATTTTTATCACTCCAAATCTCCCAAGAACTTTTGTCTTCCATATCAGGTTCTGGATCTGAAATTACACATTTAAATAATTTTCTTCCTCTCAGAACTGCGCCGATTTTCAACGCCCATATTTGATAATTATTTCCTGTTAATGGTTCAATTTTTGTTTGGGATAAAACATTATATTCAGCCATTTTCGTCTTTTGAGCTAATATAAACAAACCAATATATAATTTGAAACAAATATATATTTTAAATTTATTTAAATATTGGGTAGCTTTTAAACATGCAATATATAGATATAATTTAACTTAATCTATATAAATACCTTTAATCTTCTTATAAGTGCTTCAGTTTAACGATCAGAATAAACTTCTTGCTTAATCTTCAGATTAAATATTTTCGTTTTTGAGCTTTATATCAATAAACCACGCTCTGCTACCAATTGTTGACTTTGCTTAGAATTATTAATGAAACTGATTCCAATAATTATTAATTAAACATTATATTTATTGATTTACAAGAGAGAGATATAATATAAAAAGGAAACTTATATTGAAAACAAAGGAACTCTTTTTTTCTTGTTTTTTAGCGCCTATTTACCCGTGAGCTTACACACACTCTGTGGTAACAAATAATTAAAATATGTACAACACCAATAATATAGAGAAAGGAATAGAGACCATGATTATCATCACATATACCAAGTATACTTGGGATAAGTGAAATATTAATTTGCACTCATGGACAAAACTTAAGGAAATGTAAATCTTTGATGTCGCCGGTAGTCGGTTTTTTTTCGAAGCAAGATACCCATCCTCGGAAGCCATTTTGTTTGTTTCTTCATATTTACAAGTTTATAAAATTCGTTAATTTTTCCCCCATATTTCTAAACCCTTTCGGCGGAAAATATTCTCTCCTTTTTACAAATAAACAATAAATGTGAAAAAAAAGCATTAGAACTCTTATTTTCTCTAAAATCATTGTACCTCGTATGTTTGTAAGAATGGAAAATATCTCGAAATCTTATCAAGGTTGAACTAAAAAAATGAGAGAATTGCTCAACTTGGTTTTTTTGTACAAGTTTCACGCGCTAATATATTGTCACCTAATATATCACAGCTATTCTATTAATAGTAGAAAATCGTGTGAGGCGCGAAGTGTTTATTGTAAAGGTTTTTATTTATTTAACCAATTTTTGAGAATTTCTCACAGGAGTCAAATTGGAAGGGCAGAATTGATCGATAAAAAGCTCGGTTAAATAAAAACCTTTGAAGAAACTCTTCGCCTCACGGTTCTGTACTTTTAAATAATTTACTGCTCCAGGCGATTTTCCAACTTATGACATCACAGGTATCTCTACTAGTGAATCAGATATAATTTCAATTTTATAGCATTGTAAGGTCCCCGCTGCGGCTACGTGGTCGCTTGGCTATGGGAATTACCACGGGTCGATGTTCACTTTGATGGAAGTAAACACATCAGCCAATCATGAATCATAATCCGCTGAACATCCGCGTGGCACTTCCTTCAATTAATCCCAAGTATCAGCAAATCTCTCTGTAATCCTCTCGCATTAACCTAATGGACGCCTCTATGCAAATTTGGAAGTGTATGGAAATATGGAAGGTATCAATGGGGTGTGACACTCAGTTTCCCACAAACAGGACGTTATTGTTGGAGGATTGTAAGATTGAGTTGTACATTGATGGTACGAAATATTGGTGGGGAATAGATTTTTATACACCATTTTATCTAAAATACAGTAAAATTATTTACTTAGAACTGTTTAATATTTTTAATTTCTAGTAATTTTCGCAAAATTAAATGTGATTTTTGAAGCCTTAATTTCAAACATTGATTCTGCGTTAATTTCCGTATAAAATCAGAAGAAAGATTCGCATAAAATCAGTAAAGAAAATATATTTAAAAGGCTAAACTATAAGAACACATGTAGATCATTAAAACTAAAGGTAACAATTCATTAATCTGAAGCGTTTAATTGTACCTATAGTTAATGTTTATCTCTCTCTCTCTCTCTTACATTTGTCTATTATTTTATATTCTAGTATTTTGTGTTAATTTACTTTACATACTTTACACTCTTTTCATATAGTAAGAAATGGATCCAGGCCCTCACATTAACTTTTCATTGCAGAGTATAAAGGCAGTAGAAAATTGTTTCAATTTTAAATAATTCACGCGTCTAAAATAGTTTCAATTTTTTTTATAACAGATAGCGCGCTAATGCATCATGTTGCATAGCGTTTTCGGCAAAAACTGACAAATATTCTTACTTATCTTTAGATCTATGCAAATAGCATTTATAGAAACATATACTTACAATGTCATCATATTTACACACCTGTCAAAGAGCGGAGAAATCCGAAAGCTTGCCTTAAATATGGTCTAAAATAATGTCTTCAAACTCGTCTTTATAGTTCTCGGGGGATCGTGTATAGGTTAAGTAAATAGATGGAAGAAAGAAAGGACATAGGTTTAACAGATGCAACAAGCCACTAACAGAATATCTATAAGAAATGCCAAGAACTGCTAGAGACCTTCATATCTCAAGAATGCAATAGCATCAACAGGAGAATGTATCAACCCCATTAGTTTCAGCACATTCGTCGTGAGAATCATTAACAGAATTTCTACCCATTTCTTGTATCATAAATTAAGGACACAATCCTTTTATTGCTTACTTCAGATTCCTCTCTTACTATCGCCTTCAGATCTGTACATGAAACTCTTTCTACTCAATAAAATAAATCTTTGTTAATTCTAGTTTATTTATAACCGATTAAATGTGTAAACCTTTTTTGGAATGGGATTTTGGCGCTGTGTTCATACATAGTTTATATACAGGATGACCCATAAGTTCCAAACCCTTTAATTTTCAATTAGAAAAAAGTTTTCGAGACTTATGGGCCACCTTGTTTTTTGTCTCTAGGTATGTCCACACACACCTCACAGTAAATATTGTGATAATTGTCCTTCATTACCTTGAGGGAAAATTTGCAGGTGATGCGTAAATATATATCATTATTGAAATTGAACATTGCCTGTGTGAGGTATTATTTTCACATCTCAAATTGTATCCAACTCACATTCCTGTTGTACTGTATGAAATTCACAATAATAAGGAAATATCCACAGGTAGATCATCAACAACAACAATAACATCAAATCTTTTTATAAAGACATCTCGTCTTACATCAACACGTCTTAAAGTCCAAAGATAAAAAACAAACAATAGTAAGAGTTAAGAAAAAGTCATCTTATCGTGCAACTGAAAGCCATCTGCGACAAATATTCACAGGTAAACAGACCATCAACAACAACAATAACAGCAAATCTTTTTATAAAGACATCTCGTCTTAAATCAAATCGTCTTAAAGTTCAAAGATAAAAAAGCAAACAATAATAAGAATTAAGAAAAAGAAAGAATCATCTTCTTATCGTGCAACTGAAAGCCATCAGCAACAAATATTCCCAGGTAGACAGACCATCAACAACACCAATAACAGCAAATTTATAAAAACATTTCGTTTTACATCAACACGTCTTAAAGTCCAAAGATTAAAAACAAACAATAGTAAGAATTAAGAAAAAGCCATATTCTTATCGTACAACTGAAAGCCATCAGCAACTTTCAGTTGCACGATAAGGAGATGCCCTTTTTTCATAATTTATCCACATTATTCCAGTACAATATCACATTTGTACTATTTTTCAAATAGTAAGAGTATCAATAAATAAATAGGTAATCAGTTATACACAGTATTGGTGATGAGGTAAAACAACCACTGTGTGTCTTCTAGCCCTCCTTTTATTCAATTTTAAACACCATATTCGGAGTAGTCGGTAGACGAGTGGTAAAACCGTTGGTTTTCGACAGCAACGACTTGGGTTCGAATCCCGCATTGGGTACTTTTTATATTCCAAAAATAATGATACCTTATATAATATCACACACACATTTATTGACTGTATTGACTGACTCATCCATTGGTGAGCTCTACTCTTCCCCGGCAGACACCATCAAAAGTCTCAAGATTTACAAGCTTGATACCCTAATATGATTGAGTGGAGATAAGGAAGAAGAAGAAGAGAATCCCGCATTGGACACCATTTTCTATTCCAAAAATAATGATCCCTCATATAATATCACACACACATTTATTGACTCATCCATTGATTAGCTCTACTCTTCCCCGGCAGACACCATCAAAAGTTTCAAGCTTTACAAGCTTCATACCTTAATATGATTGAGTGGAGGTAAGAAAGAAGAAGAAGAGAAGACACACACATTTGAGCGAAAATAATATATCCAGAGACGAGTCTAATTGAATCGAGATTTCGCCCTTGGAGATTTTCTACAGTAGTAAGGTTACCTATAACACTGCCCTTCAATTCAACAAATAATGATTCCTTATATAATATCTTTTAGGAAGACAATAAAAAAAATATTCCATTGGCCCTCTTGAAAAATTCCAATTCCACCAGTGAATATAATTGTAAGAAAGAAGAAGCAATTACTCGAAATATTTTACTTTTATATCCGTTTGTGTTCAAATAGATTAAAGTACCATTTCTTTACAATTCCTATATGGAATGATAGATCGCCAACTGTATTTAATATATTGTAGCAAAGTATATATATATATATATATATATATTTATTATATTATTTCTTTACTCTGGAAACTTCCATCAGTGCTTATATCTTATATCTTATAAGTGTGGATTTTGTTTTTGACACGAAATAAATGTCTGTGTCAATCTCTGAAGTTTGTATTTCCTAATTTTTTACGTTACAATATTTTCGATGTTAATAGGCTAATCCCCTAATAGAATGTTCAAATCAATAAGCTTGAGGGATAAGTATCTTTTGCATCAAGATAATAATGGATTTCTCTATCCGAAAACAACCCTCAAGCTTATTGATTTGAACATATTTTCGACGTGTTTCATTGGTTACAGAATTAAATAACAACACCGCTTTTTCAAATGTCTACCGAATCTCCTGGCTTTTTCAAATCTCTATACATATGATATGACGCTTAATTATTAATATTTTGATATCAAACATAAGTTTAATGACAAATTTGTTTTAAATCATAATTCAGCATTACCAGTGTATCTTGTTGAAAGTTCCCCACGCTTATACAAATATATATAATTTAAAAAAAGCATATATATTGGATAAAAAATAATAATATATTAACCAATATTAAATATTTATTTATGGATTTATCTATTTTTAAAACGATTTTAATCAATTTTGGTTCTGAAGCTCTTCGCCTATTATAGTACTATTTATGATTGCTATATTTCCAAATCAAATATATTTGTATCAAAGTAAGTAACTTTCCATTTGTGTATTTATTATTTATGCATTAAAACAATACATTACGTATATATATAATATATAACACTTATATATTTTTTTAAATTAAAAAGGCATATATTGGATCAAAATATCATTTATTTTACCAAAATGATATTTTAATCCAATATATGCCTTTTTAATTAAAGATTTATTTATCGATTGCTCTATTTCCAAAACATATCTATATTTCAAAAATAAGGCTTATTTTGGATTTTAATAAGATTTTTTTATTAGTCCAATATTTCGATTGAACGATTGGTCCAATAGAAATATTGGACTAATAAAAAACCTTATTACAATCCAAAAAAAGCCTTATTTTGAAATATAGAGATATTATGGATTTTTCTTTATATTCAGAGAATATATATGATGAAATAATTCTTCCTCTTCTAAAAAAAAAAACAAAAACGTTTACACAAAGCGCAAAAGAACTACAACAACCACAAAAAAAAAAATTAATTAAAACACAACATGAAAGAAATAAACAAAGCAGAACAAGTATATACAAGCGGAAAACTAAAATAGAAGAAGAATAAACAACAAAGATTCGAACACACAAAAAAGATGACAACTACACACGCAAACAGACAAAAAATATATTTTGACAAAGTTCAAACTAAACATGAGATTGTCGAAGTTAACAAAAGAAATGGTAAACATGAAGAGAGCGATGAAGAAATAATTAGAAAGATATAAGAAATAGGAGATATGGAGGTAGTATAGAGAACTTCCCTAGGGAGATACACAGAACGAAGGAAAGAAACGGGGAACCATTAGGGGAGAGACAAGGGAATTCTGGGATACATAGGGGGCACAGTCATTAGAACTCCTCCCCCCCCCCCCCCAATCTAATTAATCAAAGTACATTGGTGTGACATTTTACTCTCACTTTCTATAACTTCTATACACAACTATTTTTCATCCTACTGAACATTTTTTGTTCATTACAATCACATTTTATACCACAATATATATTTTATGATCCAATATATGCCTTTCAATTAAAGATTTATTTATAGATTACTCTATTTAATATATATACATTTATTAAAAACAATGAAGGCATATCCTGACCAAAATCACATGTGCTTTATATATATATTTCTCGGGAAGCCTCTAGCACCAAATATTTGGTCGTAGAGGTACAGTCTGCACCACGCTGACGAGGGCCAACAGCCCGAAAGGCGATTGTGGTTGGCTTTTCTTGGTTTATCAAGAAATTGGGTTGGCCAAATATATGGGAATAGGTTAAATCAATGTTTAGTTGAATTCTGTTCCACTAGATGGTACTCTGTCATCTAAAAGTTCATATAAATGTGGTCAGGTTTTGATTTTAATGACAAACACCTGACCTTTTTATTATTTTTTTTTCACATTTATATATATTTTAAAGTACGAGTAAAGTACTCGTATACATCCTTATGCGCAATTTTTGTTCATTCCAATCATATTTATATCCACAATTTTTTAAAACGGCGCATCCTTAATGTGCATTTTCTGTCCATTCCAATCAAATTTTTAATCCACAATTTTTTAAAACGGCGCATCCTAATGTGCATTTTCTGTCCATTCCAATCAAATTTTTAATCAACAATTTTCTAACAACTATTGCGCATTTTTTTAAATTCCAGAATCACATTTTATATCCACAACTTTTTAACAACTGCGTATTCTACTGAGGATATTTTCAATAATTCTATAAAATAATTCCTTGTATCAATGTTAAGATGAAAATATCAGACTTCCAGTGATAGGTTTAATTGACATTTTTAATTGACAAATCTCTCTCTAGCTTTCGTCCATGGAAGCCCTTCTACAGAAGAAAGTATTTTGTTGGGAATCTTTTATGGTTCAGACGATGAAACAATAAATAACAAGTTTACTTACAGCTGAAGTGGTTTTAAAGAATTAGGCGATTTTACCTTTTAAAAGAAAGTATTTTAAATTTATTATTTTCAAAGAGAGAGAGAGAGAGAGAGAGATTGAGATTGAAACTACTTTATTTCAATGTCCATATAAGATTATATAAGGTTAAATACATAAATATGAATAAATATGATTATATAATGATAAATATAGGAAAAATAGATATGAATAGATAAAAAATAATTTATAAATATACATATATAAAATATATACAAGGTCTTCATTAGTGGTGCCCACCGCGGGAAAGACTCCGCCACCGGTGGACTGCGAGAGTTCTCTCCCACAGAGAGAGAGAAAAAAAAGAACATTTAACAATCACACTTACTAATTATATAAATAAAAATATCACTTGTTCTTTCTTCTTTTTATATTACAGTATTGTCAGCTTAAAAGTATTTTAAGATCATTGATTTATTATTTTAAAATATTCTCCTTCTTTTTTTTTCCAACATATTTCAACTCTAATTCTATTGGCTATTTAATGTCAAATGTTTTCTCCTGTAGAAGGGATTTCGTTCCCGAAAGCTTGAGATTTGTCAATTAAAACATCTTATGAGAAGGGTTATGAAATCGGTTGCATTCACCAAACAGGTTTTTTTTACTAGGGTAATGAACACAATGCATCGTTCTGAGGTATAAGTAGAGAGGAAGAGATGTCTCTCTGGGTACATGAATATAATATTCCCGCGACTTCATGTTATAGTTAGCTATAGTCAGAGTTATAGTTAGCTATGTACAAGATCTAACTAAGGAGAGATATATTTATAACATGCCACGCCAGGTTCCTGAACCGCAAAACGCCAACTACCCGGACTAATTAGTATCCCCATCAAATCAAAATATTTCAATAAAAGATTTTAGAGGTGAAATTCTGCGGTAATTTTTCAAAAGAAAATGCTAAAGAATTCAGTAAGGGTGAGAATAAGGTTACTATTTGACTGACATCTTTATATCATGGATTACACGATCAACGTATTGAGCACGTGATCTACATATTCTTCGTAGAGCGCGAAATACGTGGTGTCGCTGGAGACCTGCTGGCGATTCTCCACCAAACTCTGCAGCGGTGCCATGTTCTTTGTACATAGTATCATGCATATATATATATATAATTATCTTTTTAAAATAGTGCATATTGTTCACTTTTGTATGCATTGAAAAGATGTCAATAAATTATTTTAATTGTCAATTGTCTATATAATGGATTTAAGAGTTGGATTCAGGTCACTTCATAACATTATGACACAACAAAAGCCTTTGGTGACATAAATATGGCAGGCTTCTATTAAAAGCTTTTCCGCCATTAAGAATTAGGAAGATACCAACTGAAGAACAACAACTTTTATCTGAGCACTCAGATTATCAAGTGCAGACGATAACTTTCGCGCCATTGTGGAGCAACAATGGCGTCCTCCCGTATTTCAATCCGGTACCACTGGAATATACCATTTCCTTATTTATCCACTGATCGGTCGATGGCGCCCAGAATATGTCGTTTGGCGTGAAAATCGTCGCCAACCATTTTTTTTTATCGCAGACGAGATTATCGGATATTTTCCCGCCCATTTTATAATCAAATATATCGTTTGAAAAAAAAAAAGACATTTTCATGACGATATTAAAGTAAAACTTTCCTTATGCGTTCCCTTCCATAAACCCCTATATTTTTTTTAAACGTTAAATGTTTTTGCCACAATAAAATTGTCTTGGAATTAATTCCTTTATACCAAGCAGCCACCATTTTATCCATTCAGTAAAAAACCAGATAGATGCCAGTCTACGAATGGATCTAAAAAACGACAGCCTCTAATTATTAAAAACTTTATCTCAATGATAATTGTTATATTATAATTATATTAGTTTTTCATTAGTATTACATCGGTACGTTTTTATTTTCTTTGCTTAATTTTGTTTATATATAGACGAATAGCTCCAATTTCTCTGCCTGGATATTTGCGAGTCAATATTCGAACAATATCAATTTGCTTCATAACTACAATTTGATTTTTATCCTTATTATTAATCATCAATATTATTTGCTCTGAGGTTTTTAAGTCTTCACATAAACTGATAGAATTTGACTTTCATATTCATATATATATATACAGTAGAATCTAATTACAGAGCCAAAGTGTCCTTTAGGGAGAGGTGTCCTCTTACGGGAGAGTTGATAAATAGTAAAAATGGTAAATATAGTAAAGATATTTTACCATCTCTAGCTGTCGGGCTCTAGCTCCCTTCTACAGGAACATTGTTGACTAAATAGAGGTTTTAGAATAGATATATTTATATAAGAAACCTTGATATTCCTAAATGATTGTTTCCAAATAATATGATAAGGGGGATTAATATATTCGAATAAAGTATTGGTATAAAAGTATGGAAATTGAATACATTAAATCAGTTTTGTTTTAAGATTTCTTCAAATTATTAGAAAATGAAAAGTTTGGTTCATAAAGAAAGCCAATTTACAGGCGTTTGTTCCAAGGGGATGCCCATTAAGTAATTAAGTTGCATACACGAAACTCATTGCATAGTCTATATGCAAATTGAATATGTACATGAGGAAATATGTAACGTAGAAATACAAGGACAAAATATCATTGTATCTCTATGATCATATAATAGAGCCGTTTTCAGTACAGAGGTCTGGCATCATTGAAAAAAAAAAAAACATCCTGTTCTGAGCAAATCTCTTCATATCTTATAATCCAACATTATTCTTTCAGATTGTCGAGCGAATCCTTACTTGGTGTATACTAGCGGTTGGCAACCTTTTGATTCGGAAGAGTCAAAAATTATAATTTACAAAATTTCAAAGCTTTTAAAGAGCTACAAAATATTTATTGTTAACAATAAATAGTACGCGCATAAATAAAAACTTTAATTATGCGAATACTACACTATAATATTTATAGGATTGTTGATTGATTTTATATAACATTTTGTTGCATGATTAGAAGGAGATCCTTCATTAATTTGACATCTTGATCCACTTATCTACAATTAACTTTCCTTTAAAGCATGGTTTAGCATGGATTAAGCCAATTTAGACTAACTCTTATTGAATTAGAAAGAAGAGGTGAGGAAACTCTTAGTGGGTTATCAGAAAACAACGATGACGAAGGCCTTAATGACAAACATGGTTGACTTTATATGATAACTCAAGAAATAACATTGGATAATTACAACACCAATAATCACAGGGTATCATTGCTAAGAAGAAATCAAAAGTAAAAGCGCCGATTTCTTTATAAAAATGAAGAAACTATTCGCGCCGTTAGCATTTTAAATTTTTAACAATAATTTGGCTAATGTTAATTAAACGAAAAACATGGTGAAGGAAGACGAGTTTCTTTTATTGATGCATAGGTGCAAGCTTTCGGGTAAAAACCCTTCAATTCATTGCTCACCTGTTGAAGGGTTTTTACCCGAAAGCTTGCACCTATGCATCAATAAAAGAAACTCGTCTTCCTTCACCATGTTTTTCGTTTAATTTCAAATCAGGAAGAATTCTTTATCTATATTTGGCTAATGTGTCCGGAAATTTAAAATAAATCAAAATTCAGTTGATATTTTTTTCCGAAAGATGGCAATGGGTAAAATTCGATTGTATACCAGGAGGTGTTTTCTTTCGTTAATTTAGCACCCTGATCCATTTCTTTCTCTCTAATATTTCCTCTTCTTATTACTTCTCAGCGATAAATAGAGAAAATACGTAACTATCTAAACCAGAATACTCTCTGTTATAATATAAAATAATCAACTAATAAATATTGCCTCAGGACTCTCTATGAAATAATATAGAACAATAGAGCCTCCAGTTACACATACGACAGATAAATTCTAGAATATATTTAAACCGTAATCAATTTAACCCGAGTATTAGCCTATCAGACGTCTATATCTAATTAAAAGAGAAAATTGCTATAAAGTTATAAAATAAAATATAAACAGTAGCAATGACGTTTCTTAATAAAATATAATTACAAAACAATTTTTTTCACAGAAGAGTAGTTCTCCTGGAATCCGCTCAGTGGCGCTAGGAGTGAGCAAAAAGATGAGACCTATTAGGAATTTTATAAATAGGATTGTCCAGTGTTTGAGGAGACCAATGTTTCTTTTATAGAGAGAGTGGCCACTGGATAGATATGAGATGAGGTTATTATTTCGAAACCTTTTTGAAAGAGAGAAAGAGAACTTGAGTATTTTAAGAAGCGGTCGCTTACTTAGCGCGGTCTTAAAGAAGCGTGGTCGTTAAAGAGGCTTAGTTTCTAAAAAGGTGTGGTCCTTAAACGGTCGTGGTTGTTAATGAGGCGTGTTCGGTAAAAAGACGCATCTTCAATGAGGCGTGTTAGGTTAAAAGACGTGTTCGTTAAAGAGGCGTGGTCGGTAATAAGACATGGTCGTTAAAGAGGCGTGGTCGGTAAAAATATGTGGTCGTTAATGAGGCGTGGTCGGTAAAAGACGTGGTCGTTAAAGAGGCGTGTTTTTAAAAGACATGGTCGTTAAAGAGGCGTAGTTGTAAAAGAGGTGGAATGGTTGAAAAACGTGCTCGTTAAAGAGGCGTGTGGTCCTTAAAGAGACGTAATCTTTAAATATCTAGGTTTTAACTGTAGTTAGCTACACACAGTAAGAGAATGTGTGATTGAAGTAACGTAGAATGGCAGCTTACATGAAGAGCTGTACAACAAAGTGAGCCAAACAAATCAGGCCATTCCGGACTTCAGTTTAAAGAGTTTAGCTAGAGAATAGAGGAGAACTTCCAAAGTGGCGGATTGTTCAATTGAATTCTCCCCCAGTGGGGTAATAGCAGTAAACTGACTCCATTTACTTCAGTGGTCTCTTTTCTCACTTTGTGTCCTATGACATTATATATCTATATATTAAAAATATATATCTAACTCTTATAAAACATCATTTTAAAAATATAATCGAAGACAAAACATGCGACGAAGTAATTCATGGATATATTGAAATGCAAAACTTTCTTGAAGTTTCCACTTAAAATGTTTTCAATAGGTAAAAAAAATGAACAGTAGAAATATAAAATGATTAAGGTAATGAAATGATACAATAAAAATTATCTAAACGTTACATAAGCTATGGGCCATTTGTTGGAGCGTACAAAAACTAAGCGTTTAATTATTTTAAAAGTAGCTAAAGCTTTTCTCTAATCAATATCAATAAAAGTCAATTAGATGAGCTTTTCGGGCTGTTGTTGGCCATCAGCATGGTGAATCCCAACAACCTACCATGGTGGCAATCATAGAGGATCCTTGATAATTGACTGGTATGGTATTTTAAGTGAAATCATATCAAAGGCTTTTATTGACTTATCAAAAAACGGTAGGTGTCCAATTTTGCGGAGCTAAAAATATTGACGTTTATATGATATTTATTTGGATAGAAAGTGAAAACCATCATCATTGGTCATTTGAATGATCAGGAAATACTTATTGATTTTTTAATTATCCCTAGTACACGTGGTATAGGCCATGATAATCATGGTGGGTAGAAGTAGGCGACTGTTTTATTGTAAGTTCACCACATGTCTATACATGTGAAAAGCAGTTCGACTTTTGCACATACAATTTGCCATAGCCATAGTTTGGCTACTTTCACTCACTAGTGGAGTTGAACTTTTGCAAGATTTGCGACCATTGGAGCATTATTTTTAAAGAGCCGTTATGGAAATTTAAGCTTGGAGTCAGCTAAGAAGAGATAGGAAAGAGACAGCTATGTAATACTTAAAAAAGTTGAATCTGTGTCACCGTTTCTTCACAGGGTCTCTCAGATACATGGATGTGCGCACAGGTTTAGCCGAACAAGATGGGGTCAGTGAGCCGCACAGTTTAATAGAACAATTGGTCCAGAGGTTTGACCGGACAGGTAAGCTGACTTCTGCAGCGATCATATGAAGTACTGACCGCTCTCCACGATTGTAACGTTCTTCCTTTGAAATTTCTCTTTTTCTCTTGGGGAAGGCTTCAACTCAATTCACTCAACCCTCACATCTCACCATTCATCTCTAATGTTCAACTTCACAAATATAAGCACCCAAAATTAACCTCTTGTGTAAATAAATCCCTAATGATTTATAGACATTATATAACCATAATTTATCACCATAAAACATTCTATTGATAATTGGATTAAGTATAAAAAATGGTTTACTCCATAACCTTTTAAACCATACAAATTTATTTAGAATTTTCGGCGACCCATTGTAGTGCTTTTTAAGGAAAACATTTGTGAGTGAATAATGGTTTTAACAGGTTGAAGAAAATCAATTATAAACCCAACTTACACAAAAAATGATGTTTTCATTATTACTTCTGATAAGTCACCACTATCCAGATATCTTTCCACGGCTATATAGTACAGAGAAGCAATGTTTAAACTGGGAAAACAACAAATAGAGAGATAGAGGGAAAGTTTATGTTTAAAATTCATTTATAAAGTTGTTCAATTATTATAATGATGTATAGAAAGCCTTTCCTACAGTTCTATATATTCTTTATTCTCTATATGAAAATATAAAGGAATTCAATATGTTAGATATTTATAGGAAAATAGTGCATTCAGAGTTTTCCTCCATTTTAAAATCTCTGTGATTTATTGGTAAATCCTCTGGTCACGCTAAACAGACTTTAAAATTTATCACGGTAACTCAATTACTTCGATTGATTAATTGGAATAATTTAGAAGAAGTCACGTGAGAATATATTCAGCTTCTCATTGGTGCATTTCTATCGTCTGCAACATCATAAGCCTATTTTAATGATTCCTTCTTATTGGATAACAACAAAGCCTAACTTGGATTCAAGCCTAAAATATTCTATATCTTAAAAATATCTCTTTATCTACACAATTTATATACACAGTAGAACACTTTTTAGCGGACACCTCTCCACAAAGGACAGTTTTCATTTGAAAATTTACCATTTTTACTATTTAGCAACTCTCCGGTAAGAGGACACCTCTCCCTAAAGGACAATTTGGCTCTGCAATTAGGTGTCCTTTACATGGAGGTTCTACTGTATATATATATATGTCATAATATATACTCTTCCAGGAATAATAAAGCAAGCCTTACAGTCAACCCAGAGAGAGACGGGAGGGTAAGGACCGGTCACTTTAGACATCAGCGACATTCCAAGGGGCCACCACTGGGGCCCGGTCAACACCTTGGGAATTTTAGGACAGTTGGGGATTGTGTACGACACGAACGGCCGCCCGGCTTTGCCGGGCCCGTCTCTCTTCCTCTCTCTCTCTGGTTGCCTGGGTTCCTCTTCCAACTTGTGGTGTGATTATTTCTCTTCCCACCTTATTATATTGCCATATATATATATATATATATATATATATATATATATATTATAAATAATAAAAAAAGAGATTTCTTTTGATTTTTGATTATTTTGAGGATCACGCTATGTCAATGTAGTCGTGGCAAAAATCTTGAAAGTATAATACTAAAAATAGTTATCAAAAATAGCTTTAATTGAGCTAAAGGAATATATAAAAACATAATTTGATAAAAGTACTGCCTGGCTTATGGGATAAGAATAAAAAAATGATAAACTTATTTACATAATGTACAAAAGTTTGAGCCGGCCATCGGGAAACAACAACAATGAGTTTTTATAGGGGAAGCGTGACCTCTGGCGGTCGATTTAGCAGAGTTATTTGAATCTATGAAATATAATTTTAATATAACATATATATGGGAATTTTGCCGTGAGGATATTGATCTATAAAAGCAAAGATCACCTCTCCCGTCAAAATAAACGTCAAAACCAGACGCCATCTATTGACCGTCGCCGTAAACTAGCGGCCTCAGGCCAGTGACAAAGCCACAACGCCAGCTTTGGCAAACTGAGAAGCGTCCACCTGTAGACCACGATTTCAGGCCAATGGCCCTCTTAAGTCCAGGGCGGAATTTATTCAATGCAAATACTAGAATATAGCACAGTAACGTTATTTCTGTATTGCCCAATAAGAGACCAGAAAAATAATATTCAAATTTAATTAAGTCTATGATATATATCAATTTAAATTTATACGTTATACAGAAACTCTGATAAGCCTAAATATCGTATGCATAATAGAAATACAAATTGTTTAATAATATTTACATTTATAGAGTTATGCACCTTATCCCAGTACAATATAACATTTGTACTATTTTTTCACATTGTGTAGCGTTCTCACGCAATTCTGGCCTTAACTACCCGTTTCATGATTTTTCAGGATGCCTTAATGACCAATTTATTTGGTCGTTGAAGTACAGCTTGCACCACGCTGATGAGGGCCAACAGCCCGAAACGCGTCCGTGGTTAGTTTTCTTGATTAATCAAGAATGGGTATTTGGCCAATTCTGGAATAATTAAAAATCAACGAGAATAGTTGATATTTATTCCGATAGATGGCGCAAGCCATCAGCAACTTTCAGTTGCACGATAAGGAGATGCCTTTTTCTTAATTTATAGAGTTGTAAATTGATATTTGGGTGCATACGTTATATATAAGGAATTCAAGATAAACGTAAATATCATATGTATAATAGAAATATAAAGCATTAAATTATATTAACACTATAGAGTTGTAATTGATATATTTCATCAAGCAATGATAGAAAGAATAAATAGAATCCCACCACATTCAACCATTCAGTGTTGATGGTTGTCAAACAAGCAGTCAAAAAACAAGAAGAGTTTATATATAACTTATATATATATAATAAAGTATCTTATACACAAAGGAATATCTTCTTTATCATTCAATAGCAACTTTACTATTCCACGGCAAACATAGAACACAACCATATTAATAATTTATAGAGATTGGATAAATATATATATCATTAATAGTTAAAAGGTTTTAAAATGTTAGTAAATTCTCTAGGGAGACATTGAATGAAAAATAATACAGTTTAGAAATTTGAGTTTATTATTACAATATATTATATTAAATAGGTTGTGTTATATATATATATTAAGTTATTAAGTATATAATAAAATTATTTATAACATCATATATATACATTGTGTCTATAGTTTCATAGACATGTTTAATATTTAAAATGGATATTTTTGGAATAGAAATTTGTTGCTTTATTTTGTTTGAAAGTAACAATTATATAAATTTTGCTGTTGTTAAGCTATATAGATTTTAGAATTTTTCACCAAAATAAAGTAAGAATATTTTATTAGAAGAGAGAATTGCTATAAAGTATAAAATTAGAATATAAACAGTAGCGTTTCTTTATTTGCTAAAAGTACAAGCTTTCGGATCTTTATAATCCATCTACAGACATAGCTATAAGTTGAGAACATGAGGATATATATATATATATATACAATATTATTTACATATAAAGTTAAACCTGTCTATAGCGCCCCCTCTTGGGACTCACCAAAATAGGGTGCTATAGAGAGGGGGTGCTGCTATAGACAGGTCACTTTTAATGTAAATCGCATTGTACTATGTATATAAAATCGGGCGCTATAGAGATGGAGACGCTATTTAAAGGGGGCGCTATAGACAGGTTTAACTGTATATTTAAAGACACTACATATTTAAATTTACATAAACATTTTATAAACTATTCTATATATGTTGTTAGGGATATAATTGATGTTATATAAATAGAAAAAGTGATATAGTTGATGTTATAAAAGATGAAAGTGATATATTGAATAGTTGTTGGTTAATTAGGAGCAGTAATAGATAGAGTTACTTTCATATTGATGTTTAACTTTGAACAATTAATTAATTAGAAATATTAAACCATTATAAGCACGATCATTTCTTTTACAAATATAATACAAACTTTATAATACAATTTAATGAGGCTTATGATTGTAAAACGATTTTTAGCAAGTTTTATCGCAAATGTTTCTTTTGAACGAAATATAGCAATTTATTTTAAGGAGAAATAACGACTATTTCTATCCTTAGGGATGAAGTGTGAAAGGATGAATTATGAAGAGTATTGATGAACGGAAAAATAAAAGTGTCCAGGGATTTTAACTTTCTACTTGTCTATACTGATTTGAAATAATGTGGTAGGGCTTTGCTCATCAGTGGTGAATACTCTGCGGTTTCGCCAATTCAATCATACTAGGGCTCTATGAAAGAGCGGTAAGGTGATTTAAAAATTGACAAAACCGCAGGAAGGGTTCACCACCGATGAGCCAAGCCTATCACTTTTTAAAATTGCAGTATGGACAGTAGGAATATTATTTTCAAAAGAAATGGTCTTGTTTAATAGTTTATTTTCTTCTATATAGATGTGGCGTTATTGCCTTTTAATTAATATATGCCTAACTGGTCTTGTCCTTCTTGTTTGTGGAAGAGCATTGCTCGCTGCAAATATTTATATGTAATCTTACTGTCCTAAAAACCTATGTCCATAGTTTGATTAAATACCATTTCTGAGATTCCACCCTTCAGTGTAGCATATATAAGCAAAATTGTCCAATACAGTATTAATGCTCTAAAAACGGACTGGTAGATTAAATTGGAGAAACCGCTGGGAGAGTTCACCACTGATGAGAAAAGTCCTCCCTCTATTTTCCCTCGCAGTATGGACAGTAGAAAGGTTTTATTATTAAAAAACTATCGTGTCTAATAGTTTTATTTCTTATTCTTACTATGTATCTTATACTGTGTATATAGATGTCATTTATTGCCATTTATTAATTTTATTATTAGATATTCAAATACTGGACAATATGGAAACAATCAACACTTTTAATACTTTTCAATAATGGACGAATTTATGATATTATAGAAATGGATATGAAAAATAATTTGAAAGGGACTCTGCTCATCAGTGGTGAACATTCTATAATCGATTTCCCCAATTAAATCTATCAGATCGCTACAGCTATCTTATGTTGATTCCGCCTATATTGTCTGTATTTGGAGGTTTTATTGATGGTGTTTAACGAAATTATGAGAATATGTTCTGTAATTGTAGAAATTTCATATATCTCAGCTTCAGACACAGTTCCTCCGCTTATAGGACAAGACAACAAATACTTAAGTCTTTAGGGAAACATAATTATACAATCTTCATAGCGAACTCAGTTTGTAGAGGAGAGGTAACGATTAAAAATACTTAAAACAACAAAATAAAGTTGAAAAATTTCCCATCCTCTATATACTGAGTGAGTATTGTTTCGTTTTATGCAAATACTATTTAACATATTTTGCCAGTATAATACAGATACGTATCTATTTTGCATATTGAACATAAATATTATGCTATGATATGCAAATAAGCTGTGGTATGAACATATCTAAATTTAAACTAAGATAACTAACGTGTTTGTATATACCAATAGTGAATAGAATTATACTAGATGTCTGAAACGGCATCCATTTTTGAAATCCTATCAAGGCCTTATCTCAATAAAGTTGAAATTATCAAATTTCATTCCCCTTTATAATATACTCTGTACTTAATGTAAATCACGGTGAAGAAACTGATTAGAAAATTATTGTTTCGGTAAATTTTTTACTTATACTTACAATTTATATATAAGTGTTTCTTCCTTACAACAAAATATTTATGTTTAGATATATGAAAGCATTTTATATTTAAAAGTATTTCATGTATATTTTGTGATATTTTGTATATATTTGATAATTTTGAGAGTTTTTTTTTTTTAATTTGCTTATTCACGATGTCAATGCAATTATTTACCTACACACACACCTTCCTTTCTTACAAATATCCTCTCTGAGATGTAAAAATAATCTTCTAAATATATATAAACAGTGTTAGAATTAATGATAGTAACGCTAATCTTTACGTATCATGAGTATTTTGTGAAAAGTGGAAATTCACCGAAAGCTTAAAAAAAAAAGGTTAAAATAAAATAATTAGCGATAAAAAAATAATAAATTGGATGTGTCTTATAATATAAATGATCGGTACAAAAACACCCAAAACAAGAGCAGGATACACAATTAGCTACTGTGAAATAAATCCAGAAAGATTATCATGTGATAAACCAAGGCAAATAATGAGAGATAAAGAAAACGGAAAAAAGCTCTTGAGTACACACCAAAAGAGACAAATGAAATGGAACACCAAGACCAACAAAACCCAGGCAGTTCAATCCACGTGGAGAAACACGTTTGATTCTGAAAAACTTTTATCTGTTAAGTCGTAAAGCCAAAGTACGAGTTCGCCTCCCTCCAATGTAAGCTTTTAGCTTTATTAAATCTTTCTTCCCGCTATAGAGAGTGTATATATAAAATGTGTGTATTGTTAGTTTGGAAGGGCTTTCTACTAAATTTTACTATTTTCTATTGATAGTTAATGGAGTTGATCCATTATACCTTCATCACTAGTTTCTTTTTTAGAACGTCGTGAAGTCACGTGTTCTAATAGAAATAATGGTTTTCTTTTTGGGTGATGAGATAAAATTGTTGACATCTTTTTATTGTTCTATATATTTTTTAGAGTCAATAAAAGAATTGACAGATACTAATTTTATTCACTTAATATTTATTCTTAGATGGTTTTTCTACAAGATGGGAACCTTGGTGTGTATTTCCATTTTCATTCTAACTATAAAGAGTAAATCTTAGAGAAAGGTTAAGCGCGTATGGGAGAATCATAATAATAATTTTATCTATTTTTAGATATTAATATGCAAACTTCTACAGCCACTATAGGAAAGGATGAAAAGTGGGTATTGGGAGGGCTTGGCTCATCAGTGGTGGATTCTCTCAGCGGTTTCACCAATTTCATCTATCAGGCCCCTGGGGGTCGGTGGAAGGCTGGTTAAACCGTTTGATTTTCGACCACTAGGACCCGGGTTCGATTCCCGCATTGGACACTTTTTTCTGTTTAAAAAAAATGCTCCAATAGCCCCCGATTCTTGCAAAAGTCCAACCCCACCAGCGAGTGCAAGTAACCAAACGGGGCTCTGGCACATTTGTAAGTGCAAAGTCGAACTGCTTTTCACATGTGTAGACATGTGGTGCGCTTACAGTAAAAGCAGTCGCTAACTACCCTCCTTGATTATCATGGCCTGTACAACGTGTACTAGGGATAAGAAAAAAAAGGCCCCTGAAATTATTATATAGTCTGTTTTCCTGATTCCACACTAGCCTTTTCAGTGATACGTTTTGACGTATGCACGAAGAAACGTGTGGCCACTGGACATGTGTCGGACTTATAGGCTGTTGTTGGGTGCCGCGCTGCCTGGAGTATAGGAGCTCTATCAATGCTTCCTTTCTTCCTGTGGACCGGTGGTCTTAATAATGCTGTGTATGTCTATATATAGCCCGTTTTATTATAAAATATAGTTTGATCTTCTTAATTAGTTAATTAATTTAGGTGGAGTAATATTCTAGTGTAGAAAATGATAATTAACTCAGTCTCAGAGAAGAAAAGCGCTTTGATGTATCTAAGAAAAAATACAAAAATATATATAGGTATGTATTTTTAATTAAAAAGGCATATCAAGGGGCGGTCCGGATCCTCGGGGAAAAATACTTTACTTTCACACAACGACATGTAGAATCTGTATAAGACCGGTGGTCTTAATAAAGCTTTGTGTGTGTATATATTGGATCAAAATATATAATTTATTCACCAATATTTCTGTTGTCTTAAATACCTCGAAAAAGGTTGGCGTTCAACCAACTGAAATATTAGTAAATAAATTATATTTTGATCCAATATATGCCTTTTTAAGAATAAAAAGAATCATACGCGTCTATAATAGTTTCGAATTTTGATAACAGATGGCGCGCTAATGCATCATAATTAAATATCTATTTATGGATTTTATCTATTTTCAAAATATGTATGTATGTATTGAAACAAATTGTAGCGTCAAAAATTGTAGATAGGAGAGGAAAGTATAAAAAGAGCTTCTTGGCCTTTTGGCTAAGATCAAAGGATATAACCACTCAGGGTCTGGAGGAAATGCCAACTTTTTATTATCTATTAATCCGTCTTCTACATTCTATTCTGGTAAGCATTTTAAGACGCAACATCTTTGTGAGTCTCCAAGCGCCCGCCGCACTGGAGGGCCAAGGAGAGGGCTGGAGAGGCGCCGGCAGAGCCGTGGGCACCCCGGGGGAGAGGAGGGCGAGTGCGCGCCGATTTTGAGGGAACCAAGGCAGCACCAAGCACAACTAAAGCGCCGCAGGCTTCAAAAATATTTAAGGGATCATTTCAGGGATCAAGATCAAGCGATCAAGACCCAGAGATCAGAAGGTCTGGCTTATATCGTCTGGCTTTTTTTTAAGGAAATGCCAACTCGAAGAAAGAAGAGGAGGATCTTCCAGCAAGAGGACCTTCCGCCCGGATCCGGAGGACCAGAAGAAGACGCCTTTTTACATTATATTTTTGCATTCATTATTTATATTTTAATTTGTAAATTATTTTTAACATTGTTTTTTTCAATATCTCCTATGTTGAACATGTATTTTTGAGATTGTTCAATAAAATGTTTTAAATCTGTAAAAAAAAGCTTCATTTTGGTACCAACGAACGGTCTCTACTCTAAATTTAAAGACACAACAATTTATATAGCATCACAATTCAAACCGATCTATTGAAGAAAAAAAAACACTTAAAGTATGAAATTTAGAAATATGTAATTTAACATAAATACAATTAATAGACGCTACAATATACATATGCAAATCTTTAAATAAAAAGGCACATATTGGATCAAAATATCATTTATATTATATATTTATATATATTTTCATATATATTTATATTATATATTATTTATGGATTGCTCTATTTTCAAAACATATGCAAATAATAGAGGCGGTTGATATTCAAAACAATCTAGAAGTTCGAAATAAAAAATCTCTAGTTTTAATATACAATATAGAAACAAAGTATTACTAAACATCTTTAAAGGAATCGTATAGGAATATCGTGGTGGTAAAGATGATCCAATCAGCTACAAGAGATTAGGAGAGATATATGGCTAGAATATGCTGATACCCCAGATATTATAATTTGATCTTATTGGAGGAGGATGATGATATATCATTTTAATGATCCTACCAACTTTTTGGTCCATCGTCCAAAATTATTTTAAAAATATTCTTAGAGTTATTTTTCAATGTTTTTCGTTTTTTGATATTTCATCTCTTATATCTTGTTTTTTTTTAAATATTCTTTTGATATACAGAGATATATTTAATATAAGAAATATAAATATATAATATGTACTGATGTTTTTTAATATAATAATTATTTATAAAAACATTGCTACAACTATATATTTATAATATAATAAGAACTAATTTATATTATATTATATATTTAAGACAAAATATTCGTATATAAATTTCAAAATATAAAACATTTTTTTCAAAAGGCTTCAAGTAATATATATCTTTACGATTTTATATACTTTTTCATTTCGTTAGGGACATTTTTATTTTATTTTAATAAGGATATTTCCAATATTATTAAAGATACCTTTGATTTTATTAAGAATATTTTTGAGTTTATTATATATGGCAATGTTTTTATTTTGGTATCTATAGAAAGGTTTTATATTTAAAACACCCTTATAAAGGTATAAAGTGATATTGTGTAGGGTATGATACCAACATTTTAAAGTTTAAAATCGATATTTGAAGACTTAATAAATAATTTTGCACATGGTTGCGAAAGAGAAGAAACATTGAGAGCCGTATGTAAATGGATTAATGTAAATGAACGATCACCTGTGAATATAATTAACCCATCTTTTCGAATCAATTATGCACCAGGGTGAATTGTGTATAGGGCATAGGTCCCCAATAAAAGGCTTGTTGTTGTTGACTTAAGAAATAATAATTAATATAATAAAGTACAACACAATGACAAAGTTTAATAAAGACATTTTAAAGTTTAAAAACAACAAGTTTCTATAAAAAAAACCTTTTGTCATCAATGGCGAACCCTCATAGAGGTTTTATAACTTCAATCTAACGAACCGCTCTGATCTTGAGGAGGTATTTAAGCGATCTATGGACATAAGTCTTTTTTCGTATTAAAAATCTTTATTAAAACTTCTACATGTAAAATATGTATTGGAAAATATCATAGATTCGTAGAAAAAGAAAGATCCTTTATTACCTAAAGATATAAAACAAAAAAGAAGGACAAGAGATCAAATTATATATACATCAGTAGTTCACGCCGGCCTGCCCTATCCAATAACCACTAGCCTACCAGCAAACTAAGAAAGCCGCGCTATATAGGCAGAGATGTCAATCAGCATAGACTATACTGAAATGTTATGCTAATCACACAAGTATTCCATCGTAGAAATATCTGGAATTGCCATCCTCAACAATATGTATATAGGGTATATATACTTACATATAATATGATGCACTAGCGCGCCACCTGTTATCAAAATTCGAAACTATTTTAAAGGCGTAAGATTCTTTTGCTGTAAGGGCAGTAGAAATTGGTTAATTTCAAAAAGAATCTTGCGCCTTTAAAATAGTTTCGAATTTTGATATACTTACATATAGCCCGAAATCTTACGTGGTTGGCTTCTCTTGATTTATCAGGAAATAGGGAGCCGAATATTATGGGATAACCTATATTAACGTTTAGTTGATTTTTATTCCACTAGATGGCGCTCTATCTTCTAAAAATGTTCATGTGAGCGGTCAGGATATGTCTTTTTTTCTATTTACATATTCAATAAAATAATCCCATGTATTAATGTTTTAAGGTGCAAATATCAGGCTTCTAGTTGAATATTTCTTTCATAATCTTTGAATTCACAAATCATTAGCTTTCGGGCACCAAAGTCCTTCTACAGGTGAAGGGCTTTCGTGCCTGGAAAATAGAGAGATTTGTGAATATAAGATAAAAAAAAAAACTTTTCATTGGAAGCCTCATATTTGCACCTTAATATTTACCTATGTCATTTGTTTCTAGTTATTTTCTTTCTAGAAGGTTTGTTTATACGGAAAGAAATACATGTTTTTATTTTGTAAAAGGTAATGAATCTAGTATATAATGTTTTTTAGATAAACCACAATCGTATAAATAAGATAAGAAGTTAAATGTAGTAAATATTTAAAATCTTTTACAATTAGTTTCTCTCTTTTTTTAAAAAGTAAATAGACTCGCGTGTGTGTAGGTTGAATTTAAGATAAAAAAATTCTAGTGTAATGAACGCTAAAAATAAAAAAAATAATTGCACATTTTATTTGGCAAACCGGTTTGAAAAACTAAAATTCTAAAAAATATTTATAATGCATAAAAATATATGCATATATTTACTATTATTTTGAAATATATATATTAAAAATATCTAAATGTTTTCAAAAATGCATTGTGCATTTTTTGCGTCTGTTTTTAAAAATCAAACACACGTAGAGAAAAAAAAGGTATATATATTCAGAGAAAATAATTTTATTAAGGAATGACTAGTGACCAGGGGACAATGGGCAAAGCCTTATCTAAGAATGCAGACGAAGCAATCAGGCGGGAAATACCAAGATCGTCTGATTTGTGCGGCGCGAGGCGGACCGGAAAAATCGTCTGCGATGACAATATGGCGACTGGAAATTAACAAAATATGTCCGGCTGCCAAGAACATGATATATTGCTGTTTCTGGATGGCGACTCGTGTACGTCCAGACTCTAATTGATGTTTATTAATTTATATAAAAAATTGATATTACACAATTGATGTACTTTTTTTGTAAACCTTTTACATTTGTAATTTAAATATACAGTATAACTTGGATAATTCTAAAATGTCTTTAATTCGAATATATATCTAGGTCTCTAGAATTTTAAGCCTTTTATTCAAAACTTTTTTTAATTCGAATTTTTGGATAATTCGAATTTTTTTGATCACTTGGGATTAAAATTATCCAAGTTCGATTGTATTTATTTGAGGCATTAGCGCGCCATCTATTATCAGAAATATAAATTAATTCTGACGCTCATGTTTCTTTTCGAATAAAATAATTTTCTACTGCTCTTACTTCAATTCTAAGAATAATGGGAGGGCCTGGATCATCAGTGGTGAACCCTCTCAAGGTTTTCGCCAGTTTAATCTACCATACTGCTTTAATATTACATTTGGCTGTTTTAATGCTATGTAAGGTATGATGCTATAGAGGAGTTTTACTGTTTTTAACATTCGTTTTTATATAAATTGACATTTATTCTACTATCACGAATAAAACTAGATATTAAATAGGTTTAGAGGGTCACTATAGACAAATTTACAATAGATATGATTTCTACCGATTCAGTAAATTTACAAAAAAAAAAACGTTTTGAAAGCTTAACACCAAAAAAGAAATTAACACAAACAAACTACTAAACAAAACGACAAAAAAATCCGACAAAACAAAAAAAAAAAAAGAGAATTGGCAAATTACGGAGATAAAATCCTCGAGGGAAGTTTTTACCTTTTTTTAAAGACATTTTTCCCCTCATTAAATGCTTTGCGTTATTTTTCGATCTAAATCCGTGACAATGGAGTTTCACCCCAAACACCCATTTCATTTCTATTGAGCTATAGTACGTATAGCTTCCAGTAACTAACTGTTCTATAACAGGGGAGTGATTATATAACGTTATAATATAGTCCAGACAACGTACTCTCAACTTGCTTATATATACAGACCTGTTAACACTTTAGAAATAATATTAAACTTTGCCTTTCGAAATACAAAAAATCATTTTATTTCATTACTATTTCTATTAGTAGAATATATTTGTACTGTGATGCACTAGCGCGCCATCTGTTATGAAAATTCGAAACTATTTTAGACGCGTAAGATTTTATTTTTGAAATTAAACAATTTCTACTGTCCTTACTACAATGGAAAAATTAATGGGAGGGCCCGGCTCATCAGTGGTTGGGCTATATATTGATTTTATTATTCATCGACTCTTTAAAATTGTTTGTGTCTCAAAAAAGTTTCTAAATTATTTATTTATTATAATCATTGAATAGCTAAGTGATATTAAACAGCTTTGGAAAAAATTGAAATGGCTTGGCTTAGTATCCCACAAGACACTATTAAAAACTGTATGACAGTATGTCTCACCATGTAGCTGCTTGTATACGTGCCAAAGGAGGACACACCAAATATCGATAAAAAGCTAGGCATATAAAAATATTTAAATCCCTTTCTTAAATTTAAACAATTATTTTTTTTCACTTTACCATTATATAGCTCACAAAATTTCAGAAATTTTACATAAGTATTTCTAAGTGATTCAATTTGTTTTGTTGTTGGCCAGTGTGTTACAAACATTTTATAGTTATACATATATAGCCACATTTTATGACCCTCTCCCCATGTAAACCTTTAGTTTTAAATATATAAACATATATATATGTAATAATGTAGTAATGTAGTAGTAGTTTATGCTGTTGGATGAATGCAGTGTGGCATGTTGGCTAGAAGCAGTCGTGGTTGTTGAGCGATGGGTGGTAAGGACACACACACAAAACGAAGCGACACAGTTGTCGAAGGAAAATTCCTTGAATAGATAAAAAGTCGAGCCAAAAGCAAGATGGAGATAGAAGATTCCTTACTGTTTTACATGGTCGATGAGTTGGTCCCTGGAGACGATAAGGGGTGACGCTGACCGGAAGACTCACTGGAACTGAACTGCCTGGCTGTTGCTACGCGGGCGTTTTTATACTACGCCTCCGACCAAGAGAATTGGGTCATGCACGTGTCACACGTGTCTCTGTTACTCGAGAATGGCGCCTGGCTGTCGGCTTCCAATCTATCTTTAGAAGTTACTTTGTAAATCTCTCAATCTTGCTTTTAACTTAGTTTTTAATCTATTATATAGTTTTATTTATTCATCCTCAGTACATTACATTTGGTGATGCAAGGAGACATGTCAATTATGCATATAATTAGTTATAGTTTATAATTAGTTCTATATACAACATGACAATCTTGTTATAAATATTATAATATATAGGGTTGTTGGTTTAAATTATCATAGATGGGCCCCGGGAGTGAAAGGGTTTATCCGGGTTTAAGCGGGTAAAGCCTCTCTAACACAGGTAAGTATTTTAAAATTTCTTTTAATTAATTAAAACTGTGAGGGTAAAGGGCTATAACAAGATGTTTATTTGGATATATCTGAAAATTATAAAAATAAAACTTATGTTTAATTTAAAAGTTATGATATTCATTATAAAAGAGAACTTTAGATAAAACCTTTGTTTGATAAAAATTAATGATGATAAAAAATGATGTTCTAAAAGATCGTTGGCGGGCGTTGGAAAGGGTTAGGGGTTGAAGAATATGCAATTGTAAGTGTTGCACAGACAATCAAATACTGAGATCCAGGTGCAAAGCGAGGATATAGACTTGTGCGTCTTCCTAGGCAATGTTTCACCTGTGATCCTGTATAAGGTTACAGTGCTTTGACACAATTGTAGGGTTATTGGGTTGAAAAGTTGTTGAAGAAAAGACTTAATATGATTGAAAGGGATGGTAGAGCCATGCGATACGTAGAATTGTTGTAGCGACAGTAGGTGGTCTGACTTGACTTGAAATCAAAGGTTGATTGTGGTCCGCTAGAGCTGAAAAAAATTGAAAGTTGAAAAAAGCGAACGCTTTGTGCATGCGTTGGTGATGTGCTCTGCGGATGATTGAAATAAACTTTTGAAACGTGTTCAGACCAAAAGTCGAGACTTGTACTTCTGGGGAACTGTGTTCAAAGAGTTTGTTGAATTAAGAAATCAAAAGAAAAATTGTCAAGCAGTACTGTCGTTTCTCTACGTTGATGTGAAGCAATGGCGGAGAGAAAGATAGTAGTGTAAAGTACACTGAAGTGGTTAGAGAAATAGATTGTTGTAAACGATTGTTGTATATGCCCGATAGTTGATGATAAACAAACATTGTCATATAATAAAGTATTTAAACAAAAATATAGTGAATAAAAAGATAAAAATGTGATTGCGGATAAAAAAAGTATAAGTGGATAAGATCAAACATGTACTATATGAAAGATATAATAATGAATTAGTAAAATATAAAAGATATAATAATGAATTAGTAATATATAAAATATATAATAATGAATTAAAACTGATTATTGAAAGAATTAAATGTTTTGCCATACTAAAATAATATCATGAAAAATAAAATTGTTAAAATAAAGTTGTTAAAATAATGTTGGAATAAAAATTTGATTATATAATTGAAAAGTAAAAAAAATAAAAATAAAAATAATTATTCAAGATTTTATACAAAAAATATAATATAATTAAAGGTTATTAATGATTAGATAAATGTTAAGTAGTGAAAAATGGAACAAAAATTGTCTCTTTTGAAGAAAAGTTACAACTGTGGTGTGTAACTAGGTCATTTCCCTTTTGGTAAACATTGGTGTTTCTATGTCTCTCTGAAACTGGGAATATGTGATCTGACATGTTCATGGTAATATGTTAAATTGGGTAATGATTGGTAAGTCAATTAATTATAGGTACTGCAATTTATCCGTCCTGCGAGTTGGATGACTTGTTTCAGGTACAGGCGTACTGGAATTGGAGGTGTCATGTTAACCTGACGCCGCTGCTGTTTATTGATGTTGGCGGGCGTTGTGAGTCACCCTGCTGGCTAGAAAAAAATCTCTCTGCCTCCACTGTGGTAATTTGTTTCTTGTCTATTTGAAAATATAGTTTTCTCTGTGTTTGCAAGCCTTGTGTCTCGACGTTGTTGCGGACTTATTAAAAAATGTTATTCAATGATGTCAGGTTTAGATGTGAATAAAAGTGCGACTTCAACGTAGACACGCTTTGGTGAGGTGTCACAGGCATGAAGGCGTCTTGGGCCTGTTAAGTGAGAAAAATTGTTGTGTTGCGCTGTGTGACACTAGTGGGTGAATTGTATGGAAAGGTGTCACGTGAAGTCTTCGTTTTTGGTACAGCATCTAACCTGTTTCCGAATGAATAACAAATTTATTAGTCATGGGTGGTTGTTGTACGAAACACATCGAGAATTTTCAGATTGTTATAGAGGTGGCCAATTGGAGAAAGTAAGGTGGGAATGTGTTGAAGTTCGTTCCGAGGGATGTGTGAATTATTAATAATTATGCATGTAAAAAGAAAAGGACGAGGGAGTGTAGCTATGCTGGAATTTTTTAACTTGTTTTGGGGAAGGACAGTTACATTTCTAGTTGTGCTTTTGAAGATAGTGTATCTTTCGATTTTTGTATTAAAAAAACATGCGTTTCACCTATGTTTATTAAAATTTGAATATATTTTTTAAATCGTTGCTTATGTTAGTGCGAAAATTATACTTGTAAAAGGGCAATGGCATGATAGTGACTTATAATTTGAATGGGGCGCGTACATAAAATAGTGAACATAACAATGATTTTTTGCAAAGTTTTGTGTATTTAATTAAGACATTGGTGTTTTTTGGTATAAAAATAAGGTATTAAAAAAAACACACAAATAAGTTTAGAATTATGATTCGAGTAATTTAAATATAATATGAGTTTTTATGTAAAATTGAAAGTAATGAATTAAAATTTAAAAGTTGCTTAAAATAAAGTAAAAAATGATAAATGAGGGTGTACAATATTTAAAATTTGAATTGAAATGCTATAAAAATGGTAAAATTTGATTTAAAAATAATTACAGTAAAAATAAACATTATATTTATGGAAAATCAAGTTGTTAGCATGAAGAGAGGGTTAAGTAGATTTTTTAAAAACTCACAGTTTTTATGATTGTTCAGTCAGGAGACTTGGTCTTTGGTTGTTGTCCTGATGACGTGGAAGGCGTCCCATGTAGAGCTTGTAGAAGCTTGTGACTTCTGTTTGGCGATGGTGGCATGTCGTCTGGATGGTTGCGTTGTAAGGTCGAAGGTGGGTAACTTCTCACCGGCTTATTTTGCGGGATGTTCGGCTGTGTCGTTGGGGGGAAGATTGCTTGGTCGTTTCGTTGGAATGGCGTGCTTGTTCCTCCATCTTTGCTTCTTGGCTCTTTTCTATCTGGACAGTCTTTTTACCTTTTTTGCTATGGCGTCCTTCGTTTGGGTAATCCTGTCGACTCTCTGTAATAAGGTGATGCAACCAAGGGTCAAACCTGTAGTAACCGAGAGGGACAGCCAGGGCGTGGAGAGTTTTCCAGTACCTCTCTGCACCTTGTAGGACCTTTAACAGTTCTCACAAAGTACAGGCAGTCGTGGTCGAGGCAGAGTGGAAAAAGCTTGGGAATGTCCACACACACAAAACGAAGCGACACAGTTGAAAGAAAGTTCCTTGAATAGATAAAAAGTCGAGCCAAAAGCAAAGATGGAGATAGAAGATTCCTTACTGTTTTACATGGTCGATGAGTTGGTCCCTGGAGACGATAAGGGGTGACGCTGACCGGAAGACTCACTGGAACTGAACTGCCTGGCTGTTGCTACGCGGGCGTTTTTATACTACGCCTCCGACCAAGAGAATTGGGTCATGCACGTGTCACACGTGTCTCTGTTACTCGAGAATGGCGCCTGGCTGTCGGCTTCCAATCTATCTTTAGAAGTTACTTTGTAAATCTCTCAATCTTGCTTTTAACTTAGTTTTTAATCTATTATATAGTTTTATTTATTCATCCTCAGTACATTACATTTGGTGATGCAAGGAGACATGTCAATTATGCATATAATTAGTTATAGTTTATAATTAGTTCTATATACAACATGACAATCTTGTTATAAATATTATAATATATAGGGTTGTTGGTTTAAATTATCATATATATATATGTAATAATTTGTATATAGCAATATGCAACCCCACCACAACATATGCAATGTACCGTCAAAAGATTTAATAAAGGTTAGGCTTCGCGAAACTGGGAATAACCATTAACAGTATTGCATCATCCAGGAAGTAAAGTTCACTGCCCAGGACCCCCCTATAAAACTAGAGTTCAAAGACCTTCTTCCTGGAAGATTGCAATCATGACGACAATGGAGGTACCAACAACCAATCACAGTTAAGCATGACAAACTAATAGCGTATCAGAAGTAGGCACGTAGAGCGATCTCAACCAATGAGAAGCCGAGAGAGTTAACGAGGAATATCTCGGCTAAGAAGTTGGCAGAAGGTAGGTGATCGGGCCAGAAGCAAGGTGTGCTCAACTTAGGCTCAAACCAAGGTAAAATTCTCTTCGATCATGTGAAAGGCAAGGTACCTCCTCCAGTCACAACTCTCTCCCTTTTTGCGAAGCCCAGGTTCTATCCTATCCAGGTGTGCTCGTTATTTTCCCCTATGGAAACCCACCATTCGACCAAAACTGCGCCATCAATCACCAATTTCCACAATTCACCACAAGTCACTAATCCCACAGTAAGCCGACAGGAGTCAACAGAATCTTACACAGGTAACAACAAGATCCAATCTCCAATTATTATAGTGAGTCGACAAGATCACAATCGAATCTCACAGAGAGTCGACAGGATCAAATCGAATCTCACATAGAGTCGACAGGATCTTACACAGGAAACAACCGGATCGAATCTCCAATTATTATAGTTAGTCGACAAGATCAAATCGAATCTCACATATATGTACCAATAGTGGGGTACCTCCACCTTTAAGAATCGAGTAAAACAATATACACATTTTGAGTTATCCCCCCAATACGAAAAGTAAAATTGGTGAAACCGAATGAGGCAATAAGACAAGGGCTCAATTTGCTAAAACTGGTGTCATGGCTAATTCTTTATCACCAATTCTACGTTTTATCCCGGAGTGATAACCTAAAATGCCTTGTTTTAATAAATGGGGGGGAAGAAGAAGAAAAAAGCGACGAAGAAAGAATAAAGAAAGTAATGAAAGCGATATATAAGAAACAAGAAAGGGGAAAATAAGAGAAAAGAAAGATAAATATAGAAGATATGAACAATAAAAGTAGAATAGGAGAAAGACAAAAGAAAACTACCTGTAAAGAATAAAATGAAGAAACGGAAAGCGCTTTAGAGATTTAGGAAAAAGTAACGAAGAGTTAAAGAAGCTAACAAAGAAAAATAAAAATAAATAAAATATCGTTTCGCGGAAACATTTCGATAAATGTGGGGTCCTGCCATTAGCTATGGTAAAAATCCAGTGTTGCCCATCGCTTTATAAAAATTCGATGGCATCAATGAATATTCCTCCAGCCAGCCAATCACGCTCAGCTCCATTAATTCCATCTGGCTACTAGATCATTACTTCTGGGGTTCTTCTGCTCCTGCATATAGAACACCAGTCTAACTAGATCCTTCTAGATTCTTCACTTCCTTTGTAGTGAGCCTGTGAATCTTAGCAAAGCTAAGGAGGAAATAACTAATGTTTTGAGAAATTCTGTTGAGACGTAGAATGCTAAGAGTCTGATGGAGTTGAAGAAGAAACAATGCTAAGACAAGCTGAAGACAATCAGACAAGACTGATTCAGATAATCAAAGCTACCATTCTGAGATACTGATGGCATATCGGCATAGAGAGGAAAGCTTGAAGTAAACTATTATTTAAGAGACTAGACGAATGGCCCGGGCAACGCCCGGGGTTTACCCGAGTGCGAATATATTCTAAAAACGTTGACTTGGGTGGTCGCTATTAACAGGGTGGTCTGTATAGACAGGTGGATGTATCACACAGCTGATAACAGGGTTGTCTAGAGTGGTCGCTATAGACAGGGTGGTCTGTATAGACAGGTTTATGAGAGAGGCACAAACTTACAGGTTGTTGACGCCGCAATTCCCAGAGAGAGTGTTTTTTGTTGCATCATGCTGTGACTCACACGACGACCCAAGGTCAACAGGGGTGGAGCAGCAAGCTTAAGGCTTTCACCGTCTGGCGGCGCTGCTTGCGAGTTATATCTACAATTCTGCAAATAACTCTAAGGATATTCAAGATATTCAAGAAATTGTTTTTCGAAAACCTTTCCGGGGATATACCTAATAATATCCCAGAATTTCATGGCGATTGGATGTATGGTTTTTGAATAACAGGGTTGTCTAGAGGGGGGCAGGGAGGACACGTGTTCCCTTGCAGCCAATGAGCGCGCATTCTATCCGTGAGCTTCAGACAAACAGACAAACAGACAGAATAAGGCAAATATATAAGTAGATGGTTGTGGGGAAAGTGGTAAAAGGAAGAAGACCCAGAACAATATGGAATGAGCATGTTAGACATCAATCACCCGACTGACAATTCTGAAAGAAAGCAGACATGAGATAGAACAACATAGAAAAAGGCCATGAAATAAATATTCAAATAAAGTAAGAACAAAGAATGATTTGGAGAAATATACGGCTACATCAACCAATTCTTTTTGACGTGACAACGTCTTAAATTAGGTTGCGGCTGGGAGTCACTTATGAAAAAGTGTAACGCCCGGTAACGTTACGACGAGTCATCGAACGAGAGTGCTGCGCTAGAGAATTAGGCGCATTGAATCGGCGCATGCTTGTCTCTGTCTTTGTCTTTCTCGAACGTTCTTGGCGTTGGAAAAACAAGAAAGCGTCATAATACAAGTTCACACGTGTGGTTAAAGTATCGTCAGCTGTGTCTGTAGTGAAAATGTGGAGTGCTTAGATTCGTCATTTACAACAACTACAACAATAAAGGTAAATAATTGTACACTGATATTTCATTATCGTAAACTATGATTGATTGATTAATTGTTAGATTGACACAAAAGTTGAGAAACTGAGTTTATAGGTTATGTCATACTATTGATAAATGTTGATAGTGTTAAGTAAATTATTAGTTTAAAATTAATTAATTAATTAATTATTATTTTACAAATTTTAAATAGTTTCAAATTTATTTAGCAAAAATTTGAACCTTCGATCTGAATAAATGTTTTGATTTTCGAATTGATTCTTTAAAATTACAAATATTAAGAAAAAGTGGCAGATATAAGAAAACTTTATTTAAACTGTGTTGAGCAAGAATTTTAACATCTAATTTAAGTAAATGTTTTAATTTTCAACTTCATCATTTACAATTACAAATTTTATTTAATTTCAAATTTATTTAGCAAAAATTTGAACCTTCGATCTGAATAAGTGTTTTGATTTTCAAATACCAACGCGGCTGGTGGAGTGGCGATCTATCGTAAATTATCATCGACATCTACGGCGGAAGTGTTCCAAGTTGCGATTACAGACGTAACTCGTGTCATTAAAACCAAGGGTGACATGTGCATGACTGAAGTTACTTGCTTCGCCGCTAATACTAGCTTCAAGTTTATACTCGGTGCTGTATATATTCATCCAGGAGCTAGTATGCAGGATATTGGAATGTTACTATGGCAAGGACTCGGTCCGTACATTCACAACAGCCAGTACGTGCCACCGTTCGTGCAAGTTGATTCTAGTATACCGATTCTTCTGTGTGGTGATTTTAACAAAAACGTAAAGCCTGACAACTCGTTTCTTAAATTCATGAAAAATAAAAAATGGTTGCCTGTAAAGTCGGTTTTACGGGCGAAGATTTTACGTGACAACGGTAGAATATTTATTGATATGAATATATTTAAATTGCACAATAGGAACAAGGAATTGAATGAAAATAAGAATTGCACAAATTTTAACTATAGAAATATATTTTGTTTACTAAAACATTGTACATGTAAACTTAAACTTAACTAATTCCTATTTGAGTGATTTTGTTGAGGATAGGACGATGATAGGAGAAATATGAAAGGAAAGGAAGTGTTTCTGCTGTAATGTGTCTTGCGAAAGTCAAGTCGATAGTTGTTCCTTTTAACGTAGTTGTCTTAGAAACGTTTGATACGCAATCAAGATTATACGTATTTTTCATGAAATTAAGAAACGAGTTGTCAGGCTTTACGTTTTTGTTAAAATCACCACACAGAAGAATCGGTATACTAGAATCAACTTGCACGAACGGTGGCACGTACTGGCTGTTGTGAATGTACGGACCGAGTCCTTGCCATAGTAACATTCCAATATCCTGCATACTAGCTCCTGGATGAATATATACAGCACCGAGTATAAACTTGAAGCTAGTATTAGCGGCGAAGCAAGTAACTTCAGTCATGCACATGTCACCCTTGGTTTTAATGACACGAGTTACGTCTGTAATCGCAACTTGGAACACTTCCGCCGTAGATGTCGATGATAATTTACGATAGATCGCCACTCCACCAGCCGCGTTGGTATTTGAAATTCAAAACACTTATTCAGATCGAAGGTTCAAATTTTTGCTAAATAAATTTGAAATTAAATTAAATTTGTAATTGTAAATGATGAAGTTGAAAATTAAAACATTTACTTAAATTAGATGTTAAAATTCTTGCTCAACACAGTTTAAATAAAGTTTTCTTATATCTGCCACTTTTTCTTAATATTTGTAATTTTAAAGAATCAATTCGAAAATCAAAACATTTATTCAGATCGAAGGTTCAAATTTTTGCTAAATAAATTTGAAACTATTTAAAATTTGTAAAATAATAATTAATTAATTATTTAATTTTAAACTAATAATTTACTTAACACTATCAACATTTATCAATAGTATGACATACCCTATAAACTCAGTTTCTCAACTTTTGTGTCAATCTAACAATTAATCAATCAATCATAGTTTACGATAATGAAATATCAGTGTACAATTATTTACCTTTATTGTTGTAGTTGTTGTAAATGACGAATCTAAGCACTCCACATTTTCACTACAGACACAGCTGACGATACTTTAACCACACGTGTGAACTTGTATTATGACGCTTTCTTGTTTTTCCAACGCCAAGAACGTTCGAGAAAGACAAAGACAGAGACAAGCATGCGCCGATTCAATGCGCCTAATTCTCTAGCGCTGCGCGCGCAGCACTCTCGTTCGGTGACTCATCGTAACGTTACCGGGCGTTACACTTTTTCATAAGTGACTCCCAGCCGCAACCTAATTTAAGACGTTGTCACGTCAAAATACGTATAATCTTGATTGCGTATCAAACGTTTCTAAGTCAACTACGTTAAAAGGAACAACTATCGACTTGACTTTCGCAAGACACATTACAGCAGAAACACTTCCTTTCATTTCATATTTCTCCTATCATCGTCCTATCCTCAACAAAATCACTCAAATAGGAATTAGTTAAGTTTAAGTTTACATGTACAATGTTTTAGTAAACAAAATATATTTCTATAGTTAAAATTTGTGCAATTCTTATTTTCATTCAATTCCTTGTTCCTATTGTGCAATTTAATTATATTCATATCAATAAATATTCTACCGTTGTCACGTAAAATCTTCGCCCGTAAAACCGACTTTACAGGCAACCATTGTTTTTTTTTTCAAAATGCATTTCCCGACCTTTCATTGACACGCTGACACTCTCCTCAGGGGATCATTCTTCTGACGAGAGTAACAGAGTCGATGAAACGTCAGGAACTAAATTTTGGAAAAAAGCTTGATGTAGCCGTTTAACTTTCCAAAACAAACTTCCAACCACAGCAGAGGATCTTCAAAAAAGAGAACGAATTACTTCCCAGTTCTTATGGACTTGATGGGATCATGGTGACACTTAACTCTTTATCTGTATGACGCTATCGTATGTCGTTACGCTACCATAAGAGTAGATTTGATCCAGACGTCGGGACTCATTTTAACATATTTTTCCAAATAAAGACACATTATCCACAAGAAGACACATATTATCCAAAAGAAGACACATATTATCCACTAGAAGACACATATTATATAAAAGAAGACGCATATTATCCAAAAGAAGATTGCATATGCAAAATAAGAGTTAAAACACGGTCAATTACAATGGATAACAATGTTTATTTCCCCTGATACCATCAAATAATGTCAAAATGCAATGCAGATTGAAACAGATGAATAAAACCTTTAGATCACACGCAAGCGTGTTATAGGCCTTTGAGGAAAATCTCGATATCCCATGCATGTGTGTAGTTGGCAGCTAAATGGTTATGTAAAATTTCGCCAAGGTGCAACTTTGTTTGAAAGAGTTGGTTTTAAGGTTAAAGAACACGTGTGTCCTCCCACACACAATTTTAACCTGAATCGTCTGTACAAACGATATTTACATTTAGAGTTGACACAGAACAATGAGTATCATAACAAGACAAACAACGTTGAACCTGACACTCAAGTAAGATCTCACCCAGAGCAACCGAACATAGTTTCATTCTGAGCGAATGCTTTTAGTTCCCGAGTCCTGAGGTTCAATATCATTACGCAGGAATTCACAGCCACACTCATTGACAAAACTTAAAAAATGGAAAAGTCTTTAATGTCGCCGGTCGCCTTTTTTTTTGAAGGAGACAAGAGTAAATTTTGTTCACACCTGGTTAACTCGTGTATCTTCAACAAAGATGTTGTAACCTTTTAGCACGTATTCGGGATTCAGACAATAACTCTGAAATATATTACATTAACCTTTATTGAAGACACACGAGACATCAAATACTTTCCACTTCCATAAGTTTGATCCTTATTGAATGGTTTATAAAACAAATTACATTAGGTTAGGATCTATAGGAATAACAAATATAAACTTGAGCTCCCCCATAGATGACTTTTATTCACCCAGGGAGTGTACATGGGACGCTACAATAGCTGTGTAAATTCGAAACTATTATAGACGCGTATGATTATTTAAAAAATAAAACAATTTATACTGCCCTTACTGCAATGCAAAAATTAATAGGAGGGCCTGGCTCATCAGTGGTGAACCCTCCCAGCGGTTTCGCCAGTTTAATCTACCATAAAATTGCATAACAGATGGCGCGCTAATGCATCAAAATAGCTGTGTAACCGATCAAATATAAATTTGAAAATGAACTTTGTAAATTTAAATTCATTGAGGTATTTATAGATGACTTCATTTTCAATATAACCAGTTTCAATATTTGAAACATTCCAACCTTTAAAATTTACAAATATTTAAATAGAATTTTAATTAAAAAGGCATATATTGAATCAAAATGTATTTTATTCACCAATATTTCAACCAACTCTTATATCGGTGAATAAATTATTTTTGATCCAACATATGCCTTTTTAATCCAATAAATATATGTGTATAATCATGAAAAATAGAATACTTTGTTAAGTTATTGATTTAAAAAAAGAAAACAGAACCATCAGAAGAAAAGAACACGGTGTAATCAAAGTCAGGTAAATGGCTCCTCAACATAAATTAATCGTAGAAGCTGCAAGTCAATAAAAATCACGCCGAGAGCTCTATAAATACAAGCAGAAGACCTAATCTACCATCGCAGACTATCCTTTGGGGCGTTCTCTCTCTCCGCTGATAAAATAACAAATTTTATTGCCTTTAAAAAATTCTCACTTTAATATTCAGCGAATACCTTATTTTTCATTTATATCTCTGTTTTTTGAGATATGAGGAACACGTATTTTTATACTAGGGACGAATGATTCGGGTAAGGTCCGAGTTTTTCCTTAGTGCACGGATTTAGAACGAGAGCCTTCTTGTCCTAAGCCTATATTTTTGAAGTTTTGATAATAATATTTATTATAATATCATACACACATGGCTTCAGATAGAGAAGGAGACTATTTGTTATAAGGCTATATATAATATAGGATAAATGCAACTTTTATTCAAAAAACAAAATAAAAATTGAGACAAAAGCCAATATCCATTGAATTATTATTATCAATTTATTATAAAATAAATTCAAAAGTAATTTATAAAATTTGTGGGTTATAAGGAAGCAACTTTGTTGTTTTAAAGTTATTTCCATGTGATCTACAAGAATTTGTAAATTATTTTAAGGTTTATTTTGCAATAGATTGATAAAGAAGGAGCAATACCTCGAAATTAAAAAAATCCTCTTTCACAGACCCAGGTACGCCTTCTCAATATATAAACAAAATTTGTTTTTAAAATGGTATAAATAAAAAAGGTTAAAATATATAGTTTTGAAACTGAACCGTCTACCTAGATCTGAGTCCGCTAGTTTGTGGACTTAGATTTAGCGACAATTTTGACGGGAAAGGCGACTGTTATATATATATGTTTGTATGAAAATAAGAAAAATACACAAAAGGTCAGGTATTGATAATAAAAAAGGCGCAAATCCTGACCGCTCCTAAGAGCATTTTGAATGGCGGACCGCCATCTAGTTGAACAAAAATAAATTTAATGTATGCACCTCTACAGAGCTATAAGCTTATGTCCATAGGTTCCCTAAACACCCCTAAACTGCCTTCCATAGTAAATACAGGATATATAAGAAAACCAATCCAATACAATAGTAGAGCGGTCTGGAGATTATTTTGGCGAAACCGCTGAGAGGGTTCCCCACTGATGAGCTAAATTCCCTCATTCAATAACATTTATCATTAAAGTGTGTGTATATAAATTCTGCAGAGATATTATTTGATATGTGAAAAGAAACACAATGGCAAAAATAATTATTACAAATTTAAATGTTAATTATAACGCCTTTTTTTGTCTTAAAAATATAATTTAATTAACTTATTCCTGGTAAATCCATGTATAGTAACTTCCTTTGCCTCCAATATGCCCATATTAATCTATTAGCTTGCTTGTCTTTATATAATTTTCCCTGTATATAAATATCATGATACCATTAAGTTCTATCACTGTTATTCCTGCATGTATCCTATATTTCTGCTTGGAGAATCTGTATAAGACTAAAAGGTCTTAATAAAGGTTTTGTTGTTTAATTAACTCCAGCTTTCGGTGTTATAATTAACCTTACTCTTGTAGAAGAGCTCTAAGATCCGAAAGCTCGAGTTAATTGAATTATAATTTTTGCAAGGGAATTTCCCTGAGTGGAATTTCTTCTCTCAAATTAATTCATTATACTATAAAGTTGTCTCAAAAGTTCGTGTTTTTCTTAAAACTTTGTTTTTCTTTTTACTTGGCGAATAATATTATTAAAATTTTACACAAATAAATTTACTGGCAATGCGTTTCTTTTAAATATCATCAAATAGTATCTCTACAGACCTTACTGCAATGATATGAGTTATTGAATAAGAGGCCTCATGAGCCAAGCCCTCTCATTCAATAACTCATATCATTGCAGTAAGGTCTGTAGAGATAATATTTGATGATATTTAAAAGAAACGCATTGCCAGTAAATTTATTTGTGTAAAATTTTAACGATAGATGGCAATTAAATTTAATTTACGAATAATATTATAACGGCGAATACATAATAATATAAAAACATTAAACATAATACAAAGACATTATACATAACGGTGAATAATATTGGTATTTCCATTTTTTGTGCAAGTGTTTCCTAACTTTTGGGACAACCTTGCCGATCAATTATAGCTGCATATTAGCCACTTAGTATCAAAATATCTTCAGAATAGAGTTTCAGAGCTGTTAAATAAATATTTCGATAGGCCAACGGCGGGACGATCAAATGGAATAAATGGCTAATGAGGTAGCAGACGCCACAATTAGCTTGAAGCTGTCAAGTTAGGCCTAAGGCTATTTGCTTTTTACCGCGGTATTTGTTTCTCTCTGCACATTTTAATATTTCGTTTTGAAATTAAATGTCATATACTTGAGACTTTAAAACTTTTAATATCCAAAGAAAATTATTATGAAATGTAAATTTACTTTTTAAAAAAATTCTTATCTCGAAATATTTATATATATTTGCATATGTGCTTATAATTTCTCAATGAATAAAATGGGAATATAGACGTATAAATAATCTGTATTATTTGTTCCTCAATATATTATAGGATTAAGGTACACTCTCATGGACAAAACTTAAGGAATTTGTATCTTTTACCATGTATATCAGGATTCAGGCAATAACTCTGAAAGATATTTGATACACACATTGACCTTTATTGAAGGCACACGAGATGAGTATGTACAAAATTGCCTCTCTCCTTAAAAAAAAAAAAAAAGAAAACAGACGACCGACGAAATAAAAGACTTTCCACCACTTTAAGTTTTGTATATGAGTATAATATTGAGTGAAGATGGTATTTATGTACCAAAAGAGGGCACCTCTCCCTTTAAAAGAATTCAACCTTTTCGCTATCGAGAACACGCCAGCGTTGGATCAAAGATGTAACATTTATTATTCTGTGTTAAATATAAATTGTATTTAAATAATATATGATCTGGTATCCGAGAAAATAAACCTTATCATAAATATAGAGGCTGCCTGGCCGGCATTCATAGTTCTTCAAATTAAAGATACTTTGGCCTGTAAATCTTTTTTATTTTTTCGTTTCGACAAAATTCTTTTGTCCTCGTCAGGAGCAAACAAAAATGAAAACATTTGGTAAAGAGAAAAAATAGTACAATTTTGGTATTGTACTGGGATAAGGTGCATCATTATGCAAAAAGGCATCTCCTTATCGTGCAACTTAAAGTTGCTGATGGCTTTCGCAATCCATCGGAATAAAACGCGTCCGTGGTTAGCTTTTCTTGATTAATCAAGAATGGGTATTTGGCCAATTCTGGAATAATTAAAAATCAACGAGAATAGTTGATATTTATTCCGATGGATCAGCAACTTTCAGTTGCACGATAAGGAGATGCCTTTTTCTTAATTTTGTAAAGCGTTAAAATTATTCTAGAAAAATAAAACGAGATAATAAAAAGATTTACTGGCCGAAGTATCTTCAATTTCAAGAAAAATAAACATTGCTACTTAGTTGTAAATAACTGTGATTGTAAGATTGTTTTGTATATTTACATTCTTATTATAATAGAAGAAATCACCAGATAGCATTTGTCAGAAGAGATAAAATCTAACGACAACAAGTTTCTTTATTGAAAATACAGGGTGATCCAAAAGTCCCGCACTATTTTAAAAATTAATAACTCCGCGAATATTTGCGCTAGAGCAATGCGGTAAACACCATTGTATTCAGGATGCAATGGGATTTTTTATGGCAAATAATGAAAAATTCGAAATTGATTTTAGTTACAATTTTATTCGCCAGATGGCGCTCCACCAGAATCAGAGATTCAGCGGCCAAATTGTTTGATAAATTGAAATATATAACTGATCGACACGTATTTTTCCTTTTTGAATACCAGGAAAGAACCCTAATAATATCAAATAACAAATTAATAAAACACCACTTCGCCAAAAGTATGAAGAATTGTTTAACGATTTTAAATACAATCAGAGATATGTAAAATAGGTAAATGCAAATTAAAACATGTAGCAAAATATTTATTTTTATATGAGGTTTTGTGAAATAGATTGAATGTTTGAAAAACACTGTTGATATCAATACACGATTTTTTGAAATGTTAATATAGTACCAAAAATTATGATGGCACTATTAATAGGATTTCTTGCTATAAGAAATGTGTAGTTTCTTGACTGATTGGCGACCCTTGACTATTTAACTGGATATTTGTCATGATCCAACAAATGAAATATAGAGAGGAGTGACAAAATATATTTGTCGTACTTTATTCCAAATATCCTATGGGCTTGTCAAATGTTATCATTGTTTATTATACTGTACACAATTTTAAAAATGTGTCCCCTCAAATAAAAATAAATTTTAAATCGACCTTTTGCGTTGAAAAACGTGGTAGTAAAATCATTTTGTATTATTTTTTCTCACAAAATTTCTAAAGTTATTGGTGTACAGAAAATATTCCTTATGCTACATGTATTTCTTATGTATGTATTTCTATGTTATCTATTATCTATGTATTTCTTCTAATGAGCGAAAAGCGAAAAACTAAACATAAGGGGTAAAATTGTGTGTACCAGTGTTATTCGAGAAGTTATAACACTCTGGTTTGCACGACATAATATGTGAGCAAATGACAAACAAAATATTACTGTTCACAAAAAAAAAGAGTCAAGATGTGAGGACAGCATTTATTATCCCCATATCCCAACACAAAGAGCTGCAAAATATTGATAGATAATATAATACATGGCGGCTTATACAACACATGAGGTAACTGCCTTCTCTCTTGTATTAGGTCACAATCCTTGCTCAATGTGGCACCCTTCATTCTCAATCACCGCCTGCAGACGATAAATGACAGAATGGACAGCATTAAATAACATATCTGTTAAATTGATAAAGCGTGCCATCTGATAGAAGCCTTCAACATGGCCAATGTGGTAGGCCAGCATCGATAAACACACGATTTAATGTATCCCCATAAACAAAAATCGCAAGGCGTCAAGTCTGTTGATCTTGGAGGCCACTGGTATATAAAGTGGCGACCTATTACACGATTTTCACCGAACGTATCCTTCAGCAATTGTTTGGCACCTCGGGAGATATGAGGAGGTCCTCCATCTTTCATGAATGTTATTTCGCTTAGTGCTTTTACCCTGCAATATGGGAATACCCTTTTCTCATAACGTTCACCAGTTACAAAAACGGTTTTAAAAGTTCTTCCATTGATTTTTCAAAGAAAAATGACCCAATAATAAAAGAAGTGAACCCACACAAAACTGTAACTCTAGGCTGGTAAAGTGGCATTTCTGTGAAAATCCTAGGGTTTTCTGTTGCCCAAATGCGGCTGTTTTGAATGTTAAATTCTCCGTTTAGAGAAAAGTGAGCATCATCTGTCCACAGAACATTTGACAGCCAGTTTTCATCAATATCAATTTGCCGGAAAACCCATGCAGCGAATTCTTGACGCATCTCAAAATCGCCAACTTTCAGCTCGTGAAATCTTTGCATTTTGTATGGGCACACACAATAGAGACATTAAGTGAAGCGTCTTCGGATATCACAATCATACTTCGGCGAATTTAACGCCAAAAGTTCAATTCGGGGATCACCTGTCCAGGATAACAAAAGTCAGTAGGTTGAGGACATGCTAACCAACCTCGACCTTACACCGTTAAATAACGGAGAGAACACCTATCTATCTAAGTCCACAGGCACAGAATCCGCAATAGACATCACAGCGATAAATTACAACATCGCACCCACAACACAATGGAAAATCCTGAGAGGTGCAATCAGTGACCACAGACCAATTTTAACAACCCTAAACTTCAAAATTGAGAATGTCCATTAGAATAAAAGAACATGGAACTTTAGGAAAGCCGACTTGAAAAAAATTCACAGAAAAGCTTGAAGAACTGTGCAACGAAAAATTGAATTACAGAACGCTTGACAAAAGCTTGGAAAAATTCTCTTCGAACATTTAAAAAGCTGCAAAAGAGCATCGATAACTAGAGGTAGACGTAAGGACCTGTGGATACCTTACTGAAAGGACCACAACATCGAGGCAATGATTTCAGAGAGAGAGACAATATCAATGGACTTCTTAAAATAAATAAAACAGAAAGGAACTCATTGAAATTATTCACAAAATATAACAATAAATTTGGATATTCAAACAAGAAAAATGGCAGAATTCTGCGAAAAAAAATGGATCCACGAAAGGACAGCCAACACTGGAATATAATTAGAGTGTTAGAGAACAATCTAAACCAACACCAATCCTCCAATACTCTAACCGATATGAATAGAACAGCGAGAACGAGAACAAACAGATGGCTGACATAATTGCTAAATATCTTTCAAGCACTTCCATACTCAACTATACGAATGAAGACAGGACTCTAAAAATAATATAAACCAGTTAGTTAAACAAGCAAGAAACTTCCATCAACAAGATATTTTCTCGAGAGAGACTTCACACTGAATGAGCTAAACTCATCAATAAAAAAATCCAAGAGGTCACCAAGAGATAATCTAATCTTTGGTCAAATGATTAAACACTTTGAAATCAAAGCTAATAATCAACTCCTACGAATACTGAACATTTCATGGCAAACTGGTAAACTACCAAAGAATTGGAAGATATAAATTATAGTGCCAATACTGAAGCCAAACAAAGATGCCAAGGAATACAAGAACTATCGACCAATTGCTCTCGCCAGCATACTTTGTAAAATACCAGAACGAATTATCCACTCTAGGCTCATAGTCTGGCTCACAAAAAAATAATAAAATAAACCTCTACCAAACGGCCTATAGATCCCAGCACTGTACAACTGATCAACTGTTCTACTTCTGTCAATCAATAATAGATTCTTTCCGGGAAAAACCGCCAAAGAAGACCACGGCTATATTCCTTGATATGACCTCAGCTTTTGATCGAGTGTGGAGGGAGAAATTACGTGAAAAGCTGCACAACATCGGAGTAAGAGGAAAAATCTTAATCTGGATTGCAGACTTCTTAAGGGGAAGAAGGTTAAAGGTTCGGGTCAAAGGAGAATTTTCCAAGGAAGGAAGAACATGGGCTGGTGTACCTCAGGGATCTGTGCTCAGTCCTCTACTCTATCTGCTATATATTAACGACATACATCCTTACCTCACTGAAGACACAAAGGTTGCCTGTTATGCAGATGATAAAGCCATATGGCACACAAGTAGCACCATAAAAAAATCGTAAAAGATACTGAAGACATCAATGAGAGGACTGGAGAAGTGGACAATGGAACTCCAAATGACCATAAACCCAATAAAACCAAACCTATGCGTCTTCTCCACTCCCAGGGAAAAAGGCATAAATATAACCACAAAATAAGCATAAACAAACAAATAATTGATAAAATTAGAAATCCATAATACCTAGGTGTGATACTGCAGTCCTGTATCTTACCAGTTGGTCTCGAGGACCACGCCATCACCATCTCCTAAGCGGCGAAGTACGCGATCTACGTATTCATCGTAGATCGCAAAATGCGTGGTGTCGCTGGAGACCCACTGGCGATTCTCCACCAAACTCTGCAGCGCTGGCAGAGGCGCCATATTCATTGTATATAGTGTATATTTCTACAGGTAAACTCCGTATAATTGGTATAATTGTATAACGAATCAAAAGTTTTACGAAGGAGCATCTTTTATTATACTTGAGCTAGCTTTCGAACCTTTCGGTTCTTCAACAGGCGTGGCTAGTATGACTATACTAACAGGGTATAAGCGCGCTTGAGCCATTATATACAACATATAAATTTACATGCGAAGTGATATTTCAAATATAATTAAAATAGAAATAGGAATTATGAATGAGGGCCGACAGGGTTTGGCACGGAGGTTTTCACTGATGGTAGTAAGTCTGGAACCAATACTGGAGCTGGGGTAGTGATATACACTAATGGAGAGCTGATCTTCCAAGAAAGTTTAACACTCAGAGTGGACGAATTGGTCTTTTCAGCCGAGCTGGTTGCGATCAGGGTAGCCCTCAGAGTGTGTGCCGAGAAGAACTTCAGTCCGAACCGCCTCTATTCAGATTGTATGTCGGCCCTCGTCGTTATCAATCTGGAGAAAGGGCAACTCGCGCATCAAATAATCCAGGAGCTGGAGATGATGACGCGGGCTCCGGAGCTCCCTTGGTTTAGGAGACACAGCCTCATCGAAGGTAATGAGTTCGCAGACAGGATCGCTAAGGCAGGATGCTTTAGAGGTAGATCACCGAGGACCCCAGTGACCAAGAAAGAAGTTTATAGGAGGATCAGGGGTCACGTCCAGGACTTATGGTTGGACAGATGGAGGAACAGTGTGAAGGGGAGAGAGGTATTCAATGGGGTAACAACACCCAAGTACCTCTGTAAGGTAATGTCCCACAAACTCATTAGGGTAGTTCGGGACATGGGCTCTTCCCCAAGTCTCCACAGATTTAAAATTAAGAGAAACCCTGATTGCGTCTATGGAGAAAGGGATGTGAATGCACGCCACTACGTCTTGGATTGTCCAAGGGTAGTGGGTGTGCAGGAAGAGAGAAGTAGGGCGGGGGGCGCGATCGAGAGTAAGCTGCTGAGAAATAACAGCAAGCTTCTTGAGAAAGCCCACGACGTGGCAGCTGAGCTTTTCCTCAGCTGTGAGTGAACAGAGTCGACCGGGGGCTGCCTCCCCGCGGTCCCTGCTGGACACAGTAGATAGTTTCCTATTTTGCTGTGATTAAAGGCCACCGGTATAGAAATCCTTCCAGACACGTTGTCTGGGAGGTGGTGTTTCCAGGTACAATGTCCAAGCACTAGCTTGGATACCGTTACTTGGCTTATGAGTTGAACAGAATAGCAGCGAAGGGCATGCTTCGCATGCCGGCTTGTGGACTGAAAGTTCTGGGTGGCCATCTGCTTCTAGGGTGTACCAACTGTGCTTAAGTGGGATCCTCCAGTTCTTGTTTATTTTGGCTACTGTTTCTATTTCTTTAAAAGTAAGTTTATTTTTCTGTAGCAAGGGTTCTTTTGTGCCTTTTTTCGCTAGCGCATCAGCAGCTTCAATGCTAACATGTAAGGGTATACATTGAAGGTGAATTTTTGAGGTATTGAGAGTTTTTGGAGATAACCAATTGTGTTCCTGCTTACTTTGTCTCTAAGTTGTATGGCACTTCTACTATGAGTAAGAATCCATATATCGTGATGTTTAGTATTTCTGATGGATTTTAAGACTTCATAGATGGCTATAAGTTCTGATCTGAAGATTGAGCAAAAATCTGGGTTTCTTCTGTTCATTTTCTCATTGCCATTTGTGGTTTTAATGAGAGAGCCACTGCCAGTGTGTCCCAACTCGTCTCTGCTACCATCGGTATAGATAGTTATTGCATTTTTAGGAATTTTATTAATTATTTCTAATGATAATTGTTTTAAGTATCCTTGATTTTGGTATTGTTTGTTGGTGGGTTCGTTTAAAGTGGCATTAAAAATAACATTTTGTTAGTGGTTCGCATGTAGATATTTTTTTCAGCAAAATAATATTTTTCCACTTTATATTTTAAAAATCCATTTCTTTTGGCCAGGTGGAGGGCCTTCTTTTTTGAGTCTTAGATTGGATTCTCAATTAAGTATGTAATTGGAAGTTCTGTGTTTGTTTCCATAATTCTTGATTTTGTTTATATATTTTGGCAGATTGTAGCTTCTTCTATAAGGGCATAATGTCTGCCTCGCAAAGTACAATATTATTAGGGCAGGTATTTCGAAGACCTGTAATAATTCTAGGTGCATTTAGTTGTATCCTTTCCAGTGTTTTTAGATTTGTTTCAGATGCTGTACCATAGATTTGATATCCATATTCCAAGATAGGTCTCATTAGAGATGTGTAAGTTAATTTTAGTGTTGTTGCTTCAGCTCTCCATTATTCCTGAAATATATTTCAAGATTTTTAGTCGGTCTCTTCCTTTTCTAACAACTCCTTCAATATGTTTACTGGAGTTAATTTCTGGATCCAGGGTGTAGCCGAGATATTTAGGATGTTTATTATATTGCAATTGTTGTTCTTTCAGAATAATATTTGGTCTTATTTTGTATAGTTTCTTATCGGTAGTAAAAAGACAGGTTTCAGATTTTTGGGGGTTAAATTCTAATTTATGTTTATTTGCAAATTTTTCTAGGTGGAGAATAGTCTTGTTCAAATCTCTTTCAGCTTTTTTCCAGTTAGTGTTGCTGCTCCATAGAATAATGCCATCAGCGAAAAGTCCAATATTGGTTTTATGTGAAAATTTGTCTTCTATGCCTGCAATAAATAGGGTGAAGAGAGTTGGGCTAAGGACTGATCCTTGTGGTAATCCTTGGTAGAATTTGAAGGTTTTAGATAGAGTGCCATTATATTTGACCCTGATGTATATATTTTTAAGGGAATCATTTATCCAAGTGATAGCTTTTCCATCAATTTTGAAATGTTTGTATAATTTTGTAATTAACTTGTTTTTCCATACCTTATCAAAAGCTTGTGTAAGGTCTAAAAAGCAGCTATGGTGTGGTTAGTTGGCTTTTTGTTTTGTGCATCTTTTACCTTTTGTGTGAAAAATAAGAGTTGGACTATTGCCCCATGTCCTTTCCTAAATCCATATTGTTCTTCTGGTAAGAGATTTCTTGTGTCGGGGTGGTAGGTGAGTCGTCCGAGTATAATTTTTTCCATTAATTTGCAGCAAATATTTGTGAGGGAGATAGGTCGGTAGTTTTTAGGGTCATCAGCAGATTTGTCAAGTTTTTTAATGGGAATTATTGTTGCATTTTTACAGTCTCGAGGCAATTTTCCAGTTTTCCAGGAGTTATTGAAAATATTAAGAAGTCTTTCTTTGCCAATTTTGCCCAAGTTTGATATCATTCGGCCATGGATTCCATCTGGCCCAGGAGTCTTGTTTAGGTCAGTGTTTTCTAATGCATAAGCTAGCTCTTTCATATTGATTTTTTTCATGGAAAATATTATGAGTGCTGGTGACATTTTTACAGTCATGAATAATCTTTCGGGCCTTATTTCAACCTTGATTTTACTACTTATTTGATATGAATTACCTAAAAGATTGGCAGCAATTTTGTCATTAGTTGCTGGTGTACCATCTGTATTCTCAATCATATTTGTGTTTTCAGTTTGTGGCTGGACTCTGTCAATTTGTTTTGCCAAATTCCAAAGTTTTGTATTTGGGTTTCTTGGGTTCAGGTTTTCACAAGTTTGTTTCCATTTTTCCCTTTTCATATTTACGTATAATCTTTTTATTTTTGCAATCACAATGTTCAGTTCAGTTCTACAATTTGTTTGGTTTTGGGTGCACTTTTTTGTAGTTCATTTCTTTTAGTTATAAGTGTTTGAATATTTTTTGCCTGGTGTGTATAATTTGGAATCCATTTCTTAATATAACCTCTTGGTATTGAAACTTTGGCTGCTTTAATAATGGTGTTTTCGAAAGATATCATATTAGCCTTTTTGAAGTTCCATAATTTTTCTTAATTTTCCATAATTTTGCTATTTGCATTTGTGGAAAATGTCAGGATAGTAAAAATTTATATCAAGGGCTTGTGCAGTATTATAGCTGTAGGAATGATGGGTAGGATTCCCATCATTTAAGCACATGAAGGCATTGTCGTCAAATATGTTTGATAGTATTTTGCCTCTTGGGTTTGGCGTAGAACATCCCCATAGTTGATGTTTGGCATTAAGGTCACCTAAAATAATAGTGTTGTCTGTAAGAAATTTAGCCATTGTTCCATCGTCAATAAGTTTATTGTTTGGAGGGTGATACATATTGTATATGTTGATGGCTTTGTTTTGATTGAGGTAGACTTTGATACCTTGGGCTTCGAGGTCTGATGTGTTTGGAATATTAACGGCTATGTCCTCATAGTACAAATTATTGATTAAAAATGCTAGGACACGCCCTTTAACAGCATATACAGATGGATCTTCAGACCTTAGCCTGAGTAATGGAGGGGCCAGAATTAACATAATACTGCAAGATGGAACAAACATCAAAATCAAAGAAGGAGCAGGACAGATTTCGTCAAACTTCACTTGTGAACTGACAGCTATCTGGAAAGCCCTTGATGTATGCCTTAACCAACCATCCCTGCATCAAGCAGAAGGAATTTTAATATACAGCGACTCCATATCCGCTCTAGAAGCAATTCAGAAGGGCAATACTAAAATCACACAGAAAATACACTCGTTACTTACCCAACTGGAACCATTGGAGAATAACTGCATTCTACATTGGATCCCTGCCCATGCTGGGATCGGGGGTAATGAAATGGCATTTGAATTGGCAAAGGAAGCCAGAAAGTTGAGCCAAAGGAAAGAACAAATGTCATTATTTGACGCTGATTCTTTGTCAGAATACAAGATAATTAAACAAAAAATTAAGAAAAGATCAAAATGCGAAATAAACTCTGAGAGAAAAATGACAAAAACTATAACAAGACTTAGAACAAAACACTATAAAGGAATGACAATACATCCAGATGGCACAAGAACCTATAGGGCATGCAACAATTGTCCTGGTGTGGAACTTACACCTACCCACATATTCTCATGTCCAGCAATGGCCGCAGCCTTGCAGAAATTTGACATAGACCCAGAGCACAGCTTTACACACCCAAGATAGTGGACATTGCTGCTGATGTGATGGAGATGCATGGTACATCTGAGGCTCTTTATTGGACACGACAACAACAACGGCATTCCAGAGTAAAATAAATTATCAGAGATAGATACATATTTTTCAAATGAATTAAAATAAATATAATCGATACTGAGAGAGAGTTGTATTAAAAATATTAGAAATTTATTATCTTCGCAAACAAACCGTATCTAAAATATCAATTTTCTTTTTGCTACATGTTTTAATTTGCATTTACCTATTTTACATATCTCTGATTGTATTTGAAAATCGTTAACCAATTCTTCATACTTTTGGCGAAGTGGTGTTTTATTAATTTGTTATTTGATATTATTAGGGTTCTTTCTTGGTATTCAAAAAAGAAAAATACGTGTCGATCAGTTATATTTTTCAATTTATCAAACAATTTGGCCGCTGAATCTCTGATTCTGGTAGAGCGCCATCTGGCGAATAAAATTGTAACTAAAATCAGTTTCGAATTTTACATTATTTGCCATAAAAAATCCCATTGCATCCTGAACACAATGGTGTTTACCGCATTGCTCTAGCGCGAATATTCGCGGAGTTATTAATTTTTAAAGTTGTGCGGGACTTTTGGATCACCCTGTATATAAGTGGGCAAGCTTTCGGATAATAACATCTTTTAACAGGCTGAATACGAATACTATAAAGCTTTAAGCTTATATCTTTTCAATGAATAAACTAATTTTCGTTAGCGTTTATCTCTTATTAGAAATGTATTCTTATATTTATTATATAAACACTATGTAAAAGACACTTGAAAGTTACACCGCATGAGTTTCTTTTAACGAAAAATCAAAATTTTATTTCAAAATGAAATATCGATTATTTCTAACCATTTTGGATGAGGTATGAAAGGGTGAATTATGAAGAGTAATGATGAACGGAAAAATAAAAGTATCCAGGGATGGGAATCGAACCCACAATGTTCCGCTTACCGGGCAGATGTCATGTCCACTAGGCTACCCTGGACGTATTTTTCCGTTCGTAAATGATACATAAAGTAACTTATAATACAATATAATACACTGCGGCCTGTGATTGTAAAACGACACTTGAAGTTACACCGCATGAGTTTCTTTTAACGAAAAATAAAATTTTTATTTCAAAATGAAATATCGATTATTTCTAACCATTTTGGATGAGGTATGAAAGGATGAATTATGAAGAGTAATGATGAACGGAAAGCCAGCATCTGGGGCAAGTCTACTTGCATAGTAGCGGTACTGAATAACAGTTCATGTTTAGAAGTCTGTCTGTGAAAGAGCTACAACAATGCATTTCTTCTCTGATCAAAGAGATAACAAGTACGACAACTCTTTTGCCGAGTCCGCAGATTTCATAACTTATTATTGTAAGAAATATTATAGCTACATCAATTAATAATTTATTTAATTCCTGAAGTTTCAGTGATTAGCTGTTACTCTCCTGAGGAAAGTGACAGCAAGTCCTTCTTGTAGGATGTTATGCAATTGTAGCTGCCCTACACGGATGACTACCCGAAACTATAGTATTGAAATAGCAATGGCCATAACTATGCTACGAAGGGGTTGAACATCCACTCTATTCGCCGGAATTAGCCTCTAGCGACTGCCATCTATTTTCCAATCTTCAAAATGGTTGTAGAGACAAAGGGGTAATAGCTGTGGATGAGTCGTTTCACAGCCTCGAGAAAATGTTATATGAAGATAATATAAACACCCCCTAGAATATCGATGGAAAGTGGGCAGAGCTCAAAGAAGATTACGTTCAGAAAAATATATACATATGATGCCCGCCATCTGTTATCAGAAATTGAAACTATTTTTGACACTTTTGATTATTTTCAAAATACTGCCCTTAATTTATTGATAAATTTATGGTAAGACCTGGCTTATCATGGTGAACCCTACCAGCGGTTTCGCCAGTTTAATCTACAATACGTTGTTTTGCTTTTATGCTGATACTGAAGCTGACCTCTTGGAAAAGATATTTTAAATGAACTATGGACATAAGCTGATGAGCCAGCACCTACCATTAATTCATCAATAGAATTAAAGACAGTAGACAATAGTTTCATTTTAAAAAAGAATCATACGCATCAAAAGTAGTTTCAATTTCTTAAAACTATATATGCTAGAAAAATGAATTCTTCTTTTACATTTCGCCTATCGAACCCCCACCTCGTACAAGTTTCCTGAATTCGGCAAAACCAGCGTTTTGGAATTTTTCTGATATGAGCCTGAACACTTTGTTCAGAGAAAATTGAGAAAACCACAGTTTGAATGCATCTTTAAATGGAGAAAGTGCCTCCTTTCTGACACACATAATTATACAATAATACATTTCAAATGCGAAAAAATGTTTCAAATTTTTGAATCTGAACAACTGATATCTGATAAATTTTGACTTTGATGATGTGAATAAACCATTATATTTAGAGTCAAGGCTCTTAAGATAATGTCATATAGTAAATTTTCGAAGATAAATTCGAAAAAAAAATATTTTTTTCATTTTGAGGGTTATTTGCATATTTTTCGGAGTCAAGCAGTAACATCTTCCAGACCTATCACTATAGGAAGTCAATAATTCATTCAGATAGACCGAATGTTGTGGAATCCTATGCGGTAGAAATCTACATTTGTTTAAAATGGCGAGATCTGATTTCTGAAGACCACTGGAAGCAAGGAGTCACCGAGTATACCAATACGCTAGATTAGGTTAGGTTTGGTTAGGATAGGTTAAATTAGGTTATTACATTTAAAATTTAATTGCCATCTATCGACAAAATGTTTAATAATTATTTTTGGAATAAATGTGGTTCTTTTCACATATTTCACAGCCTACTCCACGTTGACGAGCGCTAACAGCGCGAAACGCGTTCGTGGATGGCTTTTCTTGATTTATCAAGAAATTGGGTTGGCCAAATATCAGGGAACAGGCTAAATCAATGAATAGTTGATTTCTGTTCCACCAGATGGCGCTCTGCCTTCTGAAAAGCACATGTGCTCCTGATCAGGTTATGCCTTTTTATTTTTAATATCAAATATTATCTCTACAGACCTTACTGCAATAATAAAAGTTATTGAATGAGAGGGTTCACCACTGAAGACCCAAGCCCTCTCATTCAACAACTTTTATCAATGCAGTAAGGTTGATTTAGAAACGGAACTATTTTTTTATTTACCGCGAGTAGGCTTAGCGAGGAATAATACAATCGCCGAAGGTCCTCTGCCCCCCCCACCATAAACTATATATTTATATAGAATCGTTAATATCTACTGTAATATCATGTCACGCAATAGGTCAAATCAATAGAAGCGAGTGTGACACAAGTTTTTAAGACTTAAGGCTTCACATAATTAAACAAGAAATCTTTCTGATATATTGAAAACAATCTTTAAAATAATTTCACTTCTAGAATACTAATTCATCTTTCAAATACTTAACAAAATTTATATTAAATTATTCTTATATTTTCCTTCAAAATTAAATAAACATATACTAACCGAAACATAAGATTTGAATTTGTTCATGTATATATTCATCTATTATTCCCTATTTATATTTCTCCAATTATCTCAAGCATTCAATAAAATGAATAAATATTATAAATCACTACAGAGAGGTCAAATACCTATAATCTAGCTAGGTATGTTATATAGTGTGTTGTATATTTTACCCTGCTAAAACACTTGAACTTATTTTTTTAACGACACTTTTTTCATAATTCAAAAACTACTTCTACAGATGCCTTCCTTATACGACACTGGTAATTGTTGAGATGCAAGGGCATGGATCATCAGTAGTGAGCCCTACCAGCGGTTTTGCCAGTTTAGCATGAGGATTCATCTTGATGAGCTATGCTCTCCTATTTCTACCATGACAGTATAAGGGATATTTAGAGAAAAATAATGTTTCAATTGTAAAATATAAATTAAACGAAAAAAACATGGTGAAGGAAGACGAGTTTCTTTTATTGATGCATAGGTGCAAGCTTTCGAGTAAAAACCCTTCAACAGGCGAGAAATGATGAGCGACTTAAAAGGACTATGGTATAAATGGTTGAAAAGAATAAATATATATAAAAAAGAAAGTTTTTAAACTATTTATATATGTTGATATTAACGGAAGAACCGATTTACCCGAAAGCTTGCACCTATGCATCAATAAAAGAAACTCCTCTTCCTTCATCATGTTTTTTCGTTTAATTTCAAATCAGGAAGAATTCTTTATCTATATATAAAATATAAAGTTAAAACTTTGTCAAAATTATATTTGATTGTTTATTCTGTGTGTGGTCAGATAGAAGAGAGAGAGATACAATACAGTAGAACTTCCTCCCATTAGACACAAACTTAAAAATCTTGTCAACCCCTGGTCTCTTTTGGAGGGGATTGGTCTTTTATTGGAGGTTGGGTGTTGACAGTTCAAATTATTTTTATTTGATATAGGTGGTCGCTCAGGAAAGGTGTCGCTCATGAGAGGTTTGTACTATAGATGTAAAAATGGTATAAGATTTCACTTACCTTAACTTGGAATACGCCATCTATTTTCCACAGTCACAAACCCGGGATTGAATCCCGCATTGAGCTTTATGCTTTAATGGCACTCTTTTCTTGCACAAATCCAACTTCACCAATGAGTGCAAGTAAGCAAACGGTTTCTTTGTTACATTCTAAGTGCAAATGTCAAATTACTTTCTACATGCGTAGACATTTGATGCGTTTACTGTATTGTGTCCCGCCCAGAAATCCTCCTCTACGTGGCAGGCGGGAGAAGCAGCACAAGTAAGGAACTATCCTGTAGAGCGAAGTACGGTGTCGTGAGCCGCTAAGGTAACCGTGAACAGGGAACTCTGAAATGTGGCTGACTAACGGGGCAATGGTACCCCCCCTTTCCATGGAGCAACATGGCCAAGACACCACCACAGTATTAGGTAGTCGCTAACTACCCATCATAATTATCATGGCCCCATGTGTACCTGGAATAAAAGAGAGTAGAGAAGACTTACTTCCAGAGATATAGACAGGCGACTGTGATAATGATGATCATAACAGCGCCCAGAGATGCTCCAAGCGCCACGCCCAGTACTGTAAAACACACGTCACATTGCTGGTACAAAGCTCCACAATACCTACCTAAGATATTTACTCACATCTCCTTTCAATATTACAATTACTACATTTTTATAAACCTCTATTCCAATTGCTTCAATTATTAAAAAGGACAACAAAAAAATCATAATAAAATAATCCCATATATATGTTATATTAAAATGCTATTTTATTTAAAATTATATTACATAGATTCAAATATTCTGTTAAGTCAATCGCCAGAGGTCGCGCTTCCCCTATAAAAACTCATTGTTGTTATTTCCTGATGGCCGGCTCAAACCTTTTGTACATTATGTAAATAAGTTTTCCTTTTTTTTTATTCTTACGCCTTAAGCCAGGCAGTACTTTCATCAAATTATGTTTTTTATATCCCATAAACTCCATTAAAGCTATTTTTGATAACTATTTTTATTAATTATTGCCACGACTGCAAAACAATATCATAATGATACTCATGTATCCAAAAAATAATTATAAGATAATCCAAAATCAAGCAAAAATCTCTTTTTTTATGTAACATATATAACATATTTACCATATTTTATAAAAGTCTTCTTTCAAAATTGAAAAGAAAGAATAGAAAAGAGAATTCAATCCCATCATAACAAATTCGAAAAGTCAATTTTAGAGATGTAATTAACTAAGTTATAAAATTCTCGTAAAGATGAAAATTTACTTACATTTTAATATTCTTTTGGTTAACTATCAATGAAAAATTTTTCCATTTTCTTTTATATAAGAGGCCGAAAGGAAAAAAAATCTGTTTCAGATCGTTGCCCTCATATAATTAAAAAAATGCAGGATTCCCCCTTTTTTATCTACCATATTAAACTTTAATAAAAAATAGCATTCAATAAGATATATATTAATTTTATTTTATATCCAATTCTCGTTTGGTGTTCCCATTTATGTCTACCAATGTTGACGCATGCGTACTAGCTCAAAATTGGAAATGTCTTCTGGAGAGAAATGAAATCATAATTGTTTAGCCGAGCGTGGGGTTTCATCCTTAAAGAAAATGGATGGAATTCTTAATTTTTTTCTATTGGAAATATTTTTTTACCATTTTCTCTTCAACTATAATTGAATATATTTATTACAAATTTATTTTTATATCATTAACTTTTGATATTTCTATATATTTCATGTTTTTATATTCTTTCACATTTCCCCCCAAAAAATATTTTTTATTATATATAAAAACCTTAAACCAAAATTCTACCAAAAATATTTTTTTCAGTTTTATATTTAAAAGATATCCGTGTTGCCAGGCTAAAAATAAATATAAATTTTAATATTCACAGACAAATAATTTTTCAAAAGCAGAATTAAAACATAAGAATAATTTTCTTAACAAAAAATATATATTTTAAGAAATATATTACTATATATTTTTTATTTATTATTTTCAAGACATTGCCTAAAAATATGTAATAATTATTTAGAATATTTATTCATTTATTTTATGAATGAACAAATGGAAACCGTGTACTTCAACCAAAAGAGAAAAATGAATGACGTTGTGTTTTGATGTTGTTTCTTTTGGAAACAATAAATGACTTCATTTATTATCTTTTTATATTTATGTGAATTTATTATTTACATATTTTAATTTATAATAAAGATAGATATATTTATAACCAAGGTTCCTGGCGTGCAGAGAACAATTCAATTATAATTATATAAAATACTTAGATACACAAATGAAATTAATGCCGAAAATTTCAGAATTTTGAAGCATCATCCAAACCAGGACATTCTCAATATAACAGGAAATGATTTGCTCTGGATAATATTATCTTGATTTTCTTGGTGAATGGAACTTAATAAAGTTAATCTTTAGAAGTAGTTTAGTTTTAGATGTAACAGAATCATAACCAATATAATGTATAGGTTTAATTAATAAAAACTACCTTCAATTTCTCATGCACATAGATAACCTAGAACTACCCTGACAATCCAAAAGGTTTGAGTAAACTTCTTCAGTTTCTCTGTTATTTAGATGGCTTTTGTCTTTTCTCAGAAGCGCTTTGCTCATCAGTGGTAAATCCTCCCAGCGGGTTCGTCAATATAATCTACCAGACCGCTTTAACTCTTCTCTTTATTTCTTCACTAGCCGAAATGCTCTTATTCAAATACTATTCGTTACAATTATAAATTGGCGCCGTGGATGTCATTCTTGTATAATAAATAAATGAATTTTAAAAATTGTAAAAAAAAAAAAAAATGCATCGGCCGGGAATCGAACCCGGGGCTATAATATATAAATGAGTTTTAAAAATTGTAAAAAAAAAAAAGCATCGGCCGGGAATCGAACCCGGGGCGCCCGCGTGGCAGGCGAGCATTCTACCACTGAACCAAAAGCAAACGGTGACAGAATTAAGAACGCATGACGCTGATAACTGTATATATTAATAGTTTCCCGTTCAGTCCATTTGTCCATTTCTTCCATTTGCTACCGTTATAATTTTCATGTATTTACCTTCAGATTCCGTAATTTATTCCCATTCAATATATATGTCTCATCCAAATCTTTCGTCGTTTTATTGATGACCTTCAACAGGCTTCGTTCCTCTCCCAATCGTCTCAAGAATATTCCATTCCTGACAACCCATCTTATTATATAGATGGACGCCCTTTGCTTTATTTTTATTCAACGCCAAAAGGCTTCTTGTTTTCTTGATGCAATATTTAAATAGGCTCTCAAAATATGTTTTTAATAATTTCCTCAACTTATAATTTTTAATAATTTCCTCACTTTATCAAGAATTCGTCTACAGTGTCGGATATATAAACAAAACAGCCTGATATAATATTAAAACGGTAGTTTGAACTGACGTATATTTTATATTCGCGCAGGAAGAGCAGGAGGAGTTCGATCTATATTTTTGAATAAGAAAGGACACTCAGGGATAAATATAGTTCATTATACAAGTATACATTTGTATATTAACTGAAAGAATTTATACATAGTGTGACCAATAATTTCCAGGAATGTTAAATATTTGAAAAAATACAAAATTATAATAAAGTTTTATTTAAAATTTCTCAAAATAATCACCGTCACTATCTATACACTTGTTCCATCTTTTTTTCGAGATATTAAAACAACCTCTGAAAATCCTCATCTTTCAGGCTTTTTAAAATATTCTTCGTATTCTCCTTTATTTCAGGTATTGAGTTAAATCGACGTCCTTTTAAGACTTTTTTTTTAAATTTTAGGGTAAAGGAAAAAGTCGTTGGGAGCAAGGTCAGGTAAATAGGGTGGCTGGGGTAGTAAAGCAATTCCGTGTTTAGCCAAATAGAGTGCACAGTGACGGCCGTATGTGGCCGTGCATTGTCATGATGCAAGAGCCAATTTTTCTGATGCCATTTTCGGGTCGTTTCTGAGGCACAGCCTCACTTAAACGTCGCAGTACATCAATATAGTAATGTTGATTAATGGTCTGACCCTCGGGCATGAATTCATAGTGTACCAATCCCTTTACATCAAAGAAAGTGATTAGAATACTCTTAAGCTTCGATTTGATCATCCTTGCTTTCTTGAATCTTGGTTCTCCAGGCTCTAGCCACTGGCTTGATTGTCTCTTAGTCTCGGGATCATATCCGTACACCCATGTATCATCTCCCGTGATAACATTTTTGAGCCAATGGGGATCAGAATTAAACATTTCGACCATGTTTTTGCACGTTTCTTTGCGATGCTATTTCTGCTCATTCGTTAAGAGATGCGGGAAAAATTTGTCCGGGGATCGTTTAAGATGCAAATCATTCTTTATGATGGTTTGGCATGTTCCAAAAGAGATATCCAAGTCTTCTGATAGCTCTCTGATAGTTATTCTTGGGTTTTCTTTGATCGATGACTTGATTTTGAGCGCATATTCGGGGTTTCTTATCGATAAAGTTCTGCCAGTGTGTAGATCATCCTTGACGCTTGTTCGACCAGCTTTAAATCGTGAAAACCATCCAAATGTCCTCTATTGTGATAGGGCATCTTCTTTAAAAGCCTGCTTCAACATTTGAAATGATTCGCAAGCTGTTTTCCCTAATTTAAAGCAAAACTCTACGCAGACTTGCTGTTTTTCAATACAGTCCATACTGAAGTTAGAAAATGTTCTGATATACTCGAGCTTATAAATTCGAAAAAACGTGAGCGCGTGCGTCTGTGTGATCAAATATTTTTTCTACGTGTTGATAAATGTTTTATCTATAAAGAGTGTATACAATTATTGCATTATTTTGAATATTTTACGTGTTCCAGTCTCATTCCTCGAAATTATTGATCACACGTTGTATATAAGCTTGAATGATATTTCACACATAAAAAACCTGTACTGTCCTTACTACGATGGAAAAATATTGGGAGGGCTTGGCTCATCAGTGATTAACCCTCCCAGAGGTTTCGCCAATTTAATCTACCAGACCGCTTCTTTAGCTCTATTACTGTATTGGGCGATTCTGCTTATATATGCTATACTGAAGGATGGAATCTCGGAAATGGTATTCAAGCAAACTGCGGACATAATCTTTTTGGACAGTAGAATTGAATATAAATATTTGCATCGAGCAATGCTCTTACTTTGTTTTATGTGTAAAAAAACAATCGTTCTTAATGCCTTCATTTCTTATGTATAGATGTTATTGTCTTATAATTCATAGTCCATTTTTCTAAACAATTCATCATTTCCCCTACATCATCCGCCATGCACGTAAATTTCAAAAAATTGTTTTACACACCCAAATAATGTAATATATTTCTATCACGATGCACTAGCGCGCCATCTGTTATCAAATTATAAAACTATTTTAGAGGCGTAATATTCTTTTTAAAATAAAACAATTTCTACTGTCCTTACTGCAATGGAAAAATTAAAGGGAGGGCCTGGCTCATCAGTGGTGAACCCTCCCAGCGGTTTCGCCAGTTTAATTTTTCCATTGCAGTAAGGACAGTAGAAATTGTTTTATTTTAAAAAGAATATTACGCCTCTAAAATATTTCTATCAATAAGTATTTTTTTAAATATGTAAATAATAATTTGTATAAAAATAGTATTTATAATTACACCTATCCCCCGATTTACACGGTAGATAGGTTCCTGAGAAAAACGTGTAAATCGGGGGATAGGTGTACACAGAAATAAAAATAAAATGCATTGACAGGTTAAAATATGTAGTCAGCACATAAGCTCGGGATTCCTCGTGAGATGTGTACACAGCGCATGTGTTCAATCGCAGTAGCATTTAGTATAGTGCGATAAAAACAAAAAAAAAAAAACTTATTTGGAAAACCGTGTAAAAGCGAAAACGTGTAAAACAAGTACCGTGTAAATCGGGGGATAGGTGTAATTTCTTAATGTGACACTCCTGTATTGAAGACTAAAAAGTCTGGAAGCTTGAAACCTAACCCTGGAAGCTTTATTTCCCCTCCAGATACACTTTAAAAAAGTAAAAAATGATATTCCAAGGTTGAATATAGCAAGATAGATACAAACAATAGAACTTACCCTCTCCATCTGTCTGACAACGGGCACCGATATACTTCCCTTTACATCTGGAAACACACCGGTTACGTCAAATACAACATCACCAGCATGTATTTGAACATTGAAAATATTTATAACGTTAATCTCCGTTTCAAATATATAACATGACTTTCTAACGTCCTATTACTGTGATGGGAAAACATGAAAAACCGCTGGAAAAGTTTATCACATGATCCCAATATTTTTTATCGTAGTAAGTAAACTGTCCCATTTTTATAAAAAAAAATCAATTAATCTTATAAACAATAAAATCAGGGGTTGTGAGAGGGCTAAATATGTGCAGTAAACAAACTAAATACTTTTAACATAAACATGATTTATTTTTGACTGATCAACCAGGTGCGATATTGAAATATCTTCTATATATATAAAAATGAATGTTTGTCTGTTTGTCTGTCTGTATGTCCGGTATACAAATTCGCAGTAGTTCACTAATTCAAACCAAAATTTCCATACATAGGTAAAAAAATACGGGGAAGACGATAGGCTATTTTAAAAAATATATAAATCAATTATTAAAACTATATATTTTTAGTCAGAAAATGATGATGACGATATTGCTGTATCATGATTGATTATCAGATTCAAAATTATATCGGGAAAAATATTCCAAAAAGCAGAGATCACGGGTGAAACCAGATCATTATTTTGTACGCAGGAACAAAATTCTAACAGAAAAACATTCATTCGAGCAGAAAACAAAAGCCAGATCATCTTTCTATAAAAATATCGCTTCTCAGACACAAAGTTTGGAGCGGGACGTTTCACAAGAGTGACATCCACGGCGCCAATTTATAATTGTAACGAATAGTAACATTTAATCGGGTAAAACCCGGGCGTTGACCGAGTCATTCGGCTAGTACTTGATATAAATCGAATATATATACATGTTACGATTATTTTTGTGTTTTGTTGTTGAAAAGAGGTGCAGCCGTGAAAAAGTAAAGATAATTATTTACCTTTCAAGTAGATTTTATTTTGAATTACTTGAAGTAAAATTACACATAAAATTATTTATCACAGCAATATAGAATTTATAGAATGAATTCTATAATCGTGATTTTAATTAAAAAAAGGTAGGGTTAACTATACATATTTACAACAATAATAATTAAAAAGTGGTATATTCTGAATCTATGGTCAAAAATATATAACAGTCAATGAATGAAAATGAAATATATGTTTTTAAAAAATAAAATATTTGTATTTTAGATTATATAATATACATATATTTATTCGATATATATTTATACGGAGGTTATTGGCCTATAAAAAAATAAAGATAACCTCTCGCGTCAAAATAGACTACAAAGTTAAATGACATGTATTGAGTGTCGTCACAAACTTCGGGTCAGTAACAAAGTCACAACACCAGCTTTAACAAACTGACAAGCTTCTACCTGGAGACCACATGTGTGCTTTTGACGTCTATTTTGACGGGAGAGGTGATCTTTATTTTTATAGATCACTATCCTCCCGGAAAAAAATATCCATTTATATTTTGGGGCCCTAGTTACTTTACCAGCCAAACACATTCTTGGCAGATTGTGAAGATTCCATTGGATCCCTTGTGGATTTCACGGAATAAAGTCCTTTCTGGACTGAAGAGGGCCATTAGCCCGAAACCATGGTCTCTAGGTGGACCTTTCTCAGTTTGCCAAAGGGTGGTTTTGTGGCTTTGTCAACGACCTGAGAGCGCTAGATTAAGCGACAGTCAATAGATGGCGTGTAGCTTTGACGTCTATTTTGACGGGAGAGGTGACCTATATATATATATATATGTAGTATATTTTGAGTTAGTTAGATCACAACCTTCTTCTAATATTTATTATAACTCCATATCTATATAAAATATGTATCGATCTTGAAACAATGGAAGTGACAAATAAAGCAAAGAGGTAAAGGTAGACCAGACGACGCAATAACCCAGACGAACAGGTGTTTATGTTAATGAGTTCAATCACCCCGTCAACAGGTGGCCAGACGTGATAAACAACCCGGCGCCTGACAGGTGGCGTGATTTTACAGGAACCAATCAGGACTCTCCGCCATATGCGGGCAGCCAATATAAAAGAGCCCAGAAATGGGACAAAGTTAGTTGTTCAGTTAGTTGTTTTCAAAGCGACACCGTCATACGGTCGGGTCTCTCACCCCTATCCGCGATGTAGGCATCCGTGACGCCCGTGGTTCGACTGCCTTCGTCCGTGGTCTACCTCTACCTTCTTGGAGCTACCATCTAGACCTGCCTCTGTCTCTTGCTGTCCCAGTGCGGGAATCACATCACACACCCACGACCACGACTGCCCAGTACATTCCACATCGGGATTACTACATATATATATATATGCAAATAAAACAAACCCCCTTTTAGAAAATATATTGTTTGTTTCTCTATCACCACTGAATATAATTGTCTTTGATAGAGGGTTCTCTTCCTTATTAACATACATGTTTTGTTACTTGTTGCTGAAGGATGTACGTGTACAATACTTGAATGTATGATGTATAGTATGATCAAATATCCTCTAATTTATTACAATCAGTGTATACTAAAATACATTGTATCCATAATATCGTATTAAAAAAACATACATATTAAATGTGAAAAAATAGTACAAATGTTATATTTCACTGGGATAAGGTGCATAAATTAAGAAAAAGGCATCTCCTTATCGTGCAACTGAAAGTTGCTGATGGCTTGCGCCATCTATCGGAATAAATATCAACTATAACGCGTACGTGGTTAGCTTTTCTTGATTAATCAAGAATGGGTATTTGGCCAATTCTGGAATAATTAAAAATCAACGAGAATAGTTGATATTTATTCCGACAGATGGCGCAAGCCATCAGCAACTTTCAGTTGCACGATAAGGAGATGCCTTTTTCTTAATATATACATATTAAAATTCTAATATTAAAAATATGATTCAAATGATATATTTATACAAATATTTAGCAAAAATTTATTAGACATAGAAAAGCTTTAAAAATATATATATATTATTTTTTTATAGACACTAAAATAATTTTTAGGAGAGTTCTTCTGTTTTAAGTTTTTGCTTAAGCCTAACGCATATAATAATTTGCAGACGTACTTCTCAAACGGGATTAAGATGTTAACAATGCGATTATGTAAATGGGGGACGATCTGGGGCGCCATAAATGGATTTTCTTGCTAATCAAGTTGGCCCGAGGTGTGGCGCATGCGCAGAACATTAACCGAGCAGACGAGTACCTCTCACTAATAAATCTGAATGATTTTATCGCCTGGTTCTAACTAGCGCTTATCGTTATAATGTATGCACTGTTTAAAATATAACTATATATATAAATTTAGGGATAGAGTTTATGAGTAATCGGCTGCTTTGTAAAATTTTATAACTTTTATTATAAGATAATAAAAGTTTTTTTAATATGAATGTGGGAAATGAATAAAATAAATACTATTTTAAAATTATATTTGTAGATTTTTAAAAAAGATTTTAATCATAGATTCTGTTGAAAGTAAGCAATTCTAGTATATTTCTGTGAATAATTAATCTGTTATTTCTTGACCATTTCTTTGATACTCGCGTATGTTAACTTATATCTCTGTATATATATGTAAATGTATGGGAAAAGGAAGAAAATACAAAAAATGTACGAGGTTGGCTTTTATTGATTTATCAAGAAATGGGTTGGCCAAATATTACGGAACAAACCTAAATCAACGATTAGTTCATTTTTGTTCCACTAGAATAATGTGTAGTGTGTCATGCTTGTTTAATTGGTTCTTATCTTGGAATAAACAATGTGTGAACGTCACTACTGAGTACTTCGACACAAATATTTTATTTTTTGGAGTTTATTTCCAGTCTTGTAGTTTATATTATCCATCAGAGAACTGCGCTATGGTGTAAAGATATCACCTGTCTAAATTCAACTAAAGAATCCTACCGCTATAGAGAATTGATAACTTCTTGAATTTTATTTCCTCAAATTTTGTTAAGGTTTTATCTCGAAAGCATCAATGGGTATCCTATCATCGGCAGAAATGTTGCTTGTGAAATGTTATCGAATAGAGGCCTAAGACCATTTTCGAGAATCTCCCTGTATATGAAAAATAGTACAAAGTGAAAATGTACTTGCATCAGGTAGATAAATTAAGAAAATAAAAGTAATCACCTTATCGTTGAACTAAATATTGCTAATAGGATAGTTAAAAAACAAAGAATATTTGATGTTTATTCCGATAGATGGCGCAAGCCATCAGCTACTTTCAGTTGCACGATAAGGAGATGTCTCTTTTTTTTTCTCAAGAAAGAGAAGTTTGTCTAGGCTAAGTCAGGAAATTATTATATTTTGTGGCTCATTTTAGATTGAATGTTGCCTCTTTAGCTCTTCAAACATTACAAGCTCTACCTAAGGACACTACAAACTTGCTTTCATCACTTATAATTATTGTATTTCGATATTTTTGAACCCACTTTTAAGTTAATATTGGGCCAAAGTAATATTTCATTTTATTTGAACTATATTTAATTAGCGCGTTTGATTTTTCGATTTATATAAGCCAAACTCAAAATTATTTTTTTCGTGTTGTAAATGGAAGATTTTGAACCACTGATCCTCGTTTCTTCTATGAGCTTGATTAATTTCCTAACTCAATGAAAAAAAAAATGTATTAGGTTCTTTTCGATTAATGGAGTTCACGTTCAGTGGTTTTCCATTTTTCTACTAACATCAGATTGATTAGCCACAAATTACTTGGTTCTTTATCAGCTTTTCAATGTAAACACGAGGAATTATAGCTGAAATATTTGGACAAGTTGAAATTTGTCATCTGCATCATCTATTTTGAGTCTAATATTTTTTTTTTATATCTTCTCTTATAGCTCATTATTTGCCTATATTTCACTTTATACAAATGTATTTTCCTATTTAAGCATTTTTGTAAAATATTTTCATAAAATATATAAATTAATATTTCCAAAACTTATTTCACATAGGAATATCGAAGTTTTAAAAGAGATCACATTGATATATTCATTTTTACGACGAAAAGAGTAAGCGATCAAAATCTTCTGAATCAATATTTTCATTTTTCATATTTTAAAAGATATATTTTGTTTATATACAATTTTTATATATAATTAAGCTCTATAAATGAACTTATTTCATCGAAAAATATTAAAATAATTAGTGCCCTTAAAGATATCTTGTTTCCAACAGTCCAACAATGGGCCAGTCAGTTGGGAAGTGAGGTAGAAGGCGGGTCTGCTTTGAGACTCTGTCCGTTTGTTTCCTCAGATATTGAGGCCATCCCCTCCCCTGACTCTTTGAGACGGAGTCCATAGCATCGGCAGACCAGTTCCTGGCAGGGCTTGGATCATTAGCTCGGCCGAGTCATCTCGAGCGAGTTGGATGCTCTGGTTGTGCCAGAAGAGTGGAATAGGGCTTCTACGGGAGGCGAAGCGCCACTATAAACAAAGGCTAACGCGCTGAGCAGGTACCTCCTGGGTGGCGTGGAAACCCTTTGCGAAATATTCATAACCTGGTCTGGTGATGCATGGACTTGTTGAGATAAAAATAAGACGATTTCGTTGAAACATTCAAATAAAGAGATCATCTCACCAACCTTTTAATACCTTTCAAATAAGCTTCAACGGTCTTTTAAACTTAACGTTGTTGCAGCTGATTTGTAGCTTTTTTTTTGTGGCAGCCGCTCAGTTTGATTGTGTTACCTAACGTCTTGTGGGCACAAAGCATATAATCCTGGGCATGTACAAAAAATCGGTTCCGAAAAAAAGGAAACTTCTGGTTTTACACAATAGCTAAATATGTGACAAAGTCGTACGACCTAAAGCAGTCTAGAGTAGCGTCTTATCTTTCTATGACCACCGCTTCAATGTCTGTAGATATAAATCTGGCCGTTCATAATCGTTGGTATAAGATATCTTTGCTTAATTTTGTCGTAAAACAGATAGATGCAGAAGGAGGGTGTAATCAAAGTGCAGTATTGTCAATGACAACACATCGATATTTCCCAAGATGCCTCATGGCCATACCTATCTTTTGATCTAACTACATTAGACTATCTAAAGGAGAAGGTGATACCATAAACCGAATGCCATCAATTAACTAAAATACGGAAAATTTCTCTAACTATTAAGGCCAAATAGTGTTTTTGTCAAAATGGTCCCCATCTAAGGAAAAGTAATATTTAAAAACTGATCATAGAGCAAAACTCATACTTTGGAAATATATTCCAAAGAGTTTTGTGATGATAAATGTTTTGTTCAAATTTATCCCCGAACGAATTTTAAACACGTTTACTCTTTATAGCTCACCCTTTACATACACTTGTTCGCCAAGTGAAATATTGTAGTGAAGAAATCAAATCTTGGAAAATCTTAAGATGTAAAAGTATTTATTGATGACGTTACATGACGTTACAAAAAAAGGAAGAATTGAAAATTAATGGGTAATTTAATATAAAATTATTAGAGAGGCAAGTATTTATAACATATGAGGAGATATAAAAAATATTTAGAGAATAAATTACTAACATTTAAAAATAAAATAACCTCTCTCTGTGTGTGGGTAATAGATACATTGGAAATTTTAGTTTTTATTGAAAAAGTAGTTTAGATTTTATTTTCACAATATCAGCATATTTTTGGAAAGTTAACTAATTTTAAAATAATTTTTTGTTTTTAAATTTTCAAACCTCAATAGATATTTAGTTTTATATTTCTATTTTAAAGAAAAAAACATGGAGATAAATATTTACCGCACCGAGATAATTTAAAGAAAGCCAAAGATAGCAAGACCCCATTAACACCGCCTGATATTCTAACAATGTACAACGAAAATATTCCTGTTTGTGATATTAATCAACCTTGTAAATGATAATTTTTCAATGAAGTTACACCATATAGGTGTTTGTAAATACAGAGAGAGAGATTGAGATTGAAACCTTTCTTATACATAGTTCATATAAGGTTATAATTAAAATGATTGAAAATAGGAGAGAGAGAGAGAGAGGGAAAGAGCAATGCTAATTTTATTCGAATTTGTAATTATTTTTTAGTTGGTTCTAATATAAAGATTAACGAGGACAAAATAACATTTAAAATTTCGAATTGAATGTTTTAGTTTCAGTTTTGATTTCTGGTTTTGTTTTGGTTTCATTAAATGAACAATCGGAAATTTTTCACTTTGATTATGCTACAGTCGAGTTGCATATACAAATATGTGATGTATTTGGAGTATAAAGGAATATTCCTATTTCTATATAGGTCAATATTTCATCTGAAGATGCCAATATTGCGGAGACGTAGGCAGGACCCAGAAAAAACCTCTTTATTTATATTCTCTATTATATAGGGAATACAAGCACATGCGAATTACGGTGTCGTGAGCCCCGAGCCGCTACGGTAACCGTGAACAGGGAACTCTGAAATGTGGCTGACTAACGGGGCAATGGCACCCCCCCCCCCCTTTCCATGGATGGACAAGACACCACCACCGCAAGCACATTAAGACACGGATGTTTCTTTTGAACATAAGCAAACTTCTACGATCCTTACTGCGATGAAAATATTATTGGGAGGGCTTGGCTTATCAGTGGTGAACCCTCCCAGCGGATTCGCCAATTTAAACTACCACATTGCTTTTCAGAGCTCTAATACTGTATTGAACGAATCTACTTATATATGTTACCCTGAAGGGTGGAATCATGTAAATAGCTCTTAAAAGTGGTCTGTTGGGGGGGGGGTTCATCACCGATGAGCCAAGCCCTCCCAATAATTTTTTCATCGCAGTAAGGATTTTAGAAATTTGTTTGATGTTAAAAAGAAACATCCTTGTCTTAATGTGCTTGTATTTCCTATACATAGATAGCGCGTTATTTCCTTATATTAATTATCTATTATGTTTTTATATAGAGATTTACTTTGTTCTTCGATATCGTTTTTATCGTTAAAATTCACTTAAACCTTAATTCTGTTATTTCCAATTTATAAACGTATTTTTGACAAATACACTCATGAAAAAAACTTGAGAAAGTTAAGTCTTTGATATCACCGGTCGTCTATTTTGTTTGAGTAAACAGAGGCAATTTGGTTCACACTTGGTTATCTCGTTTGTCTTCAATAAAGGTCATAGTTTTGTCTCTATGAGTGTATCTTTCAGAGTTATTGTCTGAATCCCAATATACATGCTAAAAGGTATATCAAAATCTTTCAGAGTTATTGTCTGAATCCCGATATACATGCTAGTGGCATAACTTCTTTAAGTTATGTCCATATATTTCTAAAAATTTTAAATAAATAACATTCAAACTACCCTTTTGATCTTTAAAAAATATATAGTTTTTAACTCTCTTTTCTTCAGTCAAAAACAAGAAAAAATCCAAATTAATTAGAAATATTCTATAACACAAGATATCTCAGAGATTAAAAAGAAAAAAAGGATTCTATATAAGGGTTTGGCAACCCAGGATTCTAAGATTGGCAACCCTGGCAACTAATTAGCTGACAACTAATTAACACAATTAACGATAATTGCTCTAATTAAAATCACGACGATATCTCCTTGTTTATTACTTCGATATATTTATTAATTAGGAGTGGAGGAAAAAGCTCAATTTGTTCTTGATAGGGTGAGGTAATTCTTTAGAAATATATGGTCTCTAAGGGGGGATTACACCTGTATGTACACTGATGGATTTAAGGAAGTTTTACCTTTTAGCATGTATGTCGGGATTCAGACAATAACTCTGAAAGATATTACAGTGACCTTTATTGAATATACACTCATGGACAAAACTTAAGGAATCTGTACCTTTTAACATGTATATCGGGATTCAGACAATAACTCTGGAAGATATTACAGTGACCTTTATTGAATATACACTCATGGACAAAACTTAAGGAATCTGTACCTTTTAACATGTATATCGGGATTCAGACAATAACTCTGGAAGATATTTGATACACAGTAACCTTTATTGAAGACACACGAGATAACCAAGTGTAAACAAAATTGCCTCTGTCTCCTTACAAAAAAAAAAAACAATACCAACGACAACAAAGACTTTCCACTTCCTTAAGTTTTGTACATGAGTGTATATTCACAGAACACAGTGTATCATAGAAACGTATTTAAAATATAAAAAATATATATTCCCGATTTAAGACCTTCAAAATTTAACGGAAAACTGCATTTTAATCAGAAAATATTCGGTCAAGAATCCCAAATACATATACAATAGATCCTCTTTCTAAAAGACAATACCTAGTTGTAGACTAAAGGTGTCTTCTAGAGAAAGGTGTACTCTTATTGGGAAGCAGCTAAATGGTAAAAAATGGTGATTTTGACGATGAAAACTGTCCTTTGAATAGACATTTCCGCTATCAGGAGTGTCCTATCATGCAGGTGGTTCAACTGTATAACATGGAACCGAGTAAAATATTGTCTGCAAGAATAGTTCGAAACAGCAAATACTGTCAGCTTGAAGATCATGGTTTCGGCTACTCGTGACGCTACATTATAGACCGGAGTGCCTCCAATGGCGTAATAAACCACAAAATTTGTCGCAGGAATGGCATGACGTCAAATTTATAGATGAATATAGGTTCTGTTTTTAGTACCATGATGACCGCATAGGTTTGGCGCCATCGTTGAAAAGGAACATTGTCCGCGTGCATTTGACATTGTCATACTGGCCCTTCACTTGGAGTGATGGTATAGGATGACATTGGATACACATCACATCTTGTTTACATTCCTGGCACTTTGAACAGTTCCCGTTACATCTTTGATGTGCTAAGGCCCGTGTGTTTATCCCTGGAAGGCTATTCGTGTGTAGAAGAATATGGGGATGGTCGAGACATATAACCTGAAAGCTTCTTGAAAAAAAAATTAAAAGGTCAGAGGATTCGAACCTGGCTTTATCGAGGCTCCTCTTTGAACCAACCAGATTACAGAGATGTGAGGTAAACTTACTTGCATTCTCTTTTGCCGTCCACAATACTGCACGATCCTCGATGGTTGCAGTAGTCAGGGGCGCAGGCTGTTGGGCACACAGTAGTACATTTTACTGTATAACCCACTGCAATATATAGGAAATATAGTACAAGAGTGAAATTACAATATACACTCATGGACAAAATTTATGAAAGTGGAAATTATTTTATTAAGGAGACAGAGGCAATTTTGTTCGCACTTATTTATCTCGTGTGTCTTCAATAAAGGCCACTGTGTATCAAATATCTTTCAGAGTTATTATCTGAATCCCGATATACATGCTAAAAGGTACATCTTCCTTAAGTTTTATCCATGAGTGTATATTCAATAAAGGTTACTGTAATATCTTTCAGAGTTATTGTCTGAATCCCGATATACATGCTAAAAGGTACAACTTCCTTAAGTTTTCCATGAGTCTTCCATGAGTATAAATCCGGTACGTTAGATAAATTTGTGGTGATAGGATTGCAAAGAACTCTTCCTAGTAAACTTTGAAATGAACCAGGCGATAAGGAAGATGGGTGTCTTTTTATATAAAATGAGCACAAGCTTTCGGGTAAAAACCCTTCTACAGGTGGCTATCACATAGCAAGATGGATATTAGTATCCATCTTGCTATGTGATAGCCACCTGTAGAAGGTTTTTACCCGAAAGCTTGTGCTAATTTTATATAAAAAGACACCCATCTTCCTTATCGCCTGGTTCAATTCAAATTTGTGGTGGAGATATACAGGGTGATCCAAAAGTCCCGCACAACTTTAAAAATTAATAACTCCGCGAATATTTGCGATAGAGAAATGCGGTAAACACCATTGTGTTCAGGATGCAATGGGAATTTTTATGGCAAATAATGAAAAATTCGAAATTGGTTTTAGTTACAACTTTATTCGCTAGATGGCGCTCTACCAGAATCAGAGATTCAGCGGCCAAATTGTTTGATAAATTGAAAAATATAACTGAACGACACGTATTTTTCCTTTTTGAATACCAGGAAAGAACCCTAATAATATCAAATGATAAATTAATAAAACACCATTTCGCCAAAAGTTAGAAGAATTGGTTGACGATTTTTAAATACAATCTGAGATATGTAAAATAGGTATATGCAAATTAAAACATGTAGCAAAAAATATTTATATTTTAGATAGAGTTTTGTGAAATAAATTGAATGTTTGAAAATAACTACTGATATCAATACACGATTTTTGAAATGTTAATATAGTACCAAAAATTATGATGGCACTACTAATAGGATTTCGTGCTATAAGGAATGTATAGTTTCTTGACTAATTGTCGACACTTGACTATTTAACTGGATATTTGTCATGATCCAAAAATGAAATATAGAGGGGAGTGACAAAATATATTTGTCGTACTTTATTCCAAATATCCTATGGGTTTGTCAAATGTTATCATTGTTTATTATACTGTACATAATTTTGAAAATGTATCCCCTCAAAATAAATCATTTTTAAATCGACCTTTTGCGTTGGAAAACGTGGTATTAAAATCATTTTGTATTATTTTTTGCGCAAAATTTCTAAAGTTGGTGGGAGGGGTGATAAAGAGAATATTCTTTATGCTATTTCTTCCAATGAGCGAAAAGCGATAAACTAAACATAAGGGGTAAAATTGTGTATACCAGTGTTATTCGAGAAGTTATAACACTTTGGCCTGCACGACATAATAAAAGATGTGGGCAAATGACAAACAAAAAAAAAATACTGTTCACAGAAAAAAAAAATAGTCAAGATGTGAGGACAGCATTCATTATTCCCATAACCCAAAACAAAGAGCTGCAAAATATAACACCTGAGGTAACTGCCTTCTCTCTTGTATTAGGTCACAATCCTTGCTCAATGTGGCGCCCTTCATTCTCAAACACGGCCTGCAGACGATAGATGACAGAATGGTCACAATTAAATAGTTGAAATTTATAAAACGTGCCATCTGATAGAAGCCTTTAACATGGCCAATGTGGTAGGCCGGCATCGATAAAAACGCGACTTAATGTACCCCCATAACCGAAATTATAAGGCGTCAAGTCTGGTGATATTGGGGGCCACTGGTATATAAAGTGGCGACTTGTCAACGAATTCCACCGAACGTATCCTTCAGCAATTGTTTGGCACCCCGGGAGATATGAGGAGGTCCTCCATCTTGCAAGAATGTTATTTCGCTTAGTACTTGTCTGTCCTGCAATATGGGAATAACCTCTTCTCTCAAAAGTTGAACATAACGTTCACCAGTTACAAAAACGGTTTTAAAAGTTCTTCCATTGATTTTTTCAAAGAAAAATGGCCCAATAATAAAAGAAGAAGTGAACCCACACAAAACTGTAACTCTGTGCTGATGAAGTGATATTTCTGTAAAAATCCTAGGATTTTATGTTGCCAAAATGAGGCAGTTTTGAATGTTAAATTCCCCCTTTAGATAAAGGTGAGCATCATCTGTTCTTAGAACATTTGACAGCCAGTTTTCATCAATATCAATTTGCCGGAAAACCCATGCAGCGAATTCTTGACGCTTCTCAAAATCGCTGACTTTCAACTCGTGAAAACTTTGAAATTTGTTAGGATATTTTTATAGAAAAATTATAAATGTGTGTTCTCTCCAAACTTCCCATACGAAATCCCCGTTTGTCGAGAAACTTGTCTAGCACTTACTTCTCCATACGTGAATAACGTTTCAATAGCTTCAGCATTCTGCAAAACCGTAACAGCCACTGACTTGCATGTCGATGGTCTTCCACTCCGAGGTTTTGCTTCCAGAGATCCAGTTTCCTCAAAACTTTTAATCAATCGCTTTAGAGAGTAGCAACTCATTGGTCCTTTACCGCTTCGAATATCTTTAAAGGAACGAAACGCTCGTAAAGCTTCAGTGGCAGATTCTGAATTACAATTAAAACAATTCACCAAGAGTGCTTTATCCTGTAGTGACGGCATTCCAGGGGGAAGGGGTGAAGTTCGACCACACCTCCTTGCGGTCCCCCCTGGACCCTTGGAATATTTGACCAAATTCTGGTTCGTTTCCAATATGACTAACGTTGCAACGGCACCCATTTTCAAATGAAGAGCAAAACTGATATCTCCAGTAATGCTACCGCGTCCGGGGTAACCGCCGCGTCAGGAGCTGTAGCTCGAGCTCATGATGAGAAATCTACTACGAGGACACAATTCAATCTACTACAACTCAATATAAATGGTACCCAGAGTCTTCTCTGTGACAACAAGGTACATATTAATTGTCCTCAGGAGACAAAATTGAATCAGAATCTGAGATTCAATATCAAAGATTATACAAAACTACGAATGGACAGACCGGGAAAATTCGGAGGAGGACTTGCCGTTTTGATTAAAACTCTAGAAATCAAATTTAAGGAAATCGCCTATAATCAGAGTAAGCCTAGAGAAAGCACGACAGAAGCTCAGGCAATAGAAATCTATCTTACAGATAAAACAATTCCAATCATAAATGTTTATCACCACGATAATACTAGCATCAATACAGGCCTGATAGAGACATTAAGTGAAGCGTCTTCGGATATCGCAATCATACTTGGTGATTTTAACGTCGAAAGACCAACTTGGGGATCACCTGTCCAGGATAACAAAGGTCAGCAGGTTGAGGACATGCTAACCGACCTCGACTTTACGCCGTTAACGAAAAGAACACCTATCTATCCAAGTCCACAGGCACAGAATCCGCAATAGACATCACAGCGATAAATTACAACATCACACCCACAACACAATGGAAAATTCTGAAAAGTGCAATCAGTGACCACAGACCAATTTTAACAACCCTAAAATTCAAAATTGAGAATTTTCAACAGAATAAAAGAACACTGGAAAAAAAAATTTACAGAGAAGCTTGAAGAACTGTGCAACGAAGCATTAAATCACAGAACGATTGACAAAAACTTGGAAAAATTCTCTTTGAACATATCCAAAGCTGCAAAAGTATCGTTACCTAGAGGTAGACGTAAAGAGCTGTGAATACTTTACTGGAAGGACCACAATATCGAGGCAATGATTGCAGAGAGAGACAATAAAAATGAACTTCTTAAAACAAATAAAACAAAAGAAATCATAAAGGAACTCATTGAAATTAGTCACAAAATAGAACAAGAAATTTGGATATTCAAACAAGAAAAATGGGCAGAATTCTGCGAAGAAAATAGATCCAAAAAAGGAAAGCCATCTCTGGAATATAATTAGTGTTATAAAACTCAAAACCAACACTAATCCTCCAATACTCTAACCGATATGAACAGCGAGAATGAACAAACAGATGGCTGACATAATTGCTGAATATCTTTCAAGCACTTCCATACTCAGCTATACGAATGAAGGCAGGACTCTAAAAAATAATATAAACAAGTTAGTTAAGCAAGCAAGAAATTACCATCAACAAGATATTTACTCGAGAGACTTCACACTGAATGAGCTAAATTCATCAATAGGAAAGTTAAATCCAAGATGTCACCTGGAGATGCTCTAATCTTTGGTCAAATGATTAAACACTTTGGAGACGAAGCTAAAAATCAACTCCTACGAATACTGAACATTTCATGGCAAACTGGTAAACTACCAAAGAATTGGAAGATATCAATTATAGTGCCAATACTGAAACCAAACAAAGATGCTAAGGAATGCAAGAACTATCGGCCAATTGCTTTTACCAGCATACTTTGTATAATAACAGAATGAATTATCCACTCTAGGCTCATAGTCTGGCTCACTAACAATAATAAAATAAACTTCTACCTAACTGCCTAAAGATCCAGACACTGTACAACTGATAAACTGTTCTACTTCTGTCAATCAATAATAGATTTCTAGGAAAAACCGCCAAAGAAGACAACGGCCGTATTCCTGGATATGACCTCAGCTTTTGTTAGAATGTAGAAATTATTTAAAAAGCTGCACAACATCGGAGTAAGAGGAAAAACCTTAATCTGGATTGCAGACTTCTTAAGGGGAAGAAGGATAAAGGTTCGGGTCAATGGAACATTTTCCAAGGACCGAAGAACATGGGCTGGTGTACCTCAGGGATCTGTGCTCAGTCCTCTACTCTTCTCGCTATATATTAACTGTTGTTTATGTAAATAGATGAATATTGTTTGTATTATTTAAAGCCTCATTATGTAAAAATATATGTATATATAAATTGTTCATTTGTTGTTGGCCATGGTCAAGTTTGAGCTCTTGTACGTCTAATTACGACACAACAAAAGTGGCGACGATGATGCGCGATCTACAGAACCAGTAAAAAGCTGAGGAAAACGGCGTCTATGCAAGTATAACAACTACATCTTTTAAACTATCTGGATCAAGAAAACAAAGGAGTAGAAAAGATCAGCATGACAAGTTCAAAGTTAATAGTTCCTTTTAAATGCTATAGCCCAGTGGAGGACACTTCGATCATTTTGTACTAAAATTTGAGGCTTTCTTTTTGGCATCTGAAGGAGGAGATTAAAGTGCTGATTTTTACCTCGCTACCAGATTCTGAAACTTTGAAGCAGGGAAACGACATTTTCTTCCTGGTCTAATGAAAGATCAACCCTATGATACTATCATTCAAAGAATTAAGCTGCATTTGGATCCAAAGATGAAAGTAATACCACAGCGATGCAGATTTTTAAAGAGAATTCAACAGGAAGGAGAATCAATTTCGGAATATCTTAGAGAATTGAAACATTTGGCAATAAATTGTAATTTCGTCGATATGTTGGGAACCATGATGCGAGACCGTTTTGTGGCTGGAATCAAGTCGGAAATCCTGCAAAAGAAGCTACTACAAGTGGACGACGATGTCACCCTGGATAAAGTTTTTGCAGTGGCGATCTCGTTCGAATTGGCGGAGATAAATACAAGAGAATTACAAGATAAATTAGTGGCCAAGATATCCCCTGTGAATTGAAAGGATAAAAAGGGCGAGTACAATAATAGTACGGCGCAGTATAGGCCTTTCAGGCAAAGTGGCAAAGGCAAAATAGTGTGTTATAGATGTGGTGAAAGACATTCACACGTCGCATCTGTTTTACCTCAAAGAACAAAGACTTGTTTTAAAATGTAATAAACTGGGTCATTTAAGTAGGGTCTGCAAAGCTAGTAAAAGAATGTGGGGATGTAAATTTGTACAAGAGGACTCTATATATTCTGTACAGGGCGAAACTGATGCCACAATAAATTTAACAGTAGATGATTATTCTTTGTGCTTTACAATAGATACAGGAAATCCAGTTACGTTAATACCTAAATATATTTATAAGAATTATTGGCAAGGTAAAAGATTATTTCCTACAAATTCAAGATTAAAATCCTTTTGTGGTAAATCAATAGAGATTATAGATCAAAGAAATGTTTTTGTAAAAGAATCCAACCAATATTTACGATTAATAGTTGTGTGGCGACCGCACTTTGCTTCAGCGAACTGGAACAAAGCTTCAAAACACATACGGGCAGAAGCTTGGCGAGCACGTGTTGGGAGAACACTTCACTACGCATGCGCGGGCGTCATCCAGAACTTTCTAGCGGCTGGCTTCTTCCGACACACTTGATCTGGCAGCTCAGCGGTAAACAACAAGGCTAAAGCCGGCGGCCGTTACTTCAACCGTTGTTTATTTTCTCTTTATAATTTCTTGCTTTAAATAAATTAATTATAATTTTATCAGCAGCCTTTCCACAAGCCACACCAACACTTCACTCAACAACCATACTACAAATTGGTGAGCCGGACGACTCGAATGAAGAATTAACGGCCAACGTCAAGGGCAAATCAAGGAAGCTCAAACATTCACGATGGAACTCACCCCATCTCAAATATCAAAATTGATTTTTCGAGCTCCACCCTTCTTGCCCAAAGACATTCCATTGTGGCTCAACCAACTGGAAGCTGCCTTTAATTTTGCAAACTTCGCCAGCGACGACGATTTCAAGTATAACACAATAATCGTTAATTTGGATAGACTGGCTCTCATCTGCGTCTTCGACATTGTAGAGAACCCACCAGTTTCAGGAAAATATGCGGCGCTCAAAGACGACTTCTCCTGCGATTTGGCCGGTCACGCCAGGTAAGAACAGCTCAAGTCTCAGAAACTAAGCCCATTGCTGATCAGAGACCCTCGATTATCCTGGTTGATTTGTCCAAACCACCTCCATCTCAGCACTGTGATCCCTGTACTCCCACCTCCAATAGCCGGCTCCAACACCTGGAGCAGACGGATTTACCCCGTGACATGAATGTCACAACAACTGCCCCGGTGACTACAGTCCATAACGTTGAAGACACCAACTCAAGCTCCACCTTGCTTTCTCCCACCAGCTCTCTGAGTAACTCTTCATCCCTGGACTCCTCATCGTTCTGCTCCAACCCTCCTTCAAACACCATCTCGTGCCCTCCTGAAACTGTTTTCTCCACCCCAGTGCACAGTGACAATCCCTTGCCCCAGCAGCCGCCGTCTCACGAAGAGCCCTTGCCTCCATCTTGCGAGCAGAAACATCTACTCTTCCTAGAAGAAACCAATAACGCGGCTGAAAGGACTCCTCTCCACTTGCAGCCCGCCCAAACTTCGGTAACACAACCTCTCCAACCTCAAAACTCTCTCCAACAGTCATCACCTCCCATTGAAGCAAGAGTCACTACTTCCCTAATACCAATAGCTCCACCGGTACTCGCGGCGACTACACCCATCGCTGAGCAACCCATCGTGTCCCTGCAAGCTAACAAGATGGTCGCCACCCATTACATCCGGACAACATTTGAAAAGGACAGGTGCCTCCCTCAAGCCCCCAAGACCAGATCCCAACCCGACAAGGCACCCTACCAAGAGTTCCCTCTACGACTACATAGGATCTTTAAAGATCCTACTGGAGGGGGAGTAGTTGCGACCGCACTTTGCTTCAGCGAACTGGGACAAAGCTTCAAAACACATACGGGCAGAAGCTTGGCGAGCACGTGTTGGGAGAACACTTCACTACGCATGCGCGGGCGTCATCCAGAACTTTCTAGCGGCTGGCTTCTTCCGACACACTTGATCTGGCAGCTCAGCGGTAAACAACAAGGCTAAAGCCGGCGGCCGTTACTTCAACCGTTGTTTCTTTTCTCTTTATAATTTCTTGCTTTAAATAAATTAATTATAATTTTATCAGCAGCGTTTCCACAAGCCACACCAACACTTCACTCAACAACCATACTACAGTTGTAAATGAAAAAATCCAGGTAATTTTATTAGGAAGAGAATGGCTTAAACAGTTGAAACTTGATTATTCTATATTGTTTAGCATTAAAATTTTAAATAATAAATATAATAGAAATATATTTAAATATATAAAAATTTGATGGATAGGTATGCAGATTTGTTTAACAAAGATTTGGGCTGTCTAAAGGACTTTAGAATAAATTTTAATTTGAAAAAGAATGTGACTCCTGAGCTTTGTAAGGCCAGAAGTTTACCTTTCTCTCCAAAAAAAACAAAGTAGAGAATGAAATTGATCGTTTAGTGAATTCTTGCATTTTATAACCTATATTTCATGCATATTGGAGCGCTCCAATAGTACCGGCATCAAAAAAGGATGGTAGTGTAAGGATATGTGGTGATTTTAGATGTACAGCTAATAAAGCAATAGAATTAGATAGGTATCCCATTCCATCGATCGATGAGATCTTTTCAAAATTATCTACAAGCACCGTACTTTCGACTCTAGACCTATCACAGGCTTACTTACAAGTAATGTTAGCGAAGAAGCCAAAGCTGTTGTTGATATAAACACAACAAAGAGGTTGTTTTCTTATAAAAGACTACCATATGACGTAGCGGTAGCACCAAATAAATTTCTGAGGATTATGGAAGGCCTATTTTCTGATTTGCCAGGTGTGGCCTGCTACATAGATGATATTTTGGTTGCAGGAAAATACTTTGAAGATCATGAACAAAAGTTGGATCTAGTGTTTAGATGATTGCTAGAAAGAGGTTTAAAGTTAAACAGATATAAATGTGAATTTAAAAAGAAATCGGTGGAATTTTTAGGGTTTAAAATGGATAAATATGGACTGCATCCCTTAGAAAATAAAATTAAAGCAGTGATAAGAGGCGCCTGAACCTAAAGAATGTTTCGCAATTGAGATCTTTCATAGGACTCTTAATTTATTATTATAGATTCATAAAGAATATAGCAAACATTTTAGCGCTATTCTATCAACTTTTGAATAAAAATTGTAGATGGAATTGGACGAAAAATATCGAATGTTATTTAAAAAATGTAAATCATTATTAATGGACTAGGCGTGATTCTGAGTCATAGAAATGATATAAAGGAAGAATGCCCTATAGCTTTTGCTTTTAGAACATTAACTGAAGCGGAAAAACGGTACTCTCAACTAGAAAAGGAAGCGTTGAGCATAACTTATGGCGATGAGAAATCAAGACAATACTTACTGGGACGAAAATTCGTATTAGTCACAGACAACCGACCCTTAATTCATATATTTTCACCTCAGAAACCAATTCCCATATGTGCAGCATCCAGAATTAAAAGATGGTCCTTAAAATTAGCTGCATTTAATTATACTGAGGAGTTTCGAAAAAGTAGTGATAATTACAATGTTGACGCATTGTCACGTCTTCCTTTAGAATCGAGTGTCAGGGAGTTTCTTGATGAAGACAGGGTACTTCTTCTCAGGAAGTTGAATGAGGTACCGTTCTCTTTTAGGGAGGTGGCATATGAGACGTCCCGAGATAAAATACTGTCTATAGTATTAAGGAATGTTAGAGAAGGCAACTGGAAATTCACAAGGGTACTGAGGGAAAACCCACTAGCTCCTTATTATAAGATCAATGAGGAATTAAGTTTGGAGTTTGATTGTTTTCAATGGCGTGAAAGAGTGGTAATTCTCCAAAAATTAAGATCTTTAATTTTAAATGACTTGCATGAAATACACATGGGGATTGTTAAAATGAAGATGATTGCCAGACGGTATTTTCTGGTGACCAGGCATAGACAGTAACATCAAAGAGTTAACTAGAGAATGTAGAGTATGCCAAGAATCGGCAAGCATGCCCCCGGCTACCATCTCGGAATGGACTTGGCCCGAAAAACCGTGGCATCGACTTCATCTTGATCTAGCGGGTCCGTTCATGGGAAGAATGTTTTTGGTTCTCGTGGACGCATACTCAAAGTGGATAGAAATTTTTATCATCAAAGGTATTACCAGAAAAACGATTATAAGTCATCTTAGAGAAATTCTCACCAGAATTGGATTGCCCTAATATTTTGTTACAGATAACGGAAGACAGTTTGTCTCCGGTGAATTCGAGCAATTTACCAAAATGAATGGTATACGGCACACTAAGACCAGTCCGTATAATCCTAGTACAAATCTTTTAGCTGAGAGATAAGTAAGATAGTTTAAAAACCTTTTGAGAAATAATAATGGGAAGGATGATTTAGAGACGAATCTACAAAGTTTCCTATTTGCTCATAGAGCATTCCCCCAAACTGTAATAAAGGAATTCCCCGGCGGAACTGCTAATGAAGAGAAGTTTAAGGTCAAGATTCTCGAATTTAATACCAAGATGAGAAATCCGCGAGAGGTATTTCATGAGGCCGTAAGAAGGCAGGAGCAGTTTACTACAGGTTGCGAAGTTTATTTCCGCAACTATGCAACTGAACCTAAACGGTAAAAAGGTACCATTTTGGAATTATTGAGCTACCGCCACTACCTTATAAGTTGCGAGGGCGTCGTGTATAAGAGGCATATCAATCAATTGCGACCTGTGAGAAAGAAACAAGTGGAGACAAGAAATTTGATACTTCCTCGAACATCAGGAGAGAAGCCTGTAGGTGGAAGTCAGAAATAAAGTGAAGAGGAGGTTCCAGAGGTTACATCAGGAAACAAGGAGGAGACTGCTTCTGTGCACGTACCCTCTTGCACTCCTATACCAGGGTCTGTTCTGTGCACGTGCCCTCTTGCACTCCTAAACCGGAGGCTGCCGCTGTGCAAGTGCCCGTCCGCAGTCCTAGACCTCAGAGAGCCAGGAAACCCCTAGACCGACTGGAGTATTATTAATGGGGGAGATGTGTTGTGTATGTAAATAGATGAAGATTATTTGCATTCTTTAAAGTCTCATTAAGTAAGAATATATGTGTATATAAATTGGACATTTTTTGTTGGCCAAACGAAAAGAATCTGAGGCTCTTTATTGGACACGACAAAAACAACAACGGCATTCTAGAGTAAAATAAATCATCAGAGATAGATGAATATTTTTCAAATTAATTAAAATAAATATAATAGATACTGAGAGAGAGTTGAATTTAAAAAAATAGAAAAATATTATTTTCGAAATATAAATAGCTGAGAGGATTCCAGCAAACCGCATCTAAAATATCAGGTTTTTTTTTTGCTACATGTTTTAATTTGCATATACCTATTTTACATATCTCAGATTGTATTTAAAATCGTTAACCATTTCTTCTAACTTTTGGCGAAATGGTGTTTTATTAATTTATCATTTGATATTATTAGGGTTCTTTCCTGGTATTCAAAAAGTAAAAATACGTGTCGTTCAGTTATATTTTTCAATTTATCAAACAATTTGGCCGCTGAATCGCTGATTCTGGTAGGGCGCCATCTAGCGAATAAAGTTGTAACAAAAATCAATTTAGAATTTTTCATTATTTTCCATAAAAAATCCCATTGCATCCTGAACACAATGGTGTTTACCGCATTGCTCTAGCGCAAATATTCGCGGAGTTATTAATTTTTAAAGTTGTGCGGGACTTTTGGATCACCCTGTATTTAGGGAAAAAACTATGAACATAAGTTTAAAAGAATATATTTTAATATCATATCAAGCTTTGCTATTCATCAAATGATTAAAAAAGATTCGCTTTTTAAGCATCCAATAATTATATCATTTTAGAAGATAGTGTATACATATATAAGTATAAAATAAGATACAGAAATAATCATTCCCCGAGGAGAGTAACAACAAATAACTTAAACGTCGAGAATAAAGCAATGGTTGATATATTTCTTCCAAACAAACTTCTAACCAGCAAATGATTTTCAAAAATTATTATAAGGTAAAATATTTCATTTTTGAAAATAATCAATCAGCGCGTTTAAAAAGTTTATAATATCACGTAGAAAATTAGGAAAGACAAACTACAAGTTAACAAAGCAATATATTTAAGTCACAAGCATTGATTAAAATAGACAAAATACAAGAGAAACAATGAGGAAAGTTTACGCATTGTAATAAATATATATAAACATCAATATTAATAATCTGGTAATATAATAATAAATTACTTTGTTACAATATTTGTATAATAGTTGTAGCTTTGATCTTCTCATCTCACTATGTTAGATGATCATCATATGAGGGTCGGTGGAAGGATGGTCTAAACCAGGGGTCTCCAAACTTTCCAGCCTTAGGGCCATACTGATGGGGTCTTTCCAGCCTTAGGGCCATACTGATTACTCCAGTAAGTTCCGAGGGCCAAGATGGCAACACTGCATATTATTAATTTTCCTGTATTAATTGTTATGTTTATTTGTTATTAAATGTTATTATTAATTGTTGCTTTTGTGTGTGATTTAGCAGAATGGAAAAGAAGCGAAAAATTGATAGTGAATGCAGAAAATTCAAAGATCAGTGGAACATTCAGTATTTCGTAATTGAGTCCAGTAACAAGGCGCTATGTTTGATTTGCAATGAAAGCATAGCCGTTCTCAAAGAATATAACATGAAACGTCATTATGAAACAAAACATTCTCAAAATTACTCAAAATATACAGGAATTGTGCGGACAGAAAAATTCGAAGCTTTGAAGCGCGGATTGAAATCGCAGCAATCTTTATTTACAAAAGTCAAAACTGAACAAGAGGCGGCAACTCGTGCCAGCTTTCGTGTGGCTCTTGAAATTGCAAAACGTGGAAAACCATTCACTGATGGAGAAATGATCAAGGAATGCATAATTGCAGTAATCGAAGAAATGTGCCCTGAAAAGGTAAATTTATTAAAAACTGTCAGTATGTCAGCAAACACTGTGGCTCGAAGGGTAGAAAACATCGCTGAAAATATATCTTCTCAACTGTTCGACAAAAATGGACATGTTGAGTGGTTTTCTTTGGCCTTGGATGAGTCAACGGATGTGTCAGATACTGCTCAGGTGTTGATTTATATTAGAGGAGTAGATAAAAGCTATGAAGTGCACGAAGAACTTCTTGATATGTATAGTATTCATGGCACAACTACTGGTACCGATATTTTTAAAGGAGTTGAAATGGCCATTGATAAAAAGAACCTTCGATGGAAAAACTTGAAATGTATTACAACTGATGGAGGCAAAAACATGAGTGGGAAAGATAAAGGAGTGGTCGCTCTTGTGTCAAAGGCTGTAGAAAATGACGGCGGCTCAAAACCATTAGTCTTACATTGTATCATTCATCAACAGTCTTTGTGCGGAAAATGTTTGGATATGTCTGACGTTCTGAAACCAGTCATATTAACTGTTAATTTCATCAGATCTTTTGGGCTGAATCACCGACAATTCCGACAATTTATTGCAGAGATTGGAGAAACAGACTTACCTTATCATACTGCCGTACGCTGGCTTAGTTGTGGGAAAGTCCTTCAGCGCTTTTTTGAACTTCGAGCAGTGATCGAAATTTTTTTGAATGAAAAGCACCGCCCTCTTACTGAATTACAAAACAACGCATGGCTATGGAAGTTAGCATTCTATGTTGATTTGACAAAACATGTGAACGAACTGAATTTGAGATTGCAAGGAGAAAACCACCATCTTCCTGATTTATACACTAATATCAAGTCATTCCGGATGAAATTGATACTGTTTCAATCACAACTACGAAGTAAATGTTTTTCACATTTTAAAACATGTGAAATATTCAGCCACACTACTGAGACTGAGTTTCCTATCGATTTTGCAATCGAAACTTTGAGTGCTTTGAAGATAAATTTTGATACTCGTTTCTCGGACTTTGATGCCATTGCGAATCAAATTAAGATTTTTCAGAATCCTTTTGATGCTGACATTGAAACCCTAGCCCCGGAACTTCAAATGGAAATGATTTATCTTCAGTGCAGTGATATAATTAAGAACAAATATGAAAACTCATCTTTGTTGGAATTTTATAAGAGTCTTCCACTGACACAATTTGATAATTTGCATAAATTTGCTCGTGGGCTGTTTTCCGTTTTTGGTACTACTTATTTGTGTGAGAAAACCTTCTCCAAAATGAAGTACACAAAAAATGTATACAGATCTAAATTAACTGACGAGCATCTTAAATCTATTTTAATAATTGGTACAAGTAAAATTAGTCCACAACTACAAACTATTGTCGGTGGAAAATCTCAATTACATACATCTCATTAGCATTTCATATGTCATGTTATAAGGTATGTGTTGTTCATTACTTACAATGTATAAAATGTAAGTTGGATTCATTTCAATAATTTGTTAGTTATTATATGCTGAAGTTAAATTTACTGCATAAATTATACATGTCTTTACTCATTACCATTCTGTGTTTCTTTATCCAACTTATCACAAACATTTTATTTGCTATAAAAAATATTTGTTCTCTAAAAGGAGTTTTCAAGTATGTCTCCGCGGGCCGGACAAAATCTGTCTGCGGGCCGGATGTGGCCCTCGGGCCGTAGTTTGGAGACCCCTGGTCTAAACCGTTGGTTTTCGACCGCTACGACTCGGGATCAAATCCCGCATTGTACACTTTTTTTCTGATTTAAAAAAAAATGCTCCAATGGCCCCCGATTCTTGCAAAAGTTCAATCCCACCAGCGAGTACAAGTAACCAAACGGGGCTATGGTACATTTGTAAGTGCAAAGTTGAACTGCTTTTTACATGTGTAGACATGTAGTGCACTTATAGTAAAAGCAGCCGCCAACTTCTATCCACTATGATTATCATGGCCTGTACCACGTGTACTAGGGATAATATTTTTAAGTGCAAAGTCGAACTGATTTTTACATGTGTAGACATGTGGTGCACTAATTGTAAAAGCAGTCGCCTACTTCTACCCACCATGATTATCATGGCCTGTACCATGTGTACTAGGGATAAACACACAAAAAAAGATATTAATCTTATCTCTACCAACTTACGACTAGGATATCCTCCACACCAGTTCGTTGAACGAGCTAGAACGAAACAATCCAAGAACTCCACGAGACAGTTTTGAGATATCCCGACAGAAAGACGTTATTCCCTGGGGGCTAAACATCAACTCTCGTCTGGCTGTAAATTAAAGCGAATAATATTTTTTTCTAAAACAGAAATAAAAAACTCCGCGCGGTATAAAAAAAGTATATTTAAACTCGTAAAATTTATTTTTTAAAATACGCATTACCATTTTTTTTAACTTGCTAGGTGTGAGAACATTTTTATAAAAGTGTTTTGAAAAATATGTGACCACTCTTTTTTAAATAGCTTTATGACCACTGAAAAGGAACTACACAAACAAATAGACATCTATATAACAAAATATTCTATTAAAATTATTTGTTAATTTAAAATGATATTTTTAATATCAACACCTGACCTTTTTATTTTTTATTTCTATTGTTTTTTCACAAAATATTATATGTGAAAAATAGTACAAATGTGATAAAGTTCATAAATTAAGAAAAGAAAAAAAAAAGGCATGAATAGGTATTTGGCCCCTTGATATTTATTCCGACAGATGGCGCAAGCCATCAGTAACTCTCAGTTACCCGATAAGGAGATGCCTTTTTTCTTAAAATCATCTATATAACGAATTCTGTATTTAACAGGATATCATAAACTTCGTTATATAGATCACTTTTGGGGGTTATGCTTTCTATTGAAAAATATTCATATATTTTATATATTAAGCAATAACGCGCCATCTATATATAACAAATGAGGACATTAAGACGCGAATGTTAAATGTAATTCTACTGTCCTAAAAGCTTATGTCCATATTTTTGTTTAAATAACATTTCTAAGATTCCACCCTTCAGTGTAGCATATAAAAACAGAATGATCCAATATAGTATTAGAGCTCTAAAGAAGCGGTCAGGTAGATTAAATTGGCGAAACCGCTGGGAGAGTTCACCACTGATGAGCTAAGCCCTCCCAATATTTTTTCATCGCAGTAAAGACAGTACAAGTTTGATTTATTTGTGAAAAAAACATTTGCCTCTTAATGATTTCATTATTTTATATATTAAAAAAACAATTATTTCAATATTTTTGAAATTTTATTTTTTGCATATATTTATATTGAATTTTCTATGAGTTGATATTGTAAAAGGGATGACAAGCTATCAGAGAGGCTAAGATTCCAGAGTAAAGTTGGGGGAAGATGGGTGGAATCCTTCTGACGGGAAAGTTGAAGACAAGTCCCACTTATTGTATTCCTTCTGTTCAGTGCGACGTATAATAAAGTACTAACCTTTCCTGCATCCCTTGCGAACTCACGTGTGTATCTTTGTGCCATTCTGATCAGACATAGAATACAAACAGGGTCTAGGTACGACGTAACAATATTATCTATCCTTTACTGATATCGAGTCAACGTTCAGCATAACTGACCGGAATCTGGGATCAAATCCCACGTGGAAAATATTTTTCTAAAGAAGAAAAGTTTTCCAGAGCCTCCTATTCTTGTACAAATTCAACCCCACCAGTGAACTCAAGTTGCAAATACAGAAAATAAAGATAGGTTACCTCATGATTATCATGGTCTGTACCATGTGAATATGGGAGAGAGATAAGTTTAAAAAAGAACAATTTCATTATTTTATGATATTTCTACATTTTTCCTTTGACGGTCCCTAATAGAACATTATAGAAACAAATAGGTTGTCTCAAGTCAGATCCGACTCTCTTCTGTGAATTCTTTACTGAAAAATCGTATTAATTTTTTTTGTGGTTGTAAAGCGAAATTGTCAACAATACACACATATTTACAAGCCAATGAGGGATGTTGTTGGCGGATTGTCTTGGAGTAGACCCGGGCTACTTGTATGGGACAGGAATATAAGGAAGGGTATGACAGGAGCAAAGAAGAAATAGTCAAGGACTTACCAGCACAGCGACGTCCTCCCAACTGCATGTCCCCCACATGAGGGTCCACGAAGCCGGGGCGACAATGACACTCGAAAGTGCCCTCGGTGTTCTGACAGGTGGCATGTGGGGAGCAGTCGTGGAGGGCGGGCTCGGAGCATTCGTTCAGATCTGGACACAGTTGTATCGTTCTTACACTGACAATACTTATGTGTGTGGATGTCCTCATGTGTATTTGGTTGTTATATGTACATTACAATAGGACTCGTTGCTTTTATCTTTGGTCTCTTCTTAGCATATGACCATTACCTTGATGGACACGTTATTTCATGAAATACCACTTCTGTAGATCACAATGTTCTCACTATCTCTCGCCATCCTTCTCCGGGCACTACCACCGCAAGTCTTGGTCATGGGATATTTCCATCTCACTGATGGGCTCCATGGGTTTTATCATCACAGACATCCAGACATCTATGTATATATGAGAAATGTAAATTATCGCCGGTGTTTTAAGTCCGACATCATAGGTTGTCTGTGTTTCTTAAATTGAATTCTTCAATAACCTGCAGCGGACGGACACACAAAAGAAAACTACAACTATGTATATAAACATTTTCAGATTTCTTTTTTATGTAAATCCGTTCCAAAATACATGATTGAAATGTAATTAAAGCTTGTCATTAATGGAGAGTAGATTTCAGTTAGAGTATTGCTGCCTCACGCGCCTCATTCATTCTCTCAGCTTCCCACATCTACTAGAAGCCTCTGGTGTAGTGAGTATCCATAGAGACAAGAAGACTACACGCCAGGAACTCACCCAGAACTGCCGCAACGGGCCCCTGAGGTCCCTCCACAGTGAGGCGGCTGTCCCCCAGCTGATGGCGGTTGTTGGCGATGGCAGCGGCCACAGCAGGCCCCAGTCCCCTCATCAGCTGCGGCCCGCCCCCCGGGGTGGAGGCGCTGAGCTGCACGGAGCCGTTGACCACCACCCTGCCGGCCACGGGGTAGAAGTTGTGGACACGGGCGCCCATGAAGACGCTGGAGTAGGGCGTGTAGGAGAACAGGCTGGTCAGCTGTGACATCCCATCCCGACAGTTGTCATTCTGAACTTATGTTTAACACATCAGCCGTCATCTATTTATATTAAATTACCGTATACTGTATTAACAAAATTTTCTTTTTCTAATAAACAAACTTACTACTATAAGAATTTGAAATGATTTTTGAAGCGTATGATTCTTTTAAAAATATAAAGATTTTCTACTACCCTTACTGCAATGATAATGGCTCATCAGTGGTGAACCCTCCCAGCGGTTTGGCCAGTTTAATCTACCATACCGCTGTAATAGTGTTTTGGACCGTTTCGCTTTTATACTTATACGGAATCTGGCCTCTTGTAAAATATGTAGCGGCTCCCATATATTAACATTAATATCATATTAATTGTTGTCATATCAATATAATAAAATAATTATACACCATTTTAAATATAAAACATAAATCATATAAAATGTAAATATTTATCTATAATATATCAAACACATATATCTAACATTATATAATCTAGAAATGATATTTGACCACACACACAGATACAAAAATAACTTCAACATGTAGTATACATCAATTTAACCCTTCTGATAATTTGTATAAATAAATGTAATTAAAAGTTGATTTTACAATAAATAATTTGTAAATGACTCCGCTTATAAATCTATGCCGCCCACATAAATTGGTGAGCCGCGTATTTAAAATATAAACTTTAACGAACATTTGCAAGCAATCAAACAAGAATTTCAATTCGATCAAAAGTGAAAAATAAAATTACTCATAATATCAAATTATAAATATTTAAGAAATACATATTAAATATTTATATTTAAAACAAAAAATATAACATATTTCGCAATATTTAAAAACAACGAAAACGTACATCGTTTGGTATTTAATTCAAGGCAAAATTTCAACTTAAAACAAAATCGCTATCAAATATAATTTCAAGAAATTATTTATGTAGATTGTCGTTGTTAACCACCACAAATATATTCCAAAAGAACTATGGACATAATCTTTGATGAAATTATATAGAAATACATATCATTATACTGGAAGGGTCTGGCTCATCAGTGGTGAACCCTCCTAGCGGTTCAACCTTTCTACAGACATTTCCATCAAATAATATCTCATTCAATGTTATTATCACATATACATATCGCGTATAGATCATGTTATCATACTGAGTTGCTGCTACCATAAGACTCCACATGTCTACACTACACAGGTAGATACCGTTCAACCTTTGTACTTGAAACTGTACTAGATATTACAGTCAACAGTTTACCTAGACTTACCGGTGGGGTAGGTGGACCTTTTAAGAATCGGAAACCATTGAAATTTTTCCTTAGAAAAGTTGGTTTATAATACCAAATAATTCGTAAATTTCCAACTAGTAAACTTCATGAAAATAGTTGCCGTAAAAAGAACGTCAGCGGGTCGCCGAAACATTGAAATACATTCATGAACAAAACTTAAGGAAGTATGAAGTCTTTGATGTCGCCAGTCATCTATTTTCTTTTTTAAGGAGACAGATGCAATTTTGTTCGCACTTGTTTATCTCGTGTGTCTTCAATAAAGGCCAAACTGTGTATCAAATATCTTTCAAAGTTATTGTCTGAATCCCGATATACGTGCTAAAAGGTACAATTTCCTTAAGTTTTGTCTATGATTGTAAAGTATGAGGAAGGTTGATTAAACTATAATTAAAACAATTTAAAACTATTTAATTAAATGACTTAGCAGTTAATTAATTATTTTCGGTTTATAATCTAACATTTTAGTTTATGCACATGTACCTCAATTTCTTCGAAAACACTTGAAATTTGAACTAACCACCATTTTTATTGTACACTCTATAACAAAAAAAAAATCAAGCAATGGACTGGCCAAATATTACGGAGCAACCTAAATCAACGTTTAGTTGATTTTTCTTCCACTAGATGGCGCTCTGCTATCTAAAATTTTCATGTCATCGATCAGGGTACACCTATTTTATTTTAAATATATATACGTATAAACATAATAAATAACTCCGCCTTTGCCGGTCCCAAGCCCGGATGAAAAAGGAGGAGGAGGAGCAGTAACAAGCTTGCTAAAAAACCGGGGTCAGCTGGCCCGGCTGATAGTACCCTGTAAGGGCTCCTTATCCTGGGATACAGGATGTCTGTACTCCATGTTAGGAGCGGCTGTACATGGTGTCTGTTCCTCATGTCAAAGGCGCCCATAAGTCTAAGGCTAAGTCGGCCTGCCACTTAGTAGTGCTCCCAGTCTTAATGACAAAGGCAGGCACATTCTACTTCACCCATTTATTAGGTTATCAAAACATCATCAAAATCCCTAGCCCAACATACCCTGATATTATTGAATGAATATAAGAAAGAAGAAGAATAATATATGTATACATATATTACGACATATATATATTGTTGATTATATATATTATTTAATCTGTGTGTATGTAACTATAAAATATAAATTTTTCTCATAAAAAAACTTTTTATAAAATAAACAACATCAATAAAAGAGATAACAAAATACACCCTCATCGATTCCTTAGAAAAAAAAGGAAATTATTATTTTTCTGATAGAGACAAATTTAGCACACCAAAAAAACAAGTAGTGCTCAACACAAAGGCCAAAAATGGAGGGAGAGAGGGGTGGAATTCATGTAGAATTCATGAAATAAATTTTTAGTTTTAAAGCGGACATTATGTGGAAGATAAAAGGAGGATATTTTTCTTAATAAGGCATCCCTATACCCTTGGGGAACCAACTTGTAATCAATTGTTTTGGTTAAGTCTTTCAACCTCGTTTATTCCCTTCTCAGAATAGAGGGCAACCTACAAACCACACTCTAAAATAGAGGAAATATCTTAAGAAAGATAAAAACTATTTTTTTTTAAGTTTTGACTTCCATCCTTGATGTTTTAAAGAAGTTTTTTATTAGATTAAAATCAAGGTATTTTCTGTGGGACATACCAAGAAAGCTTTAATTTAACGGAATATTCCATTACGATATTATATACATATTTTATGCTATGCAAATTTTTATCTCTTGTCCTCCTTATTCCTTGTGATTTTTTACAGAAAAAAAGGCATTTGTATTATTTCATTTGGTTTATTGATTCTTATGTTTTATTTATAGATTTTTGGGAGAGTTATTTCAATTTCTTAGATTCGTGTGTGTTCAAAATGAAGTTTGAAAAAAAAATATTTTAAAGTTTATTTTTTCAATTTTGGTAAATGGGAAACTATATTGAATATATTTGTGGTGAGTCATAAATATTTAATTTAGTTAAACTATTTAGATTTATATTTGTTTGGTGAATTTTTTTTATAGATATGTAAATAAATAATTCATATATATATATTAAGGGATTGGATTTTATGTAAAAATGTACATTTAAAACATAGGTATATGTTAGAAAGTTGGTATTGGTGGAATAGAGCACGAGTAAAACTACAGGCTGAGAAAGAGAAAAAGTCGAAAGTTTCTCTAGAACTACCTCTCTCTAAAATACCTCTAGTTTCAAAATGCTAAATTATCCTTTAGAGAGATGTCTTTTCACAAGTTGAAAAGCTAAATTTAAAAAAGTTTAGATTTCAAAATAAAAACTGTGTTTTATAAAGACTTGTTTGCTTATATCCACTTTTAAAAATAATCCTTCTCTCAAACGAATGTATATGTAAAAAAGAAACAGTTATGCAAATTAAAGTGTTTATTAAAATTGTTCTTTACACACAGATCGTTCAGATTAATATATCAAACACTAGATTTTGAAAAATTCGGAAGGTAAAACTTGTAAGAATGGAAATTTTCTGGGAGTTAATTTATATCATAAAAGAACGAATACCTCTAACTTGGAAATGAATGTAAAGAATATCTTTTTGAACTAACACTGTGCAATATAACAGAAAAGGATCTTTAGAAATTCAGTCGAGTACAATAGTAGGAGCGGTCTAGAAATTAAAATGACGAAACTGCTGGGAGGGTTTAGCATTGATGAGCCATGCCCTCTCTCTTTCAATTTTTATTCCTTAAAATATAAGGGCTGTAGATAAAAATAGGTTTTAATTATATATATTTAAAAATAAAAGTAGCGTTAAAATACACTCATGGACAAAACTTATGTGGAAAGCATTTGGTGTCTCCGGACGTCTTTTTTTTTTTTTTGGAGACAGAAGCAATTTTGTTCACACTTGGTTATCTTGTGTCTTCAATAAAGGTCACTGTAATATCTTTCAGAATTATTGTCAGAATCCCGATATACACGCTAAAAGGTAAGACTTGCTTTTGTCCATGAGTGTATATATAATTTTGAATAATAAAGAGCCCTAAGTTGATGCTGATATTTAAAATGGGTTTGCTACCTACATTCAAAGGTTCTCTACTTCGTGGAGTTGGATAAACGGCAGCAGGTTTAGAACTTCCTTGTTTTATTATAATACTCAAATATGTTTATTAATGATAGAATTGTGAATAATAATGAAAAAAAAAATAAAAATAAACTCATTGGGGTAAACATTTTTGTATTTTTAACAAATATGTTTCATATTTGTTTTTACTTTTCAGAAACAAAATTTATTTCAGGTTTATACACTTCTGGTCACCCAAATTGCAACACCAAGAAAGACATGAGATATCACAAAAAAAAAAAAAAATGTAGATAACATATTGACCAAGTATCAAATGATTAAATTTATAGATTTCTGCGAAGTGTGGTTCCTGCCAGAAGCAGTAGCCAGAGTAGCCGGCATTGTTGGAGATCACCGCTGCCACACGCCTCGGCATTGATTCAAAGAGACTTTGGAAGTGCTCTTGGTGTACAGAAGACCAAGCAGCTTCCACACGTTGCCAAAGTTTATCTGGTGTGGCAGCTGGGGATGTAATCTGGGTCAATCGTTGAGAAACCATGGACCACATGCTTTCTATCGGCGAAAGATCCGGAGAGCGAGCCGGCCAGGGAAGCAATTCAATCTGGCGATTGACGAAGAACCTTTGGACAATGCGCGCCACGTGTGGTCGCGCATTATCCTGTTGAAATATGGCTATGGGCAAGACCTGAAGGTAAGGAAGGACAACTGGCTCCAACACCTCGGAGATGTAGTGTTGACTGTTTAAAGTACCGGCAATGCGTATTAAAGGAGTGCGAGAGTGATATCCAATACCGCCCCATACCATAATACCCGATGGAAGACCAGTGTGGCGGTGTATAACACAGCTGTTTTGCATCCTTTCTCCACGGTGTCTCCAAACTCGAATCCGACCATTGTGGTGTTGCAGACAGAAGCGTGACTGGTCAGTAAAGACAATTTCATTCCATTCTGCCGTCCACATCCTTCTTTCATCGCACCATTGGCGGCGGAGACGTCTGTGGTTCTGCGTCAAGGGTAGACGAAGCAATGGACGTCTTGCGGACAGACCACTCTGCTGTAAACGGCGTCGAGTGGTACGCGCAGACACTGGATGATGCGTTACAGACAGAATGTGCTGTGCTACTGTTCGTGATGTGACTGAGCGATCTGTCACTGCCATGCGCACAATTTGCCTGTCAGCACGTGAAGTGGTGCACTGAGGTGGATGCTATCGAACACGTCGGTCCGTCGTATCTTCCCGCATCCAACGATCACATATCCGCATTACAGTTGTTTGGTTTCGTCTAACACGACTACCGATTTCCCTGAAAGATAATCCACAATCTTGGTAAGCCACTATCCTTCCTCTGTCGAACTCGGATACTTAATCAAAAGATGATCGCTGTTTTCTACGAGGCATAATTAATCGTTTTTTTTTAACACAAGGAAAACACAATTGCCAAACTTGAAATCGTCGGAATCTCCAAGCTTTAAAAAGCTAAAAAGTGCTTCGAAGTGGAGCCACAGGCGCACGTGATGTGCGTCTGCACTGAAATTCTAACCATTTGCATATCTCACCTCTGCTAATGCATGTTGTAAATTTCATGTTATTTTAATGCTTCTTTCAGGATGTTGCATTTACGGTGGCCAGCAGTTTAGTTATGAATCGTGTCTTTATTTGACCTTTTTAAAAAAATTGTAATTTAAGGGGAAAATGTGATGTTTAAATTTATTATTCTATAATGGTAAATCTTAGAGGCGTTAGAAAACCTTTTTTCACTACACGGACGCATTTTATTTATTCTTTAGGATTTTCTATCCCATCTGCTATAACTATAGGGTAACGTTCTATACCGGATAGATATGGTGGGAAGAAATGAATATATATGTTGAGGAATGGAGTGAAAGCTGTGAGGAAATATCTCTCTCTCAAAATAAAGCAAGAGATTACGTCATCAGGGGGAGTTAAGTCGTCAAGGCCATTTCTCAAGCAGACGTACAGAGCGTGAAGAAGTGTGAGATAAATTGGCGCGGAGAGTTCCGGAAGAAAAGATCTTGTTCTGGAATGAAGCACTTGTCATCAGGTTATTGATGCCCGTTTCTTAAATTTGGAGCTTTGCCAGGAAAGTTGGGTGAACTTGTGTTTCGACTTGTACATTCCTGGTTATATCTCTGGCTCTTTGTTCAATAACTACATTATACTTGTCTGGGAATGAATATCTTTGCATTTATTTGAGAGTAGAATATACTTGTACATTCCTGGCTATATAGTTTGTAATATATCTTTATACATGGCTTATATATAAAGTATATTAATATGATGCATTAACGCGCTAATTCTACCGTGGTAGATTACCAGGTCTATTAGTATGAAACGCGAAAATATTCAGTGAATTCAAAAGTTCACCAATTCCATACAACAAAAAATTTTTGACGTGACAACGTCTTAAATTAGGTTGCGGCTGGGAGTCACTTATGAAAAAGTGTAACGCCCGGTAACGTTACGATGAGTCATCGAACGAGAGTGCTGCGCGCGCAGCTGCGCGCGCAGCGCTAGAGAATTAGGCGCATTGAATCGGCGCATGCTTATCTCTGTCTTTGTCTTTCTCGAACGTTCTTGGCGTTGGAAAAACAAGAAAGCGTCATAATACAAGTTCACACGTGTGGTATCGTCAGCTGTGTCTGTAGTGAAAATGTGGAGTGCTTAGATTCGTCATTTACAACAACTACAACAATAAAGGTAAATAATTGTACACTGATATTTCATTATCGTAAACTATGATTGATTGATTAATTGTTAGATTGACACAAAAGTTGAGAAACTGAGTTTATAGGTTATGTCATACTATTGATAAATGTTGATAGTGTTAAGTAAATTATTAGTTTAAAATTAATTAATTAATTAATTATTATTTTACAAATTTTAAATAGTTTCAAATTTATTTAGCAAAAATTTGAAAGTGGCAGATATAAGAAAGTGGCAAAAAGTGGCAGATATAAGAAAACTTTATTTAAACTGTGTTGAGCAAGAATTTTAACATCTAATTTAAGTAAATGTTTTAATTTTCAACTTCATCATTTACAATTACAAATTTTATTTAATTTCAAATTTATTTAGCAAAAATTTGAACCTTCGATCTGAATAAGTGTTTTGATTTTCAAATACCAACGCGGCTGGTGGAGTGGCGATCTATCGTAAATTATCATCGACATCTACGGCGGAAGTGTTCCAAGTTGCGATTACAGACGTAACTCGTGTCATTAAAACCAAGGGTGACATGTGCATGACTGAAGTTACTTGCTTCGCCGCTAATACTAGCTTCAAGTTTATACTCGGTGCTGTATATATTCATCCAGGAGCTAGTATGCAGGATATTGGAATGTTACTATGGCAAGGACTCGGTCCGTACATTCACAACAGCCAGTACGTGCCACCGTTCGTGCAAGTTGATTCTAGTATACCGATTCTTCTGTGTGGTGATTTTAACAAAAACGTAAAGCCTGACAACTCGTTTCTTAAATTCATGAAAAATACGTATAATCTTGATTGCGTATCAAACGTTTCTAAGTCAACTACGTTAAAAGGAACAACTATCGACTTGACTTTCGCAAGACACATTACAGCAGAAACACTTCCTTTCATTTCATATTTCTCCTATCATCGTCCTATCCTCAACAAAATCACTCAAATAGGAATTAGTTAAGTTTAAGTTTACATGTACAATGTTTTAGTAAACAAAATATATTTCTATAGTTAAAATTTGTGCAATTCTTATTTTCATTCAATTCCTTGTTCCTATTGTGCAATTTAATTATATTCATATCAATAAATATTCTACCGTTGTCACGTAAAATCTTCGCCCGTAAAACCGACTTTACAGGCAACCATTGTTTTTTTTATTCAAAGTAATTGCCCTGATTAGCTATACACTCGGACCACCTTTCAGGCAATTTTCGAATTCCTTGTCTGAAAAATTCTATTCCTTTTGAGTCGAACCAGTCAACAAGCCATTTTCGGAGTATGTCTGAGTTCGAAAATTCCTGTTTTTTTACGGCGTGTCCTAAAGATGTGAAAAGGTGGTAGTCCGACGGCACTAAGTCTGGTGAGTACGGCGGGTAGAGTAAGAGTTCCCAGCCCAAGTCTTTTATGGTGTTTTTGACCACTGTAGCGTTGTGGGCTGGAGCGTTGTCATGCTGCAGTATCAGCTTGTTGTGCTTTTCACGCAATTCCGGTCTTTTTTCATTCAATGCCTCTCTCAAACTGTGCATTTGTTGTTCGTAGCGACTAGTATTGACCGTTTCGCCAGGTTTCAGGAGCTTGAAATATACTACGCCGGTCTGGTCCCACCATACGCAAAGCCTTGGGCCTAGGCTTCCGTTTTGGAAATTGGCCGAGCAGGCCCCACGACTTTTGGCGCATAGGATTGCTGAAGTGGATCGATTTCTCATCAGAAGTTACGAATCGGTGCAAAAATGACTTATTTTCATGCCATGGCGAGCAGCCCTTCGCAGGTTACCAGACGCCGTTCTTGCTGCCTTTCGCTCAACTCGTAGGGGACCTATCTGGAAAGCTTTTGGGACATTCTGAGGCTGTTTATACGTAGGTAAACAGAACCTTGAGACACCTGGAGCTGTTTCGCGAGTTTCTCCTGCGTTTGGGTACTGTCGTCATCCAACAAAGCTTGCAGTTCAGCGTCCTCGAACTTTTGGTGCGGTTTTCCACGTGGTTTATTATCAAGTTCGAAATCGCCACTTTGGAATTTTTTAAACCACCTGTAACACTGTGATTTGCTCAGAGCGTGGTCGCCGTGAACTTCCTCGAGCATTCGGTGGGCTTCAGTGGCACTTTTCTTCCAGTTGAAGGCGAACAACAAAACCTCCCGCAAATAGGCACTTTTTGGCTCGGAAATCACCATTTTCCACGGGCTCCAGAAATTTTCCACGATTTGAATTTTTCTAAAACTCCACGCATGCTGATGCTCGTGAGTCAAAAAACAAAATGCCTTCAACAGCACCACCGTCGGCCCAAATAAAGTTGCACAGCGCCCTCTGGCAGCCATTTTCGCGTTTCATACTAATAGACCTGGTAAACTGGCGAAACCGCTGGGAGGGTTCACCACTGATGAGCCAGGCCCTCCCATTATTTTTATCATTGAAGTAAGAGCAGTAGAAAATGGATTTATTTAAAAAATAATCATACGCGTCGAAAATAGCTTAAATTCTTATAAATCTATATATATATATAGGTGTTTTTGCGCATACAATAGTTACATTAGGTTTGTTTAGGAATGGATAATATTGTACTAACCCTGATTGAATGATTTTGTAATTGATAGAGAAAATGTTTTTCTTTTTGCTAATTCCCTTCTCTGAGTATAGATATGTCTGGTTTCGGTGCTTACAATGTTACATGATACTTGTCTGAATATGGATAATGGTATACTCTATCTTGTAGTAAATGATTTAATGCTTATTTGGGAGTGAAAAATGATGTTATAGATTCTCTATACTCTGGGGGAAATCCTCGTCTCAATACTGTTTAATTTGTTTGTGTCTGTAAAGATGATGATAGGATAATTTGAGAGAATATATCAATGTGGTGAAAATATCCTTGGATCTGTACTTTCAATAGTTTTATGATACCTGTCAGGAAATGAATGATGTTGTGATTGTCTATAAGAAGATAATTTGATAAACCTATCTCGTCGGAGAGTAATGTCACAGTGGTGAAGGTATTCCTGGTGTACTTTTTGGAGTTTCATTATATTGTCTGTGGAGAACACCAGGTATATTTCCCTTTTAATAAATATAAGAAATTAAACTATTTTAGACGCCTATAATTCTTTTTAAAACTAAAAAAAATTCTACCGCCCCCTTACTGCAATGATAAATTAATGAGAGTAAGAGGGCAGTAGAATTTTTTCAATTTTAAAAAGGAATCATAAGCCTCAAAATAGTTTAATTTCTGTTAATAAATTCATACATTTTCCCTCAATAGATATATTAGAATAATGAATTTATTGAATCATCTCTGAGAAGGAAAGCAGAAGACATACGAATCATATTAGTAACAGAGCCACAGCACCAGTTTTGGAAATTTCAGACAAAGGCCAACCACCTTATTATCGGGCTATGACTCTCATCAATACATTCGCTGAAACTTGTATTGTGGTTCTTTCCCTAATCTAAATCCGTATGTCTTCTGCCTAGGGAAAAAAAAAAGATCTGATAAATTCAATCCTTTAATATACTTCTCTTAAGCAAAATTTTATGCGTTTATTAAAAGGGAAATAGGCCTTCTTTTTCACAAGAATATCATTCTCCCTCACCTTCAGAATGTTGTAAAACGTAGACATACTGTATGGATGTTTGATACATGTTAACATTCTATTGGCGTTTGTCTAGAGCAGGGGTCGGCTTACTGCGGCTCTTTGGATGTGAAGCTGCGGCTCTTTATATAGTTCCATATGTAAATATTATTTATGCGAGTACTATTTATTGTTGGCAAGAAAAAAAAATTGTGGCTCTTTAAAAACTTTGAAATTTTGTAAATTGTAATTTTTGACTCCTCCGACTTAAAAGTTTTCCGACCCCTGGTCTAGAGCAAATGATGCACGCGCTCGAAATAAATTATCATTTATATTAATTATTATAAGCACTTGGCATGTGTGTTTCAATAAACGCTTAGGTTTAGGTCATTAGAATTTATTTGTTTGTGGAAAAAGTTGCAGATTTCTAAATAACTTCGAAGCAACTCTACTCGCCGTTGACCACCTCCAGTACATTGTCTCTAGTTACATTTTCCAACATATTTATCTTAACACTCAAACCTCACTCTAACTCATTTGAAGAGATCATAAAATAAATGTCTTTTTTTGAAATTTTCTTCGAAATGGAATCTCCAAATATTTACAAATATGTTGGCCTTTCTCAGAGAAATGTATTCATAAAACTAGCACTAGCTCAAATTTATACATGAGATGGAGAAATTCGGAAATATTTACACTGTAATCAATTTAGCACGAGAAATAGCCTGGTACATGTTCCTATCTAAGCGCCAAATACTATACACACTTATATTCTCTCTTTATTATAAAAACTCATTAGAAGACAGGGGCAATTTTGTTCACAAACTTGGTTATCTAGTGTGTGTTAAATAAAGGTCACTGTATATCAAAATTCTTTCAGAGTTATTATGTGAATCTCGATATACATGCTAAAAGGTACAACTTCCTTAAGTTTTGTTAACATGAGTGTGAATCAAATTGATTGTTATATATTCCTTAAGACATATATAAACATGCTTAGTTTTAAGTTTGGAGATTATATTTAGCTTGCATCGACTTCCAGCCACTTAGAATAGCTCCATATATGATACCTTTTTCATCTTTTAACCTTTCAGATCAATTACTGAAGATGGGACCTTTTAGTACGGTGTTAAACATGTACCTCAATTCTTAAGGAAATACCTTTTATCCCTCCCATAATACTCGGTCAATCAAAGTATTCAAAAATATCAAAGTAACTTTTCAGGCTTGTAGTATTCTCTAGCATCATTTTTCCTACACCCACTCACTACAGCAATCACCACCAGATAATGAGACAATTACAGCTACCAAAACACGTGATTAATCTTCTCCATGATTATAATTCAATAATACTATTGTATCCTTTTCATGTTTCCAAAATAACTTTATTAGGCATCGCTTAAAAAGAGCAACCTAGCTTATGTTATATACAAAGAATAATAAGGGGATCGGTGGAAGGATGGTCTAAACCGTTGGTTTTCGACCGCTATGACCCGGGTTCGATTCGCGCATCGAGCACTTTTTTTCTGATAAAAAAAAAATACTCCAATGGCCCCCGATTCTTGCAAAATTCCAACCCTAACAGCGAGTGCAAGTAACCAAATGGGACTCTGGCACATTTGTAAGTCAAAGTCGAACTGCTTCTCACATGTGTCGACATGTGGTGCACTTAGAGTAAAAGCAGTCGCCTACTTCTACACACCATGATTATCATGGCCTGTACCACGTGTACTAGGGATGAAAAAAAAAAAGAATAATATGTAGAGGTTCTAACAGAAAAAAAAGTGTCCAATACGGGTTTCGATCCCGGTTCATGGCTGTCAGGAATCGAGGGTTTATACCGCAAGCCATCGACTCTTATTTATACTGTTGTATTCGTACCAGAGGGGACTGACTTTATTGTTTATTCTGATAAAATCAACAAGCAATACAGGGCCAGGTTCTATTTTTATTTCTCTAGCTACCGGCCAATATGTCCTTCAACAGAACTAGTCTATATAGACGGCCCACGGGGAAGGCCTCGAGTCTGATGTCATGTATATATTTTATTTCTATTGCTGTAATCTTGTTGTAACTTTGTTTTAATGTTGACTGGAAGTCAATAAAGTATGTTTCAATCAACAGGAGAACAAGAATTTACAGCTAACTTGGGTTTCAACGCTGCTTGGAGTATAGGAGCTCCCTCCATCTATATGCTTCCTTCCTGCAGTGAATCTGTATAAGACCGGTGGTCTTAATAAATCTTTATGTATGTGTGACTTCCATCTAACCATACACGCCATTTTAAATAGAGCTGACGAACATAATAGTATCAAAACGTTTTTAAAAGGTCTTGTTTGTGTGTTTGACAAACAATAAAATTTCTGAAAAGGAAAATGAGCTGATGAGGGCCAACAGCCCGAAACGCGTATTTGGTTAGCTTTTCTTGATTAATCAAGAATGGGTATTTGGCAAATTTTAGAATAATTAAAAAATCAACGAGAATAGTTGATATTTATTCCGATAGATGGCGCAAGTCATCAGCAACTTTCAGTTGCATGATAAGGAGATGTCTTTTTCTTTTCATAATTTATGCACCTTGTCCAAGTACAAAATCACATTTGTACTATTTTTTTCACAATAAAAATTCTGCCTTCTTTCTCAACCTTCCCTAAGGAAGAAGTCTAAAAAGAAAGAAAAAAAAAAAAGAAGAGGAAAACCATCAATAACCAAACAGACGAAATTTCACATTCAATATTCTAATGTTCCAAACCACTAGGTATCACGTGACCATCCAATCAATGTACCTACATTCTACTTCCATTTTCTTATTCCATTTAAAAACGAAAAAAAAAATCCAACTTTTTTTATCATTAATAATGTTCCATCAGGTATAAGCACTCGTAAAATTATGTCGTAAATCCAAACTGATAATGGTTACATTTAAAAAAAAAATCTAAATTGTGGGATTAAAAAAAAATACGATGTTATTTTTTAATCTTAAATAAGAAAAAAATCAAAAATGCAAAGATGTCCTCAGTTTTCTATAAGATAAACCAATCCGATTACACAGAAATTAAAAGATTTTTATTGATTTAAATTAAATTCACAGAGTAAAACGACGGTGTTAAAATGAGAAGTGCTTCTCAAGTTTATTTTCTCTATTCAAGATTCCTGAGAATTTTATTTTTAAATCATAGAAGGATTGTTTTAAATTAATTGAGAGAGATGTGTTTTAATTCAATGGAAGATGGGAGGTACAAGATTAAATCAATAATTAATTATTTTTCCTTTGAGAATTTCATTAGATTTTAAGGAATTATGTGTTAGAAGAATTTGTGACCCCCTCCCCTTACGTCATAGAATTCCGATGTTCAAGGTAATCAAATTTCTTATTTGGTCAAAACATTTATTAATTAATATATATTGCATATTCATAGAGTGAGAAAATATTTAGAGAATAAATTTCCCAGCTGTTATTATTTTAAAAAGGTTTTATTATCAATATTATTATTATTATTATAGAGCTCTAAGAAGCGGTCTGACAGATTAAATTGGCGAAACCGCTGGGAGGGTTCACCACTGATGAGCCAAGCCCTCCCAATATTTTTTAATCGCCGTAAGAACAGTAGAAGTTTGTTTTATATGTAAAATAAACATTCGTGCTTTAATGTTTTCATTTCCTATATGTAAATATATATGTGGTTGGCTTTTCTTGATTAATCTAAAAAGGGAATTTGTTATAAGAAATTGTATTTATTTCAGACGCGTGTGTATGATTCTTTTTAAAATAAACAATTTTCTACTGCCCCCTTACTGCAAGGATAAATTAATGGGAGAGCCTGGCTCATCAGTGGTGAACCCTCCAAGTGGTATTTGTCTAATATTCCTGGAATAACTGAAAATTAACGGATTATTGATATTTATTCCGACAGATGGTGCAAGCTATCATCAACTTTCAGTTGCACGATTAGAAGAGATTTCTTTCTTAAAGGTTACTTAGTTGATAGGTCCCTCATCCTCCCTCTATCAGGAATATTTATAGAAGAAAAATCACAAGACTGAGGGAAGGTGACTTTCTTCTTTGTGCGATTTCATTCTATTAACAAATAGGGATATTAACGCATCATCTTAAGAATATCGCCACGCGGAAAATTAGGAAAGACAAACTTCGGGAAAAATATTTTTATTTAAGGCAAACTATGAATGATAAACAAAAGATAAGCAATGAGGGAAGTTTACATAAAAAATGATACTCTGTTAATAAAAATAATAAATACTTTGCTACATAACTCCTTCCCTATAGGAGCTGTGACCCACAGCTAGCAATTATTGTATAAACTGACATGGATCTGACGTGCTTCTGCCAAGGATTCCATCGAAGTCTTAGATCTTTGTCCCTAGTACCTTTGCGTACTTTTTCTTGCGGCGTGAAGAGCGGTTTTGTCGTCATATCGTCTATAGGGACATCGTCATCTTGGAGAGAAGTCTTGGCTTCGACAAGTCGGTGGAATCCTGGAGTCAGTCTCCGAAAATGTAGATCACAGCACCCATGGCTTCGAGGTCTTCTCGGCGATCTTCATTTTGTCTTCCCTAATTCCCATTTTTGATGTTTATATTTTGCTACTCTGTAAACATCCATCACTGCTCATATTTTTTATCATTCATAGTTTGTTATTGCCTTAAATAAATTGCTGTGTCATCCTGAAGTTTGTCTTTCCTAATTCTCCACGTGGCAGTATTTACAACACACAGAGGGGTTTCCAAAATTGATATTTCCATTCTACCTTTAAAAAGGTTATTTTAGTGAAACAACTTTACTTTCTAATTAGGGTTTCATTTGGATTATTATAATCGGATTTACGTGGTTTTCAAAATAGAAGGTATTTTTAATTTTTCATTTTAAGTACTTTTTGTTATCTTTCTTTCGATTTTCGAAAGTTTATAAAATATTTGGATTAGGATTATATAGACACTCATGGAAAAAACGTAAAGAAGCAGAAAGTCTTTGATGTCGCCAGTCGTCTATTTTTTATTTTTATTTTAAGGAGACAAGAAGCAATTTTGTTCAAACTTAGTATCTCGTGTGTCTTTAATAAAGGTCACTATGTTTCAAATATATTTCAGAGTTATTGTCTGAATCCCGATAAATATGCTATAAGGTACAGCTTTCTTAAGTTTTGTCCATGAGTGTATATTGTAATAGAAGGATTTTCATCTTCATATGGTCGATATATATTATGAATGCTTCCACTTAAAATATTAAATTTTCAATTCCCTATGTTGATACCATCCGTATAAAGGTAGGGTATACTATGGCGCAGTAGTTAGTGAAGTAAAAGAGAGGTAATGCGGCGGATGTCACCGAAGAAGGAAGGACAAGAGAGATGTTCCGAGCGACCAAATAAGTGGAACATCATCTGGATGACACATTTCAACCGACCATTAGAAGCCAGGTTCGGGACGCCACGGGTAATTCCAGGCTTCCGACGCCATTTCCGTCCACGGTTTTACGGCGATGTCGGAGTAACGGCCTCTTAAATTGTTTCTCCACCCTAATGGCTCTTGTTTTATGTGCTGTCAAGGGGCGAAATAATCTTGCTGATTGTCCCGTCACCTCCTGTGTCGCGGTGTCACCACTTTGTCTCCTCCTTGTAAAACAAATATCTGCCGTAGCTAATCATCTTCACGGATACCTCTCTGCCAATTCCAACATCTCCAAGACAGATATAAGATATTTGTCTGGAGTCTCAACGCATCGCCTTGAGTAGCATCTTGACGCGACCTATCTTTGTGAAGAGCTTTGACCTAGTCACCATACTGCTGAGACTGGCGTGTTCGAAAGAAGCTCAAGACACGCTGTGTGGGAGGGATAAGACAATATTGGCACCCCAAGAGATACATTCCTACGTGGTGAACTTCCCTTTCGACGATGCAGGTTGCTAAGGATCTGAGAAGCTGTCTCAGAGATCCTGGAGATGGACCATTTGACTATGGAATAACATTAGGTCCAGTCGCTTTTGTCACAGGAGACCGCAGAAATCTTCTACCATCAGAATTCCAGGCCACCTAGCGTTTGGGGATTTGGATGTCTCCATGCTCCTTCTCATTCGTACAGCACGTTGCAAACTTGAAATACATCAGGTTTCCAGGGATAAATTAAGAAAAAGGCATCTCCTGATCGCGTGCAACTAGAAGTTGCTGATGGTTTGCGTCATCCGACAGATGGCAACTTTTATTTACACGACCAGGAGAAACTTTTTTCTTAATTTATCTACATGATCCCTGTACAATTTCACTTTTGTATTATTTTTTTACATTCCAACAATAAATTTCTTTTTCTTTTCTTTTTTTTTCCCTTGAAGCCTGATATTTTCAACTTTAAAAATCTTTAAAATTTATGAAATAAAGATGAGAGTCTAAAAAAATCGATTTAGTCTGATAGATGGCGCAAACCATCAGTAAAAATTAACTAAAAGGTTGATAGGCACATAGAGTGTGCTAGGAATAAAAAATTATAAAGATTTTAAGTTATAATATAAGTGCTACATTATAAAACTACATTTGCATATATCGTTTCAGGGATAAATAAGAAAAAATGTAGTCAATAAATATTCAATGGAATAAATGTCGATTCATTATTGAAAAAAAAAAACAATATTAAAGAAAGAAAATATCACAACCCAATAAACAGGTATTAATTGAAAAGTTGGGGAAAAAGAGAGATTTAGAAAAAGATTTAATTCTTCCAATTATAGTTCTGATTAAATTTATTCTTATCGTGAGAAGGGGATTAAAATTTGGAGGGAAGTTTTAATACTCGGAGTCAATTAATTGGAGTGGCTCCATCTACCGGCCGTGTAGCTAACTAAATTATGACCCAATAATACCATTGATTTTATACCGACCTCGTTCCAATATTTCAAACAGGGAATGAAGAGGGTGGTTTTTTTACTTATCTTAATTTGTGATTATTCTGTGGTGATAGGTTTTTTCCATTATCTTCACTTTTGTAAAGATAGAGGCTGCCTGGCCGGAATTCATAATTCTTCAAATTAAAGATACTTTGACCAGTAAATCAGTAAAAATATTTACTGGCCGAAGTATCTTTAATTTGAAGAATCTTCATTCTTGTAGTAAAATAATACTACTGGCTTTTCATTATATCTTAGTTATTAATATCATTATTTTAAAAGCTTTTATTTAAATCTTGCAATCGATTTTTTTTTTCAATTAAATTTACAACACAAAAAATCGCATCATTTGAATATTTTCTTGGAATTCTGCATTCTCTGAACTTACCAATCATTTGATATCTTAATTTTAAGGGGAAATCAAAAAGGGGAAATTTCTATGCCAATCTTAGGTGCTGGAATTTTAAAGTATGTAAATACAGTTATATTAAAAATATTCTTAAAATAATTGAAAAGTTTTAAACACGATATATCGAGTTATTATCTTGATACTCCTGTTAAAGACTGACAAGTCTGAAAGCTTGAACATAAAAAGTTGAACAAGAAACTTAACCCTAGAAGCTTTGTTTATTTTATAATAACGATATAGGAATGATTGCAAAATGTTTCTTTATTAATCTAAAGAATGTTTCTTTATCTTAAATAAACATTTTACAATCATCCTGATTAAATACAGTTATATATGCACAAAGGAACTGTATAAACTCTAGTATGCAAATAATCCATATATATGTAGATAGGATGGAATATTATTCCTTTAAGGAGTCCTTTATGTTTTATTGCCTGTTGAAGGACATCTTAGCACCCGAAATCAAGTCAAGCAGAATTCAATAAAATACAAACTCAGATTTTTTAATAATTAACGATTATTTAATAAAAAAGTGAAATTCTTTTATTTATATCTCAAGTAAAAGTACCAGTGGTACAGGCCATGATAATCATGGTGGGTAGTTATCAATTGTATTTTATTGTAAAGTGTTGGAATAGCGATCAAAATATTGGCATGGAGCATTGGAGGATCGACCAATCAACGGCCGCGGCGGCGCTGCGGTCGACGTCAAGATATTTAGTCTTTGTCCCTCGCCTTACTATATATACTTGCCTTTAAAATGTTGCTACTTTAACATCTTGTTTTAAGTTACTTTGTTTAATAAATAATCTTTTATTCCTTGATTCAATCTCAAACTTCAACAGGTTATGGTCCCAGCACGCTTCCACTGCGCCTAAAAGGATTAACCGCCAGCAGTGAGTAAGCCTTTGTTTTGCTCGAAGTTTAGGCGTCAACCGCCAACCATAACCCTAGTTTATTTTTGTCGTTGGCCGATTCCAAGACAAAGAAGATGAGCGAAGATTGTCTTTCAAGGATTAAAGTTTTTAATGGTGAAAACTTTTCACTATGGAAATTCCAATTCAGGCTTCTTATGGAACAACAAAAATTACTAGAATTATTGGAAGGCTTAGAAATAAAGCCGAATGTTGTTTCCTCCGACAGTAACTCTGAAAGTTCACTACAGAATTGGAAATCAAAGGACGTTAAGGCAAGGATGTTATTATCACAGGCAATCGAATTAAAGTTTCTTCAGCCCCTGATGAACTGTACTTCCGCTTCACAAATGTGGCAGAAATTACTTGCTATTCATGAACAAAAATCCGAATTTACTATTGGCCTACTTTGGCAACAATTCTTCGATGCACGATTGACATCGGAAACAATAAGTGATTACATAGCAAAAATTGAAAATATTTCTGCACAAATTTCACAAATGGGCGGAACCATAACGGAAGATCAAAAGGTAGCAAAAATTTTAAATACTTTGCCTTCGAGTATGCGCTACTTTGTTGCAGCGTGGGAATCGTTAGATTCGAAAGCTCAAACTCTTAACAATTTAACTGCAAGACTTTTGATTGAAGAAACAAGGAATCAACAAAGCGGTTCTTCTAAACAAGATGAGGCCTTATTACACAGGCAAGCACGAACTAAGCCTAAAGATACACAACGTTCTTTTCAAGATGCCAAGAAGAACACTAAATGCCACTATTGTCACAAAATTGGACATTGGAGCCGCGAATGTAGAAAAAGATTAGCTAATGAGAAAATAAATCCAAAAATCTTCATGATTCAAAAGGAAGTTCAAGTGATTATGGACTTATTTTGTGCGATAATCAAGTAGAGCCCAATGATATTTGGTATGCTGACAGCGGTGCAAGCTGCAGCATGACATTTCGACGAGAGTGGTTCAAGACCTACACGCCGTTCACCAGTGATCATCCAATCTACTTGGGAGACAACTCGACACTACTTGCAGAAGGCATGGGAGACATCGAGATTCAAGCCTACGTCGACGGTGGATGGTACAATACGTACATAAGAAATGTGCTCTACTCGCCGCAACTAAAGAAAAATTTGTATAGCCTTTCTACGTCCACAAGAAGAGGATTCAACGTCATTATCAAACATGACAAGCTACGGATCTTCATGGATAATGACCTAAAAGCCGTAGGAGTGCGTCATGACGGCCTCTACAGGATGCTCTTCAAGGTTACGTCATCATCACAAGGATACATCACCAGCGAGAACAAGCTTCAGTTGTGGCACGAGAGACTTGCGCATCTTCCAGTTGCTACACTTCGAGAGATGGCGACCAAAGGATTGGTGGATGGTCTGCAGCCTCAAGATTTAGAGGGAGAATTTTTCTTCTGTGAAGGATGCCAACTTGGAAAAGCCCATAGAAAGTCGTGCTATCCCTGAGATGGCAAAAACTACCAGCTAGGTGAGTTTATTTATGCTGATATTTGTGGCCCAATGCAGACTCAATCATTAAGTAAATATCTGTATTTCTGCTTATTTAAAGATTACTTTAGTGGTTATCGCCATATTTATTTTATTAAAAACAAATCAGATGTGCTAGATATATTCAAAGAATATGCTACTCTAATCTATACTCAAACTGGAAATAAGATAAAAGTTCCTAGGACTGATAATGCGCTAGAATTCAAAAGCGATAATTTTGCAGATTTATGTAAAAGATTTGGGATAATTCACGAATTCACTGCACCTTATGTGCACGAACAGATAGGACGTATAGAAAGAGACAATCGTACGATTGTGGAAGCAGCCAGGTCCATGCTAAATTCACGAAATCTTCCAGGATTTTTTTGGGCTGAGGCATGTAACACAGCCACTAATATTCTAAATAGAAGTGCGACTAAGCAAACCCCTGGAACGACACCTTATGAACTTTTCTTTGGCACAAAGCCTAATGTAGCTAACTATAAAATATTTGGCTGTAATGCTTATATGCATATTCCCAAAGAAAACCGTAAAAAGTGGGATAATAAATCGATAAAACTTATGTTTTTAGGTTATGAGAATACAAGCAAAAATTTTAGATTATGGGATTGGAAAACTAGAAAAATAAGAATTTCTAAAGATGTCACATTCGATGAGAAAGCTACTACACATTCAGATAGAGAATCTACCAAACCCAAAGAAATAATATTTCAGATTAACAGCGCTCCGGATGAATCACCAGTTGCGACAGCAAACATTCCAGTGCAGGAAATGCCGCCAGTATCCGATATCAGTTCGCATCCAATGATAACACGCTCTAAAGTTTCGAATAGGCAATGTAACTTTGCGCTCGCTGATGAACCCAGTAACTATATAGATGCAATAACGAGTTCAGATTCAGAAAGATGGAAATTAGCCATGGATGAAGAGATTGATGCATTAAATAAAAATAAAACATGGACTTTAGAACGTTTGGCAGATGGTCATAAACCTATCGGTTGTAAATGGGTTTATAAAATTAAAACGGAGTCCGATGGTACAATTCAACGGTTCAAAGCCAGATTAGTTGCAAAAGGCTATTCTCAAATCAAAAATGTTGACTATTTCGATACGTTTAGCCCAGTAGTCAGGTATGATTCGTTACGCATTCTTTTATCACACGCTGCTTCTGAAAGGATGTTTCTTAAGCAATTCGATGTAAAGACAGCTTTTCTCAATGGCGAATTAGAGGAACTTGTTTATCTTGAACAACCAGAAGGCTACAAGAGAGATGATAATAGCTGCTATAGATTACATAAAAGTCTGTATGGTCTTAAACAATCTTCTAGAAATTGGAATAAGAAATTTACCAATTTTTTGAATAGCCATAATTTCAAAACATCAGACGCCGACCCGTGCATTTTCATTGGAACACACAATGATTCAAATGTTATCTTAGCTCTCTATGTTGATGATGGAATTATTCTATCTAAAGATAAAGAGGCAATAGCTATTATAATGGATGAGTTAGAACACGCATTTGAAATTACATCTGGAAGTGTTAACTTTTTTGTTGGGCTACAAATAGAGCAGTCAGAAGATAGGGCAAGTATTTTCATTCACCAGTCATCATATATTGACAAAATTTTGAGTAAATTTAATATGGCTGACTGTATTCCTGCTTCGGTGCCTATGGATCCTTCTGTCATCTTAACAAAGCAGGACTGTCCTACTCCAGAACAAAAGGAAAAGATGCCTAAATTCCCTTTTCGAGAAGCTGTTGGATCCCTTATGTTTGCATCATGTGTTTCACGTCCAGATATCACTTATGCAGTTTCACAAGTGAGTAAATTCCTAGAATATCCAGGACCTGCACATTGTACAACAGTGAAGAATATTTTCCGTTATCTGAAAGGCACTCCACACATGGGAATTCTCTTCACTGGACAAGACCAACTTGTTGGCTACTCTGATAGTGATTTTGCTCGTGATGTTGACTCCAGAAAAAGTACGACTGGTTATGCCTTCATGATGAACGGAGGAACTGTTTCTTGGGCAAGCCAACGACAACCAATTATCGCACTTTCAACCACCGAAAGTGAATACATCGCTGCCTGCAGTGCTGCTAAGGAATTGATTTGGATCAGAAGACTTCTACAGGGCATCGGCTGTGATATTACTAAAGAAACTGAACTTTATATCGACAACCAAGCAGCAATAAAACTTGTTGAAAATCCAGTATTCCACAAACGAACGAAACATATTGATGTTCGCTACCACTTCATTAGATCCAAACATGAAGAAGGTGAACTTAAAGTGCATCATGTTTGCAGCTCAGAACAGCTAGCTGATATAATGACTAAACCTCTTCCACGTAACCAATTCCACTACTTAAGAGGTCTACTGAACATTTTGGATCGAGAGGGAGTGTTGGAATAGCGATCAAAATATTGGCATGGAGCATTGGAGGATCGACCAATCAACGGCCGCGGTGGCGCTGCGGTCGACGTCAAGATATTTAGTCTTTGTCCCTCGCCTTACTATATATACTTGCCTTTAAAATGTTGCTACTTTAACATCTTGTTTTAAGTTACTTTGTTTAATAAATAATCTTTTATTCCTTGATTCAATCTCAAACTTCAACATAAAGTGTACCACATGTGAACACATGTTGAGAGCAATTCGAATTTTGTTCTAACACAAGGTGCTAGAGCCCCGTTTGGTTACTTGCACACTGGTGTGGAGTTGAAATTGTTAAAGAATCAGAGGCTATTAAAACAGGAAAAAAGTGTCCAATGTGAGATTCGTTCCCGTGTCGTTATTGTCATAATAGACGGTGTTCCTCCACTATCCCCGTAAAATGAGATTGCGTCAGGATAGAAAAAATATATTTTAACGAACGTTTCGGGTGAATATATCAATCCAAAATTTGCCAGGAGTGAATTAATATAAACGATAGAAGTCATAAACTATTTTCAATCGGAGCTGCGTTATCACGTGAGCTTCCCAAATTTCAAAACACCAAGAATACGAATGGTATTCGACGAAACATTTATAAAAATAAATATTTTCTGTTGGATAAAATGTTCATTTTACACACACGATATTGTCTACCAGTCAGGAGGCAAACTCCATCCATTTATTTACATACTTAATTTGCATATGTGTAGACACACAACAGAGTTAGGAACAAGTGAATAATAAGTTTATATATATATTTGGAATCTTTGCAATCGGAGAAGTGACAAATGAATAGGAGAAATAAAAAATAGAATTAAATGGGAGATTAAGTTCCTAATAGTAAAAAGGAACTGCTGAAAAGAAATGATTAAGAAGATTACCTCATTGGATACTTTTTGTTGAATAAAAAAATGCTCCACTGACTAGCAGATCCTTGCAAAAGTCCAAATTCACCAGTGAGTACAAATAACTAAACAGTACTCTCGCACATTTGTAAGTGTAACAGTCGAACTGGTTTCTACGTGGGTAGACATGTAGTGTAAATACAGTAGAATCATTCTCTAACTACTACCCACCATGATCTGTACCACTTGTGTATGTACTAGGAATAATAATAATAACAAAGATTTAGTCAAGAGTTAAGGAGTAGGATTGGGGAAAACTCAGATTTGGAATGTAGACCCATGTTCCATGGGTTGGAGACATGGACTCTGCCCTGAAGAAAAACTAGAGCTATTTGAAATGTGGATTTGGGGGAAAACTGAAATGGATTGACAGGATCGAAGATGTCCTGAGAAGATAGAAAGAGGAAGTTGGCCTGTTGAATGTCATCAGAGAAAGAAGGATTGTATCAATCACGTTGCACGCATGAGACATATTACGGTTAAAATTATTCTAAGATAAGATGGATAATTCCTTTTTGATTACATATAATAAATACTAATTCCTTGAAAATATAAGAGAACCTTAACATTTCTTTAATAAAAAAAGAAAAAAAAAGGGGTGGAAGGGTGCTAAAATTGAAGATAAAATTAAGAATTAAAAAGTGACAAACTTTAGGGCATCGAATTCTTCAAAATTATCACATTATTTCTTCATTTGAGAGTTTTTAAAATAAATATATATAGAGAAAATAAATAATAAATAAAAATAATTATTGCGTTTCTACGTTTCGTGATTAACTATAAGAGGTAGATGTGTAATTAACAAACAATAAGAGAGGAAAAAAATTAATAAAGAGAGAATCTCTGTCAACACGGTTAATGGAAACCTGCAAAGAAATTCTAGAACACAAACAAACATTCCCCATCTAAATGGCATAAGGATTTACCACGTACTCCTCCTACCAATAAAAGATAGTGATGATGATAATAAGGTAAAAAATATTTCTCACAGATTGGTCGAGGATTTGTTTTAAGAAGTAAAGTGGTCTCCAAGAACGATTAGAAACCAGGAATAAAAAATGCGTAGTTGATATGAAGTGTGCCATTAGAGGTTGTGCACTTAAGCCAACCTCTTTAAAATAATGGATTGTTTGATTTAGGATTACATGGTATTGTTGAAGGCTAAGAATTTTCGATCAAACGTAGAGAGACGTTATTCATAATCCAAGATAAAATTGTGCAAAGCGTTTAAAAACTACAAATATTTTTTCAAAACGAATTTCTTTTTATTTTTAAACGCTTTTCACAATTTTATCTGGAGAAGACGTCATTTTAAAATAGAATTACATCTTTTTAAGGTGATGGCGAACCTACAATGGGAATGTAAGACAGAAAACGATTTCAAATCTCTCTTTTACTTAAATAAATATATATTCCATTTAATATATCAGTTTTAAGATTGGTTTGCGGCATCTAGTGGAACAGAAATCAATTGACGTTGATTTAGCCTGTTCCCTGATATTACTGAAATATATATTCCATTTATTATATCAGTTTTAAGATTGGTTTGCCACTTCACCATTGTCTCTCTAAGATGATCTATCCGTTATTGTCACCTGGTGGTAGGACATTGTCTTCGTTTCTCTCTTCACTTGGTCCACAAATGTAGTACGAAAATGTAGACCAAAAGTATTCAATAAGTAGACAACAAAAAGCCAAAGGGTATATAGGTAGACAACTAAAAGCCAAAAAGGAATATAGGTAAACAAAAAGACAAAGGGTATATAAATAGACAAAAAGACAAAGGGTATTATATAAGCATGCAAAAGGCCAAATGGTATATAATTAGACAAAAAGCCCAAGTGTATATACGTAGACAAAAGCCAAAGGGTATATAAGCAGACACAAATAATACAAGAAGTATATGATAAATATACAAGATATATATAGACAAGTTGTAAATAAGGATTAGACAAGAAGTAAGACGACACAGAACTAGAGCATCTACAATGCCTTATACCTTCAAAACCAGTATGTAAATATAAATCACCAGCGGAGCCCCTTACAAGGCACAGAGCACCGTTTTATAATGTTCATTTTTATAATATAATACCAAATATTGAATCAATAATCCCTTCACTAACTTTAATAACGGACTACTTGATGAGGGAAGAGTATCTTTGAATTTTAAGATACTCTTCCCTCATCAAGTAGTCCGTTATTAAATACCAAATATACATATCGTATAAGTCCCATGATAATTATAATGTAAGCGAAATAGAAATCTATACGTATAGAAGCTGTCATTAAGTGTTTTCTTTTAAATATCAAACTCTTCCTGATCATAATAATGATTGTATAAATTTTATTTTAAAAATATATAATGATAAAAATTATTTTGATTATGTGAATAGAGTATATTTTAAAACTAAAGGAAAGGTACAAAGTTTATTTTCTCTTAGAAAATACTCTAGAAAATATTTTCAATGGACCATGTATTTATTATATACATAATAACCATAAATATATACATATAATTTAGTGGTTATAATTTTAACAATATATTAAACCTTTTTAAAACTATATGTGTGTAAATAAACTTTATTTATTGTATAATTATTGCTCTAAAATGTAAATTTGAAAAACTTTCACTCTCTCTCTCTCTCTAAAACTATAAATAATTTGTATATATATTTTAAAACCATGTATATAAATTAGAATAAACATTTACACGCAAATATGCACATAGGATATAGCGTGTGTTTTGTAATAAATAAATAAATGTATATATTTTTGTGCTAATATGAATTAAATAATTCCCAGCCTTCATAAAAATCATCAAAAAATTAATAAATATATAAACAGACATTCTATCAATCACCTGTCAATCGATCAAAAATTAAGAATGTCTATGATAAAAAAAGAGGGAATTGACAACCCTGGAATAGTACCTGCCGACTTTACAAAACTGTCGCCAAGGTAAAACGAAGCAGACGATATTAACTTTCTAACCGTTGCTTCCTCTCTCGTTTGGCACTTTTTTTCCTTCTCTTTTCGGCACACAGGCCAGTTCGTCTGTCAAATATTAAATTGTTCTGTCAGCGTTGGAGTGGCAGAAAATAAACTTTAAAACTAAACTTTTGGCCCCTTTTATTCGAGAACTTTGCTATTTAATCATATAATCCTTTTCTAGAAAATTCGCTCCAACGCTGCCCCTTCAATTTTAAAAACTTCCTATTAGTTGAAGATTTTTGTTTTCAATTCTTCCAATCTCCGACCGAGATAGAAAAATTGGCTTTACGCTTTAAAAATAATAATTGCCAAAGTTTTCAAAAGAATGAAAGTAAACTTCAAGAGACAAATTAAAAAATAATAAATCCTTATTTAAAAACCTAGTTAAACAATAAATATACAGGAAAAACCCATTGTTATTATACTATTTTGGTACATTTGAACGTATTTTTTATAGTTCAATATAATTTAAATATTTGGTAAAAACAAAGATCAGTCTTGTATCTGAGGGTTCGTTTGTAATTAATATATTAAATCTCGAAATTCTAAACAGAATATTTTGAAAATTATCCTTAAAAATTATACTCCAACACTGAAGTATATTTGAACAACATTTCAAAGGGTCAATGTGTGTTTAAAAAAATAATTATAACTTTCCAATTCATTAAAAATCTGTACTTCCACAAATCGATGAAAATAATATTTATAAATATGAAGACACCATTCTCCCGCCATAATAACAATGATTTTATGATAAAAATGCTTTTAATTTTCTGTTTTTAGCGTCACATCATTAGAGAATATTCACATGAAATATTTCTGTTTCAAATAAAGATATTTGAATATAGGTGCATATATATACCTGTGTGGAAAAGCAGAGTTCGCCTCTACCGTCAAAATAAAACATCAAAACCTGACGCCATCTATTGACCGTCGCCGCAAACTAGCGGAATCTGATCGGTGACAAAGCCACAACACCAGCTTTGGTAAACTGAGAAGCGTCCACCTAGGGACCATGATTTCAGACTAATGGCCCTCGTCAGCATAGGGCGGACTTTATTCCATGAGATCCATTAAATATCTAATGGAATTTTCACAATCTGCCAAAGAGGTGTTTTTATGACCAAGTGTCTAGGCCAAATCTAGATATATGACGTGAATGTTACTATAAGACGCCGCACAACTCTTTTTATTAATTGTATAAAGTAGATTTCTGGCAAGCCCTTCCTCAGTAAACTTTAAAAAGGTAATGGAGAGAGATTATATAGCATTTTAAAGATGAATCTATGCGAATTTAGGACATAAGAATTTAAGAATTTACATAATTGAAAATATTTGAAGAACTATGAAAAGGTTGATGAACTTAGTGAATAGAGAAATGGACAGATTATTGTTATAGATATGAATATACATATACATACAGATATTCAAAAAATATGCATATATCGGATATATAATTATTTTATTGTTCCCTATTTCGAGGGGCAACTCGCCTTTCTTTATCGAGGATGTTTGTGTTTTTTACTGAAACATGCGCGCACGCGTACACCACTCTCGTTCTACAAGGCCAATAAAATAATTGTATCTTCGATTTAAATATTACATTCAATATATATACAGCTAATAATTATATATAATATAACATATCAACACCATTATTATTATTTTGTCCACACATTGTACGTATATCAAAATAGTAAGCATTAAGATTTGTAAGATTTGAATGTGTGAATTTAATTCCAAGATACAAAACTAGGATTTTAACATGACCTTGAAATGATTAACCGACAATAATGCTTTATCATTGTCACTTGATTGCGTCGCGAGAATGTGTTAAAAGAGAAAGCCATGGAACTATTGAAAATAAATTGGTCTGGAATCTCTATTCAGTCAATATACGATAACTGCACCGCTAACTAAATAGGAGAAACAAACAGAACCATCAGAATGAAAGAACATAGCAGGGGTATAAGAAAAAAAGACCCTAAATCACTCATAGCCCAACACATAATAGAAACTGGTCACAAATTTAATCTATATAATGTTGAATGCCTTTATCAGAACATAGAAAACAGAAATTATATATTTATACCATCTCAATAAAACAGTATAAACATTTAATTAAAAAGGCATATATTGGATTAAAATATCATTTATTTTACCAATATTTCAGTTGGCTGAACGCCAACCTTTATCAAGGTGTTATAACATATTTAATGTGTGCCAACAACAAACTCAGCGCCACAGTATAAACATTGACCTCACAGTTTATCCACATTACAAGAAAAGGTAATAGATGATTAGCTCATATTCAAACACAATGATAATATCAACGAACTGTTTGCCATCAAAATATCAGTGAATATTTGAGATGAATTTATAGAAGTAACATTCAATGAAAGTCTGATAGGCTCGAATCCAGTTGCACGTAAGGGATTTTACACAAATATCTATTTTGAAATGTTTATACTTAAGAGTAACGCCTGTGGAAGAGGTTTTCAACTCGAAAACCTTCGGATACCAGTCAAATGATGAAGAAACAGTTTGTGTGTGTGGAGTATTTGATTGGGTATTTTAATATAAAATATTATTCGAACGAAATAATAAAAAGTGTTCAGTCTCTCTCTTAATATTGACATTTATTTATTGTATTCAATTATTTATATATACATTACATAGTTAGTTATCTTTGTTTATAAATTTATTATATTTCATTAGCTGTGTAGCCTTTTCCCCAATAAGATTTTAAGACATCTGTGGCTCATTGAAGCGCTCGATTCGTAACATTTCAAAACAAAAACCTCTTAAAGATGAAAAATAGTCATTCCATCAAGATATTGACAAATAAAATGCAATTATTCATTCCAGAATTGGCCCAATCACTTAAAAGACAGTTAAGTTTTATAAATAATTTACACGAACCATTTTTGAATGCATTAAGCATAATTGTGTCAACAGTTATCCAAAAATAAATAAAAAATTAACAGTGTGTATATACAACAACAACAGCTTTATTAAGACCCTTTAGTCTTATACAGATTCTCCAAGCAGAAATATAGGATACATGCAGGGAAAACAATGATAGAACTTAATGGTAAAATAAAATTTATATATAGAGAAAATTTTATATAATGACAATCAAGCTAATAGATTAATCTGGGCAAATTGTAGGCAAAGAAAGTTGCTATACATGGATTTACCACGGATTCTCGTGTTAGGTCTTGTGGAGTTATTTGGTAGCAGCTCTGAGACTTAGCTATGTAGAACTTTTCCTAGTCATCATCCCCGCCCTTGGCATTGCCGGTTGGACTTCACTTGTAAGCATTTCGACCTGTGAGTCAATTGTGGAGTCTTCCACTAGTAAATTAGTTGAATCCCTCAAGCTGCCCTTGTAAGATGTAGCCTTGTCAGCTGTTCAGGAATACTTACCAACAGAACGAAACTTTGTATTATCTTTTGCCTTTATATTGTTTAGACCATTAAATTTTGGGACAAGTGGTAGATGATCCGAATAAGGCATGCATTCAATAGTAAGCTCAACAATCAGCTCAAGTAGTGCAGGCGAAACAATAGAAAGATCTATAACTGAGGATCGTTGAGTTGAAGAATAAAAGTAAAGTTGCCATATTCATCACTGATAGATCTGCCATCTATTACCGTGAGTGAACTGTCATCAAGGAAATAATAATTCTACAGAGTATATTTCAGGAGATTATTCTATGAGGATTGTTCCTTAGTGATGTAACATTTTATTTTGATAATTAGGATGTTTATGCTGAGCTACAAGTGCAGATTGGCGACTTTTATTCGTTTTTGGAAATGAGCAATTATGTGATAGTTCTTGTCTAGGTTGTCGCAAAAATTCATCCTGAGAAAGATATTTTAACTGTGAAAAATTAGGTTGGACGGTGGTACAGTATGAATGCTATCCGAAGTTTGCTATAATGCATCCCCGTTGGAGCTGACAACGCGGCCATTTAAAACAGAGTAGCTTATGCCACGGACAATTAGCCTGTTATCTCTTAGTTTGGAAACAGTTCCCTTGCTCATGAGTTCCTTTTGCTTGCCAATTAGCAATATCCTTTGGTCTCTAATAGTTGGAGGGTATCTTTATTTATGAATATTTTTTTGTTCTTGAGTCTGAAAGCGTTCCTAAAAAGCAGAAGTCTTTGCTTGAAATCAGGCACCTCAATAAGCAGCGGCGAGTAAGATTTTTTGTCAATCTTCGGCACTGTTCTATCCTAAGATCTTCAGAAATTTGCATCGTGTTTGAAATCAGATCTTAGATCAAACCTCGAGATTCTTCAGTGGTTTCGCCTTCTGCTCCTTCCAGTCCGTAAATAATCAAGTTCTTTTCCCTCTGCCTCATCTCTTCAAGATCCAACCGTCTCTCGAGATCAGATATTCTTTTGTATTGAGCGAGATAGCTTTAGAAGTGGTTTCCAATGATGACTCGAAGTGTTGTAGGCGCTGATTTATTTTGTCCAATCCTTGTTCTACCGAAACAAGTCTAGTCTCCATTTTTTTACCAAAGTCATCTATCTTAGTTGAAAGTGCTAAAATTAGATCATGCAAATTTTTATCTTTGCCCGCATCTAATGTTGTTTGTCTCGTCTGTTTGGGGCCAGGATTTGGTTCAATACCTGACATTAGCAGTAGCATTAAAATAATACATCGACTGGTTTCCTTTCCAGCATGAGTAAAAGAGATAGCCTTGAAGTTAATTTCATAATAAACAAAAGTTTTAGCGCGAAAATTTACATATCAAGTGATCACAGCAGCTTCTCTCGCAAAAATGAAGATATTAATTATAGAAATAAATAAAATCAGCTTCATGATCTTCGTAGAGAATATATAAACTATAGGCCAACGGCAGGATACTCACAAGAAGGCGTAACCCAAGTAGAAGCACAAAAAAGCAAATAATAAGTTTAAAATATTTACTTATCGGGAGCCGAAGAATTTCACGACCGCTCAACTTGGCCACCCAGCGGAGAATCCAAGAGTGTTTTATATTTTTATTGGATAAAGCAAGCTTTCGAGCTACAACGGTTTTCTACTGGCTTAATAATGTCCATTGAAGGAATATAAACGGTTTATTAAACAGATATTCACCTGTCATCCACATTTGTTTGTATTTATCCAATTGACTTTGATTATCCAGCATAGAAGCATTGCAGCTCGAAAGTTTGCTTTTTTTTCCAATATAAAAAAAGATTTCTGATTTTTTCATTGAATTATATATTTTTTATTTTATCGGCGACCCTTTCTACCTAAACGTCGTAAATAAAATTTGAAAAATTGTTAAATAAATCATATATAGGTTAATTACAAAATTGTGGTGTTCTCCATGAAATGTAGTTAAGATATTTCCCCCATATTTATAATAAAGCAATGGGTGTGAGAATTGTAGATGTCAGTCGAAATGTCTCTATTGTGAGAAAGTTACACCGCAACTAATGTGTTATTTCTAAGGTCTGGACTTCTCAAGTATTTGCCGTCCATTTCGCCACTCTGGCTTTCAATCCGCTCTGTTGACTTTCTACTCCCCCAGCTTTTTAACTCTATCTTTGTGGAGGTTCTACAATGACACTTGTCCCGGGTGATAATCATGGTGGGTAGAGATTTATAGCTGTTTTTTAAACTGCAAGTGCAACACTTGTTAGATACTGTTTGGTTGTTTGCATTTAACTGGGGAATTAAAACCACAGTGTCAGGTTGGTACTTTCATATAGTGATATAGAATACTCGTCAATTCTATGTGGAAGAATTTTACTGAGCGTTCATTCGGCGTTCCACATTTCCAAGGTAGAATGGTGCTGAAACTATGAGGAAAATTAATACAAAGCAATAACGCGTCATCTATATAATACAAATGAAAACACCAAAAAGCGAATGTTTCACAAATAAATCAAACTTTACTGTCTTTACTGCGATGAAAGAATATATTGGGAGAGCTTGGCTCATCAGTAGTGAACCCTCCCAGCGGTTTCGCCAATTTAATCTACCAGACCGCTTCTTTAGAGCTCTAATACTGTATTGGATATCATTCTGCTTTTATATTCAACACTGAAGGTTTGAATCTTAGAAATGTGTTATATGAGAAAACTATGGACATAAGCTTTTAGGACAGTAGAATTAAATATTTGAATCGAGCAATGCTCTTCCGCAAAAGAAACACGACTGGCGACTTTATAGACTTTTAACTTCCTTAAGGTTTTTCCATGAGTGTATATCTATAGAATAAACTAAAATTAATTTGCATACCTTTTCAAATACAACAATTTACTGCGTTTCAGCGACCCACTAAGAAAACTATTTTGCTAATGCTAACATGTAAGTCAAATCATTTTCTTGGAAAGAGGGGACAGCGGGCGACGTCGTGGAAATAAAGTGCAGAAAAAAATCTGAAGAAAATCATTTATAACGTAAATATAAAGTCAATTTGAAAAATGGTATTCACCTTATCTATTGATTGTGATGCTAATTCTGAAATAAAATAAAACAATGTGGCCACCGATTTTTGCAAAAGTTTAACCCCACCAATGAGTGCAAGTTACCAAACGGGGTTCTGGCACACTTGTAATGTCGGACTACGTTCTACATGTATAGACATGTGGCGTACCTACAGTGAAAGCAGCCGATTACTACCCACCATGATAATTTTTTAATTGCTGTTATTGTTTTGGAATGTTCTATATTTGTGCCATTGGTTTAGTCGTTGTAATTCTAAAGATATATTGGGCTTATGATAATATATGTGTGTAAATAATCTGTAATCTGTAAAAAATCTGTAAAATATTGCTCTAAAATGTAAATTTAAATAACTTTCACTCTTTTTCTCTCTAAATAATTTGTATATATATTTAAAAACTATGTACATAAAATAGATTAAACATTTACATGCAAATATCCACATAGGATATAGCGTGTGTTTTGTAATAAATAAATAAATGATGTTGTGTATTTGGGGTAAATGTCCTCACCATAGATTCTGATATTTGTAAATAAAGGAGGTAGATATATCTACATTGATGTGTCTACAGGGGAGTTTTCCCTCAATGAAGAGTGTGTAGAGACTATGTGGCAGATGTCAGGACGAGTCAGTACTTACCCCCTGCTGGGCCTCGTACAGTAGACGGCGGTGCTGGTCTGTGGTCGGGTCGTCCAGCTGGGGAGTGAATGAGATCCGCTGGTCCCCCAGCCTGTCGATCCTCACGGCCACCACCACGGACAGCACGCCTGCACACACATATATATCACCGTCAGTATATTATGTAGGTTGGTGGGTGGAGTAGTGGTCTAGACTGTCCATTGTCGATAGCTCCGACCCGGGATCGAATCCCGCAATGGACACTTTTTTTCTAGAGTGAATATATGCTTCAACGATCTCCGCTTCTTACAAAAGTCCAACCCCAATATATAATACAAGTAACTAAACGGTTATATATCACCAAGAGTTACATATTTGTGATTGGTTGATGGAGTAGTGGTCTAAACTGTCTATTGTCGATATCCATTGATCGAATCCCGCATTGGACACTTTTTTAAAAATAATAAAACAAATTTCTTCAATGCCCACCCCCGCTTCTTACAAGAGTCCAACCCTACTAATGAGTGTAAGTAACTAAACTGTTATATATCACCTACAGTTACACTTATCGAGTTGGTTGATGGAGTAGTGGTCTAGACTGTACTTTGTCGATAGCTACGACCCGGGATCTAATCTCGCATTGAACACTTTTCTTTTTCTAATAAAAAAAATGTTTTTTTTTTTTGCCCCCGCTTCTTATAAAAGCCCAACCCCACTAGTAGTGTAAGTAACTAAACTGTTATATATCACAACCAGTTACATTTTTGGGATTGGTTTATGGAGTAATGGTCTAACCTGTACATTGTCAACAGATCCGACCCCGAGATCGATCCAATCCCGCATTGGACACTTTTCTTTTTCTAAAAAAAAGCTTTAATGATCCCCGCTTCTTACAAAAGTCCAACTCCAATATATAGTACGAGTAACTAAACTGTAATATATCACAACCAGTTACATTTGTGGAGTTGGTTGGTGGAGTAGTGGTCTAAACTGTACATTGTCGACAGCTCCGACCCGGGATCGAATCTCGCATTGGACACTTTTATTTCTCTAAATAATAAAAAAAATGTTTTCAATGACCTCCGCTTATTAAAAAAGTTCAAACCCTCAGTGAGTGCAAGTCTTCTTCTTCTATTCTTCTTTCTTATCTCCTATCAATCATATTAGGGTATCAAGATTGTAGAGATTGTTGATGGTGTCTGCGGGGATAAGTAGAGCTCATCAATGGATGAGTCAATACAGTCAATGATGTGGTTTGAGTTTGCAGGTTGAAAATTGCAAACGAGTGACTGCAAGTAACTAAACGGATTTTTGACACGTTTTTAAGTACAAAAGTCAAACAGAGCTTTCTACACATGTAAACATGTGATGCAATTACAATAAAAGCCGTCGCTAACTACCTACCACGATTATCATGACCTGTATCACATAGAATACTTGAAATAAGTAAAAAAAGGCAGTACACTTACAAGTTTTCGAGGTGAGAATCTTCAACAGGCCTCATTTTACTGTTACCTGTTCAAAGGATTTCATCTCTAAAGCTTTACTATCATACACCACAGTAAAATAAACACGTAGCTAACCATTCCTATTTTTTAAAAATATATATTTAGTGACGGTAAAGTCATATACATACATTCCTAGTTGGAGTCTTCACAAACTTCCATATTTTTTTATAATGTAGATTAAACTGGCGAAACCGCTGGGAGGGTTGGTTCATCATTGATGAGACGGGCCCCCTCTCAAAAGTAACTGAAGTTAGGAAGTCACTTATCATTATAATTAATAATTAAAATATTGTAGCGTAGAAATCAAGTCTTTTTATATCTGAGGATGTGAAATTATTTATTGATGACGTCACGGCGACTAGTCGACAAATATTAACAAATTAACAAAGGTATCTACAGCTAGAGAATCCTGAGCAAGCAATCAAAAATATATTTTATCATTATTTTACATAAACAGATTAATATATATTTATATAATCTGTTGAATATTTTCATTGAATAATTAAATTAAATAATAAATTATTTCTTCGCCACAATATGAAACAATTATTTTTGGACAATGTGTGTCTTTTTACCTCTATAGAAGTTATTTCAATGATAAAAGTTAATGAACGAGAGGGCTTAGCTCATCAGTGAACCCTCTCAGAGGTTTCGCCAAATTAATCTCTAAACCAACTATTATTGTACTGGATTTGTTGAATACAATAGTAAGAGCGGTCTGTAGATTAATTTGGCGAGATATCTGAGAGGGTTCACCACTGATGAGCCAAGCCCTCTCATTCAATAACTTTTATCATTGCAGTAAGAGGTCTGTAGAAGTAAAAAGAAACACATTGTCAAAAATCATTGTTGCTTATTTTAACAATAGATGGCAATTAAAATTGATGAATGTAATGAATCATTACTCCCATTGTTGAGAATTTTGCATGAACCATATTCCGCCAACTTTTTATTTGTCTTATGTCAATCCTGTAGATAACTGTGGGTGAAGGAATGTAAGTTTGTGTATTTTCAATATTGGACTGTTGGCCGTCTTTGTAACGGTAGCTGGCATGCCTACAGGATATATAGTAAATTACCAGTGAGCACATCACTGATGGTACTCTGTGGAGTTGCCTTTTTGACTTATTGTAATATATATTGACATATATATTTATTTTTGTTTTATAATTTCATGTATGGCCTGAAAGACGAACAATAAGTGCTCCTCAGTGAAATAGGCCTTGAGGGACTTTCTTTGGAGCTCCTGTTGAATGAGGTGGTGAGAAACAGAGCTGGAGCGTTTGCGTTGTTCAAATTTTGGAAGACGGCTGAAGAGAAGAGGAAGTTATATACATAATCTAATTGATGTAAATAATTATATGTAAATTATCTTTGTCAGGATTAGAATGACGAATCCTGTATGGGACTTTGATTCCAATAAAAGGCTTGTTGCTGCTGTTGTATATAGTCACAGTGTAGAAAATACTATACTATACCTACTACATATATCTCTGTATTCTTAGTTCTCTTCTCTTCAATTACTCTGTAAACTGGCGAATCCTTTATAGGACGAGAGGTCTTCAATAAAGGCTTTTGTTGTTGTTGTTGTTTTATAATTTCTCATTATATAAATATTTATATAATTTATTTAAAAGATCATAGTCTTTTGTGAGTTAAATATTTGTTTTTTGACTCGTGTTTTAGATGTTGTACAAAATTTCGAATATCGCGTGAGAACGCCTTTGCAGCCTTATAATAATTTCTAACGCTTTGCCTAATGTTTTAATTTTTGTTCGCTCCTGTCGAGGACAAAAGATTTTTGTCGAAACGTCGAGACAATAAAAAGATTTACTGGCCGAAGTGTATTTTATTTGAAGAAATATATATCGACATGTAAACTTATGTCTGATGTTAGCTAAAAAAATAAAGACTTTTCTGTCAAAAACTTCCAGATACTTCTTGCTGATAACGACAATGAACAAACACGAGGACGTTACAGTCTTCACTTCCATACACAGCAGCAATACAATGTTTGAATCTTTCTATTGAAATTGTACTGGTATATAACAACTATCGATGGTGAATAAGGAAGATTGACCATCGCTAATTCTATTTGAAGGTTAAAAAAGAGAGAAGTGGAGTCCAATTAGGTTAATAGCTTTGATAGATTGCCTCGTACCGCCGTATCAAGAAGGACTTTTATCTCGGTTTAACTCGATTTGTTGGGCTGGATGGATGGGAGATTTAGTTAGCTCCAATCTGGTTAGTTTCAGTTAGGTTTAATATCCAGGTGTTGTTGGAAATGTACTGCTGAGGGTGGCAATTCCTGAATATTCCAGCGATGTAATACTCTGTTGTAATTTGTTTATTTTTGTACTGTTGTCTATTAATACAAAGCAATAATACGCCCTCTATATACAGTACACTCTCCTATAACGCGATTAATGTGTTCCGTGTTGTATGAAATCGCGTTGTACGAAATAAAACTTGTATAACGCGAATGTTGTTAGGGTAAATTTTTAGTGACAAATATCATGTATTTAATTTTATAACGCGTTATACGAAAATTCGCGTTGTATAGATACATTTATCGCAATTTTTTTTATCGCGTTGTACGAAATCGCGTTGTAAAAACTCGCGTTATAGGAGAGTCTACTGTATAACGAATAAAGACATTAAGACGCGAATGTTTCTTTTCACAAATAAATAAAAATTCTACTGTCCTTACTGCGAAGAAAAAAATATTGGGAGGGCTTGACTCATCAATGGTGAACCCTCCCAACAATTTCGCCAATTTAATCTACCAGACCGCTTCCATTGTAACCTTGCGGCCAGTGATTGGCTCACACAATCATTCCACAACATCACTTGGACCGTTACTGACATTGTAAGGACCTTCAGGGTTTTTTCATGAATAAACCTCTAAGTTATAATTATAAAACGAATTTATTCCAAAAATTCAAATATTTTAATTCCATATTCATTGTGTTTACTCGGAATATAGTGCCTAAAATTGCATATTTCCCTCTAAATCCTTCAAGTTTTCAAATTAGCATCTCTTTCTCTGCTATAGTTTGCTGAATATTCCTGATGTAAATGTCAGTACCTATGTATTCAGTTAGGCTGCCATCAACAAATAGATTCCAATAACCTAATATCGATTTGGCATTTTATGCTTCACTCTTTATGCCTGGCAGATGTATGATAATATTTTCCCCGAAAGTTCGAACATTATTTAGAGAAAGAGCTTTCTTCCATTTGGTCTTTTCCTATATAGTGATTGGAGCTTGGATCCACATTATATTCTGATAATGTTCAGTGTCTGTACTCCTCTCTTCTATCTGATCATCAGTTTCTGATTGTTCATCATCGGAATTTGGAATATTATTATCATCAGAGTTTGAAAGCATTTAAATATGAAATAATATAAAAAAAGGAAATACAAATATAAATACTACTTGATTATTGGCAGAATAGACTGTTTTATTACACTCTTGGCAGCAAAATTAAACAACAACAAGCCAGAAAGTAACCCGAAACTTAATTACGTAAACCAAAACCGAAAGCGACAAAATGCGTAAAAATTACCCAATGACGAGAACTCAAAAGGTCGCATTGGGTAAATTTGACACAGACATACTAATAAAATGAAAATATGTCGTAAAATTAAAGTTAAATACTTATTATAATGATATTTAGATAGATTTAGAAAAAGATACTGAGAAAATATTTTTAAAATATTTATTTTTCAATATAGAAATAATTTTTTTAAGTTTCCACTGGGTAATATTTACTCATTGCGATCGCTTACGTGGAAACCCTCCTGTAAATTAATTCTTTTATTTTTACAAATATCGTAACATATAATATAATTCTTTACCAAACGACTACACTTATAAAGATACTTCACAATCAATAGATATTTCACAATCAAAGAAGATATTTCACAATCAATTATTTCATTTTTATAAATATCGCGTAACATATTTAAAATAAATCTTTACCAAACGACTTAATTTACAAGAAATTATTTTAATATTACAAATATTTTGTAACATATATATATAATAATATTCTTTACCATACGACTTCACCTATTAATAAACCTTTCTTTAAAATCAATTATTTTTATTATTTCATATATCATAACATATATACATATAATTCTTCCCCGTACCCCCCCCCCCCCCCCCCCCCCAAAAAAAAAAAAAAAAAAGACTGCACTTATAAATAAGCATTTCTCTTTACAATCAATTCTTTTATGTTTACAAATATATACATTGTAACGTATATATAAGATAGGGAGATAGTGAGAATAAGGGTTAAATAAATAGGGTTAAAACAAACAACGTTGTCAGGAAGGCTTTAAACGAACTTACAGGTTGTTAAGATGAGATGAACTTAATTGGGAGAAATTGGAGGAGAGAAAGTTTGGGTGAAAGAAGCGGTCGTTATGGAGAATCCAAGATGGCGGCGGATGTGGTATTAGTGGGTCGGGCTAAGCCGCAGCAGTTAATGGCATGGATTACAACCATAGGGATTATGGTCCATGGGGACTGTCTTGAGATATTGTCGCGGAATTCAACTTTAATGGCTAGATTGAATCACAGTGTTTCAGCGGCGTTTTTATGGCCTTGTTGTTACAAGGTGGGATCTCATCAACTTTGTGTAGAAGTGGAGGATTGGATTCTTGGAACTTATTTACACACTCAGTCGACATCTTACAGATCTTTATTTACACATTTAATGGCTAGATTGAATCACAATGCGGCGTTTTTATGGCCTTGTTGCGGGTGGAATCTCATCAACTTTGTGTAGAAGTGGAGGATTGGATTCTTGGAACTTATTTACACACTCAGTCGACATCTTACAGATCTTTATTTACACATTTAATGGCTAGATTGAATCACAGTGTTTCAGCGGCGTTTTTATGGCCTTGTTGTTGCAAGGTGGGATCTCGTCAACTTTGTGTAGAAGTGGAGGATTGGATTCTTGCAACTTATTTACACACTCAGTCAACATGGGTGTTAAGTATATATATCTGACCGTATTTTATTTAAAATTTTAATGGCTAGATTGAATCACAGTGTTTCAGCGGCGTTTTTATGGCCTTGTTGTTGCAGGTAGGATCTCATCAACTTTCTGTAGAAGTGGAAGATTAGATCATTGGAATGAACATATTTATACACTCAGTCGACATGGGTAATATTAGGGAGAAAATATCTCTGACGTATCTTTATTTACACATTTAATGGCTAGATTGGATCTCGTGCGGTGTTTTTATGGCGTGGTTGTTTCAAGGTAGGATCTCATCAACTTTCTGTAGACGTAAATGATTGAATTATTGGAACTTATTTATACACTCAGTAAACACGGGTGATGTTAGGGAGAAAATATCTGGCATATCTTTAGTTACACACTTTATCCTACACTTAAACACCCGAGTGTTTCCCGAATAGAATTTTATCCGAGAATTTATAGAACAATGAGAGAGATTGTTCAAAAATGAATTAAAATTTAAATATAAGTTAAAATCGAATTTTGTGTTATAAATATACACCTATCATTATAATAAGATTTTTTTTCTTCCACATAAACCATCAACCAGGCAAAATTTACTGTTATGTATTTAGTAGATGGATAAAGGAAAGTCACTTAGAGTATAAACATTTTAAAACAATTATCTATATAATACGGATACAATTATACAACGAATTAGCATATATATGTTATATTAAACTATTATTTTATTTAAAATTATATTTCATAGATTCAAATAATATGTTACATCTACCGTCAGAGGTCACGCTTTGCATATAAAAACTTGGCCGGCTCAAAACTTTTGTACATTATGTAAATAATCTTTTGTTTTTCCTTGTTCTACTCGCCTTAAGCCAGGCAGTACTTTTTTCAAATTATGTTCTTATATATTACCTTATCTCAATTGAAACAATCTCTGATCAAAACTATTTTTGTTATTATACTTTCAAGATTTTAACCACGACTGCATTATCGTAATCCCCAACATGATCAAAATTCAAACAGGAATTTCTCTCTTTTTTTATAATATATATATATATATTTATTTATTTTTAAAATATAGGAACTATTTTATGATTTTGAATATACAAGAGTATTATGCCAATAGTACGCAGACGTGACATCTGCGAATATATAATACTTAATAAGCCTTAATTAAGCTGATAAAATAATCGAGGAATAAATACCTGACTTGAGGCGTGAAGAAGAAAAAAAAAAACTTAATTACATATTTACATATTATCAAAAAGTTTTATGCCAGCCAATAGAAATCAACAAACCACAATATATAATGTAAAGACGGGCTATCTGGTGGTTGACTTCACAGAGTTTGGCAAGAAAATATAAGTCAAAATCAAATAAAAACTGTTATATAAAAATGTCTATTCGAAACTATTATAGACGAGTATGATTCCTTTTTTAAAATAGACAATTTCTACTGTCCTTACGGCGATGGAAAAATTAATGGGAGGGTCTGGCTCATCAGTGGTGAACCTTCCTAGCGGTTTCGCCAGTTTAATCTACCATACCGCTGTTATATTGCATTTTTCGATCTTCCTTTTAATTTTTCCATTGCAGTATTGACAGTAGAGATTATTTATTTTTTAAAAAAGAATCATACGCGTCTATAATAGCTTCGAATTTTGATAACAGATGGCGCGCTAATGTATCATTAAATATCTATAAAAATATATATATTAGGCATATTTATAAATTACTGAAAGACTGTATTCAGGTACCAAAATAATATTTTAATCTTAATTTTAAAGAGTGAGATGTTTATCTCGAAATATATATATAGAATATATTCACCAATTATTAACCATATGTGAGGAAAAAATTCTTATTAGGCAATATAAATATGTGGTATATAATCCAGGAGGCAAAGAGAAAGTAAAAGAAGAAAGACTAAGGTCATGCTGACGCCAAACCTCATTTAAATACAGAATGTGTGATAAGAAATATTTTTGCCCTGAGTAGGCAAATATAAATCAACTCTCCCACGTGACCTCTCTCTATTGAGATTTGATGAGATTTATTGATAGATTTTAGTCAAATCTGTTTATTTGGAAAATAATATATTGCGCGCGATAGTTTATATCATGATCTTGTCATAAGAAACACAGCGGTAATGTTCAATATTAAATTTGATCGTAATGAGAAGAGTAAGTACTTGTTTATTGAATTTAAAATGGTTAAAACCAAATATAGACATTAAGTTGAAGTAATGTGTTCTGGAGATTAAAACTCTGTTTGTACTGCTAAAAGGGTTCACCATGAGTCAGGCCTTGCATTTATTTGATCATTCTATCAGTATCAATTTTGTAAATATATGGAACTATCTTTTGAACTGGGAAAGAGAGGAAAGGAAATTTTGAGAGAATTGCCCTTGTATGTTTGTTTATTTTCTCCTTGACCTTTCTCCTTGTATATAGCCAATTTGATATGATGTTAGAAATGTATTGAGGCAAATATCCCTGAGTTTGGGATAACGCGTTATAGGATGTTAATAAATTTAAAGTTGTATATTAGCTATAGTATCAATTTTTAATTGTTAAAAGAGAATGTATCTAATGTAATAAGTACGAACTTGTAGATTTTGCTTGAATCGCAACATTGTTACATTTGCAACAGTATATTGATTGCTCAGTTATAGACCATGCATATATTTACAGTGAGATATGGATGGGAATTTGCCGGGGAAAAGGATATTGATCTATGAGAGGAATGGTCATCTTCTCTATCAAAATATACGCAGATACTATGCACCATATATTTACATAATGTAATATTGCGGGAGAATGGTGATCATGTAGAATAATGGTCACCTCTCCCTTTAAAAATGCATTTAAGAAATGTATTATCTCGGTCTTTGCCTAACGCAAGCTGACTCAAAGAGTTCAAAAGGCCATAACAACGCCAGTTTTGACAATTTCAAACATATATCGAACTTGTATAATACTCTCTAGATCATCCAAGCCAGCCCTGTACTGATGAGGGCCATAGGCCGACACCATGGTATACAGGTTGGAATTCTGTTCGAATTTGTCAAAGTTGTGATTCTGTGGCAAATTCCACCTGAGTCTGCGTGCGCTTTGCGTGAAAAAAAAAAAGAAATATTCAACTTATTCAAGTTATATAAAACAATAACGCACACCACATCTATATATAGCAAATGAAAACATTAAGATGCGAATTATTCTTTCACACATAAATCAAATTTCTACTGCCCTTCCTGCGATGAACAAATACATTGGGAGGGCTTGGCTCCTCACTGGTGAACCCTCCCAGCAGTTTCGCCAATTTTTTTTTAATCTACCAGACCGCTTCTTTAGAGATTTAATACTGTATCGGATCATTTTGCTTATATATGCTACCCTGAAGGGTGGAATCTCAGAAATATTATTTAAGCAAACTATGGACATAAGCTTTTAAGACAGTAGATTTAAAATATAAATATTTGCATCGAGGAATGCTCTTCAGAAAACAAAAAGGACAAGGCCAGTTAGAACAGTACAAATTTGATTTAGGTGTGAAAGAAACATTCTCGTCTTAATGTTTTCATTTGTTATTTAAGTGAATTTGTAAAGGAAGAAGTATATGGTGAATAGAAAAATCCATTTAGGCATTTCGAAAAAAGAATATATGCAATTAGGCTAATTCTCGCCAAATTAATTAAGCCTAAGTAGAATAATTAATTTGCTACGTCAAAAAAATAACAACGAAGAATTAGAGACTTAATAAAAAACTATATTTTATTTAACTAACATCTGGCTTTATTTTAACTTTTTTTTATGAAAGTAATGGAAAATACTCGCTTGTTAAAATAACACTTTTAAAACTATAATTTTGCGCACTGAGCTTTCCTTTCATTCCATAATTAAGGACTATACATGTTTTGATTTGGTAATAGCATTATTATTAAAGATTCCTGTTAGAGGCGAGATATTTGAACTGCCATATACTGAATAGGAAGGTTGTTGTTGTCCTGTCTAATGAAGAGCCTCGGATGTCTCCATACATCTCTATCACAGCAGTCGCAATGTCCACTATCTAGGGTGTGTAAAGTTGCTGTTCTGGGTCCATGTCAATTTTCTGTTGTTGTTGTCGTATCCAATGAAGAGCCTCATATGTCTCCATACATCTCTATCACAGCAGTCGCAATATACTCTATCTTATGTGTGTAAAAATTTAAAATTAATTTTCTAACATGGAAAAATACTTGAGAAAGTTTTACCTTTTCACATGTATATCGAGATTCTGATAATTACTCTGAAAGATATTACAGTCACCTTTATTAAAGACACACGAGATAATCAAGTGTGAACAAAATTGCCTCTGTCTCTTTCAAAACAAAGATGACCCGCAAAAATCAAACACTTTCAACTTCCTTAAGTTTTGTCCACGAGTGTATTTATTTATATATTTCAATATTAATTATAGACAGAGATGAAATATAGCAAATTATAACTGAAGTTTTAAAAACTTTGTTTTGTAGAAAATATTTCCATTTATTGCAGCTACTTTCCAATGGTGAGTTAATTCCAAAAAAAAACCCGAAATGAAATAGTCAGGAAAAACTCAATTAGCCCAGTATATAGAGGATCTCCGCATATTCGATATCAGCGATTTGGAGTTTTGGAATTTTTCTATTTATATTTAAATTAGCGCTCGGAGTTCTGGACTCCGTGCGGACTTGAGCCAATTTCCACCACGGATCGAACTGTCCAGCCGGTACATGGACTGGATTTACAAAATTTGCATAGAGATGGTCTTTCCACCAGAATCTTTTTATAATGTGCAAGATTTCTTCATTAACCAAAACGATTTGAGACCAAATAGTTAAGAAAAGTTTTAAAATAATTTTTCTCTTCCGCAAAAGAAAATTTCCTTGTTATTTTTCTTAAATGTTTGGAATATAGAATTTTTGTTCCTACCTAAGATAACGAAATATAAAATTGCATATTATATCGGACATATGTTTTTTTCTTTAAAAATGTTCAAAATTGAGTATATGTATAAGAGATGCACAGTTCTTAAACTTTCACAATTCTATGAAATTTTCAATAAAATCAGTGAATATATTTTTCAAAATTATTTTTGACCAAGTTTTGAGTATATTCTAGTTACAGTGTCTAGTACTTCTTTAACACATATAATCTTTTTTCTCTTTATTTCTTCATAATTTATAATTTTCCTCCCTTCCACAGTTCATGTATTTTATTTTTCCATTCATTCAAATATGGAAACGGTGTTTTCTAATCACACAAAATTCTGTGTATAGAACGACTAAAATTCTAGTATCCAATCCATGAAAAAAGACATGGAGCTAAAATATATAGTATGACTAAACTTTAGCATCCTCAAATGTCTATTACCCTAAAAATAAAAATAAAATTACAAACAAAAGGTAATTAGTCTTAATCTGAATAAATAAATAGTGTATATTATATATATATACTATTTATTTGGATTTGGTCTTATTACTTTGTGTTTATAATCTATCATCCAAATTGTAATACATCGTTCTATCATGAATAATAATTAAAATGAAATGTTGCCGACGGCTTTTATTAAAAAAACACAGAGAAAGAGAGAGAGAGAGTTTTCAAATTATATTTTGCATAAACTATAACCTTTATATATACGATTCCATCTGCATTCGAACGAAATTTTTATTTTGTATACTGATAATAGATGTATCTTCCAATTCTGCTGATTGGATGGATGCGGCTACGTTTTCAATATTAAGATGGTCATAGAGCTTATGAAGAGTCTTTTGAAGTTTTTAATGATATTTGGATACCTATATGTTTCGTCGCGAACTATGTATCCAGAATTGTACATCCTCACCTTTCCTTCTTGAATCCTGCCGTTCCAGTTTAACGATATCTTACGAAAACCTATTGTAATCTTTGTTTCGTACACCTGTGTATAGCTATTTATTCCTTTTAGTCGTACTACGTCGGATTGGAATTGTTAATTATAATACTATTTCTAGTAGAAACTAGGTTTCACTCACTAGATATAACATGAATACTTTGTTTCTTAACATACTAAGAGGTTTGATTTCTGTAAAAGGAAGGAAAACTTCTGTTTTTGTATGGGGAAAAAAATGGTTCAATCAACCTAGGATTAACACAAAGCAATAACACGCCATCTATACATATAAAATAAAAGGATTTAAAAGCGCGAATGTTTCTTCTATACATAAAACGAACTTCTACTGTCCTTACTGCGATGAAAAATATATTGGGAGGGCTTGGCTCATCAGTGGTGAACCCTCCCAGCGGTTTCGCCAATTTAATCCACCAGACCGCTTCTCAGAGCTCTAATACTGTATTGGATCATTCTGCTTTTATATGCTACACTGAAGGATGGAATCTTAGAAATGGTTTTCAAGTAAACTATGGACATAAGCTTATAGGACAGTAGAATTACATTCAAATAGGATTAATTTGGAGGTGAATCTAAGTTGAAGGTTAACCAGTATTATATTTATTTCTATTCAAAAATGTCAAACCCCTAGAGTTAGAATGTCACACACATCAGTTACTTGGCATTATTTTCATAAATACTCATACCATATTCAGTTTGGCTGAATATCTAAATGTTGTTTTCAATAATGACACATTATGTTTCATAGGTATCCCATGACAACTTGTAGATATCTCTTAAATGATTTATTTCAAAACATTTAATTCATTTCTTCTTCCTCCTCTATATTTTGATTTATACTGCGTTGAATTTCCCGTACATTGAATCTGAAATGGATGAATATATAATTTACCGACAACAATAATTGAGCTGAGGAAATACTAGTTATGTCTGATGCACCAACAAAATATTTGAAACGATTGAAGATCTTGTTTGATGATTTACCAGTAATAATATGTCTTTTGATCATGATTTCATTCTTTAATTTGCTCACAAGAATAATTGAGTTGGAGGGGTGATGTTTACTCTAATTATTTCAAAAGAATAATCAAGATGGAGGCGTCTCAATCAGACCCCAAGTTCTGCTTGAGATTGGAGAAACCTTCCAGAACTGTGTGTCGGTATCAATATATAGATTCTTTTCAGATATCATCAACAAAGTCCCAATTGATGAAAATCCTTACCAAATCTTTATCTCAACCTTTTATAACAAATCAATTTCTATAGACATGGCTGCAATGAGAATAAAAATATAATGATAGAATTATATAACTCATCAGTGGAGCGAATACATCCAATAGTTTTCGCCAGTTTAATCTTTCTTGTATTAGATTGGGTGAATTGCAACAATTTCCCATAGTTCTTTAATTTAAAATGATATACCATATTGTCAGGAGGACAGAGTTTCCTGGTATTCCCTCTTATCTGGACCGACCGGAAGGGGTAAACAGTGGCGTCACGTGGAACGAGGAAATATCTCGAGTTCTGCTTCTTGCTCTAACGGCTGGGTTGATTTGGCTCACGTAAATAGTAACTCTTCTTTTATTTTAAAATATATCATATAGCTCATTAAATAAATATTTAAAGTAATCCGAAGGCCTAGTTAATTATTTTTCCTCGCGACAATTGTGGTGGAGACGCCGGGTAACGAGACAGTCACCAGACGAAGTCGTCGCCTTCAAGGATTGCAACCAGAGCTATCCACAGTGCTTGCTTTTCCTGCTCGGAAGAAAATGGAGAGAGAAGAAAACCGACCATTCTGCCATCGGTGGAGAGACCCTACTGTCTTCTCGGGAGAACGTGGGGAAGATTCGCAGCGTTGGCTGAGCGACTTCCAGCGTGTGGCACGTTACAACAAGTGGGATGACTCCATGTGTCTGGCCAACGTCATCTTCTACCTCACTGGCACAGCGAAGTGCTGGTTCGAAAACTTCGAGGAAGTCTTGAATTCGTGGGAGGAATTTAAGATAAAGTTTTGTGAAATATTCGGGAACAAGGAAGACACGGCTAGAAAAGCCGAGAACATTCTTCGAACTAGAGCGCAGACGAGTGGGGAAAACGTCGAGAGCTACATACAAGAAGTCCTCCTTCTTTGTAAACAAAGCAACCCCAGAATGTCGGAAGGAGAAAAGGTGAGCCACCTGATTAAAGGCGTAGCGGAGGAAGTGTATCAGGCACTTATTGGAAAGGACATCGGCACGGTGGACCAATTTGTTGCGTTCTGGCGCCGATTCGAGGCATTCAAGAGGATGCGTGTTGCACCGCCCAGGTTCAACCGACTGCCCAATGTTACCACCATCTCGACCGCTGAACCAGAGAACCTAGAAGCCCTGATTAGAAGAATAGTAAGAGAGGAGGTTCAGAAGTTTATGGCTCCTCCTTCTACATTTGCCGCCCAGGATATCGACACTCCACCTCCCGACCTACGGGATGTCATCCGTAGTGAAATCCAGCAAACATTGGCTCCTATCTCTGCCCCTCGTCAGCCCGAGAGCTTCCGACCTCGGCGACAATACCTCCCCCAGAACGATCAAGTTTACCGACGAAGAACCGAAGGACCACCAAATAATCAAAGGACTCAGTGGCGTACTGAAGATGACAGACCGATCTGCTTCCACTGTGGGCGCCCTGGCCACGTTGCACGTTATTGCAGAGACAGACGCCAAGCTTTTGCGGATGCCAGACTTGGAAGAGAAACAGTCGATTTCGGAAGACCAAGAACGGAAAATTACACCATGGGCGAATCAGGAAGCGAACTATCCCAAGGAAGATTTAGAAACCCGTCGCCATACCCCCCCCCCCCCCCCCCCCCCCCCCCGCGGAAGATTCCAAGCTCCCAGAAGAACCTCACAATCCCCTGCTCGCCGTCCCAGCCGCTCACCCAGTCGCCGCAGTGAGGAAAACTAGATGGCGCGCCCTCTGGAGGTGTGGCCGCCAAAGACGAAAATCCTCCCTGCCCTATAGCCGCTACAATGGAAAAGAACTGGATATCTGTCAACATACAAGGACGAAATGTACAAGCTCTTGTGGACTCCGGCGCTGATTACTCAGTAATTTCTGAAGCTTTCAGACGTTCTATAAAGGCCCCAGTTTTTAAAGAAAATGGACCACTTCACAATAAGAAGGAGATGCTATATTTATAAGCGACAGTTTAAAAGTATTAAAAATATTAAAAACAATCTGATGCACGCCCGCGAGAGCACATGCTAATAACAAAATATTTTCAATTTTACTCTGTATAAATATTATTTTGAGTTTGTATAAAGAATATCAGCCCGTTGAAAATCTGTATACCTAAGACGAAGTGAGAAAGGCGGACAACGAGAGGCGAAGACAAAAGCAAGAAAAAACAACAATAAAAATAAAAAATATAAATATAAAAAATCAGCGGAATAAAGATAAAGTTAAAAGTTACGAAGAAGGTGTATCTGAGGTAGAATAAAAAAAACAGAATATTGGGGCGGGAGGTCAATCTTTCTGTTGAGGCTGGGGGTAGTATTAGAAACAAGGGCCTCAAGAACTAAGCGTTGGTATTTGTTTGCTATATCGCTATAAATGGGGGTTGTGTTGTCGAGATTGAAGGAATGTCCGGACTCGGCGATATGTTGGTATATGAGCGATTTTTTGTCTTTCGAGCGGATGTTACGGGCGTGTTCACTGGCTCTGATGGCGATTGTTTACAAAATTCCCTGTAACGATTGCGATTTACACTACATTGGAGAAACAGGCCGAACAATCGCCATCAGAGCCAGTGAACACGCCCGTAACATCCGCTCGAAAGACAAAAAATCGCTCATATACCAACATATCGCCGAGTCCGGACATTCCTTCAATCTCGACAACACAACCCCCATTTATAGCGATATAGCAAACAAATACCAACGCTTAGTTCTTGAGGCCCTTGTTTCTAATACTACCCCCAGCCTCAACAGAAAGATTGACCTCCCGCCCCAATATTCTGTTTTTTATTCTACCTCAGATACACCTTCTTCGTAACTTTTAACTTTATCTTTATTCCGCTGATTTTTTATATTTTTATTTTTATTTTTATTGTTGTTTTTTCTTGCTTTTGTCTTCGCCTCAAGTTGTCCGCCTTTCTCACTTCGTCTTAGGTATACAGATTTTCAACGGGCTGATATTCTTTATACAAACTCAAAATAATATTTATACAGAGTAAAATTGAAAATATTTTGTTATTAGCATGTGCTCTCGCGGGCGTGCATCAGATTGTTTTTAATATTTTTAATACTTTTAAACTGTCGCTTATAAATATAGCATCTCCTTCTTATTCATGTCAACACCTGATGAAGGACGGGTGACGTCCGAAAGCTTGTGTACAGCTCAATAAAGAAACTCACCACTTTCCTCTTGATCTCCCTTTTATATAATACAACTATCTCAGAATGAAGAAAGCTATTTCTCGAAACAACGCTCTCTCTTCAAGCAAGGCATCAACGACTATCAGAATTGAAAAAAATGTTTATTCCAAACTAAATATCCACAAGATCTGAAAAGTCATTTAGAAACCCTAAATATTTAGGAAATTCTTGGATATATCAAGTACCCACCATCCATGAATTCCCCTGGGGGTCATCTAGTCCTGATTTAAGAAGTGGAAATTACGTGAGTACACTAAGTTGAGGATTTCTTGCTAAATATTCTCACTCATGTTCATCTCAAAGAACATTTTCGGTTGTTTATATTCTACACCCACATAACACTCTATCAAGAAAAACTCATTGGCAAAACTTAAATATGTAGAAGAACTTTGATATCGGCCTGGTCGTTTATTAAAATTATTTTTTTAAGGAGACAGAGCAAATTTGTGCACACTTGGTTATCTCGTGTGTCTTAAATAAAGGTCACTGTAATATATATCAGAGTTATTGTCTGAATCTCGATATACATGATAAAGTACAACTTCCTCGTATTTTGGCCATGAGTGTAGATGAACTTTGGCCGGAAGAATATTGACTACCTGACCTCAATGGGCATAAAACAAAATTCAAGATTTTAAGGTAAAATTTAGCATTTTGATATAAGTCCGTCGATAATCTTCTGATCTGAAGCTGTCCATCTTACAATGAAAAAACACAGCGAATTTATATCATCTGTTGTCATCTCTTTTGTTTCATATTTACATATAATATCTGAATAAATGATATCAATATAAGAATATAAACTCATGGACAAAACTTAAGGAAGTTGTACCTTTTACCATGTATATCGGGATTCTGAACGATATTTGATATACAGTGACCTTTATTGAAGACACGCGAGATAACCAAGGGTGGATAAAATTGCCTCTGTCTCCTTAAAAAAACTATCAGCGACATAAAAATATTTTTATTTTCTTAGATATTTTGTCAATATGATATATATGATAAATTTATTAAGATTTTTCCTTATATTTCTATCACACAGAGCTTAACTTTCTTTTGCTAAATATTATATTAAAAAAAAACCACAAGTTAAAATTAGTATATTGTGGTGAATCCGTATGTCTTAATTACTGATGACTTAATAATTCTTCAATTTCTATAAACACGCGACAGTACTGTAAGTCATATTAATTCATCAAACAATAATACAATAATTATATATATTCATTTATTTCACAAAAGAAAGCGCATAAATAAAATCTATATATTTTTTAAATATACATTTTTTGGATCAAAATAAAAGGAAAAATGTAAATGATTTTTATTGAGCTCGGTATTTTCCAGATCACAGAATAATTCAGTTCAGTGAGGGGGAGCGAATTCATTATTTAATTGGAAGCGGATTAGCGAGAATTAATAAAATCAACTTGAGGATAATAGTTAGCGAGTACTAGTTAATTATCAATCTAATTAGTTTGATTAGTAAAAGGGAGCCATTGATAGCCTAATGAGGGACCCGGGACGATATCAAATTAATACAATCACTTAACGTACTTAGCTATATCTTAACTATTACTGAAAACTATATTTAGAGAGAACGTATTTTATATGCTTTTGTATTTTTGTCTTTTTTCTCCTTGTATATAGCCAATTTGTTATGATGTAAAGAAATGTATCGATGCAAATATCCCTGAGAGTTTGGAATATCGCGTTTAAAGATGTTAATAAAGTTAATAATATCATGATACATTAGCATGCCATCTGTTATGAAAATTCGAAACTATTATAGACGCGTATGATTCTTTTTTAAGTTAATAATAAACGAATTTTATTGTACAGTAGAACCTCCCTTTAGCAGACACCTCTCCACAAAGGATAGATTTCATTTGAAAAATTACTATTTTTACCTTTTAGCAACTCTCCGATAAGAAGACATCTCTCCTCAAAGGACATTTTGGCTCTGCAATTAGGTGTTGTCTTTACAGGGAGGTTCTACTGTATTAGCGTTTATGCTTTTCTGTTTATTATCTTCTCTCTTCATTAGTATGTCAATAATATAATGTTGAGCATATTTTTTAAATATGATGCATTAGCAAGCCATCTGTTATAAGATAATAAAACTATTTTTGAACATTATTTTGTATTAAAAACAAAAAAGGCATATTCTGACCGCCTACATATGAGCTTTTTAGATGGCAGAGAGCCATCTATTTAATGTCAACACCTGGCCATTTTTATTTTATTTTTTTCACATATATATATTTAATATATGCAATTAAGCGTAGGTTGTCCATGTTTATAAGAAAAATATGCGTATATGTTGTAAGACAACAAAGAGAGATGTCCAAAAGGATGTGGGTAGAGACATACAGACAGTAAGGGGTCAGGTAACTTAGGTATTCAGGCCGCAGTCTGGAGCTGAGTCAGCCCGGCTAATGCAGTTATTCCAGTGATGAGCTTCCACGCTGGCCGAGATTCCAGCTAGCTCCGAGTCACTTTCTACCGGTACTTCCAAGTTTCATTTTACACTAAGACATCGCTCTTATTCTATGGATAAATTTCAAATAATTTAACATAATTGCATATATAGAAAATGTTACACACAGAGGTAGTTAAATGAATTTGACTTATAATAACTTATTGTGACGTGTGCAATGGGCAAGTTTGGGATGCAAAACGTCTAAAAATAGATGAATTGATATTCTTTCTCCCTTTGTTCTATGTAATAGCTTGTACTTTTATGCAAAGTAGAATGATATTTTCCCCATAGCTGCTTAGTATACCACTTCTTATTCCCTCTAATGTATTTATGTTTAAGAGATAGTTTCTTTTTGCATTTAACTGTTAATTTAGGCCTATATATATATTAAAAACATAAAAGGCATATCCTGACCGCTCACATATGTATTTTAGATAGAAAAACTGTCGTATTTTATTTTTCAATACTCTGTGTGAAAGCTAGATTTTGAATAGGAACTAACCGGTAGGTGGTTGCATGTTGAATAACCTAAAAAAGATTTTGTTTGGCATTCCTAGTTTTTATTTTCTTGCTAAATGCAATAAATAATTCTTTTGTTGCTTTAAAGAGAGTTGTAATTATTTAAAATACTACAAAAACGCCATCTAGTGGAACAAAATTCAACTAAACATTGATTTAACTTGTTCAGTGATAGTTAGCCAGCCCAATTTCTTAATAAATCAAGAAAAGTCAACCACGTACGCGTTTCGGGCTCTGTTGGCCCTTATTTTATATATAAAATATAAATACAATTATCATAAATACGAGGTTTTAAGAATATTTTATCAAGTACTAGCGGATGTGTACCCGGCTTCGCCCGGGTTTTATCCGAGTGAAAGTTTGCCTAACGAATATTATATATTATGAAGTATAATAAACAATGTTAAAGATTAGTTTTAATTATTAATCAAGATTGTGTGTGAATATGTGAGAAAGATGTAAAATCGTTGTTGTTTTCTTGGCCGACTGTTTTACATATGGTGTTATCTTAAAATTGCTTGTTTTGAATATTTTTTTAGATTGAGTTGAATGAATTGCTGATTTTTTTTTTGTATTTATATATAAATAAAATTATCTCTGTTGATTTTTTTTGTATTTAATCGATAACAGCGAAGTTACGCATGTTAAAGTTAGGAAAAATATTTTGATGTTAAGCAAAACCTGCTCCATCTCGTTTTACATAAATGTTGAAAATTTGGTCGAAATTGATGCATTGTAACGAAAGGTTTTAGTGAACAACACTTATGAAATTTGCATTTTATTAATATAGATTTACTCTTCATTGTTGGCTTTTTATCTTACATTCATTCTTCATTGTTGGCTTTTTATATTATATTTACTCTTCATTGTTGGCTTTTCATCTTACATTCATTCTTCATTGTTGGCTTTTTATATTACATTTACTATTCATTGTTGGCTTTTTATCTTACATTCACTCTTCATTGTTGGCTTTTTATCTTACATTCACTCTTCATTGTTGGCTTTTTATCTTACATTCACTCTTCATTGTTGGTTTTTTATCTTACATTCATTCTTCATTGTTGGCTTTTTATATTATATTATATTTACTCTTCTTTGTTGGCTTTTTTTTATCTTACATTCATTCTTCATTGTTGGTTTTTATATTACATTTACTCTTCATTGTTGGCTTTTTATCTGACATTCACTCTTCATTGTTGGCTTTTTATCTTACATTCATTCTTCATTGTTGGCTTTTTATATTACATTCACTCTTCATTGTTGGCTTTTTATCTTACATTCATTCTTCATTGTTGGCTTTTTATATTACATTACAGAGGAGGCCCTGGAGTGGATTCGTCACCTCGACATTCCACTCTAGAGAAACTTGCCAACATTGTTGTATTGTGCTGTAAAAAACAATATCATACGCAATAATAATATATTACATTCACTCTTCATTGTTGGCTTTTTATCTTACATTCACTCTTCATTGTTGGCTTTTTATCTTACATTCACTCTTCATCGTTGGCTTTTTATCTTACATTCACTCTTCATTGTTGGCTTTTTATCTTACATTCATTTTTCATTGTTGGCTTTTTATATTATATTTACTCTTCTTTGTTAGCTTTTTATCTTACATTCATTCTTCATTGTTGGCTTTTTATATTACATTTACTCTTCATTGTTGGCTTTTTATCTTACATTCACTCTTCATTGTTGGCTTTTTATCTTACATTCATTCTTCATTGTTGGCTTTTTATCTTACATTCACTCTTCATTGTTGGCTTTTTATCTTACATTCACTCTTCATCGTTGGCTTTTTATCTTACATTCACTCTTCATTGTTGGCTTTTTATCTTACATTCATTTTTCATTGTTGGCTTTTTATATTATATTTACTCTTCTTTGTTGGCTTTTTATCTTACATTCATTCTTCATTGTTGGCTTTTTATATTACATTTACTCTTCATTGTTGGCTTTTTATCTTACATTCACTCTTCATTGTTGGCTTTTTATCTTACATTCATTCTTCATTGTTGGCTTTTTATATTACATTCACTCTTCATTGTTGGCTTTTTATCTTACATTCATTCTTCATTGTTGGCTTTTTATATTACATTCACTCTTCATTGTTGGCTTTTTATCTTACATTCACTCTGTTGGCTTTTTATATTACATTCACTCTTCATTGTTGGCTTTTTATATCATATAGAAAATCATAGTTTTATCTAGTGAACATTTTTTTCCCGTGTCACATTGCCGTGTCATCCTGAGATAATCTTACTTTTGATAAATAATATTTAAGATAACAAACTTAGTGATAAGAAAACTTGTTATCATCGTCACAATGGGGGCGCTGCTTGCGAGTTAAATCTACAAATCTGCAAATAACTCTAAGGATATTCAAGATATTCATGAAATTATTTTTCAAAACCCTTCCCGGTGATATACCTAATAATATCCCAAAATTTCACGGCGATTGGATGTATGGTTTTTGAATCTATAGAGTACAAACAAACAAACAGACAGACAGACATTCAATTTTATATATATAGATTTACTAGTAAAATAAAAATGTATTTCCTCGGTTGAATATAACGGAAATAATTGGCTGGAAGTGGTACTTCTAGGTCTCTTGTTGAAAGACATGTTGGTCCGAAATCTTGAGAAATAAAGAATAGTTAAAAGAGACCTGTCCCTGGATTGCTCATTGATTTTATTCAATAACCAAAAGAAGAGAAACTTGGAAAGAAGTTTGAAGACAAGATTGTTAGACATCAACAGAACACAAACCAGATTCTCCTCCAAAAACATTTTCCTTTATAATAACTTTCACAAAATATAGAGAGAGTTTAACAGAATAAAATAATATAAATATTACATCCTTGGCTGGGCATAAACAAATAGAAAATTACCTCTCCAATATGCCAACGTAAATCTCATAGAGTACACTTTGGCTTTCTTTCCCAATTTACTCTCTTCTGAAGGCTTTGATTTTTTAAAAGAAAAAAAACATGCTAAAACATTTACCCCCTTATACCTGTTACATTTCCTCCTAAAACCTTTATGTAAGTGAAAATAAAATAAAGTTTTGAAAGAATGCGGATATTCAGGATGGTAAACTTTGGGAATAAAATCAATCGTTTAGATTAATCTTGTTGATAGTTTGTGCCATCTATCGGATTAAATATCAGCTGATTGTTGATTATTTTAATGTTGAAGAATATTGGCTCTAACATCCCTTTTATCACAAAGCAATAACGCGCCATCTATACATATAAAATAAAAGGATTTAAAAGCGCGAATGTTTCTTTTATACATAAACGATACTATACTATAAACGATTTATACTCTCAACTAAAGAGAATATATCTCTTTTATATTGATAAATCAATAAAATTATAAAATAAAAAACAATTCAACGTTAAGTCTAAATTTACTCCAATATATGGCGCAAACCATCAGCAGTGAAAGGTCTTTGATGTCGCCGATTGTCTATTTTTTTTAAAGGAAACAGAGACAATTGTGTTCACACTTGGTTATCACACGTGTCTTCAATAAAGGTCATTGTAATATTGTATTTCAGAGTTATTGTCTGAATCCTGATATACATGCTAAAAGGTACAACTTCCTTAAACTTTGTCTTCATGAGTGTACATTAAAGAGGGTTTGGTGATTTTTATGAATAGATATCGCAGACTAACGTAAATAGGTGCTGTTTCTTCTTTTTTTTTCATAACGCTATCGTTTAAAGATGTTATACAAAAAAACTAATTGTTGAGAAGCCCGAATTACAGGCGCTACCAATGGAATCGGCGAGAGAGATATAAACAAACTATTTACAAATAAAACACTGAATTAGTGTCACGTGACAGATGATGATTCACCATGTAGGCTACCACAGATTATTCTACGCGTGCAAAATTATACATTTTAAAGTTATTTATTTTCACATGAACAGAGTATTTACGCAAACTTGGCCTTAAAAACCCCTTTCTTGATTTCTCAGCAAGCCTCTGGAACCAGATGTTGGTCGTAGAGGTACAGCCAACACCACACTGATGAGAGCCAACAGCACGAAATGTGTACGTAATTGACTTTTCTTGATTTATCAAGAAATTTAGTTAGCCAAATATCACGGAACAAGTTAAATAAACAGTTAATCAATTTTTGTTTCACTAGATGGCGCTCTACCATACACAATGCTCATGTGAGCGGGGTCAGGATATGTCTCTTTTTGTTTTTAATGGATAATATTATAGAATAAAAAGTATATATATAGAGAAAAGACTTCAGAGAAGTAAAAAAACGAAGGACATTTCAAAGTTGCGATGGGCTAATGAAGTATGTGATTAAAGTCCAACCCAGCCAGCCGCCAATACCGTCACGTCCTAGATGCTATCTTCAGAAATTCCAATAACCACCGCCGCCTCCGTTCCAACTTTTTTTCCCCTTTAGATCGCGCGACGGAAAACTTTAAAATTTATATTTAATTTCTTCCGCTAGAGACTTTTAGATATCAAAAATAACGATACATTTCCCTATGGCCATATGGATACCAATTTCAACTTATATCAGTAAAAACATTGATGAACAATACTTTTTACAATTATTATTTAGCTATTATGGAGTTATTTATTCTGTAATTATATTACCACGTGGAAAATTAGGGAAGACCAACTTCGGGATGAGACAACCATTTATTTCAGGCATGAACAAACTATGAGGGATAAACGAAAGATAAACAAAAGATGTACAGAGTATAGAAAATATAAACATAAAAAATAATAATATGCTAATAAAATAATAAATACTTGGTTACAATATTTGGCGTTATGTTTCTTACGCTATGGCACTTATGGACAAAACTTATAAGGATGTTGTACTTTTTAGCATGTATATCGGGATTCAGAGAATAACTCTGAAAGATATTACAGTGACCTTTATTGAAGACACACGGGATAACCAAGTGTGAACAGAGTTGCCTCTGTTTCCTTAAAAAAAATAGACGAGCGACGACATCAAAGCCTTTTCAGTTCATTAGGTTTTGTCCATGAGTATTTTAGTTTGGAGGGTTTAAGGAATTTAAAAAATATATTTCAACGTTTTATAAATTTATCGACGCGTTTCAGAATATCGTTGTTGTCCTTTTCAAAATTTGAAAAAATCCTTAGTAAGTTCATTTTTGTATTGAAAACCCTTACAAAAACTATATTATAAGGTTAAAATATTAACTTTAAAGAAATATTCAAAAACAGTTCATTTGAAGAGAGGTATAAACATTTTACGTTTGAAATCAATAGAATTAGTGAAATTATGAAATAAAAAGATGGAAACAGTGAAAAACCACTAATGAATCTATCAATAAATATTTACATCTAAACATTATTGTGGAATTGTGTCAAATACGTCTTCTCAAAGGTTGGAAAAAATATACCCGAGGTTTATTAACAAGAAATAAAAGCCGAAGAGATCCTACAGATTGTGTTTGATCCAAACAACAACATATTTCTTATATATAAATATAAATTCATAGAGTACAATGTTGCCAGATCTATCGATTTTGTGTTTGGAAGCGACATCACGTAACATTTTAAGTCGCGACATTGTCGGAATAATAAAGAGCTTCTGTGTCTTTCAGCGCCGACAAGGGATTGTATAATTGGATGTCCCGTGGTTGGGGCAGGTCAGATGGATCTTTATTGTCTTTCTTAGGTCGTGTTTGTTATCATCGTATCCTTCCTATTGTAGTAGTTGTACCGCCGAACTGGTATCTCAGGAGCCATGCTATTCTTCTCTGTATCCTTCCTATTGTAGTAGTTGTACCTCCGAACTGGTATCTTGGGGCCATGCTATTCATCTCTGTATCCTTCCTATTGTAGTAGTTGTACCTCCGAACTGGTATCTTGGGGCCATGCTATTCATCTCTGTATCCTTCCTATTGTAGTAGTTGTACCTCCGAACTGGTATCTTGGGGCCATGCTATTCTTCTCTGTATCCTTCCTATTGTAGTAGTTGTACCGCCGAACTAGTATCTCGGGGACCATGCTAATCTTCTCTGTATCCTTCCTATTGTAGTAGTTGTACCCCCGAACTGGTATCACAGGGGCCATGCTAATCTTCTCTGTATCCTTCCTATTGTAGTAGTTGTACCGCCGAACTGGTATCTCGGGGACCATGCTAATCTTCTCTGTATCCTTCCTATTGTAGTAGTTGTACCGCCGAACTGGTATCACAGGGGCCATGCTAATCTTCTCTGTATCCTTCCTATTGTAGTAGTTGTACCGCCGAACTGGTATCACAGGGGCCATGCTAATCTTCTCTGTATCCTTCCTATTGTAGTAGTTGTACCGCTGAACTGGTATCTCGGGGCCATGCTAATCTTATCTGTATCCTTCCTATTTTAGTAGTTGTACCGCCGAACTGGTATCTCGGGGACCATGCTAATATTCTCTGTATCCTTTCTATTGTAGTAGTTGTACCGCCGAACTGGTATCTCGGGGCCATGCTAATCTTATCTGTATCCTTCCTATTGTATTAGTTGTACCGCCGAACTGGTACCTCGGGGACCATGCTAATATTCTCTGTATCCTTTCTATTGTAGTAGTTGTACCGCCGAACTGGTACCTCGGGGACCATGCTAATATTCTCTGTATCCTTTCTATTGTAGTAGTTGTACCGCCGAACTGGTATCACAGGGGGCATGCTAATATTCTCTGTATCCCTCCTATTGTAGTAGTTGTACCGCCGAACTGGTATCTCGGGGCCATGCTAATATTCTCTGTATCCTTTCTATTGTAGTAGTTGTACCTCCGAGCAAGTATCGCAGGGACCATGCTAATCTTCTCTGTATCCTTTCTATCGTAGTAGTTGTACCGCCGAACTGGTATCTCGGGGCCATGCTAATATTCTCTGTATCCTTTCTATTGTAGTAGTTGTACCTCCGAACAAGTATCGCAGGGGCCATGCTAATCTTCTTTGTATCCTTTCTATCGTAGTAGTTGTACCGCCGAACTGGTATCTCGGTGCCACGCTAATCTTATCTGTATCCTTCCTATTGTATTAGTTGTACCGCCGAACTGGTATCACAGGGGCCATGCTAATCTTATCTGTATCCTTCCTATTGTATTAGTTGTACCGCCGAACTGGTATCACAGGGGCCATGCTAATCTTATCTGTATCCTTCCTATTGTATTAGTTGTACCGACGAACTGGTATCACAGGGGCCATGCTAATCTTCTCTGTATCCTTCCTATTGTAGTAGTTGTACCGCCGAACTGGTATCACAGGGGCCATGCTAATCTTCTCTGTATCCTTCCTATTGTATTAGTTGTACCGCCGAACTGGTATCACAGGGGCCATGCTAATCTTATCTGTATCCTTCCTATTGTATTAGTTGTACCGCCGAACTGGTATCACAAGGGCCATGCTAATCTTCTCTGTATCCTTTCTATTGTAGTAGTTGTACCTCCGAACAAGTATCGCAGGGACCATGCTAATATTCTCTGTATCCTTCCTATTGTAGTAGTTGTACCGCCGAACTGGTATCACAGGGGCCATGCTAATCTTATCTGTATCCTTCCTATTGTATTAGTTGTACCGCCGAACAAGTATCGCAGGGACCATGCTAATCTTGGGGCTTGATGCACTGAATAATTTAAAGATAAGTAATAAACATCTATTGGTTAATATATGTCATAATTTGTATATAATTGTATGCACCCCCGACCCACTATGCATGTACAATGTATGATTTTCAAAGATTTAATAAAGAATAAGGTAACTGGAGGAAAGAAAGTAGCAACAAGACATAGGAAGCAGGCTAAAAGCGGGCACAAGTATAAATAACTTGTACAGTCAATACTTCCTGGCAAGGCCGGACGTATCTGGTGACCAGAAGTTATAAAAGTAGAGAGACGCCCAATATTTCCGGAGCAAGACCGGTGGGATTTGATAACCGCGGAAGTAAATAGAGTCGAACTAACACCCGATACTTCCTGACCAGGCCGGGCATATCTTCCACCAAAGAAAGCCGCCGGTCCAATTAGGAAGCAATAACTAAGTAGGTCAACCAATAGAAAAACGGGCACGTTCCATCCTTCGACCAATGGGAAGGAAGACAACTCGTGGTGTTAAATCGAGAAGCAAGAATTGTCAGTAGTGCTTTCGCTCCCATAGGAACAACACCTATGTAGTTGCTCCTTCGCTCCCAACGAGGTGACATCGGTTCTGGACCTCTCTCCCTCTGCTCATCCCGTAGCTAAGTACAATCACCACCATGTGATCAGATAATTAACAATCAAAACCCGTTCCGCCTTCTCAAGCTTTCTTCCCTCCAACCCAGTTGCCTTTTATTTTCAAACCCCATCACGTGTCCTGATTATTCCTAACTGTATGCTTCACTTGCCACTCAACGACTGCGTTTCAACCAATCCTCACCATTCAAATCGAACAACAAGAAATTCCGCAACGATATTGTCACAGAACGGTTGTGTCGACAGGATTCTACAACAGTGTAATACATCAAATATTGCAGTGTAATAACTTTGGATATATTACATATATATTCATAATACCTCTACATTTACATATATTCTCAATAAATATATATAACATTGAAAATTAAATATTCCTTTATTTCTTATATTCTTCAATTCAATTTGTTCCGAAGAATATATAAGATAGGGATGCCTGACAAAAATCTAAAGACAGATTCCTATTTTTTCCGATTCCTCTAAAACTAAAAATAAAAGAACTACAGAAAAGAAACTCTTTTGAATAACACATCAGAAACTAACAAGGACAAAAACAGGGTCTGGCAGCAAAGACCGATCGTCTTTGAAGTAAACAAAATATTAATAAAAAACGGGCCGAATAAACAATGAAATAGAGGGATTTGGAAGTCTAGTGTATTGATTCGTCCACCCATCTTATGTGGGAGCTATTCCTGAACGTCTCTGTACCTTCTTTGATTCAATTGGACGCCTTCACCAATAGTCAGACCTGTCTAACTAGTATCCAGACTTAGCTGGAGGTAGACAATCTTTTGGTATCCTCATAAATTCCTTTAGTTATCTACAAATGTAAACCGACATTTGAAAATTATCCCGCATATATTTCTTTTGAACGAAAAAACCGAAATTTATTTTAAGGAGAAATTTACTCTTATTTCTAACCTTAGGTATGAAGTATGAAAGGATGAATTGTGAAGAGTAATGATAAACGGAAAAATAGTGTCCAGGGATGGGAAACGAACCCACAGTGATCCGCTTACCGGGCAGATGCCATGTCCGCTAGGCTACCCTGGACATATTTCTCCGTTCGTAAATATTATATGAAGTATTCCCATCCCTGGACACTTTTTTTCCCGTTTATCATTACTCTTCACAATTCATCCTTTCATACTTCATCCCTAAGGTTGGAAATAATCGTTATTTCTCCATAAAATAAATTTCGTTTTTTTCGTTCAAAAGAAACACATGCGGGATAATTTTCAAATGTCGTTCTACAATTATAAGCCGCATTATATTGTATTATTAATCATCTACACATGTAATATATTAAAATATATTATATTAATAAATAAAGAAAAGCCAACCACAAACGCGTTCAAGCACAAAAGGCATATCCTAACTACTCATATGAACATTTTAAATGGCAGAGCGCCATCTAGTGGAACAAAAATCAATTAAAAGTTGATTTAACTTGTCCCATGATATTTCCCCAACCCATTTTCTTGATGAATCAAAATGAGCCAACCATGAACGCGTTTCGGGCCTTTGGTCTTCGTCAGTGTTGTGCAGGCTGTACCTCAACGAATAAATATTTAGTCCAAGAGGCTTCCTGAGAAAACAAGAAATGGGTATTTAAGGCCAAATTTACGTACATACACTGTTCGTGTGAAAAAATGGTCAGCAAATTTGGCGTTAAATGCCTATTTCTCAATTGATGAAAAAAAAAAAAAAATAATAATAATATAGAAACCTCAATTTATCCAAATAAATCCCTAACACTATACTGATAGAAACACACAGTAGATGGTACAGAGACCTGGATTTATAAGATATACAGATTGTAAATATTAGTTGATGTGTATATATGATGAACAACCACTGTACATAACTCTACATTGTATATTTATGAACTAGGTTGCTCTTGTTGAACGGTACCTAATAAACTTATTTTGTACTGGAACTGGTCGTAGAGGTACAGCCTGCACCACGCTGATGAGGGAAAACAGCCCGAAACGCGTACATGATTTATCCTTCTTGATTTATCAAGAAAATGGGTTTGGCCAAATATCATGAAACAAGTTAAATCAACGTTTAGTTTATTTTTGTTCCGCTAGATGGTGCTCTGCCATCTCATGTGAGCGGTCAGGATATACCTTTTTTTATATTGTTTCTTATTATTTCACATATAAATATTTTACGCAAACATGCAAACCTCTCTTGCATAAAAATACATTTAAACGATGCTCTTATTTTATCACCCCCTTATAGAACGTACTGTTTGTGATAAAGAATGTTCCACAACACCAGCTATTGAATAAAATACTAATTGCATATAACCATAGTCTACAGGTTTTCTTATTTCTAAATGTTTCAAATCTGGTGGTATGGAAATTTATCACAAACATAACGCTCTATGATAAACTAAAGGCATTGTTCTAAGGAATTTATAAACGATAAAGATGCCCTATTTGCACATGAAAATATATCTTACTCCCGAAAGATTATAAAATATGTATGTATAAAATAAAATAGGCATATCCTGACCAGGAGCACATGTACTTTTCAGAAGGCAGAGCGCCATCTGGAAAACACATGTGCTCCTGGTCAGGATATGCCTATTTTATTTTTTAAGATCAACACCTGACCTTTTTATTTTCTCTATTATTTTTTCACATATGTATATATGTATCGAAAGAGGCATATCTCCCTTTAAATATGAATCGAAATGATCCATTATGTTCATGACCTTAGTAAAATTATATACCAGTGATCATAAAGAATGCGTCTAAACACCAGTTTTGGCAAATTCAGACAAATAGCCAACAACCTGTATATCATAGTTTCAGGCTATGGCCCTTATCAGTAGAGGGCTTCTATTTCATAACATTCTACTAGAGGTGTTACTAATTCGATCAAATTTATCAAAAAGGTGTTTAAGCTGGTAAAGTGGCTTACTCTTATTATAGTGATAACATAACGCATCGTTATAATGCACAATTAAAGGGAGAGGTGCCTCTTTCAGTATATGATCCTCCCGCAATTTTAGGTTATAAACCTTATTGATATATACACCTATCCCCCGATTTACACGGTACTTGTTTTACACGTTTTCGCTTTTACACGGTTTTCCAAATAAGTTTTATTTTTGTTTTTATCGCACTATACTAAATGCTACTGTGATTGAACACATGCGCTTTGTACACATCTCACGAGGAATCCCGAGCTTATGTGCTGACTACATATTTTAACCTGTCAATGCATTTTAGGAACGTATCTACCGTGTAAATCAGGGGATAGGTGTATATATTAATGTTTTTTTAAAATATATTTAATGTTATTTATAGTTAAACTACGGGAGTTGGTGGAAGGATGATCTAAACCGTTGGTTTTCGAGCGCTACGTCCCGGGATCGAATCCCGCATTGAGCGCTTTTTTATAACAAAAAAGCGCTAATTCTGGCCCCCGATTCTTGCAAAAGTCCAACTCCACCAGCGAGTGCAAGTAGCCAAACAGGGATCTGGCACATTTGTAAGTGTAAAAATCTAACTGAATTTCACATGTGTAGACATGTGGTGCACTTACAGTAAAAGAAATCTCCAACTTCCCACCATGATTATCATAGCCTGTATCACGCCAAGCCAGTTCAGATAAGTGTTCAATTTATATACACTTATAATCGCCTAGAATTCAACGCTAAGGTGAAGATAGAAACTTTTTAAAGAAGTTGTTATAAGTTGGTTGAAGTTTTTAATTCCGTCTATTCACGCTTCATAACTGCATAGAATTAATCTCCAATAGTTATCACAAGTAGGTTGGAGAATGACAATGGATCTTTGAAAATTTTCAGCAATTTCTAGCGTTTCCAATTAGAATTGATTCCTTAATTTTAAAATTTTGAGTATATTAACTCTTTAATAGTTTATTGGTCAGCATTCAAATTTTGGAAATCCATTGTTAAGTTTGTATGATATATTGGAAAATTATATTGTGTGGTGTGTTAAATTATATTTAGTGGAGTGAAAGGTTTATACTGCATTATGTTTGTGAGTAATTATTTTATAAATTATATAGAAATGTTTGTGGTTTATTGCATGAATGGTTTGAGATTATATTAATAGTGAATAGATTAATTGTATTATGTGTTTATAAGTAATTATTTGATTATCAGTTTAGAAATATCTTTGGTATATTGCATAAATATACACTTATTGACAAATATTAAGTAATTGGATGTCTATGATGTCGTCGGTCGTCTTTTTTTTTCTTTTTTTTTTTTTAAGGAGATAGAGGCAATTTTGTTCACATTGGTAATCTCGTATGTCTACAATAAAAGTCACTGTGTATTAAATATTGTTGCATCATGATTAATTGGCGTATTTTTTAAAATTATTTATAATATTATTTTTAATATATTTAAAATTTAAATTGAATATTTACTTATTTTTTATAAAACAGATTATTACTATAACATATTATGTACTATAAAACATTTGTATTTTGATACAATGAATACACCACCTGTTTTAAACTTTGATGTGATAAATAAAGAGATATGCTAGGTGTTACCTAAATATATAGTTGTCTTATTATTGACTGGTTTAACCTTATAGGATGGTTGAGACACGTTCTGGAAAGATGTAAGACGCGTCTGAGGAGAGAATCAAGACTGAAGAATCTGCCAAACCGCAGCCTGGTGCAACAATATCTTTCAGAGTTATTGCCTGAATCCCGATATACGTGCTAAAAGATACAACTTTCTCAAGTTGTCTCCATGAGTGTATTAACCTTTTATTGATAGTGAACAAACTCGTAGGAATAGAAAGGGTTCCATACAGAAGGAACTGGTAGAATATCCTGACACCTGGCGCGAATATACAGGGGGATATATTCCATGTATACCAACTGATTTTAAAATCCCCTCACATTTAACTATATGTCCTACAAATTCTACTTGTTGTGCCAATGTTCACCAACAGCACGCTATGTACTTGGATTATAAAACAAAAGAAACATTTTCAAAATGCAATTTCAAACGGAGAAGTGCTCCTTTCGGTATAACATGGAAAATGTGCTTAGCGTGAATAGCGAGAAAGAATGTTGATATCGGAACCTCTGTATCTTCGAGATAGGGTAGAATAAAGCAAGCGGACACCTCTCTACAAAGTACAGTTTTCATCGCCAAAATTCCCATTTTACTGATTATCTGATCTCTGGTGGTAATAGGATACTTCTCTACAAATTACAGTTTTCATCGCCAAATGAATATTTTACACAATTATCTTCACTCTGGTAAGAGGGCACGTTTCTGCAAAGTACAGTTTTCATCGCCAAAATTTCCATTTTACTGATTATCTAATCTCTGTTGGTAATAGGACACTTCTCTACAAATTACAGTTTTCATCGCCAAATGAATATTTTACACAATTATCTTCACTCTGGTAAGAGGACACGTTTCTGCAAAGTACAGTTTTCATCACCAAAATTCCTATTTTTACCGATTATCTGATCTCTGTTGGTAATAGGACACTTCTCTAAAGATTACAGTTTTCATCGCCAAATGAACATTTTACCCAATTATCTTCACTCTGGAAAGAGGACACGTTTCTGCAAAGTACAGTTTTCATCGCCAAAATTCCCATTCTACTGATTATCTGATATCTGATGGTAATAGGATACTTCTCTACAAATTACAGTTTTCATCGCCTAATGAACATTTTACACAATTATCTTCACTCTGGTAAGAGGACACGTTTCTGCAAAGTACAGTTTTCATCACCAAAATTCCTATTTTACCGATTATCTGATCTCTGTTGGTAATAGGACACTTCTCTACAAATTACAGTTTTCATCGCCAAATTAACATTTTACACAATTATCATCACTCTGGTAAGAGGACACGTTTCTGCAAGGTACAGTTTTCAGAACCAAAATTCCTATTTTTATCGATTATCTGATCTCTGTTGGTAATAGGACACTTCTCTACAAATTACAGTTTTCATCGCCAAATGAACATTTTACACAATTATCTTCACTCTGGTAAGAGGACACGTTTCTGCAAAGTACAGTTTTCATCACCAAAATTCCTATTTTTACCGATTATCTGATCTCTGATGGTAATAGGATACTTCTCTACAAATTACAGTTTTCATCGCCAAAAGAACATTTTACACAATTATCTTCACTCTAGTAAGAGGACACGTTTATGCAAAGTACAGTTTTCATCGCCAAAATTCCCATTTTACTGATTATCTGATCTCTGTTGGTAATAGGACACTTCTCTACAAATTACAGTTTTCATCGCCAAATGAATATTTTACACAATTATCTTCACTCTGGTAAGAGGACACGTTTCTGCAAAGTACAGTTTTCATCACCAAAATTCCTATTTTTACCGATTATCTGATCTCTGATGGTAATAGGATACTTCTCTACAAATTAAAGTTTTCATCGCCAAATGAACATTTTACACAATTATCTTCACTCTAGTAAGAGAAAACGTTTCTGCAAAGTACAGTTTTCAACGCCAAAATACCCATTTTACTGATTATCTGATCTCTGATGGTAATAGGATACTTCTCTACAAATTACAGTTTTCATCGCCAAATGAACATTTTGCACAATTATCTTCACTCTGGTAAGAGGACACGTTTCTGCAAAGTACTGTTTTCATCGCCAAAATTCCCATTCTACTGATTATCTGATCTCTGATTGTAATAGGATACTTCTCTACAAATTACAGTTTTCATCGCCAAATTAAAGTTTTACACAATTATCTTCACTCTGGTAAGAGGACACGTTTCTGCAAAGTACAGTTTTCATCACCAAAATTCCTATTTTTACCGATTATCTGATCTCTGAAGGTAATAGGATACTTCTCTACAAATTACAGTTTTCATCGCCAAATGAACATTTTACACAATTACCTTCACTCTGGTAAGAGGACACGTTTCTGCAAAGTACAGTTTTCATCACCAAAATTCCTATTTTTACCGATTATCTGATCTCTGATGGTAATAGGATACTTCTCTACAAATTACAGTTTTCATCGCCAAATGAACATTTTACACAATTATCTTCACTCTAGTAAGAGGACACGTTTCTGCAAAGTACTGTTTTCATCACCAAAATTCCTATTTTTACCGATTATCTGATCTCTGATGGTAATAGGATACTTCTCTACAAATTACTGTTTTCATCGCCAAATGAACATTTTACACAATTATCTTCACTCTGGTAAGAGGACACGTTTCTGCAAAGTACAGTTTTCATCGCCAAAATTTCCATTTTACTGATTATCTGATCTCTGATGGTAATAGGATACTTCTCTACAAATTACAGTTTTCATCGCCAAATGAACATTTTACACAATTATCTTCACTCTGGTAAGAGGACACGTTTCTGCAAAGTACAGTTTTCATCACCAAAATTCCTATTTTTACCGATTATCTGATCTCTGATGGTAATAGGATACTTCTCTACAAATTACAGTTTTCATCGCCAAATGAACATTTTACACAATTATCTTCACTCTGGTAAGAGGACACGTTTCTGCAAAGTACAGTTTTTATCACCAAAATTTCTATTTTTACCGATTATCTGATCTCTGTTGGTAATAGGACACTTCTCTACAGATTACAGTTTTCATCGCCAAATGAACATTTTACACAATTATCTTCACTCTGGTAAGAGGACACGTTTCTGCAAAGTACAGTTTTCATCACCAAAATTCCTATTTTTACCGATTATCTGATCTCTGATGGTAATAGGATACTTCTCTACAAATTACAGTTTTCATCGCCAAATGAACATTTTACACAATTATCTTCACTCTGGTAAGAGGACACGTTTCTGCAAAGTACAGTTTTTATCACCAAAATTTCTATTTTTACCGATTATCTGATCTCTGATGGTAATAGGATACTTCTCTACAAATTACAGTTTTCATCGCCAAATGAACATTTTACACAATTATCTTCACTCTGGTAAGAGGACACGTTTCTGCAAAGTGCAGTTTTCATCGCCAAAATTCCTATTTTTACCGATTATCTGATCTCTGATGGTAATAGGATACTTCTCTACAAATTACAGTTTTCATCGCCAAATGAACATTTTACACAATTATCTTCAATCTGGTAAGAGGACACGTTTCTGCAAAGTACAGTTTTCATCGCCAAAATTTCCATTTTACTGATTATCTGATCTCTGATGGTAATAGGATACTTCTCTACAAATTACAATTTTCATCGCCAAATGAACATTTTACACAATTATCTTCACTCTGGTAAGAGGACACGTTTCTGCAAAGTACAGTTTTCATCACCAAAATTCCTATTTTTACCGATTATCTGATCTCTGATGGTAATAGGATACTTCTCTACAAATTACAGTTTTCAACGCCAAATGAACATTTTACACAATTATCTTCACTCTAGTAAGAGGACACGTTTCTGCAAAGTACAGTTTTCATCGTCAAAATTACCATTTTTACCGAATATCTGCCCTCTTATAAGAGAACACCTTTCTACAATAGACAGTTTTCATTTCCAAAATTATCATTTTTATCAATTATCTGCTCACTTATAAGAGGACACCTTTCTACAAAGAGCAAACATCTCCTTACAAAGGACAGTTTTAATTACTTGCATTATCAATTTTACTAATTAGCAGCTTTCTGGTATTAAGATACCTCTCTCTGAAGGACACTTTGTGGTTCTGAAATTAGGTATTGTTGTCCTTCAGAGAGGTATTCCACTGTATTGGGTTAGGTGAATATGTATCGGAGTAAGAGTTAGATGGAGTGGTGTGTGGAGTTAACTACTTTGATTCGGTATTTATGGAAAAGTCTCCATCTTTAATATTTCCTTAAATTAAATTCATTAATTACAACAACCAATTGGGGGGGGGGGGTCTGATTTACATATCATATTTCATTAAGGAAATTAAAGAAAAACTGTTCCCCAATAATATAAAATTTAATTAGGTGAGCCTAACTTTTAATTAAATTTATAAAACCAATCTCGAGTGATGGGGAAAAGAGAAAAAGTAGAGCAACATCACTAAATTTAAAGTTTCTCAATTTTTTATTGACCAATATTCGCTTTTAACAAGTTGTTAGCGGCTTGTAGTGCTTAAGTCGAACTATATTTTATGTTTGACTTCAAATTATTTCTTTCTAATTACTATTTTTTCGCAATATATTCCAGATACTTTATAAGGATTAATAAATTTACTTAATATTTCAGCTATGCAAATTCAAAAAGAGAAAAGAAACCATAAACCTTTAATTAAATTAAGACTAAAAAAATAATTTTTTTTTGGCTACCTCTCAGAATGTTTTTTTTTTAAATCAACAGATAGTTATTATTTTTCCCGATAGATGGCATGAGCCATCAGCAACATTAGGTTGCACGATATAGTATTATAGCAAATATAATATTTATAAAAAGGTAAGATAGCGCTGCAACCTTTTTATTTAATTAAATATATATTTAAATATTTCGATAGCGTGCCCTTTCTCAGCTAAACCATCCTTCTTAGAGTTTACATAGTCTAAGGGTTATCTGAGGAAGGGCATATGTCCGAAAGTTCATTTTATTTTGATTGAATAGATAAAAAGGAGTAACCCGGCGTTAGGTTTCCTTCAAGTACTTACACTACAATAGGAATCCAGACTACTTGGACATTCCTTTTGTTTTTTACACACGCACATATATATTATTCTTTTTTAAAACCCAAGCCTATGATTATATAAAAGCATTCTCTTGTCATATGTAATTACGCAAAAAAAAATGTTTTTTAAAATAAACTTTTATAAATACTGGAATAAAAATTTGTTTTTGCTTCAATGACACGGGATTCTCACTGTATATATATGTAAATGCTGAAAAGAAAATATAAATTTTACTTTTCGGCAATAAATATTCATCAATCGAATCAAGGGACGAATGTGTTTCTTATTTATTAAAAACCCAGCTAGGTTTCGAGCGTTAACTTTACTTAAGGCCTCTGGAGCCAATTCGACTTTCGAGAAAAAAAATGCTAAACTTAGCAATCCTTTATGACAAAAAAATGAACAAAGCAAAGGAAGTATCAGGGTGACAAGGCTATACTCTGCATCAAATATCGGCGGCGGAAGGCTGGGAGTTGTTGGGAATGCTACCAATAAAATGGTCGAGGTCACTTTGTTACATTTACGATCATACGTTGTGGGTGTGTGAGCAGGTGATATAGATATAGGGGTACTTACGTATGCAGGGTCCACGTGCGTAGGTCCTGGCAAACCCTGGACGACAGGAGCACGAGCTGACTCCACCCTCGCTCAGACAGTGTTCGTTCAGTCCAGCGTCACACGTCGATTCGTCGCCCAGCACGCACGTGTCCACTCTGCAACACGGTCGTCTACCTCAGAACATGTCGTATATATAGATGTATGTAATTATTATAAGGTCTATCTATTTAGATTCATTGACGTATTTGTTTATTTAGATGGTTGTCTATTTTAGGACATGTCATGTAGAGATAGAGAGAGAGACCTTGATACCGTCTATACATCTGCTCGTCTTTCTTTTCTAGAGACCTTTCTTTCATTTCGGATTATTCTTCAATGCAGCATATAGTTATGGCAGCTACCATGCAACACCAGCCATGTTGTGTAGACCTGATCTCAATCTATACATACACCTGTACAATCTACTTTCATGTATCCACACTTCACCTCGACCTAACCCGTAATTCTATGCAACATATTGGCCTATATTCATCCTGCTGTAAGTGCAAAAGTCCTACCGCTTTCTACACATGTGGTACACTTACAGTAAAAGCAGTCGCAACTACTACCCACCATGATTATTATGACCTATATGACGTGAGGATTGAGGATAATATAAAATATATAAAATTCTTGACGAAATAAAAATTATATCAAATATAATCTATAGCAACTAACATAATTAATATTTTTATTTTAAAACATAATATTAATAATTTTGTAGAGGGATATCGGTTACACGTCTATCTTACAATCCTATGTATTAAAAGAAAGAAAGTGGCCGAATTGTTCCAAAACAACAAAATTAGAAAAGAAAAGAGCATTAAGAGAAGAAAGACATCCAAGAAGACCATAAATGTGGATTTGGAGGCTCAAGTCAAGATTTAAATTCACTCTGCCTTCCCGCGTGATAACACTCATAGATATTTCTGAATTAAATCTGTCACAAGGTAAATTTTCATTTGACATCGCGTCCTGTCTCATTTCCTATAAAAGCCTACAAGTTACAATATAGCGTGATAAAAAAAAACTTTAAAACTTCTTTGAGAAGTTGAAACATTTTTATGGGGGGCTATCTAAAATATAGATTAACACAAAAATATCTATATAAAAATATATATTCACACAATTATTACAAATTTACCTTTAATTACATTGTATTACATTTATATTAATTTTGGCGCGCTTTAATTAAATGCCAAACGAACAATGTTAGGTTTCGATCTTCTGTCTTTAATTTCATTTAATTATATTCTCTCTTTTTTTTTTCGGTGAAAATTAAGTTGGACGTTTTAGTAAATTAAAAATTTAGATTAGATTTCTAATAACATTGATTAATTACATAATATTAAATAATTTGTTTTTTTTTTTCCTTTTTAAAAGTAATATTTTCAAGAAATGAAAGGTTTGAGAACTTGCTATATCCGAGATAAAGACGTATTTGGTTATTACTGTTATTATGTAATCACAATAATATTTTAATTACGAATCTAAAAACAACATAAGATTCTTTATTAGAAATCTTCTAATAATGCGACGAGGACGAGGCGTTGGTTGTCGATCGCTACGACCCGGGATCGAATCCCGCATTGGGCACTTTTTTTTTCTAATTAAAAAAATACTCCAATCGCCCTTGATTCTTGCAAAAGCCCAACCCCAGCGAGTGCAAGTAACCAAACAGTCTCTCAAACACTTATAAATGCAAAAGTCGAACTGCGCTTTTTACATGTGTAGACATGTTGTGAATTTACAGTAAAAGCAGTCTCCAACTTCTACGCACCATGATTATCATGGCCACGTATACTAGGGATAATAAAAAAACACTAAATAAAAAACCTGATTATCTGGTTTCCAGTAGTTAGTGTTCCTTACAGAGTTCTTCTTAAAGATGCGGTCAGCCACTTCAAAATATTGGAAAATTTCAATAAATAGCTATATTTTGATAGACGGCGTTTGCCCATATAAAATGCTCATTTGAGATCGGTCGCGATATGCCTATTTACTTATATTAAACACCTATTTTCATGCATCATCACACACTCTTTGTTTACCCCCCCCCCCCCCCCCCCATCATGCGCCCCCCCCCCCCCCCCCCCCCCACTCGCTTTTTTTTGGAATGGCGCTCTCCTATTGGTTCGCTACGATGGCGCCGCCAATGCGCGAGACACTTCTGTCACCGTTTGCTTTTGGTTCAGTGATAGAATGCTCGCCTGCCACGCGGGCGCCCCGGGTTCGATTCCCGGCCGATGCATTTTTTTTTTTTTACAATTTTTAAAACTCATTTATATATTATAGTGGCGGGCGCCCCTGGTTCGATTCCCGGCCGATGCTTTTATTTTTTTTTTACAATTTTTAAAACTCATTTATATATTATACAAGAATGACATCCACGGCGCCAATTTATAATTGTAACGAATAGTATTTTAATAAAAGCATTTAATCGGGTAAACCCCGGGCGTTGCCCGGGTTATTCGGCTAGTTTACTTATATTAAACACCTATTTTCATGCATCATCACACACTCTTTGTTTACCTTCTCGCCTATATTTACTCTCTAAATGTTGCTGCTATTAACTTTCCCTGTTGTTGTCGTCGTGTCCAATGAAGAGCCTCAGATATCTCCTTACATCTCTATCACAGCAGTCGCTATGTCCTCTATTTTAGGTGTGTAAAGCTGCTGCTCTGGGTCTATATCAATTTTCTGCAAGGCTGCGGCCATTGCTGGGCAGGAGAATATATTAACTTTTCCTTTTAAATGGATAATAAAGGTTATTATCAGATAACCATCAACGGCCTCATGTCTTTCTTCAAACTGTAAGTACCTTACAACACACACACACATATATATATATATATATTAAGAAAAAGGCATCTCCTTATCGTGCAAATGAAAGTTGCTGTGGCTTGCGCCATATATCGGAATAAATATCAACTATTCATGGATTTGTAATTATTCCAGAATTGGCCAAATACCCATTATTGATAAATCAAGAAAAGCTAACCACGTACGCGTTTCGGGCTGCTGGCCCTCTTCAGCGTCGATAAGGAGACGCCTTTTTCTTAATTTATGAATCTTATCCCAGTACAATGTTACATTTGTACAATTTTTTTCATATATATATATATGAAAAAATAGTACAAATGTAATATTGTACTGGGATAAAGTGCATAAGTTAAGAAAAAGGCTTCTTCTTATCGAGCAACTGAAAGTTGCTGATGGCTGGCGCCATCTATAAGAAGAAGCCTTTTTCTCAACTTATGCACTTTATCCCAGTACAATATTACATTTGTACTATTTTTTCACATTGTGTAGCGTTCTCACGCAATTCTGGCCTTAACTACCCGTTTCATGATTTTTCAGGATGCCTTAATGACCAATTTTTTTTTTGGTCGTTGAGGTACAGCTTGCACCACGCTGATGAGGGCCAACAGCCCGAAACGCGTCCGTGGTTAGCTTTTCTTGATTAATCAAGAATGGGTATTTGGCCAATTCTGGAATAATTAAAAATCAACGAGAATAGTTGATATATATTCCGATAGATGGCGCCAGCCATTAGCAACTTTCAGTTGCTCGATAAGAAGAAGCCTTTTCTTACATATTTAAGCCATTTCTTTCATACATATATTTATATGCATTTACATATATCTCTTTTTAAAAATGATTAATATTTTAAAAATTACAGAAAACAAACAATTATCTCCACAATTAGAAAGAAATTTAAAGATAGCTTCCAAGAAGATATTTACAGTATCTTAATGAAGAACTTTAATTAACAAAGATTAATTAAAAAGTTAAATTAATTACTTCATGTATATATTTTTCTCTTTTTTCCCTAAACCCCCTCAAGTGTAATTTAAATTTACTATACCACTGGTATTACTTCTCTAAATACATTTTATTTTATACTTTCACAAAACCGAGAGAATAAAAAACAAAAATTTAAATTAAAAAAAGGTTTTAAAATATAATTCTCTTTTGAAAGATAAAAGTATTAAGTTTAGTAGAAATCCTTTTATAATGTATAGCTTAGCTTTTAACCATATTGTTAAATAACCCTTTTCAACACATTTAAATAAAAAAATAATTAAAACTATTCACAACCAAATTTGAGCCCATTTTAACAATTAAAGGTGTATTTGTTAGGAAAAGTAAAAAATATATTTAAAAAAGTAACAAATTATTTATTTTTATTTAGAAAAAAAAAAAGAACTAAATGGGATTTTTTTTTCGTCTGATTTTATTTTTTTTTGGCGCGCTTTTTTTTCCAAATCTATTTTAATGTAAATAATTGTCGCAAATATGGTGCTTATATAATGGAAGATCCTTGATATAAACAAGAATAGGGTTGGAATTCTTTTTTTAAAAAAAAGGAGATTTTATAAATAAATTTATTGAATTTAATAAATTGTCTAGACGCTCTCCGTATAAAAAAATAAAAATATGTCCAAGATATTTAATTTTGAAAATTGGCGCGGGTGTTGTGTGCATTAATCTTCCACCAATCCTTACTATCGGCTGCCTTTTTATTATTTCGTCTGACCAAAAAATAATCCATTGTGTCAGAAAGAACGATGAACCCTTTAAGATGTAGAGAGACGACAAAAAAATGTGTTAATAAATAATTATATATGTAAAGAAAATATTTTTAAAAAATAGAAAATATAACAGGTGTTTATATTATAAACAAAAATTGCATATCCTGACCGCTGAAATGAGCATTTTAGGTGAAAAACCGCCATCTAGTGGAACAAAAATAAACTAAAACGTTGATTCAACTTGTTCCATGTTATTTAGCCAACCCAATTTCTTGATACATCAAGAAAAGTCAGCTACGTACGCATTTCGGATGTTGGCCCTTATCAGCGTGATGTAGACTGTACCTCATAATGGAGATAATATTTGGTGATGTATGTAAAAAGAAACACATTGTCAAATAATAATTGTTACAAAAGTTACTCTCTCAACTATAACTTCTATGTGTGGACAATAGTTTCTGATTGTAAATTGGATTATTTACAGTACATCGGAGATATGGAAGATGTTTATTTATGATGTAGGGACACATTCAATCATTCAATCTCGATATATCATTCGACCAGCACGTATCCTCCACCATGCACGTATATTTTTAAAAATTGTTTACAACACACAAAGAATTTAATATATATTTTCTCCCCCTTTCAATATAATTAATATAAATATGTAAAAATAAATTTGTATATAAAAATAGTATATATCATTAATTTATTATCGTAATACTCCTGTTGAAAGACTGACACAAGTCCGAAAGTTTGAAAATAAAAATTTTAACAAGAAACTTACCCCTGGAAGCTTTATTTATTTTATAACATTCAATCACAATATTTACAAATTGGATAACTGGTTAAGATGGGATGTTTTTTTCAGGTTATGGCTAGATGATACATTGAATGATATAGATGGAAATTTTTTGCCGGGAGGATATTGAAAAGAGACAAAGGTCGCCTCTCTCGTCAAAATAGACGTCAAAACCAGACGCCATCTATTGACCGTCGCCGCAAACTAGCGGCCTCGGTTCGGTGACAAAGCCACAACACAAGCTTTGGCAAATTGAAAAGCGTCCACCTTGGATGATGTTAATAAAAATTGTGATATACACTCATAGACAATACTTAAGGAAGTTGAACCTTTTATATTTTATATCGGGATTCAGACAAATACTCTGAAAAATATTTGATACACAGTGACCTTTATTGAAGACACGCGAGATAACCAATTGTAAACCAATATTGCCTCTGTCTCCTTAGAAAAAAAAAAAAACAGTTAACCGGTTACATCAAAGAAATTTCACTTCTTTAAGTTTTGTCTCCATGAGTGTATATGCACACATTTAAAAACGATATTACAAATTTCTTTTAATCTTATTATGATTTCAAATTATATATATGCAAAATTGTTTATTATTAGATATTTGTTTGGAAAAGAAGATAAATTTTCCCCCATCGTGCATTACAATTTATAAAGTGTTAAAGAACAGTTTTCCCAAATATATATCAATACATTTTTCTTTAAATTTTTATTGATTTTTTTTTACCCAGCCTAACTCGCCGTTAGTAAAGTTTTAATGGGGGAAAACCAATCAATACTTGGAGAGGACTTTTCCATCATTTTTATGGAACTCCGGCTTTTTTTCTTCAACTGTCTGAGAATTTAAACTGGAACTTATAAGTTTGAAATATTTTTTTTCTTTTGTTTTGAACACAATTCATTATACTTATCATCTCAGTAGAAAACCTTTACGATTGGTGATGAGAAATACGCTAAAACACCAGTTTGGGCCATGTAATGATGAGAGTCAAGGTACGAAACCATAACATACAAGTCCTAAATACATCTTTTACTAGATTGTCTTGGTTTTCAAGGCTACAGAATCGAAAATAATTTAATAGTAAAAGATTCAAGTATTTTTATTTCCAGTAAAGAAATGTATATTAAATTCAATACTTTTTGTAGATATATTTTAAATTATATAGCAACACAAATATCCTTTAAGAAAATGATAATTTATATTATGCTGAATGTACATATAGCCAGACACTTCTTTATTTTGTACACAGTTCTTTTTTCTCGTTTTTTTCTCTCTTTTTCCTTGTTAATATCATATTACTATTCTATTCACGGCCTAAAATATTGTATATATATATAGACAAATATAAAGACATACATGTATGACAGCGCAAGTATACCTAATGGGACATAGCATGAAATAAATGACATACAGGTTGAATTTTGTCTGAATTTTCCAAAACTGGGGTTGTGGCTTATTACTTATTACTACCCGTTAAGTTTATTACTGAGGTGAAAATTATCAGCACAATTATCAGAGAAACCTTTATAGGTAAACTTTAGTTTTATCGAAATATAATGTTCTTTTTGAACAAAAGGATTGAATGGAAGACAAAAGTAAAGTTTACCTGAACTTATTTACATAATGATAAAAACAAAGCAGGAACACAATCCCATGATGCTTTCCTTGACGGAGGGCGGTGAGGGCTGTAGTAGGTCATGTGGTCAAAGGCTTCTATTCCAGAGATATACATAAAACATTGTTCTAATGTATAATTAAAGGGAGAAGTGCCTCTTTAAGTACATGGATATAATCCTCCCGTAACTTTATGTTATATATATATGAAGTCATACACAAACCAGATTATGCCTGTATATAGGGTGGACAAGAATTTTCCTTATTAAACAATTGATTTATCTTTTATTTCAGGCCTTATCTTTACAGCGATCTTTAAAAATTGATAATAGGCTTGAGCAAAGGTATTATGGAACAAGAACGCATATTCGGCAATCAATGTATGTGTTTGTAAATAGATAAAATTGTAAATGATGCCTCTATATATGTCAATTATATGTAGATATCAGTGTGAAAATAAATCTGGACCAGTAAATTACTAAAGTACAAAATATGAATCTAGCTATTGAACTCTGTAGTCATCCTACATATAGTGGCAGCCTTTTCATTCCAGAAGTGTGCAAAATATTTAAAGAAATAAAAAACAAAATTAGGCATATCCCTTGAGCGCTCACAAGTTTTGTTTTAATACCAACATCTGACATTTTTATTTATTTATTTATTATCTTTTCACATATAAATAAATATTTAGTATATATTTGATATATACAAGTTACGTTAGGATGATATTCATATGCCTAAAGAGTCACCTCTCTTTCAATATGCATTAGGACAATGTATTATCTCTGGAATAGAAGCCTTTGACCAAGTAACCTACGACATCCCACCCCGCCCTCCATAGAGGAAAGCATCACGGGATTGTGTTCCCGCTTTGCTTTTATCATTATGTAACTAAGTTCACGCAAACTTTACTTTTGTCTTCCATTCAATCCTTTTCTTCTTTTTATATTTCTATTAAACTAATTCGGTGGCATAGCTCTCATTGCATTTACTGAAGCAAGTGAACCACAATGACATTTATTTATTACAATGTGCTTACAGCATGCTCAACGCAAATGCCAATCTACAGAGATTAGCAATGCCTTGTAAACCACACGTATACAAGTAACAACAAGCTATACAAGAGTGATTTAAAGAAAAGGCTATGAGAGCTATTTCTGAAGGTGGGGCTGGGTCCCTGCAAATTTAAAGCGGCGCAGGCAGAAAGTCGGATTCCAAGAAGATCCGGCGCTATTTGAGGGAGTAATGAGGGCAACAAAGAGAGGCGCTGTGCTGACGGGAATGTCGGCGCTGTCTCAAGACAAAGGCGAGTCTGAGCTATTTGAGGATTCAAAAGAGAGTTAAGATCTGAAATTAGATCCTGAAGATTTCTTAATGGCTGCAATCACCCTGTATCGTTCCACTTTAGATTTGCTCGAAAATCTCGGGTGTTTGGTCAACGAGAACTTTATCCTAACATGATGACCGTGAGGTATATTAATAATATGTTACTTTTACAATTTTCATAATTGTTGTTGTTTTTGATATCAAATGGACATCCTAGTGAAAGTTTACGATTGGTTATATTGGGTGGATATTCTTCTGTAGCCGCCTCAGTGTTTAGCAAAAGCATGTAACGACGTAGATTGGTAGAAAGATGCGAAAATGATGCGCCATATATTGATCATTATTTCAAATTGGTAAAAATGAGTCGTTAACAAAGCCACAACACCAGATTTACCCAATTCAGTACCCCGACCTGGAGCCCATTGTTCGTACTAGGGCCATTGTCTTTCTAAGGTGTACTTAGACACAACTGATTAAATAGAACTTCAAAATTAACCAGAGAGATGTTTAACTAGCAAAGATATTTACATATGATTACAGTTTCTTAAACCTACTTTAGGCTTATCAGTGAAAACGGAATGTCGACCAACGTCATTCGAGGTTACTGGGTTCAAATTAACTTTGAAATATTGGCTCCGTATTTTAAATGGACAATTCTAGATTGCCGTATATTTGTTTGTCTCACTACAACACTACAATACATATTCTACCATTATTTGATTTTTACATTTTTAGATTCCGAGGTGGATTTAATTAAGATGAGAAGTCTTAATAAAAGGCGTTTGTTGTCAATATATACAGGTTTACATATTTATTCGCATCGATTCCTCAATACTATTCAATAAAACACAATCCTATATCACCATCTATTTAACTAACAGAGAGTTAAATCAGATACGGAATACCATTTCCTATCACGGATTGGTATTTGAAGAACTACTGGCTGCAATTAGCTAACACGTGATTCGATCATTTCTCCAAGTTGGTAATTAGCTCTTTTCCAAACCTCTCATCTTCACGGCACCCCACTTGGCCATCAATCATTCTGCCACGACTGGATGTGACAACTTTGAACCCATTCGGATGGTACCAGATTGATATACAGAAAAGGCTTAAGTAACGGCATTATTTGAGATATAGACTCGAGTCATATTTCCTATTTTTTAAATGGTCTTTTCAACTATTCTCTTTGGAATCAATATTTGAAAGGGTACATACCCTGGTCGAATGGAAAACTTAATTTCCACGACGTTTCAAAGAATATATTTGTCAGATGCAACACAAACCCTGACAAAGTTGGATGGTATTTGTCGAAATGTGATCAAACTAAAGACTTCTATCTGGATACCGAGGTGTCCTTACAAATATAAACATATCGGCCAAGCAATAGTCATCTTTAGGTAACTTTAAGATTAGAATTCTCCGGAGAAACCTTCGATGTATCATAATAAAAGAGTGAAACCAGAATATTCGCCACTTCATCATGGAAAGTACAATTATAATCAACATCATTACGTAATTTGTAAAATATGATTCTCTTTCCAAGAACCAAATAACAAATGTATTTACATATAATGTGGATTACCTGCTCCCCTGAGATATATTCTATTTTGTCAAGCCATAGAGATGTTTCTAACCAATTACCCAATTGGAATATATAGAAATGTATGTTTAGTGTCATTTAAATTCTATATCTTATGCCGCTGTGATTTTAAATGGCGTAAATGAGATATATAAAAATGGTAATTACAACCGATATGGATAGGTCTCCTATCTTTCTTCAGGTTACCTTGCTTCTACAACAATTCCAAGATATTAACAAAATGTATTTCTCCCGCGTACACCACTATACGAACTCAACACGTTACTCAAACGATCCACAAAGGTTACAAGGTTATATATCGACACTTGAAGTTACACCGTATGAGTTTCTTTTAAACGAAAAATCAAAATTTTATTTCAAGATGAAATATCGACTATTTCTATCCTTTTTTGGATGAGGTATAAAAGGGTGAATTATGAAGATATTTCATACCTCATCCAAAAAAGGATAGAAATAGTCGATATTTCACCTTGAAATAAAATTTTGATTTTTCGTTGAAAAGAAACTCATGCGGTGTAACTTCAAGTGTCGTTTTACAATCACAGGCCGCAGTGTATTATAAGGTTATATATGTTGTATGGTTTTGTATATGGTTCTGAAGATAGAGCTTGCCTGGCTAGTATTCATATTTCTGTGAAAAATAGACAATTCGGCCAGTTAGAGTTTTTCAAAAACTTCTAACTGGTCGAAGTGTCTTTTTTAACAGAAATTTGTATATGGTGTAAGATTTATATACAACATATGATGGATAGAATCCTATTTACTAGGGACAACACAAGTGGATAGCTAGGTTTTGGTTCAAGTCATCCAAGATACTATTAGGGACGTTCTTTTTAAAAAATTATTTTCAAAAATATACACTCAAAGACAAAACTTAAAAGTATTTTATGTCGCCCGTCGTCTGGTTTTTTTAAAGATACATAAGGAATTTTTCACAGTTGGTTATCTCGTGTTGTCTCCAATAAAAGTCACTATAATAACTTTCAGAGTTATTGTCTGAATCCCGATATACATGCTAAATAGTACAACCTCTTCAAGTTTTGTCCATGAGTGTATATTTGTTCTTCAGACCTAGAGTCATATTTCGATTTCAGTAAATTAAAATACCTTTTTGAATCAAATTTAAGAATTATAGATTAAGAATGCCAATGTATTAATAACGTTTCATAAATTTTGTTTCAAATATAAAAAATAAACAGAGTATATTTTATAAATATAAATTCATATGAAGAAAATAAATATATATTACTAGCGGATGTACCCGGCTTCGCCCGGGTTTTACCCGAGTAAAGGTTTGTCTAACGAATCTCTCGATAAAGTGAACATTTTTTCCCGGTCCCTTGAAAAATACTCAATAAGTTGAATAAAATCAATATTAATTGGTTCCCTCGGTAATTGGAAGTTAAAGGAATAGTATCTTGCCTTGGAATTGTATCATTATTCTTGTCTCAAATAAATTGCCGTGTCAACCTGAATTTTGTCTTTCCTAATTTCCTACATTACAAAATCATTTTTTTCTATTCTCCCAATATATAGGTTGTAGATAAATGATAAAACTAACTTTGACTTGTGCGCAATTAATAGGTAGAAAATCTTACTTTTGATAAATCATCATCATCATTCAGTTAAATCTACAAATCTGAAAATAACTCTAAGGATATTCAAGAAATTATTTTTCAAACACCTTCCCGGGGATATACCTAATAATATCCCAAAATTTCACGGAGATTGGATGTATGGTTTTTGAATCTATAGAGTACACACAGACAGACATTCAATTATATATATATATGAAACTCGTAAATTTGAATCTCTCGATAAAGTGATCATTTTTTCCCGGTCCCTGTGTGCCGTGTCATCCTGAATTTTGTCTTTCCTAATTTTCTACATTACAAAATCACCGTTTTATCTAGTGAACATTTTTTTCCGGTCCCTTGAAAAATACTCGATAAGTTGAATAAAATCAATATTAATTGGTTCCCTCGGTAATTGGAAGTTAAAGGAATAGTATCTTCGCCTTGAATTGTATCATTATTCTTGTCTCAAATAAATTGCCGTGTCATCCTGAGATAATCTTACTTTTGATAAATTATCTTTAAGATAACAAACTTAGTGATAATAAAACTTATAGATAAAAAAAACTTGTTATCATCGTCGCAATGGTGGCGCTGCTTGCGAGTTAAATATACAAATCTGCAAATAACTCTAAGGATATCCAAGATATTCAAGAAATTATTTTTCTAAAACTTTCCCGGGGATATACCTAATAATATCCCAAATTTCCACGGCGATTGTATGTATGGTTTTTGAATCTATAGAGTACACACAGACAGACATTCAATTATATATATATATAGATTTCCCTTTGGTTATTTTCAAAGTTCGGATCTTAAAGAAAATATATTAATATATAAACTCACTCAATCAACTATGTCAACAGTAATAGAATATTTATACACCTTATTCCTTGTAGACAGATACCTGAAATAACATATTGCATAAATACAGCTACCATGTAATTCATCATTAGTTATGAATAACTATATATAATCTGAAATAATATCAAAGATATATATACTATATTTATTATTAATTAATTCTATCAATATATGTTTATAACTATATATATGTTATATATAAAAAATACATTTTCTGTTGATTTTGAATATCTTGAGGATTATGCTATGGATTTATTTGCTGGTTCTTTTTATGCTATTGGTAATGCATTCGTGGTTAAAATATTGAAAGTATAATAATAAAATAGTTTTGATCAGATATTGCTTTAATTGGGTTTAAGGAATATATAAAACATAATTTGATAAAAGTACTGCCTGGCTTTAGGCGTAAGAATAAAAAAATGAAAAACATATTTACATAATGTACAAAAGGTTTGAGCCGGCCTTCGGGAAAAAAACAACAATGAGTTTTTATAGGGGAAGCGTGACCTCTGGCGGTCGATTTAACAGAATATTTGAATCTATGAAATATAATTTTAAATAAAATAATATTTAAATATAACATATATATTAGTTGAAGATAGATACTGACTCTTCTACGAACGTATCTAAAAACTACATCCAATCCTAAATAAATGTTTCACTATAATAACTATTACTCTTACCATTCTCATTAGTATAATTATCCTCATTATATCCTTTTTATCAAAGTTTTAATCGTTGAGGTTCACCCTGCACCACGTTGACAAAGTTCAACAGCCCAAAACGCGTTCGTAGCTGGAATATCTTGATATCAAGATATTATGTGGGCCAAATATTATGGAAAAAAACCTGAATCAACGTTTAATTTATATTTGTTCCAATAGATGATGCCCTGCTATATAAAAATGCACATGTGAGCGGTCAGGATATGCTTTTTTAGTTCCTAATAATTATATTCATCAGCATTATTTTCTCGATTTTATTATCTTTATTTTATGTCAATATCGATATAAAGTATTTACACACCCATCTATTTACATAGCATGAAAGCGGTCTATTAGATTAAATTGGCGAAACAGCTGGGAGGGTTCACCATTGATGAGCCAAGCCCTACCAATAGTTTTAAATCAGAATAAGAACAGTGGTGGAAGCTATTTTGTTTATAAAATTAAAAACTTGCTGAAATGGTTTCATAGCTTTTTATATTTATATAGATCAATAATTCGGTTTCACCCTGGGATTTGCCGAATGGATATTTGATCAATAAGCTTTGTTTGTTTCAATTATTTATAATAATCATTTATAAAAGTTAATTATTCAAATTGAGTTTACAATTCAATAAGATAACCCCATGTATCAATATTTGAGATGAAATCATTACAGACTTCCAAGGAAACCAGGTAAAAAGAAACATATATCTGGAAGTCTGATGAATCACCTTAAATTTGTAAGAGTAAAATTCCTCCACAATACATATAAATAATAAACAAAACGGCTTCCGAGGTTCTTGTTTTATTGTATATTCATCTCAAGCTTTCAGGTATTACAAACCTTTCTACTGGATTATATCATAAAAATAATAAAAATTTAACATATACTGCTATAGAATTGTTTGTGATACCCAAGAGCTTAAGATGAATTTACCATGAAACAAGAAACTCACTCTTGGAAACACTTTTGCTTATTATTTATAATCATTTGTACCAACATTATCCACATATGAGGCGAAGAGTAAAATATTATTGACAGAAATTTATATTTATATATTATAAATCAATATAAATTATAAACAATAACACATTTCATAGATCGTGTTTGCAACATGTCAAAAACAACTTCGCTTCCAACTTTGAATTTTTAGCATCTTGCCCTTGGTGTTCTCCAGAATTCAATTCCATTTAAAACCCAACAAAGTTATTCTATATATATAACTTACAAACTAATAACTCTAGTTAGCGCGCCACAAAAATCAAATTAATTAAACAAATTAATTATTTTAAAAAACCCACTTTCACAAACTACGAGCGCAATCCGATTACAACGTTACTAAGAAAAACGAAATAGTTTTTCTTTTTAAAATTCTAAGTTAACTAAATTACTTTTATGAAGAGATTTTGTTTAAAAAAAGAGAAAAGTAAAAAAAAGCTTCTTTAGCGAGTAAAATTTACATTTTATTAATATTCTAGAATTGTCGGAGAATTTTCATATCGCTAGTTTGTGTGCATGAGAAAAAAAAGTTATGTAATTTTCTCTTGTTTTTTTTCTCCTAACGTTGCCTATATCATCGGCAAAATTGAGAATATTTCAAAATTGACCGTTTTTTTTCCATACATTTTCTAAAAATTAATATAATAATAGATATATAGAGTGTTTTGGTGTGTTTTTTAAAGGATGAATTCTTCAATCTTGTGGTTGAAAGAAGACATAGTATTCCCGCCATATGATGGAATTTCAGACCTAGTTTATATGTTGAAGATGTCTCAGAATCTAAATGATTGTTTACTGATTCCTCTAAAGATGTGTGAAACTTGTATTTTGAGGATACCTTTTAACCTTATATTCCATAATAACTATGGATACTATGTAAGACAACAGATCTTAATAAAGAGTAGTAGGGGGTCAGGGTTGTTATAAACCGTTAGTTTTCGACCGCTACGACCCGGGATCAAATTCCGATTTGGGTACTTTTTTCTATTTAAAAAATGCTCCATTGGCCCCCGAATCTTGCAAATGTCCAATTCCACCAACGAGCGCAAGTAACCAAACGGGGCTCTGGCACATTTTTAAGTGCAAATGTCGAACTGCTTTTCAAATGTGTAGATATGTGGTGCACTTACAGTAAAAGCAGTAGCTAACTACCCACCATGATTATCATGGCCTGTACCACGTTTTCTAGGGATAATATTAAAAATATAATAGAGTAGAAGATGGGTCTGGAGACTAAACTGGACATGAACCATGTGGCAACCAAAAAAAACCTATGCTATTGGCCTTGAGAAGGTTGTTATCTGAAGAAAGCAGTTGGAATGGAGGCAAGGATGACATGGAATTCCATATCTGGAGTAGAACACATTAGGTCTGTCTGTCTAACTCAGTGTATCGGTATTCGATATCCAATTTGGATGCATAAATCCATTGACGTTAATTGCAGCTCTACTCGCCAATCTCCCTCGCAACACGTGGCGCCGACATCTGCGCAGAGTACTCGTTGTCAAGATGATTGTGTCCAATCAAATCTTGGAGAAACCTTCAAAATCCCATTCTTTATACTTAGTATACAACACTGGTACATTCTGGTAAAGATAGCATCTATGTATGCTACAATCAAAACCACATGTAAGCTCGTATATGCCTATTTTAAAAGAAAAGACAATTTTCCCGTTTAAAGAGATACGTTCTGAGAAGATTAATGGATTCGTCAAATGTCGTGGCCCATTTAGATGAAGAAAGAGAAGACTGGAATGCGGCTAATTCCACGCTTGCCTTTTCAGTGATACACTAACCTTGACGTATGCTCGGTGGATTCTGTGGCCACTGGACATGCGTCGGACATGGAGGCTGTTGTTGGGTTCTGTGCTGCCTGGGGTATAGGAGCGCCATCTATGCTTCCTTTCTACGGTTAATCTGTATAAGACCGGTGGTCTTAATAAAGTTATATGTGTGGGGTTAAATAGATGCATAATTAGGCGAAATCTATTGACTTCTCTGTAATCTATTAGATTAGTATCAGTGACAACACCAGTTTCGAAAATTTCAGAACTTCCACTCAGAGACCATATTTTCCAACTACGGTCCTCGTTAGTAAAATGCGACTTCGATTTCACGATATCCACAAGGATTTCTAGAAACTTCAGAAATGACCAGATATATGTTTATATGGATAGGTTCAATTCTATAGCTAAAATGTAAATGGAGACTTTGCCGGAAGGAAATCAATCGTGAAAAAACTACTTTTTCAAAATAAAGAGACGCAAAAATAACCTCTATAATATCCAAATGAAAAAAACCAATCCATTCCCAATACATTTGTTAAATTGCCTCTAAATTTACATATTACGTAAAGATCTTCCATCTTTTCAATAACGAGAAAGCTCCTTTTCTTTGTTCTGTTCTCTATATGATATGGAAAAAACAATAATTTACCTGCGTAGGTTCTTCGTTTTAGTAATTTAGACAAAGTCCTTATATCAAATTGTAAATACATCTATCCCCCGATTTACACGGTAGATACGTTTCTGAGAAAAACGTGTAAATCGGGGGATAGGTGTACACAGAAATAAAAATAAAATGCATTGACAGGTTAAAATATGTAGTCAGCACATAAGCTCGGGATTCCTCGTGAGATGTGTACACAGCGCATGTGTTCAATCACAGTAGCATTTAGTATAGTGCGATAAAAACAAAAAAAAACTTATTTGGAAAACCGTGTAAAAGCGAAAACGTGTAAATCGGGGGATAGGTGTATATATTTTAGTCAGTAATTATAAAATATAAAAGAATATAATTGAAGTTTTAAAGTCAAAAGGAACAACAACAATAATACAAAACCTACAATTTATTGAAAATAAAGATACTTCGGCCAGTAAATCTTTTTATTACTTCTACGTTTCGACAAAAAACTTTTGTCCTCGTCAGGAGCAAACAAAAATTAAAACATTTGGCAAGGCGTTAAAATTTATTTGTTTGCTCCTGAAGAGGACAAAAGCTTTTTGTCGAAACGTCGAGGTAGTAAAAAGATTTACTGGCCGAAGTATCTTTGTTTTCAATAAATATGAATGCCGGCCAGGCAGCCTCTATCTTTACGAAAACCTACAATGTCCTACCATTTAACATTTCCATGTTTGGTCGAAAAATATTAATAACATCTTTTAATGAATTAAAATTTTATCTCCTTAAACACTCTCAATACTGGTGTTTATATATAAACTGTCTTTATGTCCATAGCCTGATTAAATGCCATAACCACTCTACAGTGTGTCGGACATATAGGCATATCTTCTATTAAGAATAAAATCGCTGGGAGGATTTATCGCTAAAAAACCAGAACCTCCCAATATTTTTTTTCGCAGTAAGGACAGTATGAAAGTTGTACCTTTTAGAATGTATATCGGGATTCAGACAATAACTCTGAAAGATATTGCAGTGACCTTTATTGAAGACACACGAGATAATCAAGTGTGAAAAAATGTGCCTCTGTCTCAAAATGTCTGTCTCAATGTCTCTCTTAAATAATAAATAAATAAATTACAGATGACCGTCGACATCAGACTTTCCACTTTCTTAAGTTTTTGTTAATGTATATTAATTCAAAAGATTCACGCTAAATGGTAGTGAGTAGTGTATGAAGGCCTACATAGGAAGTGATGTAGTAGGACCCAGTTCAAGAGGACGCCCGCCTGCCACATTGTGAACTAACTGAAGCCAACTTCCTAGCACCAGTAGAAACCTAGGGATAGATCTCTGAGGATGAAGACACAACAGTAACGACTGAGATGATGATCGTAAAACTCTTTGGCGCCATAAATGAATTTAATATAAATTAGGAAAACAAAGGTATGTGTTAAAACTTTGAGTGATATTTTAAAAAGAATATTATCCTTTGAAATAACAAATATATTCGGAGGGAGCCTGCCTAACCTTTGTTGAATCCTTCCTGTAGTTTCGCCAGTTTGATCCCAATTTCTCACTGTTGTACACAGTTTGGTATCTACACTTATAACAGCTTTCATGATATTATTTCCAATTATAAGATTATCGGCATTTTGAGTGAGAGATATCATTCCTAGATGTGATTATCATTACAGTAAGAACTGTGTAGAAACAAAATAAAACGGCGCTATAAATTTTCAGTTTCCACCAATAGATGGCAGGCATATATCCCAACACAGTACATTTCTCAATTGTCTCCTGTTTCATTCCTAGATGTAATTATTATTGCAGTAAGAACTGTGTAGAAACAAAATAAAACGGCGCTATAAATTTTCAGTTTCCACCAATAGATGGCAGGCATATATCCCAACACAGTACATTTCTCAATTGTCTCCTGTTCCATCCCTAGATGTGATTATTATTGCAGTAAGAACTGTGTAGAAACAAAATAAAACGGCGCTATAAATTTTCAGTTTCCACCAATAGATGGCAGGCATATATCCCAACACAGTACATTTCTCAATTGTCTCCTGTTTCATTCCTAGATGTGATTATTATTGCAGTAAGAACTGTGTAGAAACAAAATAAAACGGCGCTATAAATTTTCAGTTTCCACCAATAGATGGCAGGCAGATTTCTAGGCCATTTCTCAATTGTCCCCTGTTCCATCCCTAGATGTGATTATCATTGTAGTAAGAACTGCGCAGAAACAAAATAAAACGGCGCTATAAAGTTTCAGTTTCCACCAATAGATGGCAAGCTGAGATATCCCAACACAGTTCTCAATTGTCTCCTGTTCCATCCCTAGATGTGATTACTGGATGAAAAGAGAATGTTTGTTGAGGCAGGAGCTGTGGGGAGTTGTAATCTGCTGTGTCAATATTTTCTCCCGGGCAACGAATTAACTAACAGCCCGTGTTTTCATCTCATTGGCTGTCAGCCATCCCTATTGGTCATTTTACAAACCTTTTTTTTTTCACGTGTCCCTATGTCACCAAGGAGCTGAATCATCCGTTGTCAGACATAGGTGAAACCTGTCATTTATATAAAATAAGACAGAAGATGGGTGTTTAAAGGTATGGTTCAGTGTTGCTGATGTCGAAATTCAGATAAACTGAGAAACTAGTTGAGAAAATTTTCAAATATGAAGGATTTTAAAAACTTCGGGAATGTGCTCACATGTTTGCCCTTTCGTTTTCGTGAAAAATGGGGGAAAATGTTTTTAAAATATTAGCTGTGTGTGTATTTGGAGTATAAAAATACAATTGTAAATTTATATACTGTTTAGAAACTTCAATATACGAGGTGTGTTCAAAAAGTATCGCGACTTTTGAATTTTTGCGGGTTACGTATATTCGAATTTCGATCTTTTTGTGGCTTTATGTTGGTACTCATGTCTCTCACTCATGCCGACAAGCTCGGCCATTTTGAATGTTCCCTTAATTGTTGACAGCTACTTTGCTTGCAGGTGTTTTAGATCGTCTTCGATTTCTACCTATTAAAAAAAATGGATCAAAGAACCTGTATCAAAATTTGTGTGAAAAACGAAATTAAGTGCGCGGATGCATTCCGAATGTTGACTGTGGCATACGGAGAAGCTACCTTGGACCGATGCAACGTTTATCGGTGGTACAAAATGTTCTCAGAAGGCCGAGAAGATGTGAACGACGAAGAGCGTGCCGGACGCCCGAGCACTTCAACAACAGACGAAAAAATTAATGAAGCGGAGAAAATGATATTGGCCAATCGTCGAATCACCGTTAGAGAAGTTGCTGAGGACCTAAACATATCGATTGGCTCGTGCCATTCGATTTTTTATCAATGATTTGGGCATGAGACGGGTCGCCGCGAAATTCGTACCAAAATTGCTCAATTGCGACCAAAAACAGCATCGCATGAACATTGATAATGAGATGTTGGACTCTGTCCGCGACGACCCAAATTTGCTCCAGAGGGTCATAACTGGTGACGAAGCGTGGGTTTATGGTTATGACGTGGAAACCAAAGCTCAATCATCTCAATGGAAGCTGCCGCACGAACCAAGACCGAAAAAAGCGCGCCAAGTTCGGTCGAATGTGAAAGTTTTTGCTGACAGTTTTCTTCGATTGCAGGGGCGTGGTGCATCATGAGTTCTTGCCACAGGGTAGAACGGTCAATAAGGAATATTACCTGCAAGTTATGCGCAATTTGCGCGAAGCAATCCGTCAGAAACGCCCGGATTTGTGGAAGAACAAAAATTGGCTTTTGCACTAATGATGCCGCAGCCACCGTATTCCCCAGATCTGGCCCCCTGTGACTTTTTCTAGTTCCCTAAACTGAAGAGGCCCATGAAAGGACGACGTTACGCTACGCTTGACGAGATAAAGACGGCATCGAAGGAAGAGCTGAAAAAGATTTTAAAAAATGATTTTTTGAAGTGCTTCGAAGATTAGAAAAACGGTTGGCACAAGTGTATAATATCTCATGGGGATTACTTTGAAGGGGACAAAATAGGTATTCATGAATAAATGAATAATATTTGAAAAACACAAAAGTCGCGATACCTTTTGAACACACCTCGTAATATGTAAATTAACATTCATGTTTAATATGCAAATTATCATCTTTCATTTTTTTGAAAGTTTTCAAACGTGCATATTCTCGCACGGTCTCTGAAGCATTGCCTCTACAGACACCATTCATGAACACCATGTCCAACCTACTACCCCAAACCACATTATTGACTGCATTGGCTTATCCATTGACTAGCTCTACTGATCCTCAGCGGTCACCATCAACAAACTCTACAGGCTTGATACCCTGATATGATTGAGTGAATATAAGAAAGAAGAAGAAAATGTCCACCAATTCACCGTTTGATAAAGTTAACTGCATATTTTATAATTAGCTGCCTTGTTTGTGAATCATTTAAAAAATAAAATAAAATGAGATCATTCACATATATTAAACATGCACACACATACTAATTTACATATTTTTATTGAGGTTTTATTAAAATTTAAATTTACCATTGTCTTTTTTTTTTCATACTCCAAGTACCTCGTATTTAAAAAATAAATTTTAAGTGTGGTAATAGGTTTTCTTGGGGGTCTAGATTAGCCAATCATTGTGGAATTTCTGGAGGAAAATAATATGGTTGGTTTTTCTCTTGAGTTCCGAAATAAATAATGTAAAGCAGCATATGTTTGCATATACACTAAGAAATACCTTTATCTCTAGAATAGAGACAAAGGCGTCATACTGTTATATTAAAAATGCATATCAAATATGCATGCTGATTTGCTTTTTTATTGAAGTTTTATCATAATTTAAAATTTCCGATTGTTTTCTTTTCATACTCAAAGTACCTTATATTTTTATAACAAATTTTAAGTGTGGTAAAATGTTATCTCGAAGTCTACCCAATCATTGTGGAATTTATAGAAGAAAATAATATGGTGAGTTTTTCTTTTGCCTTCCGATGATATGAAGCAGCATATATACCAAAAGGTAACTTCATGGAGAAAAATAATGGAGACCAAGTGGCTCATCCTGTTATAATTTAAATATAAGAACAGCTAAAAAAAGGTTTTAGAGATAAAAATAATTGAAATATATAATAGTAATAAGATTGAATAAATTAAAAAATAGGTTTGTCAAAGTACCATTCACAGCGTGTTCCTATAATCAGCAAATGTTCTATTTATGTATTTATGTTTCACTGAGTTAGATAAATGAGCCCAAAAAAGGAGCACCACCCAAGCATTGATTCCAAGAAAGGGAAAAATCATCTTTCAAAGAGAAACGCGACAATTTCCCAGATTGGCGGCCTCCCATTAAATGTCATTTTTTACATTCCCCTAAGGACTTGTATATTTTAGTTTTATTTAATGGAGGAACCCCGAAACAAAAAATGATTTGGAGGAGGTAAAAAATACATGGATCAATGTTAACTTAAATGGAGTGATTTTGTTTTTATACTTTTTTTTTTCGCTGTGTGAAAATTGTTCTCAATATTTCACTTTTATGTCTATAGTGTTTATTCAACTGAAACATAATCTCTGACAACAACACATATTGGCTTATTTATTTGACCCACTACTTATAATAACAAGGTTTCTGCAGTATGTTTTCCTTATTTCTAAATAGAACGTTAAATATTGAAAATATATAAAAACCTGAGTAACCTTTGGGATTTGTTCTCTTTACAGACTAAAATTGCATATATATATAGTTAGAAAAAAAATTTGCTGGGAGGTAATTGGTCTATTAAATAAAGATCACCTTTCCCGTCAAAACAGACGCTATAACTAAATGGTACTTACTTTTAGCTTCTATTTTGACGGGAGAGGTGATGTTTATATATATATATATTGGATTGTTTAAAAATATTATTTGCCAATATTTCGGTTGGCTGGACTTTATTATGCATTGACAAAGGTTGGCGTTCAGCCAACCGAAATATTGGCAAATAAATCTTTTTCTTCAATCCACAATATAGGCCTTTTATTATCTATTGATTCTAGTGTTTAGAACTTTTATTTTAATAGATCTTGTGTGTATATATTTTGCATAATATTTTACCAAGAGTATCTGGTTACGTGTGTAAATTGCCTATATATATTATTTTTGGAAATAAAGTATGTTGTGTAAGACTAGTGTTTAAAAGGTGGTTATTTAAATCCTGGGGGTCCGCTACATATAAAGGGAAGACGCCAACTACACCTCAAGTTTAAAGAGTAAAACTGAAACCAGCCAATTTACAGAACAAGTAAAGATTGCTCTATTTTAAAAACAATAAATATGCTTGGTATTAAATATAAAGATGAATTTTTCTTCGGCATTATTATAACTTTAAAGGTAAGGACTACCTTTTTAAAAGGAGTTCAAAATAACAAATTTCTTCAGGAATCAAATAATCAACCAATGTTAACTGGGCTCTCCAATAGCCATGGTTGTCAACTCACGTCAAGAAAGAAAATTTGATGACACACAACCTAAGTCTGAATTTGGTTCTAGAGGTTTCTCTATGCAAAGTATTCTAAGTTACATCATGGAAAGAGAAAGAATATTCCATGTTGATCGATCTCTACTCTGGAGATTGTCATATTCCAATTAAAACTACTAAATAGGAGGTTTTATTGATGGGATTTTTTAAATCGCTGTTCTTCGTAAAAATATATTGAACCTAAATAAATATTTTCTTGATTCATCAATAATGGGCGTTTGGCCAATTCTGGAATAATTAAAAATCAACGATTAGTTGATATTTATTCCGATAGATGGCGCAAGCCATCAGCAACTTTCAGTTGCATGTAAGGAGATGCATTTTTCTTAACTTATCCACCTTATCCTATAACAATTTCATATTTGCACTATTTGTTCACTAAATACATAATGTCTGTGGGATAGTATCAACCAATATGTAAATATAATTGGCCATCTATCTCGTCCCCGGCTGTGATGTACAACCTGTGGCAAGTTGTCGCCACCACGGCCTCATGGACAAAACTTAAGCAAGTTGTAACTCTCATCATGTATATCGGGATTCTCACAATAACTCTAAAAGATATTACAGTGACCTTTATTGAAGACACACGAGATAACCAAGTGTAAACAAAATTGCCTTTGTCTTCTTCAATAAAACAAATGACAGGCGACATCATAGACGTTCCACTTCCTTAAGATTTGTCTCTATGAAAGTATTATTTGAATCATTAAAATCATTAATAAGCTTATTTATACTGATATTTTTTTATCGGTTGTTCCCTGATCTAAATCAATCAACTCTCTTACATCAACCACTTTGTCTATATAAATTTTATGAACTCTGTCGATTAATACATGTAAATTTATGAATGTTTAATTTTAAGTTTGAATTTGTTTGTTGTATTTTATTATTTCCTCTGTAAGAGGCTCAAATATTTCAGTATCGCGCCTAGTTGATTAATTTTTAAAATACTGATTTTTTTCTTAAAAATTAGTTTTGATAATGTCAATAGGCCCAGAAAGAAAATTGTGTATGTAGTTTAAAATATATCGCTATATTTATTGAAATTTTTGAAATCATAAACAATATATTTATATATAAACTCTGATTTATAATATTATAAAATAAATAAAGCTTCCAGGGCTAAGTTTCTTGTTCAACTTTTTATTTTCAATTTTTTCAGACTGAAGGACTGACAAGTGTTAAAGCTTTAAATAAGAGGATATACAAGAAACTTTGTACTGGAAGCTTTATTTATTTTATAATAATTATATTTATATGTTTTCAGCTTTGATAATCAATATTGAGAAAAACAACCCAAGTTTCTGTTTTCAAAATTACATTAATAAATAAAACATAAACAATTCGCTGAGAGAAGATTTTATTTTTATTATAATTATAATAATTAAAATTTTTATTATTATAATTATTATAAAAAAGAAACTTTCCTCCGAAAATTTTCATTTTTATTTATAATTTTACCGAAGGGATTATAATATTAACAAGAAATTAACAGTTTAATCATGTCCAACAATTTTTCTTGTACCTTACAAACAAGTATATAAAGTGATATGTATAAAAAAGGTTTGTAAATTAATAATAATTATATATTTTTCTACGTTAGAGAGACGCGAATGGACAATTAAAAATACTCGATAATGAAACATTTATCTTTCTTATTAACAAGGGGAAAAGAAACAAAAAAAAAAGAATTTTTAAAAATTACTCCTCCCCCCTACCTCGATTCAATAAAGGGGAACTTGGCCGCGCTAATATCGCAGATGTGGATGAAAAATTTTAATTTTAAGGAAATAAAATTAATTATATCCTTAAGCCATGTTAATTAAATCCTGAGAAGTTTCCAGGCTTAATTATATTGTCAGGTTTCTTTAATAATTGAGCTTCGCTGCATTGTTGGATGATTGTTGGAGAGATAATGTTGCTACGGCCTTTCTTCTTGTTGTGGACTGGAATATATATTGTATACATACACTGGATGTTTCTATTGTTAGATGATTGCTGAATAAATAATGTTGATATGACCTCACTTCTTTTTTGTTGGACTCGAAAATATATTATCTATTGTATTCATACACTGGATGTTTCTATTGTTGGATGATTGTTGGAAAGATAATATTGCTACGGACTCTCTTCTTGTTGTTGGGTTTGAATATATATTACCTATTGTATGCACACACACTAGATGTTTATTTTGTTAGATGATTGCTGAATAAATAATGTTGATATGACCTCACTTCTTTTTTGTTGGACTCGAAAATATATTATCTATTGTATTCATACACTGGATGTTTCTATTGTTGGATGATTGTTGGAAAGATAATATTGCTACGGACTCTCTTCTTGTTGTTGGGTTTGAATATATATTACCTATTGTATGCACACACACTAGATGTTTATTTTGTTAGATGATTGTTAGAGAAATAATGTTAATATGGCCTCACTTCTTGTTGTTTGACAGGAATATATATTATCTATTGTATACACACTCTATTTGTTTCTATTGTTGGATGATTGTTGGAGAGAAAATATTGCTACGGGCTTTTTTCTTGTTGTTGGGCTTGAATATATATTACCTATTGTATTTACACTATTTGTTTTTATTGTTGGATGATTGTTGGAGAGATAATGTTGATATCGCCTCACTTCTGTTCTTGTTGGGGATCTACTCTGGATACCCGGGATTAATCCGTGATCGTATCTGCTCGAATACTTTGCTCAGTAAGTAATTTCATTTAACATTACTTGAAATGCTGGTTCTAAGAAATAAGAATTTATCATTTTCCCCACAGGTCCTTCGCTTCAACCCGGGGCATTGCCTGGGACACTCGGCTAGTAATTAATATTTATTAAAACAATATTCGTTAGGTAAACATTAACTCAAGAAGAACCCGGGTCATATGGTTAGTATTTAATAAATAAATAGTAGTACAAAACTATGTTTTAAAATTTTAACGATATAAAGAAATATCTATGTGAACAAGAGTTGAACATGAAATCTACTCATGTATTGGGGTGAATATTACTCGCATATTCTTAATAACTAATACTTGTTGAAACAATATCCGTTAGGTGTATATATTCAATCAGGAAAATTCCAAGTCCTTTGGCTAGTATTTAACAAATAAAAAGTAGTGCAAAACTACAATAAAAGATTCGACGATATGTAAATAAAGAAATCACTATATGAACAAGATGAACATGGAATCCACCCATGTATTGGGGGACCAAATAAACCCCCCACGCTGTGAAAAACCGCTGTCCTGACCAGCCAAGCTCAGTAAATCCTGGCCGAATTCAATTGCCCCTGTGAAGTTTAAAGCCACCAAATGGGACTCCCCATTTCCCATTATTTTAACGCCAGACATTCCTTAAACAATCTCTTTCTTTCTTTTTATTTTCTTTCAAATAGGATTTTAAAAACTTTTCCTTCATTCTTATATGTGGAGAGATTTCACGGCAACACTCCAGAATACTTAGCATTATTCACATAAATACTTATTTACACACATTTTCATATGCAATCATTATTTTTATTTTAGGAATTATCACTTCACGTTGTTCCTATATGTACGTTTTATAAATGGGGAAATATTTTTAGAGTTTGTTTTATCACATTTGAAAAGGCATAAACATATTAGAAGAAATACCCAAATGATTCTATATTCATAGAGAAATATCAGTTAGTAATAGTTAGTAATAGTTCTAGTATTACTATTAGTAATAGTTAGTTTCTTAGAAAATATAAAAGTGATTTACCTAGCTTTCTGGTGAAAGCATGAAAGCATTTTAACGTGATAATCCTGTTGAAAGACTGAAAATTCCGAAACTTTAAAAATAAAAAAGTTGCAAAAGAAACTTAACCCTGGAAGCTTCATTTATTTCATAATAAAGCATGTAATATACAAATTATATTCGAGTAATCTATTCCTTTTTCTGTGAAAAATAGTCACTTCAGTCAGTTAACTGGCCAGAATGTCTATTTTTCACATAAATATGAATGTCGGCCAGACAGTCTCTATCTTCAGGACAATATACTCCTGTATAAGATTGTGGCAATAATATAAAATAACATTATCATTATAATTAAGAATGGCATATATTGGATCAAAATATCATTTATTTTACCAATATTTCAGTAATGATATAATAAATGATATTTGATCTAATATATGGCTTTTTAATTAAAGATTTATTTATGGATTGCTTTATTTTCAAAACAATTATCATTATAGTTTTGAATATAATTTGGTGGTTGGAAGTTTATTTGGAAAAATACATCAACCAATAATTTATTCATTTAACTCCAAGACGTTTCAGTAACTTGCTGTACTAAGTGGAAATGATTATTTTGTTCCCTGGAAGTACAACCCTATATACACCTATCCCCCGATTTACACGGTACTTTTTTTCACACGTTTTCGCTTTTACATGGTTTTCCAAATAAGTTTTTTTGTTGTTTTTATCGCACTATACTAAATGCTACTGTGATTGAACACATGCGCTGTGTACACATCTCACGAGGAATCCCGAGCTTATGTGCTGACTACATATTTCAACCTGTCAATGCATTTTATTTTTATTTCTGTGTACACCTATCCCCCGATTGACACGTTTTTCTCAGGAACGTATCTACCGTGTAAATAGGGGAATAGGTGCCTGTAAATACGGACAAATATTTTACACAAAGTGTATGTATATAATTGCATATTTTTCAATGTTTTAATTTGCTAAAGTCTCTTTTATATTTAAGTTCGTATTTATTTCTCGATATATGCAGATGATTTTTTATTTTATTTCAATTTAAAGCGCTATGTCCCCCTAGGGAAACTTACGCTATCATACATGTATGTCTTTACATTTGTCTATACATATATATATATATAATAATATTAGGCCGTGAATAGAATAGTCATATCATATTAACAATGAAAAAGAGAGAAAAAAAAAACAAGAAAAAATAACTGTGTACCAAAGAAAGAAGTGTCTGGAAATTTGTACAATCAGCATAATAGAAATTTTCAGTTTCTTAAAAGAGTTTTGTGGCTATATAATTTAAAATATATCTACAAAAGGTATTGAATTTAATATACATTTCTTTACTGGAAATAAAAATACTTGGATCTGTTACTATTATATTATTTTGGATTCTATAGACTTGAAAAACAGGATAATATATGCAGATAAGTGACGCTTTACATGTATTTTAGAGAATGGTGTATGTATATAAGTATTGGATTCAAAAATAATCATTCCCCTAAGGAGAGTGAGTCACTGAAAGTTCGAGAATTGAATAAATTATTGGTTTATGTAGCTATATTTTTCCCAAAACATTATCAATATAGTCCCCTTTTTTATAAATCTCTATTTTCTTTCTACAGATATTCTAATATCTATATTCCTTGTTTTTTAAATAGATGGTTTCGTCTTGGTCTTTCGAAATTTAACAATGGCAACGATCAATTTACGAATATCTTTCTTTTGAAGTATTTTTAGATGTTAGAATAAGTCACTAGGAGCTATATCTGGAGAATAAGAGGGTGGTTGATGTGATTTTAAATTTGAAAATGTCGATTGTGGTGGTTGAAGTGGTGAATTCTGCTTGTGCTTGGTGTCGATCCATTTCAACACCAGCGGCATATGCACCTTTTCAAACAAAAATAATGTAATATATTTTTCTCTCAATATATAATAAGTATCTAAAATATGTATATAATAATGTGTATATATAAAAATAGTAATCATTATTAAGTTGCTAACGGAATAATCCTGTTGAAGGACTAACAAGTCCGAAAGCTTGAAAATAAAAAGTCGCACAAGATACTTAACCCTGGAAGCTTCATTTATTTTAAAATACGCACCTAATGTTATGAAATATCAATTTATACAATGTAGACTTAAAGTATAGTTGCTCTTTTTGATGATGATGAGAATACAGTAGAACTTGGAAAATTAGAACGTCTTTAAAATTAGAATATTGGTTCCTAGAATTTCCTATAAATAGAATATCCGTTTTTAATTCTAATTTTTGGATAATTCGATTTTTTTTCTTGGTCCCTTGGGCTTCGAATTATACAAGTTTGACTGGACATTTTTGGCTCTAATTGTATGCTCAAATTTATCAAACAACCCTCGTATATATAATTCTTATATATCTCCATAGAAGAGATAAGAAATATGTAAATTGGATAATTTACTATAGTAATATTTCCTTCTCCCAATACTATATAAATATGATCACAAGTAGGGCCGTTTGTAATAAGGTAAAAATAGCCGCTATCATCATCAATATAGAATTCCCCGCGGTGTATTTCCGGAAATGTCATTAGTAATTTTAACCTTTTTAACTCCTGCCCCCATCAGCTGCCTTGATAAATGGACTGATAGACTCCATTACAGAACTTGTAGTTAATAGTTAGCGTGGTTTTTTTTACTAACTCGGGAAAACTTTTCCTACCTTATCACCTATTAATTTACATATTATTTTTGTTTACAAACATATCGTATGTTTATCAAGAGAAGGAAGATTTAAAATCAAATATTCATCTGCTGTAAGCGATATATTTATTACAATCCGCTAGGTGTTGAGTTAAAAAATCTCGTCAACGTCCTTAATGAAATCCATAGTTGCACATTAGCAAGTTCCCATATGCAAATTATTTTGGCCGATATGCATATATAGGGTGTTGCGGAACATTATTAATCAACATCATAACGCTCATTACTGGAATAATCAACCAAAATGTATTATTTTAATGTTTTTTATCGGGGGAGTGGCCTCTTTTGGTATATGAATAAAATTCTTCCGCACCTTTATATTATGCATATACTCATACATGTATATATATTAATGGTGAGGGCCAACAGCCCGAAACGCGTCCGTGGTTAGCTTTTCTTGATTAATCAAGAAAGGGTATTTGGCCAATTCTGGAATAATTAAAAATCAACGAGAATAGTTGATATTTATTCCGATAAATGGCGCAAGCCATCAGCAACTTTCAGTTGCACGATAAGGAGATGCCTTTTTCTTAATTTATGCACCTTATCCCAGTACAATATTACATTTGTACTATTTTTACAATGTATATATATGTCAAGATAAAATTGTGTTGAAAGCGTTTAAAAAATAGACAAATTTTCTCACATTGATTTTTTTTTTAAATTTTGAATTGCAAGCTTTCAAGCGATAATCACTCTTCAGCGAGCTTAATTAAAACAGACTATTTTTGTATATTTATACCAGAATTGTGGAACATCTTCTTTTAAGACTCATTAAAACAATGCATTTTGTTCACCACCCCAGTACAAAACATGATGATGGCGATAAAAAATGAGCCACAACCTTAGTTTTGGAAAATTCAGATCAAACCCAACTTATAACTCATGATTTCGGGCTTTGCCCCTTATCAGTATAGAGGCGGCCCTACAAAGCGTAGGATAGATTAAAATATTGGAAGGGACTGGCTCATCAGTGTAGAACCTCAAGTGTAGGTGTTATCAGCTCAATATATCAAACCCACTTAAACCCTTATATCAGGCTTGTTCTATTTATATGGCCATCACTTTGGGGTTCATCCTTGGTGATTGTGTGAAATGGATTCTGGATGGATGTATACCATTATAGATGTACCACTTATCACAAATAGAAATTTTATCGGTTTAAAATAACATTTATATGTTTTATATGAATATATCTATCCAATTGCGAAAAGAGAAATGAAAGATACGAAGATAAGGAAGTTAAATGACTGAATAGACATAACGTAAAACTGCTTTTAACTAAGTACTTCAGTTGGCAAAGTGTCATCTGTTATTTGAGCGGTCAGGATTTAGGTTTATCTTATCCTTTTACTAGCTGACCTTCTTTTTAACTCTTTTAACTCCTTTTTGTTCAGATTCCCACAACACAAACCAAACACAACACATATTTAAACGTACTGCTGCATATTTAATCCCATCTCATGATTTCTCAAGAAACCATTTTTACCACCTTGGGGAGTCATTGAGGTACAACCTGCACCACGCTGACGAGTATCAACAGCCCGAAATATGGTTGGATTTTCTTGACTTATGAAGAATTTTGGTTCGCCAAAATAGCTTGGATTGCACTTAAATCAAAGTTTAGCTGATGTTTATTCCAGTATAAGGTGAATTTTCTACCTAAAAATGTTTATTTGAGTGGTTAAGATATGCTGATTTAATAATGCATCTATGTGTGGTGTATGTGGCTAGAATCGGTGCTGTATTTCTCTGTTATCTGAATCACCATTGGGGAAGATACGAGTGATATGAAGAAGAACATTATTATCAGAGATATGTTCATAAAACACTGAGGTATTCTATGCACTTATATGGATCTAGCTCGATTCTATTTTATCCTCGCAAATTATTTTTCAAGTTCCACCTGCAGAAGAACCGTAAGGTTTGAAAGCTCATGTTTTATCGTTATAACAAAAACAAACATTTTCCGCTGTTCTCTTGGACTTTTTGTTATATATCTGAAGATATTATTATTTAAAAAGGTAAAGTATCTGCTCACCAATATTCTCGAATAAAATTAAATATGAATGTTTAGAAAGAGTAAGAACTCATATTTAAAATTTAGGAAATTTTGTAAATATATCTATGATTTTATCTCTTGGTTAAAAAAACCTTAATTGCTAATTATGTATATATTTGTATTTGTTTCATTGGTTATTATTATTTTATTTTTTTTGTTTCAATATTCCTGTGAAATAGTTATCTGATTTTGGTGTTGTTGCTCACGCGAGCATCCTTTGTGAGGATATCGTGTCTGATTTGATAATAAATAGATAAATTTAGATTATGTTTGTTCCATTAAATGGAGTTCAGTTTCATGTGTGAATTAATGTATTCTTGAATATTCCAGAGCGACATAGAATTTTTAAATTGATCATTAAGATTGAGAGAAAATGTAATTAAAATAAAACCCAAACAGAATTTCGGGTTTTTTTCTGCTACGTGTTATTGACATATCAATTCAACAGTTGATCTTTAGAAGAACAAAGCTAGTCAAACGTCTTATTTATATGATTAATTTTGTATTTTTTCAAAATTGCAAACACGTAAAATACACGCGGGTCGCTCTCTTTAATATTATTTTAACAAATTTCGAAGTATTATAGCCATAAACGCGATAGGTAGATGGAAAACAATTGTCTTTCTTTACCAAGGCGAAAGGAAATTATTGAAGAAATAAATGAAGTTTTCCTAGCGCCCAGTTTACGGCCGGTTGAGCTAACTTGTCTGTCATTCCTTGTAATTATCACATTGTTGTTGTGTTCCACAAACCTATCTATTATCGCTAACTACTCCCCTATTTAACTATTATAACCACTTATAGTCTAATATAATTAACAATTCCCTACTGCTTAACTATCTTAACTATTATTTTTGGTCGCCTGGTGGTATGCACTGTCGAATTTGGATACACGAGATAACCAAGTATGAATAAAATTGATAAAATAATTATATAAATGATAAAACAGACGACCGGCGATATCAAAGACTTTCCACTTCTTTAAGTTTTGTCCATGAGTGTAAGTGAAACGCATTTTCACCGTTGATATGAACGTTTTTTAAAATGTGTAGTAGCGTTTATAAACCGGTTTTGAAACCTCGCTGAAGTCCTTTCGTCAGACGCTATGTCGTTACCAACGTGGCTTACATAGGTAGACAGTCAGACAGCATGCAGCATAGAGCCCGTCACCACCAGCACCACCACCTGGAGCCACGATACCTAACCTACCTGATGTCCGGGGTATTGGAGGTGGCTGGAGCCGGGATGGGGGAGGGAGGGGGCCTGTGGTGGCGTTGAGGGGGCAGGTAGGGGGTGGGAGGGGGCGTGGCAGGCGGGAGACCCCCCATGTACTGGGGGTAGGGCATCACGGGTCGCATAGGCGGAGGCCTGGGTGGCATCCCATACCTGTCAGGATATCCCCCGTGAGGTGGAGGGAAGTGGAAAGGCGGGGCCATAGTGGGTGGTCTGTAGATAGGGGGCGGTGTGGAAGGTGGCCAATAGTGCGGATCCCTGAAGCGGTCTGGAAGTGGGCGGACCTCTTTGATATCCACCGCTACCACGTCGGGGCGCCCCGAGGGTGGGCGGGGACTGGTCGTGGTCCCTCCTCCCATCTGGTTGGTCACTGTCACCTCGAACGTCACGGGCGGGGCTGTGATGATGGAGGGCTCCGATGCCCTGGAGCTCGTGGACGTGGGCAGGCCCGGGGAGGTCACGCCCGTCCACTCGGTCAGATTGGTCGAGGTAGCCACCACCGAGACGGTCGCCGAAGAAACGTTCAAAGATTGCGTCGGATGTACAGTTACTGAAGCTATTTGAGCAATAGAGGAAGCGACGAGAGATGGCTGAAGAGATGGAGGATCAAGTTTGGAAGGAACAAGCAAATATGTAGTTTGGGATGAGTCGACCGTGGATGGAGCAATGGTAGGTTTGGACCCTTGCCCGTAGAGACCGAGGACTTCACTGGCTGCGGTCTGGTTGGGCACCAGCCAGGACGTGCTGGTGCTGCTGGGCATGAGGTAGTTGGGCGGCCCGCGGTGGTTGATCCGCGACGTGAACGGCCGTGCCCGTGGTGCCGTGGGCCGCGAACCTCTAGCATTCCCTCCCAGCAGATGGATGATGTCACTCAGCATGTCATCTATGGAAGGATCTGTTGAGGATTTCTTGCCGTTGCGGCCGTATGGAGGAGATCTTGGGACTGGATAATACCTTTTTGGATATGAGCGCTTCATTTGAGCTTCCTCGAAAGAATTAGAGTTCCTCCGGACGTCCCGTTCTCTTCTGCGGGGAGATATGGTTCTGTTCCTGGGGACTGCAGCGGGGGACGGGACCAGAGATGTGCCGGGGAGGGGGGCGGTGGGTGTCTGGGATGGCGGGAGAACATCAGAATCTGTACACACAACAGAACTCATTATTGAGATATTCTCCTAGTTTTTTGTTCAATTATTACAAAATGACCACTCTTTATATCCATAGTTACATCAAACACTACACTAAATATTATAAGATTTAATATACTGTTAACACTATATGTATTTTATTATATTCAGAAAAGTATAATCCTCTTCAAAACATACAAATACAAGTAATACATGTGTTTTTTTCTCTATTTTGTGTCCGGGCGGGGACACACACTAAAAGAGGCTCCACCCGGACGACGCCTCCAGTCGTTAGACCTAGCGACCTCCCAACACTCCAAAGAGGTCACACGCCCCTCCACGCTCCAGGAGGAGAGCGATGCTCTAGGCCCCGCTATACAATACAGAAGTAAATGTAGTGAAAACAAATATTAATAATAACAAAACGGCTTCCGAAGTGGGGTTTCTTGTTTCATTATATATCCATCTCAAGCTGTCACACACTCCTGTAGAAGGGTTTGTAATACTCGAAAGCTAGAGATGAATATAAAATAGGAAACACACTCCTTAAGAATCCATTTTGTTTATTATTTACTTGATCATATCCTCAAGGATAGCTTTCAAGGTTAATATATTCTACAGGCCCGAGACGACATTACCTACATTGTATTATAAATCCGCTAATCCTTTATTTGAACCTGATCAAATATTTTTTCTGATAACTTCATTAAGGATAATCCATATAATATCTTCTTTATAATCAAGGCCTACACTCATGGATAAAACTTAAGGAAGTTGTACCTCATGTATATCGGGATTCAGACAATAATTCATTATTATATTCAGACAATAACTCTGAACGATATTACAGTGATCTTTATTGAAGATACACTCATGGACAATACTTAAGGAAGTTGTACCTCATGTATATCGGGATTCAGACAATAACTCTGAACGATATTACAGTGATCTTTATTGAAGATACACTCATGGACAATACTTAAGGAAGTTGTACCTCATGTATATCGGGATTCAGACAATTACTCTGAAAGATATTACAGTGATCTTTATTGAAGATATACTCATGGACAAAACTTAAGGAAGTTATACCTCATGTATATCGGGATTCAGACAATTATTCTGAAAGATATTACAGTGATCTTTATTGAAGATATACGAGATAACCAAGTGTGAAGTGCATCTGCCAACAACCTGAAAAGCGTACGTAGTTGCCTTTTCTCGATTTGTCAAGAAAATGGGTTGTCCAAATAACACGGAATAAGTTTAATCAACGTTTAGTTCACTTTTCTTCCACTAGATGGCGCTCTGCCATCTACTTATATATTTGCTTTATTCTGTCTGTTTGTTTGTCTGTAGCTCACGGATAGAATGCGCGCTCATTGGCTGCAAGGGAACACGTGTCCTCCCTGCCCCCCTCTAGACAACCCTGTTATTCAAAAACCATACATCCAATCGCCATGAAATTCTGGGATATTATTAGGTATATCCCCGGAAAGGTTTTCGAAAAATAATTTCTTGAATATCTTGAATATCCTTAGAGTTATTTGCAGAATTGTAGATATAACTCGCAAGCAGCGCCGCCAGACGGTGATAGGCTTAAGCTTGCTGCTCCACCCCTGTTGACCTTGGGTCGTCGTGTGAGTCACAGCATGATGCAACAAAAAACACTCTCTCTGGGGATTGCGGCGTCAACAACCTGTAAGTTTGTGCCTCTCTCATAAACCTGTCTATACAGACCACCCTGTCTATAGCGACCACTCTAGACAACCCTGTTATCAGCTGTGTGATACATCCACCTGTCTATACAGACCACCCTGTTAATAGCGACCACCCAAGTCAACGTTTTTAGAATATATTCGCACTCGGGTAAACCCCGGGCGTTGCCCGGGCCATTCGTCTAGTGTAAAATACTCAAGCGAGCGTTCAGGATAGGCCTACTATTCAGTCTGTGTATGGATTAAATGAAGAGTATAAAAAAATCATAATAAATTATATTAGAAACGATATATAAAAGTTGATATTGAACATTAAAAGTATATTTATATAATAATTCCATACAGAATACGCTCTAATGTTTATATAATTAAAATATCAATTGAAAAATAATTTAAGGATTTTTTTTTTCGAATAATATAGACGTGCTAATGTCTTATATTCGATTTATGGTTTACCTAATTTATTTTAGATTTGTCTGCAGAATATAAATACTCGATGCACATGTATGTATATAATTTCGAATTGTTTCTGATGATCATTTCCATATTTTTCTAAAATAACAAATAAGCACCCAGAACAGCCCAATACAAATATTAGAACGTTCTGGTAGGTTAAACTGGCGAAACCGCTGAGAGGGCTCAACACTGATGAGCCAGGCTCTCAATATTTTTCATCGCAGTAATAACAATAAGAAGTTGGTTTATTTAAAATTGAAAATAAAAACGCAATAAATAGTTTCATTTTTTACCCATAGATGGCGCGCTAAACCTTAAATTTAAAATGTGTTAGAACTGAAAGAAGAATGAACTCGCAAAATATGCCTAACTTATATATATATATTATATTTAAAGTAGGTTGAAATCCTCTGAAGAATATAAGTAATAGAATCAAAGCATGCGAGGATGCGTATCTTATTAGTTTTAATAAAGGCGAGCTTTCGGGCCAATAACCCCTCTTCAGGACATCATATCTGACTGTTCTTGCATCTTATATACATATCCATATTGACAAAAATCAGCTTATATACAAAAATCAAACGTATCAGCCAATCAGTTAGAAAAGTAATAGCGAGAAATAACCGCGTGTCCCGAGCATATCAAGTAGGAAAAACACAAGAGACTTCACGATTAAGCCACGATACAGTTTAAGACATAACAGTATTAATAGACATATAGACATCCCTGACATATACAAAGCAATATTGCCATAATGTACCTTAGGAGACCATTGCCTGCACGTATTATTTTGGATTAATTTTACTCATGCAGCCTTAAACTGTATCGTGGCTTAATCGTGAAGTCTCTTGTGTTTTTCCTACTTGATATGCTCGGGACACGCGGTTATTTCTCGCTATTACTTTTCTAACTGATTGGCTGATACGTTTGATTTTTGTATATAAGCTGATTTTTGTCAATATGGATATGTATATAAGATGCAAGAACAGTCAGATATGATGTCCTGAAGAGGGGTTATTGGCCCGAAAGCTCGCCTTTATTAAAACTAATAAGATACGCATCCTCGCATGCTTTGATTCTATTACTTATATATTATATTTACATAGATTACAAGATGTCTAATTAAACAAGAGAACAATATAACTAATTGTATACAAGTTTGTTAACAAAGAACTATCATTAAACAATAACAAAACCTGACCATTAGTAAAATCGCTGCCACGATTAGCCAAGCCTTCCCAAATATATTTGATCTTCAATTCACTAATTGGCGAAATTCTTCCTAGATATTAAATTAATTTACATTGAAATACACTGGTGTCCAAAAAATAAGATACTTAACCAATATTGAAATTTCTCAAAAGCTAATTTATTAACAAATATAAAATTTAGTATACAAATAGTTTAAACTATGGAGAATTTGACTAGCTATATGAAAAATTAAAAAAAATATTTGAAATTATGAAATATGCAAATTATTACCAACATACCCAAAGCTAAGGTTCCAGATATTAAAGAAATAAGATATCAATAGGGAGTATGATCACCTCTAACAGCTATCAAGGTCTCACAGCGAGCCCTCGTACTGTTTACCAGGCTTTGGAGGAGGTCCAGGGGGAGTAAACCCCACTCCTCCAATAGAGCCGTTCTTAGCTCAACGAGGGTTCTGGGAGAGGGGTGACGAGCTCCAATACGCCTCCCCAGAGCATCCCACACATGTTCTATTGGATTCAGGTCCGGAGATCTGGCTGGCCAATCCATCCTTCGAATATTCTCACTCTGGAGATATTCATTGACTAGCCTAGCCCTATGCGGACGAGCATTATCGTCCATAAAAATTAAATTGTAACCAATTTGATCTCTATAAGGTCTTAGATAGGGCTCAAGGATCTCGTCCCTGTACCTTTGGGCAGTTAAAGTGCCCCCAGAAAAAATGTGGAGGGGTGTGCGTCTGCTAGAACTGATGCCAGCCCAGACTAAGAGACTGCCCCCTCTAAAACTGTCTATTTCCCTGATGTTACTGGGATGATAGCGGGTTCCAGGCTCCCTCCAGATGAAAACTCGTCGAGAATCTGTGTTTAAACTAAATCTTGACTCGTCACTGAAGAGAACATTGGCCCACTGATCATGAGTCCAGGCGTGATGTTCCAAGCACCAATTCAAGCGGGCTCTCCTTTGAGCAGAGGTTAAAGGGATACAGACCATTGGTCGTCTTGAATAAAGAGCACCTTCGTGAAGCCTTCGGTAAACAGTTTGTCTTGAAATTCTCGTTCCAGTAGCACTTGAGAGTTCATTAGAGAGTTGAATAGCTGTCATCTACCTATGGCGCTTGGCAGTTACGAGCAGATAACGGTCTTCAGAGGTAGCTGTTTTTCTTTTTCTACCAGAACCTTCTTTTTTTTTATGGTTCCTGCCTCAATGAACTGTTTCCATATTTTGCTGACCACATATTTATTCATATTTAGCCATTTTGCTACTTCAACTTGTGATTGCCCTGCCTCCATTCTTCCAACAGCTCTCCATTTTAAATCATCTGCTAAAATTTTCGTAAACTCATAATCAACTAAGGATTAAATAAAATTATAATTGGACAATTCTTAGATGGGGTAAACGACACGCCAAATAGCACACTTATAAAGACAAGCAAAAATTTTTATATTTTCAATTTTACCGAATCGAATGGTTGCGATAAATAAATTCTACGACTTAAAATACCTAATTAAATTACTTTTTTAGCTTTTAGCGTTGTATATTTTAAAACATATCATTAAAAAACAAAAGTTTCTTATTTTTTGGACACCAGTGTATTAACCTTAGCCTACAAAGTGCGCTGTGTATGTTGTTTACCTAATAACAGATAGAAAATATATTAATACAATATAATATAATGCGGCTTGTGATTGTAAAACGACATTTGAAATACTATCCCGAATGCGTTTCTTTTCAACAATAATTCAAAATTTATTTCAAGGAGAAATAACGATTATTTCTAACCTTTTGGAAGAGGTATGAAAGGGTGAATTGTGAAGAGTAATGATAATAGCACAAGAGTGAAATTGTACAAGGATCAAGTTAGTAAATTAAGACATCTCCCGATCCTACAAAAAAACTTTGCTGATATTTTAACCATATCATATAACTAACTAACTTGGGGAAGCAATACCGAGATCGAAGGATATTTACATATAGGAAGAAGTATGGAAATCCGACCCCCAGTCACGTCCAACTCCGTGTTGTAAACATCCCCGGAATAGTGAACGCACATTTTTCACACTAAAATGGACTCAAATATGACCCGTTAGGAAAATCCCACCTCATGATGATCTATCATCATCAACTGTTCTTGCACGTAAAGCTCTCTTCCATCAATTGATGTGAGATTTCTTACATCATGTTTATAAAACACTATTTAAGTCTTTCAAAATACTTCTTTTATGTAAATATAACATATATACATATTGATCAATGCGCTAGAAGGTTTATCACGTGACCCACCCCTTGTCTACAGGATGTTGTGTATCATTCAATTGTTAATTTGTTCATTTAAACATGTTTAATGTATATATATGTGTGCAATTTTATTTGCTACTTCATTTGCATCCATGCATTTATTGTAATACATATTCTCCAATGTACTTTATAATATATAAAGTAAGAAATACTTTTTAAGGAATATTTTTCTTTGTCTCCATATATAGAAAAATAGGTCTTAACATAAATTAATGAATGCTTGTTTTTTGAAACAATTTTAAGATAATCATACAAAAAAAAACTAAGTTCTTGTTCTGCGGATCACCTTGGTAACACCATTGGACAACTCTCCCGTTATTTGTTAAAACTATTGTATATTTATGCTATCAAAAATAATCCGTACCATAATTTCAATTTACAAAATCCTCAATCCTGTAATAATGGATAAGAGCAATATAATTAAGGGATTATTTGCATATTTGAATTTCTTGTGTTTATTATATAAAACACCAGGAATTTTTTACGCGTCTATGTCATATAAGAAGTCTTTGTAGGGATTGGTTAGTTTTGATGAAGAGCGACCATGTGTGAAAACTTGCTGTATCAAATAGTAACTGTTTGCAAACCGTTTAGTCGAAAATATATCTAAAAGATAACTACCACAGATATATTAAGCAGAAATTTGGGGAGGATTGCATTCATGTATCACAGAATACATTTCCCTTTAAATGTTTATTGAAATAATGTACTTTGTTTATCACCCTTATGCTGAACGCATGCTGTTTTTGTTGTTGTTAATGTACATCCAATCTATCTTCGTGACAATATGGACAAATATTCTCTAACTTATCTGTTAGTGACGATCACTCGCACCTCATCTAGTGACCTTCCGGCAGCTTCCTTAACTCCTTCTGTACAGCTTATTGCAAGTCTTGATCTTTTCCTTTTTCCTTTAAATTCTCCTAATATCAAAATCTTTTCTAAACCATTTGTTCTAATTTTATGTCAGAAGTAGCTCAGTCTTTGTTTACATATTTGGGATTCTAGAGATCTACCAGAATTGGTTTTATTTAAGATTGTAACATTTGTCCTTTTATATCTGTCCATTAAACTTTGGGTAGCTTTCTCCATGTTCACATTTTATAATATTTAATTTTTATTTTATATTTTCTGAAAGTCCAGTTCTCAAATCCATGTGACTACAGGGAATGTCAATGCATCTACAAATCTCTTTGGTTTTTAAATGAAATGTCTGTATCTTTCGTTGTCTAATTTGATCATTGCATCACTTCCTAGTGCTTTACTTATTTTTACTTCCTCTAATCAACCTTCCATTATAGCAATCCTTATAGTGCATAGGTTTTGATAAATGAATTGTTCACGACAATGGTTAGACATACAGGTTACATTATAAAGGACTGCGGCGTATGATTATAAAGCAACACTTAAAGTTTCACCGCATAAGTTTCTTTTTTGTGAAAAATCAATATTAATTTCAAAGATAAATATGTACTATTTCTAACTTTTTGGATGACGTATGAAAAGGGGTCTTTCATACGTCATCCAAAAAGTTAGAAATAGTACATATTTCTCTTTGAAATTAATATTGATTTTTCACAAAAAAGAAACTTATGCGGTGAAACTTTAAGTGTTGCTTTACATACAGGTTAGTTAGCTTTTCTACGAATATGTCAAATCTGGTGTTGTGGCACACATTCTTATCATATACGTTCTTCTCAAGGGTGATATCTAAAATGTATTGTTCAATATATTTTAAAGGGAGATGTGCCCCTTCGGGTATTTATATATTTTATATACTTTTTTAAATTATATTTTCTAGAACAAACTCTGTAAAGTCGACCGCCAGATAGCGTGGTATAACATTATATATTGTTGTTGTTGTTTTATTTTGACTGGAAAAAAACCTTTTGTAAATATGTAAATGCGTAATTAAGTCTTTTATTTCTTCTTCACGCATTAAGTTAGGTATTTCTTACTTAATTCTTTTACAAGTTTAATTAAATCAAATAGAGATTTAAAGTTGTTTAATTATATTTTTAAAGATGTCACGACTACATACCATTGGCAAAATAGTCTTTTATTGACACAAGCAAATAATTTCCTATCTCAATAAAATGATACGACATATATATAGCTAAAATAGAGAGAAGAGTATAGGGAGTATTAACCCTAAATTACAAAGTAGTTACATTATAAGAAAGTCTTCAGGAACCTATCAGATGGAATCACCATTTCTAAAAATGACTTCTAAATTACTTTTATTTCTCCACCAATAAGAAACTGGTGTGTTGGGTATATAAAATCTGGGATCAATGGTGCCAAACTTCTCTTTTTTTCAGATTTCTTCTATGAATCGATTATTATTATTTTATTATCTTATTGTTTTCCGATGGAAATAGGTAGTGCTTTAAGGGAGAAAATATTTAAATGGAACGATGATGTCTTTCTTTAAAACTTCTAAATTGCTAGATAAAAATCTTTGAAACGTTCTTTGAGAGTCAATTTATGAATTTTATTTTGTTTTCATTATCTTAAGAGTGATATAGAGATGGCTTACCAACCTTCAATGATGAATTCACTAATTATTAAAATATTATTATATACCACTAGTATTGGGTCTTATAGAAGAGGATAAAAATGAAATTTGGGAGGTTGATCAAGAAAAATAGGGCAATAAGAGAGAAAGCATTATAAACAGGATTATTATAGGATTTTTGTATCTCAAAATTAAATATTAAAATAATCTCCCCGTTTTTACTTTATTTTCAGTTTTTCAACCTTTTGTCACTTTCTAAACGATATTTTTTCATTTGATATTAAAAAAATATGAATGTAGAAATGAACCATCCGTGCTTCACAGGGAAGTTAGAAGGTTGTTTCATATTGAGTTCTAAATTAGCTTTTAATATTTGTATCTTCTTAATACAGGCTTGATTAGACTTTTTTGAAGTGTCAAATAGCTATTCATAAGACTGGAAACACGTTTTAAACGATCCTCTATAGGTAAATATATTTATAATAAACTATATTATTGTGGTAGCGAGAAAAAAGCATTTAGATTAATAGTAATTTAGAGCTTGTGTGAATTGGATTTCCACCACCATAATATTTACTTTATTTAGCCTTGCCTCAACATTTGAATATTTATTATATGTATTCACATTTATAAAGGAATAAAAAGGCATTTGAAATATATATAAATATACATATATTATTATATACTGCATCAAATAGGTATATATTGGCACGAGAAAAAAGAATTCCTTGATTAAAATCCAATATTTAAACGAATATAAACGCCTAGGGTAATATTTCGTACACCACTCAATTTCCGGCTTCGTCCGGGTATTCGGAGCAAACGAAATATGCAAATCAGCCTCATAACGGACCTATTTGCATATCCCAGGCTGGAAACCACGTCACAATTATTCCCTCTGACCTAACTCTAATTAAAAGTCTAATTTCAAATAGGTCTCAAAATATTGTGGAAACATACTTGCCACAAACACATACAATACATATTAGCTCTTATTGATTCAATTTACATATTCCAGAGTTGAAACTATGGCTAACTTCTTCCACACCTTAATTATATATGGTTTAAAATTTCATCGAGGTGGGTCAAATATTGTGGAAACTTCGCAGAATAAACACATCTACAAACTTTATATATTTACATACAAATAGATTAGAAGACCTTCTTTCCTCTAACATAATAATTAACTGACGAAATTGTGTAAATACCTGAACAAACATATAACCTAAATATGATGTTTAGATGGGCTAGTTGAGCGCGCTAACTTCATTCCTTATATAACCCATAAGATAAAATTTCTAGGAATTGATAAATTGGTATCGAAACATCTGTTTATATAAAAATTCTTAATATCCTTTTCCGCATTAAGGTTCTTTAATAATTTATTAAAACTGGTAAGCTTCCGAGTTGAAAATATTGTAAGGTTTCTCCTCTTAGTTCTCGTTTCTCTCTTTGTATAACCAAAATTTACCGTTTCTTTCTGGCCTCGAGCTTATCTGCATGGCTTTGATTCTGGCTTTTATAAACATTATTTCAAGCATTCACCTCAGATATTTTCATCCCTAATATATTCCTACTATTATCTTTGTTATTGTTTGGATAGTCATTAATCATTTAGCATCTTAACTTGTAATAAGTATAAACTGATTTTTGTTTTTTTGAAATTTACTAAGCGATGGAAAATATTTTATTTACACCTAGCTCTTTGATACGTGTGACTCAAGTTATATATAGTCCTAAAAGTTTTTAACTATGTACTAAAAGAGGCACCTCTCCAGTAAAAAAATATTATGGTTCATCACGCCTTCATCAGGAAGGCCATAGTCCAAAACTTTGGTATACAGGTTGGCTTTTGTCTGAGTTTACCAAAGCTGATGTTTTCATTCGTTATCACAATTAAAACCTTCTTTACTGGGGTGATAAATCAAAAATATTTTATTTTAATGAAATTTAACGGGAGAGGTGCCTCTTTTGGTATATGAAAACAATTCTCCCGCAACTTTATATCAAATTTCTACTTCGTAAACAAAATTTTAACTAATTTATATTTTCATTTTTGATTTTTTCTAATTCGTTACGATTGGATCATCCAATCCTGCGTTACACTACACAGTCTTATATAACCTCACTTCAAGCTGAAGCAGTCGTCCCAGGATGCTAATAGATGTTCTCCCCGTGTTTTATAATTAGGAAGAGATTAATTGTTATGAGTGTCGTAAAGAAACTCCCATTTAGAAATATATATATTAAAAAAAAAAACGTTGAAGTCGCTGCGTGCATATTTATTTGCTAATTAAAATATACCTGTGGAATATGTGGTTAATCATCGTAAAGTGTTACCAAGGATGTCGGTTACCATGGTGTTCTGTTTACCATGGTTTCTGCCGCATTCCTTGTCTATTCTTTCTTGTTCTTTTAACTTTGAATGGTCCTATGTTTATCCGTTTACATGTGGAATATGTTCTTGGTCATTGTTGGAGTTTGGTTACACCATCGTGCTCTATTTATCATGTTTTTCTTCTAAATTTATTGTGTATTATTCCTTGTTCTTTTAAACCTGGCTGTTTCCATGTTCCTCGGTTTACATGTGGGATATCTTCTTAGTCATTGTTGGAGTTTGGTTACACCATCGTGCTCTATTTATCATGTTTTTCTTCTAAATTTATTGTGTATTATTCCTTGTTCTTTTAAACCTGGCTGTTTCCATGTTCCTCGGTTTACATGTGGGATATCTTCTTGGTCATTGTTGGAGTTTGGTTACACCATCGTGCTCTATTTATCATGTTTTTATTCTAAATTTATTGTGTATTCTTCCTTGTTCTTTTAAACCTGGCTGTTTACATGCTCCTCGGTTTACATGTGGGATATCTTCTTGGTCATTGTTGGAGTTTGGTTACACCATCGTGCTCTATTTATCATGTTTTTCTTCTAAATTTATTGTGTATTATTCCTTGTTCTTTCAAACCTGGCTGTTTACATGCTCCTCGGTTTACATGTGGAATATGTTCTTAGTCATTGTTGGAGTTTGGTTAGCATGGTCTTCTATTTACCATGGTTTCTGCCACATTCCTTGGCTATTCTTCCTTGTTCTTTTAAATGCGGATGGTCCACATTGCCCCTTCCTTTACATATGGATATGTACCTGATCATTGCTAAGTGTCAGCCAAGAGGTCGGTTACCATGGTGCTCTATTTACCCTGTTATCTGCGACATTCCTTGTCTATTCTTCCATGTTATTTTGAACCTGGCTGTTTCCATGTTCCTCGGCTTACATGTGGAATATGTTATTGGTTATTGTTAAGTGTCATACAGGATGTCTGGTACTCTGAATACCATGGTGTCTGCTACATTCCTTGTCTATTATTCCTTGTTCTTTTAAACCTGGCTGTTCCTATGCCCCTCAGTTAACATGTGGAACATATTCTTGGTCATTGTTGAGTGTCATACAAGAGGTTGTTAACCATTGTGTTCTGTTTACCATGTTTTCCTCTACATTCCCTGTCTATTCTTCCATGTTCTATTGAACCTGAATGGTCCATTGTTTCGCTTTCAAGTATGGAACATGTGCTATGGAATAAGTGGGTCATACAATAGGTTCATGATCATATTTACCATGTTCTGCTACATTATCCTTGTTTATTCTTCCATGTTATTTTAAGTATGACTGCTCCTATGTCCCTCCGTTTACATAGGGATTATGTTCTTAATCTTCGTTTAGTATAATCCAAGAAATTAATCACCTTGGTTCGCTAATTACACGCAACATGCCTCTTGTCTACTATTTAAAACCTGGATAATAATAATATGTTTTGCCGTTCTATTCAATCCTCAGAGCAGATATTGAGATATCTCTCGTGTCTGAGGATAGGAACATTTTATATAAGAGTGAGGGTATTTATTTCAATTGTGAAGACTTCATCAACCTTTTTTTATAAACGTTTGTTGTTCTTTGACGCTTCGGCAACTCACCGTCGCCCTTTTCAATAAAGGTGGAAAGTTTTTAGTGAGGCATTCCATACCTTTTTTGAAAAAGGGCGTTCGTTCCCGAAAGCTAGAGATTAAAAAGGTTTTTGAAAAGATACTTTTCCCTGGAGGCCTGGTATTTTTACTCGATATTGATACAAAGTCTTATTTTATTAAATAGAAAATAAACGCTTATAAAAAGTTTGATGAAGTCTTCAAAGTGAATTAATCAAAATCTAACCAAATGATATATGGTATTCTCTATCAGGGTACTTAGTAATGTTCTTTCTTGGTAGGAAAGATGGAATTAGATAATTACGTTTACTAAGCACAGAGCTATGGAATCACGAAACCTCTTTTGGCCTGTTTTAAAAGAGAAAATATGTATACCTTACATTTGGAATATGTATATATGGTAATTTAAAACAACAACCTCATATTGTGTAGATAACTTATAACAAGATTGTCATGTTGTATATAGAGACACATCTATAAATAATTATGCGCATGATTAATCTGTGTCATTGCATCACCTATGTAATGTAATTTGTACAAAGTGGATAAATAAATAAAATCTGTAATAGATTTAATAGTTGAGCTAAAGCAGAGATCGAGCATAGAATTGCCAAAACAACATAGTCTAAAGATGGGAGTCATAAATCAGGTAGATTCACAGTTCCCACGACAGGCCACCCACACTGTCACATGTGGTGGAATGCAGAGACCCCTCTCACACCTGGACAGGTAAAGGCGCCCTTTCTCAAACGCCCCTGTCACATAAGGTCACCCCGTTTTTAACCTATAAATCATCACCTTACAGTGGCTTGCCAGCTCAGTACAGTTCAGTCAGTTGAGTTTAGTTCACCCTTAGCGTCAGCTCACGTCGGTCGTACCTTATGTCGATCTCAACTATCATGTAGACGAGTAAGAAACTTCTATGTCTCCATCTTGCGCTTCTAGCTCAGCTTTTATCTGTTAACGGAACTTTCTTAGTGTAACTGTGTCTTCGTTTTTTGTGTGGATATCCCCAGCTTTCCACTCTGCCTCGACCACGACTGCCTGTATTTTGTGAGAACTTTTAAAGGTCTTCCAAGGTGCAGAGAGGTACTGGAAAACTCTACATCCTGACTGTTCCTCTTGGTCAACACAGTACAACAAGAGCTACCAGGACTTCAACAACTTATTTCAGTAGTCGACAGGATTCCACAAGTCGACAACAACCAAACATTCAACAATATATTTCAGAAGTCGACAGGATCTCATCACAGATAAGTCGACAGCAACTCAACACATCATCACATTTAAGCCGACAGGATGACCAAAACGAAGGATGACACAACGAAGAAGGTAAGCAGCCTGTTCAGATAGAAGCGAGAAAGTGCAAAGATGGAGGAACAAACCGACCATTCCAACGAATCGACAAAGCCATCTCTTCCCCAAAAAGAGGTATTTACGGAAGAAACGCCGCCCCAAGGGACCTCCGCAGACCCGCTGACACAGATCGCCAACGTCGGGAGCAAGCTGACCGCGCCAACGACAGCCCCGAAATTCCCGCAAGTCATGGAAACCGAGCAGCGATGTACCCAAACCCTGTGACAAGTTCCACACCTTCGACCTGACATCGTCGAGACAATGTTCAAAGCGACCAGCTGCCATCATCTTTACAGAAGCTACAAGCTTCTACAAGTCCTACATGGAGCGACTTCCACGTCAGCAGGACAACAAGCCAAGACCAAGTCTCCGGACTGAACTATCTTCAAAACTGTAAGTTTTAAAATCTTACATAACTTTATCCTCAAGTTCACAACTTGATTCAACCTAAATTTTGTATTTATATTTTCACTTTAAGCATTTTAAAATCAATTTTTACCTTTTTTATATCATTTTTTATTCAATTTTTAAAACTTTCACATTCTCATTGATCAAATTTACTTTAATTTTTAATCAGATTATAAATTTCAAGTTATTACTCTCAATTTTACATATAAAAAAAAAATTTCGCCCATCACGCATTTTTACCAATTTACTAATTTTACATGTCTATCCAAAAGTTATCTAAAATGGTACTATTCAAATCTACAATTTGAAAAAAAAAAAATCATTATTATTATTTTTAAAAAATCTGATTCATCATAATTCTCAACTTATTTTTGTTTTACTTATTAGTTATCTTTATACCAAAAGACCAATATCTTTATCAATTCTTAAAATTTGGTAATGTTCACCATTCTAAGTAAACGCCACAATTCAAATTATTCTTGTCACTATCACGGCATTGCCTTTTTACAAGGAACCTTTTCACGCTACCATAATCAACGATCAAAAATATCAATTTTTAAATATAAATTAACATAGGTGAAACGCATTTTTATTGCAAAAATCGGAAGATACAATATCTTCAAAAACACCACTAGGGAAAACAACTATCTTTCCCAAAACAAGTTAGGAATAAAGATTCACTCCACTTCACCGCCAGTAGCTAATTTAAGTCACAGCCTTCCAAAACGATTAAAATCGTTAATATTCGAGGATAAATACACTCCCTCGTCTTTTCCTTTTTACATGCATGATTGGTCATCAACACATTTCTTTCAAAAAACCTTACAACACCCTCGCATCACTATCTCAAATTGGCAACAATTTTTAGTGCGCGACTTAACACACAAATCCAAATTTCGAGTTACACAAGCGCCACTTAGCTCTATATCGTCGCCACAATAAAATAATTTCACATTAAGCATGCCACATCCACTAACAGTCAAATATTCTCTCGATGTGTTTCATACAACAACCACCCATGGCTTTATTAAATTTGTTATTCATGGTGAAACAGGTTAGATTTGTACCAAACTAAGACTTCACGTGACACCTTTTCATTCACATTTCTCACTTCGTGTCACAGTGCCACACCACAAAACTTTTTCACTTTTCAGGCCAAAGACGCCTTCACGCCTGTGACACCACATCTCAACTCAAAGCGTGTCCACGTTGAAAGTCGAACTTTCACCACACATCTAAACCTGACAACACTGAATAATATTTTTTCTAAACTAACTTCGAAACACAACAACTACAAACATCGAGAAAACTATATTTTCAAATAGGCAAGAAAATTGCCAAACTTCAACAAAAGAAGAGAGAGAAAGTCAGTTTCAAGCAAGACAGAAAATAAACACCCCGCACGTGTGACTACCCCACAAATAGAATTTCCGTGAAAAAAAAAGGAAGTGGACGCTCTTTATGACGTCACTCCCCTGGTCACTGTTATCTTTTGAGAATATCTTCTCTCCCCCCTCAAGCAGTCATCTTGACCGCTAGCTTCATGACGCCATTTTGAACACATGTGTCACACTACTCATTTAGATTTCCTCGAGAATCTCACAAATCTCACCAACGAGATATCACAACACAACATACTTTAAACATTTTACATGTTAATTGATAACACCAATTAAAACAATTTGGTTAAGTCTTATATAGACTTTTTAACGCGAAAGAGAAATCATTCTCTACATACCAGCATTGAGGACAAACGAAAAGATCATTGCACATATTCCCAGTTTCAGAGTCATAGAAACACCGATGTTACCAAAGGGATATAATCTAGTCACACACCACAGCTGTAACTTTTCGTCAAAAGAGACAATTTTTGTTCAATTTTACACTACTTAAAATTTATCCAATCATTAATAACCTTCAATTATATTATAAATTTTGTATAAAATCTTGAATAATTATTCTTATTCTTACCTTTCAATTATATAAACAAATTTTTTAATCCAACATTTAAAAAAAAAAAAAAACCTTTAATCAAATTTACTTTTATTTTTCATGATATTATTCTAGTATTGTAAAACATCTAATTGTTTCAAAAATTATTTTTATTTTATTATTTATTATATATTTTATATATTACAGGTTTAATTTTGTCCACTTACACTTTTTGTACCCGCAATCATATTTCTATATTTCTATTCACTATATTTTATTTGTTTAAATACCTTTATTATCTGACAAAGTTTATCATCCACTATCGGGCATCTACAACAATCGTTTTCAACAATCATATTCTTTAACCAATCCCCTATATTTTTCATCACTATCTTTTCAGTCATTGCGTCACATCAAAGTAGAAAAACGACAGCACTGCTTGACAATTTATTTTTTGATTTCGTAACTCAACAAACTCCTTGAACACCGTTCCCCAGACTTACCAATCCAAACTTCTGGTCTGAACAAGCTTCAAGAGTTTATTTCATTTCATCCGCAGAGCAAATCACCAACGCATTCACAAAGCGTTCACTTTTTTCAACTTTCAACTTTTTTTTTCAGCTCTAGCGGACCACATTCAACCTTTGATTTCGAGTCAAGTCAGATCACCTACTGTCGCTACAATTCTACTTATCGCATGGCTCTATTTCACTCCTTTCTCAATCATATTAATAAGCAACTTTTCTTCAACAACTTTTAACCCAATAATCCTAAAATTGTGACAAAACACTGTAACCCTTGTATAGGATCGCAAGTGAAACATTGCCAAGGAAGACAGCTCAAGTCTATATCCTCGCTTTGCACCTGGATCTGAGTATTTGGTTTACATGGGCACTTCTAACAATTACATATTCTTCAACAACTTTTCAACCCAATAACACTACAATTGTGACAAAGCACTGTTACCCTATACAGGATCACAGGTGAAACATTGCCTAGGAAGACGCTCAAGTCCATATCCTCGCTTTGCACCTGGACCTAAGTATTTGATTGCATGTGTAAATCTCACAATTGCTTATTCTTTAACTACTAACCCTGTCCAACGCCCACCAATATTCTCTTAGAATGTGAATTTTTATGTCATCATTTTATTTTAATCATCTTTTTTGTTAATCAAACACAATGTCATTTTTATTTCACTTTTATATATCCAACAAATATCATCTTGTTATAGCCCTTTTTAACCCTCACAGTTTAAATTAATTAAAAGAAATTTTAATTACTTACCTGTGTTAGAGAGGCTTTACCCGCCTAAACCCGGATAAACCCTTTCACTCCCGGGGCCCATCTATGGTAATTTAAAACAACAACCTCATATTGTGTAGATAACTTATAACAAGATTGTCATGTTGTATATAGAGACACATCTATAAATAATTATGCGCATGATTAATCTGTGTCATTGCATCACCTATGTAATGTAATTTGTACAAAGTGGATAAATAAATAAAATCTGTAATAGATTTAATAGTTGAGCTAAAGCAGAGATCGAGCATAGAATTGCCAAAACAACAGAGTCTAAAGATGGGAGTCATAAATCAGGTAGATTCACAGTTCCCACGACAGGCCACCCACACTGTCACATGTGGTGGAATGCAGAGACCCCTCTCACACCTGGACAGGTAAAGGCGCCCTTTCTCAAACGCCCCTGTCACATAAGGTCACCCCGTTTTTAACCTATAAATCATCACCTTACAGTGGCTTGCCAGCTCAGTACAGTTCAGTCAGTTGAGTTTAGTTCACCCTTAGCGTCAGCTCACGTCGGTCGTACCTTATGTCGATCTCAACTATCATGTAGACGAGTAAGAAACTTCTATGTCTCCATCTTGCGCTTCTAGCTCAGCTTTTATCTGTTAACGGAACTTTCTTAGTGTAACTGTGTCTTCGTTTTTTGTGTGGATATCCCCAGCTTTCCACTCTGCCTCGACCACGACTGCCTGTATTTTGTGAGAACTTTTAAAGGTCTTCCAAGGTGCAGAGAGGTACTGGAAAACTCTACATCCTGACTGTTCCTCTTGGTCAACACAGTACAACAAGAGCTACCAGGACTTCAACAACTTATTTCAGTAGTCGACAGGATTCTACAAGTCGACAACAACCAAACATTCAACAATATATTTCATATATATATTCCTATGTGTATATATAGGTGAAATCACACCCTAAGGCTGGTGTTTGTCTTCAATTAAGTTCCACCGAGATGTTCAGTCCATGGCTATAGTTTCTAACTGATGGTATGATTTGAGAAAAAGGGGCATTTTCTGATCGTGCTACTAAAGGTTGCTAATGGCTTGCATCATCTATCGAAATGAATATCAACTAATCGTTGATTTTTTTAATTATTCCAGAATTGGCTAAATACCGTTTCTTGATCAATCAAGAAAAGCTAACCACGTACGCCTTTCGGGCTGTTGGCCCTTGTGAGCGTGGTACTTCAACGACCAAAAAAATCTGATCTTTGGAGAATCTTGAAAAACCATGAAACAGGCATTCAGGCCGTAAGGGCGTGAGAACACCAATCAATGTGAAAATATATGATGATGTACCTTGACGTATCCTATAATTTAGTTCACATACGTAACAGCGCGAGATTCTTTTTAATTTGATGTGTTCAAGGCGTCCCTAAATCAATCTATTTAGTAAAATATCCTTTCTTGGAGAGTATAACTGGGCTGTACATTGATTTTGTTCTAAATAAACTGTCTCATTCAAATCCAAATATTTCCTTAGCTATTATTGGTCATTAAATGTTTTAACATTTGATATTTGAAAACGAACGCCATTAGAAAAGAAATCAATATATTTTAGTCAAAACTAACAAACTACACTTATGGAAAAAACTGAAGTGGTAAGTCTTTGATGTCACCTCTCTCTCTCTCTCTCTCTCTGTCTCTTTGTTTTTTTTTTTTTGAAGGAGACAGAGGTGATTTTGTTCACACTTCGTTATCTCGTGTGTCTTCAATAATATCTTTCAGAGTTATTGTCTCAATCCCGATATGCATTCTTATCATGCTATGTACAACTTCCTTAAGTTTTGTCCATGAGTGTATATGTGAGTCAAAACTAACATAATGCTCCGCCGTCCAATTTTTAAAAATACAGAATTTCTTGACATAGTGAATTTTCACTATATTTACATATGTTTGAAAATAGAGCAATCCATAAATAAATCTTTAAATAAAAAGGCATATAAAATACAATATAACACGGCTGATGATTGTAAAACGAAAATTGAAATTATACCGCGAATGTTTCTTTTATAAAAATCGAAATTTATTTTCAAAGAGAAATAGCGACATTTCTAACTTTGAGGATGAGGTATGGAAAGGTGAAACATGAAGAGTAATGGCGAACGGAAAAACGGAAAAAACGAAAAAGGCATATATTAGATAAAAATATCATTTATTTTACCAATATTTCAGTTGGCTGAACGCCAACCTTTATCAAGGTATTATAACATTTTGAAGTGTGATTTTTAAAGTTATAATACCTTGATAAAGGTTGGCGTTCAGCCAACTGAAATTTTGATAAAATAAATGATATTTTGATCCAATATATTCCTTTTTATTTAAAGATTTACATATGTGTTTTGAAAATAGAGCAATCCATGGAAATATGGATTACATGTGTATCAAAAGAGGTTTTATTAGAGTGTATTAACCTCTCCCTTTAATTATGAATTTGAACACAATGCAACATTATATTTTCACCTCAGTAATAATTTACGGTAGTGATAAGGAATGAGTCATAACACCAGGTTTGGCAAATTTAGACAAAAAGACAACCAGTATACCATGGTTTGTGGCTGTGACTCTCGTCAGTACAGGAGCATCTTCAATGTCATTACATCCTAAGAGAAGAGTTATGAAATCAGTCGAATTGACCAAAAAGATGCTTAAGCTGGTAAGGCCGATTTTCAGACAAGATTACAACATAAAGTTGCGGGAGGATGGTATTCATGTACATAAAGAGGTCCCAAGCCCGGATGAAAAAGAAGCAGTAACAAGCTAGCTGAAAACCTGGGTTCAGCTGGCCCGGCTGATAGTACCCTGTAAGGGCTCCTACTCCAGGGATATGAGCAGTGTTTGTACTCCTTGTTAGGAGCGGCTGCACATGGCGTATGTTCCTCATGTCAAAGGCGGACATCTCATATTGTAGATAAGTCGGCCTGCTACTAAGTAGTGCTCCCAGTCTTAATAACAAAAGCAGACGCATGCTACTTTACCCAGTCATGATGGAGCTCTACAGGCTTGATACCCTAATATGATTGAGTGGAGATATGAAATAAGAAGAACCACCTCTCCCTTTAATATTGCATCAGGACGATGGCACTGTGCATCACCCAAGTAAATATGTTTATTAGTGATGATAATGAATGAACCACTCAACACCGGTTTTGGAAAATTCAGACAAAAATCCAAATTGTAATTTATGTAACTTTAATCTCATCTTGACATGCTTATATTCGACATAAATACATTTTGTCAACGCGGGGCAAATAACATAAGACATTTGTTAATAAAAAACCAAAATTAAAAAAAAAATCGCATCAAATTACACATTAATTTCACACATGTCTGATTAAATTCTAGATCAATTAATTTGAAAATCAACGATCCGTATATAAAAGCTTTCACCTCGTTAAACTAAACTTTTTACAAAAAAAAAATCCATCGAATTTGAATAGTGCTTACACTTCAAACCTCATACCAAACTTTTAAATCTTTAAATGACATTAATACAAAAATAATTCTATTGTTTTACTTTATAATTTTATATTATCTTTCTTTGAAAATCTATTTCAAAATTTGGTAAACGCTTTTATTGAACAAAGATAAAATCAACCACCCCATGTTAACTAGAAAGCTAGTTAGAAAGAACGAAAGAAGAAATAAAGAAAATTAGATTCTGTAAATTACATAGGGATTAAAGAGAGAGAAAAGAAAAAAAAAGAAGAAATTGCAAGGTTCTATATGTAAATGCCTTTTTTATATATAGGTTTCTCTCCTTTCTCTTAAAGACGAACTAACTGCAAATTAAAGATTTAATTAACATTTTTAATAATTAACTTTCTCTAATTTATAGCTAATAAATGTAATCCCCTTAGATTCATTTAAAATAATTAACTGAGGTAATAAGAATTTGGGCGGAGTGTTAGTATAGTTATACTTTAACTAAACTCTTTTAATTGAATAAACCAAAATACAAAAAAAGTTTGAAACATTCCTAAGAAATTTGCCCATAAATATTTTTTTTAATAGCAATATTTTTTCTCTTTAAAAGAACGATGTATTTTTGGATATCTTTTTAAAATTAGGTTATTAATTCTTACTAATTATTTTTAATAGTTAAGGTCTGATTTTAGAATTGTAAATGAATAATTATAATAATGAGCTTCATTTAGAAATAATTAATAACTGTTGAATACGTAGTTACAATCTATAGGCTTGTACATAAACACCGTTATTATATTTTAATCTGCGTTTTTCTAGTGAAAAATTGTAAAAAATATTAGAAATATCATCTAGCCGCAACTTTAGGTTGTATTCTTGCCTGAAAATCGGCCCTTCCTACTTCACCAGATTAAACAACAACAACAAAAGCCTTTATTGAGGACCTCTCGTCCTATAAAGGATTCGCCAGTTTACAGAGTAATTGAAGAGAAGAGAACTAAGAATACAGAGAGAAACCTATATGTAGTAGGTATAGTATAGTATTTTCTACACTGTGACTATATACAACAACAGCAACAAGCCTTTTACTGGAATCAAAGTCCCATACAGGATTCGTCATTCTAATCCTGACAAAGATTATTTACATATAATTATTTACATCAATTAGATTATGTATATAGCTTCCCTTTCTCTTCAGCCGTCTTCCAATATTTGAACATCACCAGCTCAAACACTATTTGGACATACTTCGATCAATTTCATAACTCAATTCGTAGAATGTTATGAAATCGAAGCCGCCCCTGTAATGAAGAGATCCATAGCCCAAAAACAATGTATATAGGCTGGCCTTTTGTCTAAATTTATCAAAACAGGTGTTGTGGCTTATTCCTTGTCACTACCGTAAATTTCACTGGGGTGATAAATATAATGTTGCATCGTTATAATGCATAATTAAAGGAAGAGGTTCCTCTTTTGATACACAACACACACATATATATATATAGATGAAAATTTTTGATGGCGTCTAGTTTTGACATCTACTAGTATTTTGACGGGAGAGGCGACCTTTGTCTCAAAAAAGGAAAGGATCAGGCTTAAAAAGCCAGCGGGATAAAGCCTGATGTCAATTCTACAAGACCAGCTGAACAGCCTAAAAGTACCACGAGGGATTCCACGAGGAACACTAGACAGCAGCAAGTTATAAGCCAGATAGACAGAAGTGTCATTCGGACAATGCTGTTATGTCGCATGTGATGCGGACTTCCAACCCGTGCAATACATGAAGGCCTTCCGAAGACTTAAATATTATAACACTAGTCATTTATTTAGCGCTGTTGCTGTATAGACATAGTTTGGGGTTAAATAGGCATGAAGAATAAATCTTCTTCTGCTGTATGGTAATTTCAATTTTACATAAATGCAGCTTTATAAGTTTAAACAAATGTTTTATTCAAATACAAATAATAATTAAATATGCGAAAAGGTTTTTAGCTTTTATACTCTAAGCCTCTACATCTTCTGTTATAAAATAAAAGGTCAAAAAAGGATAACAACATTAATCTCACAGATTATTTTAATTTGATTTGTTAACCAATCTCAACATCTTCCTTAGTTCCTCTACTCTTAAGCATATCCTATTCTCCAGGAGTTTTACTCTATATCTTGAGCTCTTCTTTTAATTCCTTTATAGCTTCCTACCAGTCCATTTCTTATCTATACCGTTATATTCAGTTTTCCTTCAGATCTTTCTGCACGGATTCATTTCTTTCATAATATATGTCCAAACCAATTTCTTTTTCTTGTAACCTTCAACAGGCCTCGTTCCTTTTCACTTCCAAATACAGATATGAAATATGTCTGTAAATCATATGAGCTATTTAAAGAATAAAATAAATCGTCTATAACGTGGTAGGAATTCGCTTAAAGACGTCAGTGCACTATAGTTTAATATATTTAATGAGATAGTATTACATTAACACTAGAGGCTGATACTAGATTAATACTAGACAATTGATCCGGTTTCGCCCGGATTCTAGCTTAGACCTATAGCTTGTAATCCAGTTAATTTTCGTATTACGGCTTTTTCAAACAATAAAAAACTACTCCGATCTGAAGTACTCTATATAAGCTCAATGTTTCATTCGGATTGGTCGAATATTGGGGCGTAAAAACGAGATATGCAAATTATACTGTTATCGTGAAAATTTGCATATTGTCATATTAAAATTGTGGCAGTGACTCCTTTCAGTCTTATCTCTATATATTATGTCAATATATTCCATTCGGATAGACCCAATATTATGGGAAAAACTTAACAATCATATCAACCTCTCTTTATTTTAATCTAAAGCTATTCACAAATACGTTATGTGAGTAAAAAAAGATAAAATGTCTTTCTAAATTAATAAGTCTGAGGAAAGGTCAGCGCTCTAAAGCTTGCCAAATATTTAATAATTAAGAAGCACAATGTGTGTGTGCGCAATTCCTCTTTCAATTATTTATTTATGGCTAATTCAATATTGAAGAACGCGACATACAAGAGCTTGAGGCAGAATCAATCGTCTCTATATTTTTTCAAGATTGAGCAGTCCATAATATTGACTATAGTTAGAAAACAATGTACATAATGGATGCTTAAGTTTTAATTATTCCAACATTTTGATAGGCAACCTCTCTTTCTTTATCAAGGATATTTGCTTTTGGAACTACAAAACGAGAATGGAGCTCAACTGAAAGGGTGTTTGAGTTTAAAACACAAATATCTTCGATAAAAAGAGGTGAGCTGCCCTCAGAATATTGGAATAATAAACATTTTAATATCCAATGTATGCATTTTGTCCTATATATATAATCTTCAATTAAAAAAAAAAATATGGCTCATTTTGGATTGTAATAAGATTATTTATCAATCCAATATTTTGATGGATCATTCGTCCATCTTTTACGAGTTTTTTTGTTATGAAGCATACAGCAGGTTTTTTAAAAATATATATATATATATATATTATGGATTGCTCTATATATTCAGAATAATCTTCAATGTACCATTGATCTCATGTGTGCCCAACTAAGTATGACAACAAAATGATGATGGACCACTGAGATAGAAGAATAAACAAAGATATAGAAGAGAAAGTGGAAAGACCGTAATAACGGGTTCAATCACCTCGCGAGTGACTAGAAAAACTAAATATTTTGACGCTAGGTGGAGCGATACAACCGATACATTGATCCCCTTCAACTGCCACAACAGCGGGATTAGAAGCTCAACTACATGGAACGAAACCAAAGAAGGAAACTGAACATAACACGTCTCAATAACAGCATTACTTATCTCAGATAATATATCTTTGACGGTTAGAAAACAATGTCTACACGTTATTTATGTAGTGATGTCATTTACTGATTTGTTCTCTTTTTTCTTTAAAGAAGGGAAATTCCGTAAATATGTAAATATGTATATTTTGCATTAGAGAAAAGAAAGGTTATGTAAATATATAAAAAGGATATATATAAGGTGAGTGTGTGCTGAAAAGTTTTGTATCCTTCTAAAAAAAGGCTTATATTTTGTTGTGTCTGTATTTGAAGCAACCATTATGTAGAAAACATGACAATTTGCTTAGTTGAGATTTTTCACCTTTTCCTTTTACTCCTATATATTCTCAGAATTTCGGGCCATTTTTTTCGGACGAGCTTCGATAGAGTAAACACGCAGTAATCTGCCCATATTTATATTTGAGCAAAGAATTATACAGGGATTTTGTCAGTTGGAACATTTCTTTTACAGATTTGTTCAATTAGAAGAACCCATTATGGGTTGCATTGAAGCAAAGCATACCCTGGATTGAAAAGGCCATTGCTTTCTAGTTAAGCGTTCTGAATTTCCTAAATTGGTGTTGTAGTTTTATCGATGTATCGAGTAGTCTAGGTTACAGAGACGGTCAACAGATAGCGCATAGGTTTTGCCTCTATTTTGAAAGGAGAGGTTTCCTTTTGTGATATATGTGGGATTATCGGTGCGAAATCTTTTGAAGTTGGTGGATAATTGATTGAATTGATGATGGCGCAGTCGTTTGAGTGACAAGTTATGCATACAGGGGAAAATAACGAAAACACAGGGTTGGTTGAGTTGAAAAAGGCTAACAATCTAGGGAGAAAAAGGATTGAGGAGTTGGCTATCGACTATCTATTCCATAATTGAGAATTGATTTATCTGAGATTTGAGGAGATGGGATTTTGCTCCAAGCTGATCTCTACGGCGGTCCAGGTGCTAACTCGATCCTGTCCAGTTCACCACTCGATCCTGTCCAGGTCCCAACTGACTATTCTTCGTTCCCGATTTAAGAAGAAAACTCTTTTGGCTTCTCATTGGCTGGTCGTTCGTCACGTGTAATCTTGCTATAGGTTCCTAGCTAATGGCCTACTCTCTGATTGGTCTTTGCTAATTCTTTGTTCTCTGGACTTGTCCTAACCTGACCAGGAAATGCTAGGTTCTTGAACTCAGTTTTATGAGTTCCGGGATAATAAACCTTGCTAATGATTGCTTCCTCTTTGTCAGTCCTTCTCTCCCAGATTCTTAAGCCTTGTCTTTATTAAATCTTTTAAAACATACGTTGCATACATATTTGGGCGGGTTTGCATCCAGTTATGTACAAATTATGACATATATATAGTATAAAGTTACAGAAGTATGGAATTCGTGTACCAAGATATATAGTCCTTTAAAAATATAATAAAATTGTATTGTGGCGCAATCTATATCACCATTATTACGTTTTGTACTGGGAATATGAACAAAATGTATGGTTCTTCAAATTAAAGATACTTCGGCCAGTAAATCTTTTTTATTGTCTCGACGTTTTGACAAAAATCTTTTGTCTTCGTCAGAAGCGAACAAAAATCAAAACATTTGGTAAAGCGTTAAAAATCATTAAGAATAAACGTCGAGACAATAAAAAGATTTACTGGCCGAAGTATCTTTAATTTGAAGAACTATGGATTCCGGCCAGGCAACCCCTATCTTTACGATAATGTCTGGTCTCAATGCATTTTTAAAGGGAGAGGTGCCACTTTTGGCATCTATACATTTTAGCATGATATGTCAACACGTGTATTATTAGATAATTACAAGATGAATAATAGTTTATGATTCCCTTACCGCAAGTACTGAATAGTAAAACAGCATATAAAAAGATATCAGTTCACAAAGCAATGAGATATTTCATTAAAATTAAATATTTTTCGAAAGTATTTGTTACTTTGGATTTGGACAATATTTGAGTTTGATTTGAAGGTGTAAATGAAACGTTGGAAAATGTTCTAAACATTGTATTGAATTATCCTGATATATTCCTCTTCTAATCAATAATTTAATAAGCAGAGTCATTTAATCAAATTAAATAGAAAATTCTCTCAATATAAATCCAAGTATATTATGCTCTAGATATTTATCTCCAGTGTGTGTATATATATTATATTCTTTCTATATACATATGTTATATAAAAGTATTATTCAAAATGTTATTTTATTTTGAATATATTTCATAGATTCAAATATTCTGTTAAGTTGACCGCCAGAGGTCGCACTTTCTGTTTATATAACCATTTGTTGTTATTTCCCGATGGCCGGCTCAAACCTTTGTAAATTATGTAAATAACCTTTTCATATTTTAGATTTTTACGCCTTAAGCCAGGCATACCTTTTATGAAATTATGTTTTTTAATATTTATTCCATAAGCTCAATTAAAGTTATTTTTCTAATCTTCACTATTTTTATTATTATACCTTCAAGATTTTTAACTACGACTGCATTACCATAGCATAATCCTCCAGATAATCAAAATTAGCAGAAAATCTCATTTTTTAAATAATATATATATATAAATATTAAAATCTAGGTTCAATCTGATATATCCTGTCGTAAATATGTAAATAGAGGGTTATGTAATTAAGATTAAAACTATATATGGGACACTTTAGCAATACATTCAAGTTTATATATATATTCTCTCAATCTATAGATATATTTATAAACATCTAAAAGCAGGTTTAATATTATATATCCTGTTGCATATGTAAATAGAGTTAGTTAAATGTAAATAAAATTAGAACTACACATGGAACTTCAACAAAACATTCAAATTTATATATTTATATAATTATTAATATTTCCGTATAAGGGTTCTAATCAGGAAGGAGAAATAGTAAATAGTTAGTAATGAGGTTTATAATTACGTTGAAGTCCTGTAAATCATCCATATAGGCCTATTTAAACTTTATTCCATTATAACGTATATTTACATAGCTAGGACATAAAGAGATTATTTGATTAACTCCCAGTTAGTTACGTAATGTTCTATTACTTGATTTGGAATCTCATGTAGTTAATGGGAAAATTATTATTTTCAGAAACTTGAAATATTATTAATATTTTATCTCTACGAGTAATCGTAAAGAAAGAGGCTGCCTGGCCGGCATTCATATTTATATGAAAAATAGACACTTCGGCCAGTTAGAGTTTTGTATTTTCTCAACGTTTCGACAAAAATATTTTGTCTTCGTCAGGAGAAGTAAATAAAAATAAAGCAATTGGCAAGGCGTTAAAAATTGTTCTGAGGTTGCAAGGGCGTTCTCATGCGATTTTTCGAATTTAGTACAACATCTAAAGCGCGAGTCAAAAACAAATATTAAACTCGTCAAAGACTATGATCTTGGAAATAAATAAATATAAAATAATGAAATTATAATCAAAACAAATAAATAAAGTAATATATAATCACAAAGATTACATATTATTTTATAAATTTCTAACTATTATGTTCAATTTATGTCTAGCTTTTAACTACTTTTTAAATTTAAAATGAAGCATATTGTTGCGGAATATCTTCAAGTGTATTTATAGTTCTTGTCTCAAATTCTCGTGATAGCCATCTACGAGTAATATCTTACTGAAATATTTGGAAGCGCTTGGTTTATCAGTGGAAAACCTTCTTTTATTTATTTATTTCCTCTCAAATTTACAGTGTACCATTCGAGCATAAAGCTCACGAGTCACTTTGTCGTGGATGTTAGGCATCAAGAATTTCTAAAAAATGGCCTTCAGAACTGACTGGAAGGTCACAGTTCAGGTAGAGTGAATTCCAGGTCTTTTATGTCTTGGATTGAGGTCTCCATCAAATTGGAACAATTCTTTTATAACTGGATTTTGGGAAGTAGAGAGTTTTAGATATAATTTCTGGGTCGAGGATATGTATATTTCTTCTATATTAGGCTGGTTTAAGTCCTGCTTTAAAATTGCATTTGATAGATTAAATGGGGCATTTACAGTACTTCTTAAACAAATTCTCATGAATGCATCTATTCTTTTCCTATCAGTCAAGGTTATGTATTTAAACCATACAGGCAATGCGTATGTTACTATAGGGAGAATACAGCTTCTGTATAAAGTAAATTTTTGGTTAACAGATAAACCACTTTTTGAACTGAACATATTCGATAATGAGGCTTTGGCTATTTTAGATTTTCTTATTATATCCTTCACGTGGCTGGTGAATTTCAGTTTAGAATCGAAAGTGACTCCCAAATATTTGACCTGCTGGGTCCAATTTATGGGAGATGAGTAAATTATAAGATTTGTCCTGGGTGTGAACTTGAAGCTATTTTGTGGAGGAAAGATAATTGCTTGAGATTTCTTTGGATTCAGAATGAGTTTCCATTTATCACACCAATTGCAAATGATTTCAAGATAGTTTTGTAGGCGGGAAATTAAAATATCTGGGGAACGCGAGCTGGATAACAGGGCAGTATCATCAGCGAAAAGAGCTAGTCGGCATTGTGGGATATGTGGAATATCATTGATGTATAAATTGAAAAGTATAGGACTCAATATTGAGCCTTGAGGAACACCAGATTCTATTTGCCGAGGACTTGATATATATGTTCCAAATTTTACGGAGAACGTTCTATCCTGAAGATAATTCTCAAGGAACTTGATGAATTTCTGAGGAAAGTTATAAGAAGTTAATTTAATGATGAGGCCTCTGTGCCAAACCATATCGAAAGCTTTTTTTAAGTCTAAAAGCACTACTCCAACAGCTTCGTTAAGGGATTTGCGAGTTTGTATGAAATCAATAACTGTAATCAATTGGTGAGTTGTTGAATGATTTGCTCTAAACCCAAATTGCTGAGGAATTAGAACATTTCTTGTATCTATATAGGTCTGGAGTCTTTTAAGGATGATCCGCTCAAATATTTTTCCAAATATTGGCAAGAGACTAATTGGCCTAAAATCATCCAGGGATTTAGATAGTTGCTTTTTTGGTATGGGAATAACTATAGCATGCTTCCATATCTTTGGAAAGTAGCAAAGATTAATAGATGCATTGAAGATGCTAGTTAAAAATACAACCCATTTTATAGGTAGGTTTTTGATTAATTTGGTAGTTATTTCATCGTGACCAGGCGCCTTGTTTGCAGAAAGTTTTGTTATTTCTTGTTTTACTTCTTGTGGTGATGTAAGTTTCAAAATATTTTCGTTGTTATCAAGAGTCATTCGAGTTTCATTTAAGGTTGGATGATTTGTTAGGACTTCTTTTGAAACTATGGAAAAGTGTTTTGAGAAATTAAATGCCAAAGCCTTGCCAATTTCTTCATCTGAATGTAGAATATCACCATCTACATTAATATTTTTAATTTCCGATTTTTTTCGAGTTGACTTCACTAGTCTCCAGAAGGTATTTGGAGTATTTATCGCGCTGTTGATAAGATCATTTTGACTTTGCTGATTGTACTTTTTTAATATAATATTCACTTTCTTTTGAAAATGTAGATAAATTTCTCTGTGTCTGGGGTCCCATGTTGACTGCCATTTCTTTCTAGCTTTATTCTTTTCTCTGATAATGTTTTTAATAAAAATAGGCACATGCGGTTTAACTATGGGAGAAACTATTGTATTTTTAGAATAAGTATTAAGAATGGTTTTGTTGAGGGTTCCAATTTCAAGATCAATATTTATAGTAGAATTTAAAGGGGATCTGGGAGGTGGATTATTGATTAAATCTTGCTGAAAATATATCCAGTTTGTGTTCTTATTTACTTTCATAGAAAAATCATATTTAGGACATGCCAGCCTTAAAACCACAGGTAAGTGATCAGAAGATAATGCATCTACTGTGGTAATTTCAAAATTCCACGGCACATTTTTGAAAACCGCAAAGTCCAAGAAGTCAGGATGACCAATATGACTGTAGTGAGTAGCCAAGGAAGGAGCTATTATGTCCAACCCTGCAGATTCCGAAAACTCATGGAGAACCATTCCACTCGGATTACTTTTACTAGAGCCCCATAATGGATGTTTGGAGTTCCAGTCTCCTGCAGCGATGACAAGATTATTTTGAAATAATTTACTCAAATCCTCACATTTCAATAGTTGATCTGGTTTGCGATAAACAGAAGAAATTTGCAGGCTGGTTTTTCCATCAGGTTTAAATACTATAGTAGTATTTTCCAAATAATCAGTCTTAACAATAATCTTTCTATACTTGAAGAAATTTCTGAGGATAATAGCCGTTCCTCCTCCTCTCCCAATAAGACGGTCCATCCTAATAACGTCGTAATTTCTAAGATTAAGAGTTTTAGAATTTTTCAAATGAGTTTCTGAGATTAGTGCTATATCGATTTCATTATATTCCAAAAAATAGAGTAGTTCATCTTTTTTAGTTAAAATTCCATTGGCATTCCAGATTACTAATTTTAAAATCATATTTGTATTCATTTTAGAACTTCGCCAATAATGCTTAATAGCTTTTCGCAAAGAGTTTTAATATTTTGATTCGCAAAGTTTTGTTTCGATACACTTGCATAACTAGGCTTAAAGGTACTTTCCTGCACTGCGCTGTTGTCTTTGGTAACATTGCTATGAATATATGAAGAAACCTTGGGAATTTGTGGTCGTTGGTTAAGAGACTGGTTGGGAATTTTTGGGAACGCAGGGCAGCCACGATAATTGGCCGTGTGAGCTTGCCCGCAGTTTACACACTTGGGTGAATATTGCTTCGATTTTTTCGGGCAATCTTTGGTATGATGAGCTTCGGCGCATTTGACACATTTAGGTTTTAGAAAGCAATTCAATTGCCCATGGCCAAACCCTTGACAATTGAAACATTGGGTGACCTTTTTGGGAGATCTGAAGGATTCAACGACCACTTTCTGGTACAGCAGGTCAGTCAGATTATAAATATTCTTGTTGGAATCATATTTTGGAAGTTCAACAAGAACTATGTTCATTGCCTGCTTTGACGATTGGCGGTGAAGCCTTTTTACTGAAGCCTCTTTAAAGCCTAAGTGGGATAATTCAACTGCAATGTCTTCAATTTTAAAACTGGTTGAAACGCCTTTTATGACTACCTTTAAAGGTTTTTCTTCTTGTAATTTATAGGAGTAGCCGCCGTTATTTAAACGAACATATTCACGGATCTTTTTGAAGTCTCCTATATTCTTAGCTTTGATAATATGCTTAGGTCCTGATATGGTGGCTTGGAATGGTTCATCAGCTAAGTTGTTTAGTTCTTTACAAAGCAATTTCCAATCGTTCACATTTTCAACAATAACAGGAGGAATTCTGATTTTTCTACTTTTTGGGACATCACACCAAGGTCCTTCCTCATCGTGACCCTCCGCCAATTCGTCCAAATCATTTATATTATTACGGCTCTGGTTGTCTAATTGAATTCTAGGATTCTTTGGATTTTCTTCATCATCAGAGGATGAAATGCAATGTTCTTTTGATTGTCGTTGTCGTTTTCGTGCAGTAACTGCCTCATCTTCAAAAACATATGGGATTTGACAACGATCTAAAATTTGTTTTAAAAGCGTGGCATCAATTGTGCATAATTTTTCTCCATTCAGGCCTTTTTTTGTTTTTATATAAATTGGAGTCGGGACTTCTGATTGCTCTATTTCTTCCGCCCATAATAATTTCCTGTTATCATCAGACATTTTTAATATATTTACTTATTTAAAGAAAAGAAAACAATTTGAATTTAAATTTTGTGGAGGAAACAAATCCCTTGCATCCTTCTTAACGGTTTCAACGGTTTAATCTCTAACTCCGGTAGATGTTTGGCTCCTGCGAAGTGTCCCTGGATCTGCGGGCCTGGCTCTTCGACGTCGGCATCTTTGCCTCCGAGGCAATGTTAAGTGTAGTGACCATCTACAAGTATCATCTGGGCCTTGAGTTGGGTAACTCCAGCCATCACATCGACCTGCCCATTCGGTGGGAAAAACTCTGTCGATCCATCAGTGGCGGAGTCTTTTCCAATGAAGACTTTGTATGTATTTTATAAATATATGTATTTTTATCAATTATTTCTTATATTTAAATTTAATTTTATCCATATATACATATTCTTTTTTGTTTTAATATATGCGCCCTATGCCTTTATTGAAAAATATATAAATGTGTGTATCTCTCAAAAGAAAAATGTTTAAAACGCCCAAACAAGTTCGAATAATTCATAAAACCATTAACATCAATATGAAATAAAAACACGCCATTTATTTCACTAATTTATTACCTCAACTTCTCTCTACGCACTAAAAAAAGGTAAAATACAAACGATCAAACATTTTAAAATGCTATCTTTACCTAAAGACAAATCACACATTTAAATAACGCCCATAGGTTAAAAAATACTTACTATTTGTCAATGGTAAATACGATATATCAGAACAGAGATAAATGTCTTTACTGTAGAAATGACCTACAATTAATAAAAGTTTCCGAAAGCTAAAATTTAAGAGGACAATGCCATTTCTTATTAAGAGTCATTCTACCCTTTTTTTCTACCCAATCCTCGTGAAGAATTGGAAACTCATCCCTCACATGAACAGAAAAAAAAAACATCTCATCTTTTTCTTTTAGAGGAACATGTACTTTGTCTTCTACAGTGGATGGCAACTTTAGAAGAAAAAAAACAAGGGAAAGAAAGGAAGATGTATAAAAAAGGGGAGGTGATTTATATGTCAGGGCAATAATTAATTAACTAAACAAGGCCAAATTACACTTCTAATTAGACCTAAGGGGCCCTCCAATTACAATTCACCAAACGAACTCGGCCAAAAAATGCTAAAACTTCCCAATCAGACGAAATTTTTAAATGGCACGCAATCACCGACCATTATGAGGCGTTTCTTTTTCTTTGTTCCAAGCAGTTCGAAAAGACAAAAAAAAATCTGATTTAATCTAAATTTTGTTATTTAAAGTTTGTTTTTTAAATGATTTAATTGTTTATTTATAGAAAAATGCATTTTTTTTTATTTCTCGGTTAGGCAACAATGTTATACATTTTACTATTTTCCTAAACGTAAATATCGAATCAAGATTTTATATTCCTTTATATTAATCACAGTATTTCTCTAACTATTATATATTTAGATATTATTACTATTAATCATATCTATTAATTTCAATATACAAGTGTATAATATACGTGTATAATGATCTATATAGTATTTAATTTTGAAAATAGAGCAATCCATAGATGAATTTTTAATTAAAAAGGCATATATTGGATCAATTCAAAAGTTTTTCCCCCGTTTCTAATAATATTTTCCTAGAAAATTTCGTGCTTTAAGAATTAAGGATGGTGGAATAATTCATTGATCCAATATATGCCTTTTTAATTATAGTATTTAATATTTTAAAATTCACAAGACACACGGGGATTTTATATATTATATAGAAAAATATATTTTATCGATCTTAAATAAAGCTATCCATAACCTCGCCTATATAAGTATAGTGTTATATCTATAATATTTCAAATAAAAAATCCCATTTAAAAGAAGAAAGGAAGAAATTTGAGTGAAAGTAGATAAGGAATATATTTTAAGATATTAAAAAGAAGTTTTTATTTTTATATTTTTTAACAATTTAGAGCTATAACAAATTCACGCTGAAGCTTCTCAGTTAAGCATCATATAAGCGGAACATAAGAAAAAAAGAAAGAATTGAAGAAAATAAGATAAGAAAAAAGACAAAACCAGGTTAACATTTTATAACTAGTAAAAGGTAAAAATAATGAAAATATTTTTTTTTAATAAATTTTTTGAAAAATATTTCGAATTCTTTTCATAATATAACTTATCTTAAAATTGCTAGTACAAATTGGAGTCAATTTGTTAATGTTTTGAATTATAGGAAACCATAATGGTCCAACCGGAATGGAAAGAGATTGGTACCAGGCCAGGTCTTGTCAAAATTAAGTCTGGCAGTGATTTCGACCTTGTTATTTGACTGCCATACCAATCTCTTCAACCTTGGATTAGACAAATTGAAAAATAAAAAGAAAGAGGAAAGGATCTGTTGTAGGTGGATGTCTGTATGTGCCAGTATGTAAGTGTGTGACTGTATTTGTATTCTTGTGTGTGTTGTGCTTTTGTTCAAACTGACATCAGAGTCATGGGTTCGACACACAAAGAATGCTTACGTGTGAATACTCTATTCTCATATTTACACATTACAATATTCATATTTAGAGTCTAACTGTAATATATATAATAAGTGTATAATAAGTTCTCTAAATATAAATATAACAATATTTTCCCCTTAGTGATCCCTGCACATTTATAATGTATAATTTCTATTATAATTCTATTGACATTCGCATATGTACAAGTCTATATATAGGCACATAATAGCATTTATTGATTTGCACGGATCACTAAAGTGGAATATTGTTATATATATTTAGAACTTATTATACACTTATATAAATAAGCCTTATAAAATATAATATTTATCTACTTCAATTTAACACTACTTTACTTCTTTTATACCACTTTCTTTCATATAGTAATATATTATTTTATTATAGATATAACACATTAATTTAAAATTATTATGTATAGTTATATAGCTTACTATACTGACAATATTTTCAATTCCATATCAATTTATTCTAAGGCTTTCTTTAATCATTATAAAATCTCTCTCTTTATATATATGTTATAAAAAAATGAGATTATTATGTAATAAAAATATCTTCTGTTGATTTTTGATTATCTTGAGGATTATGTTTTGTCAATGCAGTCGTGGTTAAAATCTTGAAAGTATAATAATAAGAATAGTAAAGAACAAAAATAGCTTTAATTGAACTAAAGAAATATATAAAAACATAATTTGATAAAAGTACTGCCAGGCTTAAGGCGTAAGAATAAAAAAAAAATGTAAAACTTATTTACATAATGTACAAAAGGTTTGAGCCGGCCATCGGGAAACAACAACAATGAGTTTTTAAAGGGGAAGCGTGACCTCTGGCGGTCGATTTAGAAGAGTATTTGAATCTATGAAATATAATTTTAAAAAAATAATATTTTAATATAACATATATATATTCACTGATAGAAAGAAAATTAAATATATGGATAATTAACTATATAATATGATAAAGACATGATCAAACATACTTTCAAAATATGTATTCATGTAAATATTTCTTTTTCAATTTTATATATTATTTCATTTTCGTCGGCATGTCTTATAAATTTGAATCAATATTATACCGACAATTATAATATCTTTCATTTAAGCTCAAATAATATATTTTTAGATATAAACTATAAAATATCTTAGACATTTTAAAAAATAAGTATATTTCTAATATTCTGCAATTTTATAACAAACATATTTATTTTGTTATAAAAACGTTAAAATATATATATAATGAAAGTATCATTTTATCCACAAAAAAAAACTTAATAAAAGTTATTCCCCAAAATTTAAAATATTAGAATTATAGGTTATTTATTTAAAACATTAAATTTCTTTCACTATATATATTAGAAAACACAAACAATACAAACACATTCAAAAATATTATTTTCTAATATTCAACAAAAGCATCTTTAGAGTGTCTTACTAGAATTTTCTATTCATAGCCGATAATTAAAATAAAAATAGTTTTTAAAAGGTAAATTGTGTTTATATAAGAGTTCCGTTAAATTAATTTGACGTCAATTGACATATCTTTTTTAACACACACAGGATGTTTATTTTCTAAGTCAGGCGAAAATTAAGAGTTTAGAAAACAAATTGATTTAAACAAGTTGTTATTGGCTGGCGTAAAGTTGAGTTCAAACAGACGAATTTTTCAATTTTATTTATGGCTTCCTTTTTTCTTCTTTCCTTGATAATTATTTTTTAAACACGCGTAATTTGTTAATACGTTTAAAATTCAAATGTTTTTTTTTATATTTATTTATTTTAAATAAAAATTAAAATCTGTTATATAAAAAGAATCTAAATCAAATAATTGATAAGAGACAAAAAAGTGGCGTTAAATAAATATTAAATTTTCTACTTTAAAAAACGAATATTTAAAAATTAAATAAAATGTTTTTGGAAGAAAGAATAATTCACAGAAGAGTTATAAAAGTAAAGTTAATTTGAAAAATGCTGTCATATTCTTGAATTTTATTTTAAATATTTTAACTTAATATGTCTGTAGGCTTATTTAATATTACACAATATTCTATGATAAAAAATATTTACGTAAAAAAATTGCAATCAGAGAGATAAATTGAGATGACCTCAATTTTAAGTGAAATGTAATTTAGTTTCACGCTATATAAATCTCAACTTCAACTTTTTATTATAAATATTATATATTTACAAAAAATATTCAGCAGTTAAAATTTTTTGAATATTTATTAAATGAATTCTAAAATATTTTTGTAAGAATAAAACAGAGGTTGGATCTCAGAAAGTATGTTTAATTATCAAATAGATTATATTTAGATGACAAACAATAGAGAGTTAAAAAAGAAGGTAAGCCCAGTGAGTCAACAAGCAAAACTGAAACCTATATACAGTTACGTAATGTCTGGGGGAAGTGGCCGTTGCTAAGCGACAGCCGAGGTGCGAGTCACTTTTCAACACTCCCACCTGACGAGCACTCCGTTGTTTCAAACAGTCCAAGTTGGCTCCTTAGTCTTTTATGCCTTTCTGGAGGTAGAGCTTTCGTAAATATGTCTGCAGCAAAATCAGCATCGGAAAAACCTATCAGGGTTGAAGTGCAGGAACTCCCACCAAAACAAATACCGATGTTTTTCGTAGCTTTTAAGTATCCAAATATTTTCTTTACTGCGGTCCAAAGTGAAGGTCCTGGGTTGTTCATAAATTGGCTAACCCTGCTGACTGCGTAGGCAATATCAGGTCTAGTTCCAGTCATGAGGTACATTAAACTACCAATTGTCTGTCTGTATGGAATCTTGTTCATTTCTTCAATTTCCTGATCATCCTTTGGGCACATCTCTTTTGTTAGTTTTGAGTAAGGATCAGAAGGTACAGATTGTAACTTAATATCAAGAAGGTTGTAATGTTCAAGTGTTCTTTCAATGTATGAGGCTTGATGCAGAAATAACATTTTAGTTGTTCTATCTCGATATATTTGTAGGCCAAGGAAATAATCGGCAGTAAAAGTTTTTATTTCAAAATTGGAATTTAAGTACTGTACTATATCATCTAAATGTTGTTTATTTACACTGCAGATTAAGCAATCATCTACATATATTGCAAGTAATATGTAAGCCTGTTTACATTTCATTGTATAGACACATGAATCTGATATGCTAGGTTTGAGATCAAACTTAATTAAAAACTCATGAAATTTCTTGTTCCACATTCTGGGGGATTGCTTAAGACCATAGATGCTTTTCTGAAGAGAGCAAACATGATTTGGAAAATCTGGGTTTTCATAACCTTGGGGTTGTTCCATGTAAAGTTCTTCTTCCAAATCACCATTCAAGAAGGCAGATTTTACATCTAACTGAATCATTTCCATATCAAGTGATGCACAAAGTGATAAGATTGTTCTAATTGAATCGAATTTTACTACTGGAGAAAAAGTTTCACCATAATCAAGTCCTGGTTTTTGTGAATAACCTTTCGCAACTAGTCTAGCCTTAAACATTTTATTTGATCCATCTGCATTTTGCTTTATTTTGTATACCCACTTGCATGCAATAGCTTTTCTGTCTGATGGTAGTGTCACATACGTCCATGTTTGATTTTTCATCAAGGAATTGAATTCATCGTCCATAGCTAGTTTCCACTGTTTTGAGTTTTGTCCTACAATTGCATCTTCATAGTTCAATGGTTCTTGGTCATGGACATAACAAGCATATGAAATAGCTCTTGTACAGCTGGTTGATGTTTGTTCCTTTTCTCTGATTCTATTCCTGAGAGGGTATCGACATGATTCTTCTGGTTTGGAACTGGTATTTGTGTTATCAACACTTTCTTCACTGTATATAGTAACATGCTCTTGTTGGTTATCCTGAATATTTTCTGATGTATTAGCTTCAGTAAATATTACATCTCTGCTCATGATAATTTTTCTAGCAATAGGATCCCACATTCTATAATTTTTGTTAGTTTCAGTATATCCAACAAAAAATGTACGAATACTCTTTTTGTCTAATTTCTTTCTGTTATCTTTTGGTATATGCACATAAGCGTTACATCCAAAAGTTTTCAAATGTAAGATTGAGGGTTTTCTCTTGTACCATATTTCATAAGGTGTAGAATTTCCCAATACTTTAGTAGTACATCTATTTAAGAGATAGACTGCTGTGTTTACGGCTTCAGCCCACAGTTCAAGCGGCATTTTTCTTCCATGTAACAAGCATCTAGCTGATTCAACTATTGTTCTGTTATCTCTTTCAGCAATTCCATTCTGTTCTGGGGTATATGGAGCAGTGAGTTCATGAACAATTCCTAGAGATTTTAGATAATCAGAAAAATTCTTATTTAAGAATTCTGTGCCATTATCTGTTCTGAATCTTTTTATTTTATTTCCAGTTTCAGTCCTAACTCTTTTTACAAATTCTTTAAATTTCTCAAGAACATCTGATTTATGCCTAATGAAGTAGGCCACTCTAAATCTTGAAAAATCATCCTTGAATGATACAAAATATAATGATCCACCTGGTGATCTTTTACTCATTGGTCCACAAACATCTGAATAGATCAGCTCTCCTGGATAGGTCGAATTTGGACTTGTTGACGCGTGAAAAACCTTTCTATTTTGTTTTCCATAGATGCATGCTTCACATAGTAAAGAATCAGGCTTTTCTCTAATTTTAATGTCGTCTTCAAAAACATTATTTTCAAACATTTGGGTTAATTTTATAGGATTTACATGACCCATTCTTTGATGCCATATATCTAGACTTAACTGAGCAACATGAGTTTGTGAAGATTGCTTTGCTTTAATAAAAATTCTATAAAGATTTGAATTGTCCTTTATTCCAGTAACTAGCACTTTCGAATTTTTAGTCAATTTTATCTGATTTCCTTTACAAATGAGCGTCAAACCATGTTTTGTTGCAGTAGATATTGAGAAAAGATTAGTCTCCAATTCAGGTACATAGAGAACATCCAAAAGAGTTGCATTAATTTTCTGACTATCAACATAAGAGAGAATATCAATATTTCCCTTACCTTTTGCATAGATCTTCTTTCCATCTCCAAGGCACACAGGATGAACACCTTCTTGTATTTCTCGAACGTAGAGAACCATTCTCTTCTGAAAGTCATGTGATCCGTTGCTCCAGAATCTGCAATCCAGGAATCCTTTGTTTCAGCGAGGAAGGCACTTGTCTCAGCTGAAAAAGCACAGCTATCATCTCTGGCTGAAGAACTTGGCTGTTGTCCTTTTTGTTCTTCCTTTCTTTTATAGCATTCTTTCCACCAATGTCCTTTCTTCTTGCAATATCCACAGTGTGTGTTCTTCTTTTTATCTTTAATGGATTGTTGATGCTGCTGTTGTTTGTTGGAAGCTGTTGAATTTCTGTTGAACTTTGAAAAAGTCACCAAGGCATTATCTGGTTTAAAATTTCCTGAAGAATCCCAATGATCTTGTAAGCTTTCTTCTTTCAGTAATCTTGCCGTCAAGTTTTCTAGTGTCTTTTCTTCTGATGAAACTGAATCCCATGCTGTTATGAAATTCTTGTATTTATCAGGCAAGCTGCAAATTATCTTTGTAATTAGGGCAACATCAGAGATTGGCTCACCTAGATCTTTCATTTGTTGTGCCAGAGTTTCAACTTTGGAAATATGAGTAGCAATGTTATCATTTGGATTCATTTTATATTCGAAAAATCTTTGTTGCAGCAAATATTTGTTTGTTTCAGATTTCAGTTCATATATTGTTGATAATTTCTTCCACATTTCTGCTGAAGTCTGGCAATTAACAATCTGTTGAAGATATTTAAACTCTAGAGCAGTAGTGATCAGCATTTTGGATTTTGCATCTTTCTTTTTCCAGTTAGAGAATTTTGCAATATCCTCTATTTCAGGTTTTACCTCAGAGCCATCAGTTACACTGAGAAGATCTTTTGCTTCTAGAATAATCTTCATTTGAAATTTCCATAGATGAAAATTATCGCCGTTGAATTTTTGAATTTGTGGAAGTTCAGTTGTCATCTTGAGCAAGCAAACGAATTTCAGCTTAGTTAAACAAAAATATTTGATACCAACCAAGCTCTGCTGCCATGTAAGAATAAAACAGAGGTTGGATCTCAGAAAGTATGTTTAATTATCAAATAGATTATATTTAGATGACAAACAATAGAGAGTTAAAAAAGAAGGTAAGCCCAGTGAGTCAACAAGCAAAACTGAAACCTATATACAGTTACGTAATGTCTGGGGGAAGTGGCCGTTGCTAAGCGACAGCCGAGGTGCGAGTCACTTTTCAACAATTTTGAAATGTATTCAAATTATATATTGAAATAAAAATATATCTCTTTATTTTTGGTTGTTGACACACTTTAAAATGTTATAACACCTTGATAAAGGTTGGCGTTCAGCCAGCTGAAATATTGGTAAAATAAATTATTTTTTGATCCAATATATGCCTTTTTAATTAAATATCTCTTTATATATATAATTAGCTTTATTTTGTAAAGAAACACAGAGAGAGAAAAGTTTTGGTTCTTCTATTCATTCAAAATGTTTTACCATAAGTTATTCTCAAAATACATATATTTAATTTTTCCGTTCATCATTACTTTTCACAATTCATTCTTTCATACTTCATCCCTAAGGTTAGAAATAATCGTTATTTCTCCTTAAAAATAAATTTAGATTTTTCGTTCAAAAGAAACACATGCGGGATAATTTTCAAATGTTGACAATCATAAGCCGCATTATATTGTATTATATATATAATAAATAATTGAAATTTTAAAAAATATATTTGCCTTACAAACATAAATCTTTGAAACGATGACAGAATTACTTAAAGGTTTTGTAAATATAGAAAATTATTTGGTTGATGTAAAATAGTATCATATATACATTTCCAATCAGTAAAATGAGATTTCTAATAAAATATTTTAGATATGGAAGCTTACCTTTTGAAAATTATTATATTAATCCAATATATATAATTAATCAAATATATAATGATGCATTAGCGCGCCATCTGTTATCAAAATTCGAAGCTATTATAGACGTGTATGATTCTTTTAAAATTAATACAATTTCTACTGCCTTTACTGCAATTAAAAAATTAATGGGGAAGGGCCTGGCTAATCAGTTAAAAATAAAACAATTTCTACTGCCCTTACTGCAATGGAAAAATTAACCGCTGGGAGGGTTCACCACTGATGAGCCAGGTTCTCTCATTAATTTTTCCATTGCAGTAAGGGCAGTATAAATTGTTTTATTTTTAAAAGAATCATATGCGTCTATAATAGTTTCCTATTTTCATATGTCAAATAGGATATTTGGGTAAACTCTACTATTTAATTTGAGAATAGGAAGTATTTGTTGTGATAATTCTTCCGTTTTATATTTAAAGCTACTCTCTAGCATCCTCACTGTGATGGGGAAATATTGGAAGGGCCTCTGTCTTGCTTTATTTGTACAAATACCGCGCTAAATAGTTTCAATTCTCATATATAGATGGCGCTATTATATTTATGTTATTTTTAAATTTGAAATATTTAATATGCAAATTTACGTCTGTGGATGGTACCGTGCCTATTTATATAAATAAATCGTGTTTTATGTTCTTGAATACGTTTCCGCAACACTTGACCTATCCTGTAAAGTAATTTTCATAAAAAATATATAGAGATAGGTCTGGAAGGTATCGTTTTATAGTTTTTGCTCCTGGATTATATGTTAATTAGTCCAACAATAGACAAATATGTAAATTTTCTTATATGAGAATTCGAAACTATTATTATTACTATACCTGCATGATTTTTTTAAATTAAACTTTTTTTCTACTACCCTTACTGCAATGAAAAATTGAAAGGAGGGCCTGGCTCATCAGGGGTGAACCTTCCCAGCGGTTTCGCCAGTTTAATATACCGCTGTTATATTGCATTTTTCGGTTTGCCTTTTATACCGATACTTTTATGCCTTTTTAAAAATTCACATAAATGTTTATGTAGGGTAATTTTCAGTAAGTTTCCTGGATAGATAATTTTTCTGAAGCAATTTAAAATTCTATCCTTACTTATATACAAAAGGGGTTTATAATATAGAAAGATATAATTAAATATTCCAGCATTGTCGTCACTTTTATCTTTTTTTTTGTCGGCGGTAGATATATTATGTTTTAAAACATTTCATCATTCCCCTTACTTTATTATGTATTAATCTCAAGAAGTTGTATTACTATGTAGCGCATACGGAACAAATCTATTTCTTGAGTGTATCTCTATATGAATGAGAGAGTTATATATTGTGACTATATCCCACTGAGATAATATATATATATGATTAAATATATATTTTGATAGATATGATAGTATATGGCGCAAATATTATTAGTTGATTAGTTGGCATTTTATATATGATGTCTCTAGAATTTTGTTTTCTTCGTGTTACTTATAACTTTTTATCATGAAAAGGTTCAATATATATAGTATATATTAAATATATATTAATATATATATTATAATATATATATAGATGGAAAATTTGCCGGAAGGAAATTAATCCATAGAAGCAATGGGCGCCTCTCCCGTCAAAATAAACGTCAAAACCTGACGCCATTTATTGACCTCGGGTAGGTGACAAAGCCGCAACACCAGCTTTGGCAAACTGAGAAGCGTCCACCTAGAGACCATGGTTTCGGGCTAATGGCCCTCGTTAGTCTAGGGCGGATTTTATTCCATGAGATCCACACGGGATATATATTATAGTAAAGATGGAGGTTGCCTGGCCGGCATTCATAGTTCGTCAAATTAAAGATACTACGGCCAGTAAATCTTTTTTATTGTCTCGACATTTCGACAAAAATCTTTTGTCCTCGTCAGGAGCGAACAAAAATTATTTGGCAAAGCGTTAAAAATAATTCACACGCTTTTATTCTCACTCATTTTAACCGTTTTCCAAATGTTTTAATTTTTGTTCGCTCCTGACGAGGACAAAAGATTTTTGTCGAAACGTCGAGACACTAAAAAATATATATCATTATAATATTTATATAAATATATTCAGTTTTATCACTAAATAAAATGAGAATCTTTATTATTTTAATTTTATTATATTGCCACGTGGAAAATTAGGGAAGACAAAAACTTCAGGAGGAAACAAAATTTATTTCAGGGAAGGACAAACTAAGAAAGGTAAACAAAAGATAAGCCACGAGGGAAATTTACAGAGTCGCAAGATATAAAAATAAAAATGACCACTCTGTTAATAAAAAATAATAAAATTAATAAATACTATGTTACAATATTAATGAGTTGAGAATCCCCACACTATTACTATTATTTATAATAATAATAATAATATAAACTATATTTTTGTTGCAACTTTTTGACGGCGCTATTCAACTTTATGAATTAAAAACGGCATATTTCTATAAAGACCTATAATAGTGTAATGATATAAAATATGTAGAAGATAAATTACAACATTTATCAGTAATACAATATTTTATGGTAAAAACCTTCACTTGGGAAGATCCAGGGCGAAGCCGTGTATGTATCTGTTCCATACCTCAATATATTGGCAATGGATCTATGTATGTTAAAAATCACAATTGTAATGTAAACATAATGTAATAGTGTATAATCTGTAGTTGAAAATATATTTATTCCGGCTAAATATTTTCTTTATAAAATTTACAAAAATATATTTTACTGCACTGACTGTAATTATAAAAAAATATTAGAAAGGGCTTGGCTCATCATTGATGAACCCTACAAGCAGGTTCGTCAGTTTAATCTTCCATATTATTTATTCAATTAACCCAAGTTCCTGGAGTGTACAATATTGGCCAACTACCAGGAATCTACAGCTCCAATATTGTATCGGATTATTTTGTTTTCAATACTGTAGATAAACTCTTGATAAAGTATTCAAAACAAACTATGGAGCTTTGAGAACAGTATAAATACTACACTTATGTACTAAGATTAAGTAGGCTTCATATTTTGATGTCTCCGGTCGTCTGTTTTCTTTTTGAAGGAGACAGAGGCAATATTGTTCACATTTGGTTATCTTGTGTATCTTCAATAAAGGTCAATGTAATATCTTTCAGAGTTATTGTCTGAATCCCGATATACATGCTAAAAGGTACAAATTCCTCAAGTTTTGTTCATGAGTGTATATTCAATAAAGGTCACTGTAATATCTTTCAGAGTTATTGTTTGAATCCCGATATACATGCTAAAAGGTACAAATTCCTTAAGTTTTGTCCATGAAAGTACTTAGAAGTAACTAAAATATTCTTTAATAAAACCTAATAACGATCTATACAATGTGTTTACAAATGATTGATTAAGATTACATATAAAATATTTACGATTATACAGTAAAACAAAAGACTATTTATTATATATAACAGAAACAAATCATTCTGACAAAGAAGTGTTTGATGATAATTTATCATTATATATTCAAGGATTTAAAAAATATAAATAAATAAACAATATTAAGCGATTTAGATAAGATTAATTGAAATATAACATGCCGTTTGTATATAAATAAAAAATAATAATAATATCTTCTCACTTAGTTTATTATTTTAATTTCAGAATCGATAAGGGGCATCATGTTATTCTATATATTATTCAAATTATAAATTATATATCATTTAATATATATGTAGTATGTACATATATATGTTATATATTAATATCCAAACCATACCCGTATAAAAAATTATATAATAAATATATTATAATTATAAAATCTAATCAAATATCTCTCTCTCTCAATTCAATTCTATTCTATATAATTTGTTAAAGCAGGAAACCTACCAAACAAATTCAATATTATCATTTTTTTAATGTTTTAAATTCAGGGAGCCAAAGGAATGCGAGCTTTAATTTATTCTCAATAATTACAGAGGGGGAGAAAGAGTTTAAATTTTAATTTATATTTAGCGGGAGAGGAAAACTTTAGGGTAACAGTTGGCCTGTAATGAACTTTCCCTAAATATATTTACACCCTTTTAAACTGGATTTTCCCCCCCGCTGTTCTTCAAAGCGCGAGGCCTAAATATTTATTGCAGACGCTCATTGTTTTGGCGGGAAAGTGAGTTTATTTAATACGCGCGGTTATAACATTTTCTATTTTGGTCGTTTGGTTTACCATTGTATATATAATATATAAATATATTATTTTATACACTAATTAAACACTAATTTGAATAATATGTTTATAATTATTTAACTAAATAATGGCTTGATATAATCAAACTTTGTAAAATTTAATTTTTATTTAAAATATTTATGATATACACAATAATTGCATTTCTATATATTCATAGAGGTGTTAAAACAGATTTGAATATATGTCTATAACGTACAATATAAATATAAAACTAATTAATTGTTTAAATTAAAATTAATAAGCAGTATATAATTTTCGAGCAAAGTCCTTTATCTTGTCATAATTATCATAAATAAATTAATTGTTTACTTTTTCCTACTTTTATAAATTTAAATGCCATCTATCGTTAAAATCTTGTACAAATAAATTTACTGTCAATGTATTTCTTTTGAATAATATAATCAAATAAGGTCTTTAGAGATAATATTTGATTATATTATTTAAAAGAAACATATTGCCAGTAAATTTATTTGTACAAAATTTTAACTTTTTCCTACAGTGAACCCCCCTCTTATAAAATTATATATAACAAGTTCAGCCAACTGACACATTGGTAAAATAAATTATTTTTGATCCAATATATGCCTTTATATATAATTAAATATCTAATATACAAATATTCGAGCGAGAGACAGAGCTAAAATGAATTATTATATATGCGAGGTGTATATTTTTATATAATGATCAATTTAAAAATCTATGTTAATTCTATAAACCTCTCTTGTTTTTATAACATACTAGACGGGTGACCTGGGCTTCGCCCCGGGATTGACCCGTGTGCATATCTACCCGAGTGATATATATTTAGATAAGATTTTTTTTTATAATTGTTTGTTATTAGCATTATCTATTTGTTTGCATCAGCATAATTTAATCTAATCTTTGATAGAGGGCGCTGTTCGTGAGCTAGGTAGAATAATTTGAATATATAGTTTTAATAATTGATTTATATATTTATTAAAATAGCCTATCGTCTTCCCCGTATTTTTTTACCTATGTATGGAAATTTAGGTTTGAATTAGTGAACTACTGCGAATTTGTATACCGGACATACAAACAAACAAACAAACATTGATTTATATATATATATATATATATATATATATATATATATATATATATATATATATATATATAGATATAACGTAATATAAACATATTAAATCATTTATGTAAATATAATGTCATAAACAGTTAAATAAACACTATGACTAACCATGTAACGTACAGGATGTGGCTGTTAATATAAATATTTACACTAATTGACCAAATAAAGGAAGTAGAAATGTCGCCGGTCGTGTTTTTATTTTTATGGAGACACAGGCAATTTTGTTCACACTTGGTTATCTCGTGTGTCTTCAATAAAGATCACTGTATTCAGTTATTGTCTGAATCCCCATATACATGAGGTAAAACTTCTTTAAGTTTTGTCCATGAATAAACATTGCCATGTAGAAAAATTAAATAAAAACATGAAAATGACACAAGGTAATTTATTTTGATCAAAACAATTGAATCATATTATTACTTCTCGACTTTCATAAATTGAAATATTTATTTATTTATTTCTATTCAAAACTCTATGTCCCCCTAGGGACACTTGCGCTAAATGTACATACAAATATAACAAAGAAAATATTCAACATGGAAAGATACACAGAAAGCTACTTAGAAAGATTTATAAATATTATTTACAAATAGAGAATAAATTGAAATATGATTCAATTGTTTTGATCATAATAATTTGACTTGTGTCATTTTCATGCTTTTCTTTAATATTTCTATATGACAATGTTTATAATATTTTATTTTTCGATATATCAAATACATCTTATTACTTCTCGATAATCTTAAATGTAAAGATAAATTTGATATATCGAAAAATAAAATATTGTAAAATAAAAATAACAGATTAATATTTGTACTATTTTTTCACATTGTGTCGCGGTCTCACGCAATTCTGGCCTTAACTACCCGTTTCATGATTTATCAGGATGCCTTAAATGACCAATTTTTTGGTCGTTGAGGTACATCTTGCACCACGCTGATGAGGGCCAACAGCCCGAAACGCGTCCGTGGTTAGCTTTTCTTGATTAATCAAGAATGGGTATTTGGCCAATTCTGGAATAATTAAAAATCAACGAGAATAGTTGATATATATTCCGATAGATGGCGCAAGCCATCAGCAACTTTCAGTTGCACGATAAGGAGATGCCTTTTTTTTTCAAGATTAATATTCTGTTTGTAAAATAATAAAAGATTTCCAATTTAGTTGTACGATTAGGAAATGTCTGTTTTCATGATTCCACAGTATATTTTTACTTTTAAAACACCAATGTTTCTTTTACACATAATCCTTTCTACAGTACATACTACGATGAAACATTATATGGGTAGTAGTCACTACTTATGAACCAAGCCCTCCCAATATATTTTTCATCGCAGTAAGGACATTAAAAGCTTGATTTATGTTTAAAAGAAACATTCGGGCTTAAATGATTTTTTTTGCTTATCCCTAGTACACGTGGTACAGGCCATGATAATCATGGTGGGTAGAATTAAGCCACTGCTTTTACCAGTATGTGCACCACATGTCTACATATGTGAAAAGCAGTTCGACTTTGCATTTACAAATGTGCCAGATCCCTATTTGGTTACTTGCACTCACTGGTGGGGTTGGCCTTTTGCAAGAATCGGGGCCCATGGCAGCATTTTATTTTTTTCAGAAAAAAAAGTGCCCAATGAGGGAATCGAACCCGGGTCATAGTGGTCGAAAACCAACGGTTCATACCATCCTTCCACCGACCTCCCGCTTCAATACTTTTATTTGTTGCATATAGATAGCACATTATAGCTTTATATTAATTTTACTTTTGTTCAATTTCTTCAAAATATTAACTTTAGGTCTTAAATACCCATTCTTTGATCTCGAAGTAAACTCTTGGATCATTTGAACTATAGCCTACATTATGTTGACGAGGGCCAACAGTATGAAACACGTATGCGGTTGGCTTTCATTGATTTATCAAGAAAGGGTTTTGGCCGATATTCTGGAATAATGAAGAATCAACGAATGGTTGATATTTATTCCGTTAGATGGCGCAAGCCATTGGCAACCTTTAGTTGTGCGATCAGGAAGTAGCTTGTTTTCCTTAATAAATAATTTACTATAATATTATTAACGGTATATTTCATTATTTTCTTTTCCATATAAACACATATTTCCGACACCGTAACATTAATCAAAATAATAGTTATTTAAAATTAATTGGCTTGAATATGATTGATCATTGAAATGTTCACAAATTAGTTCAATTAATTAAGGATCTAATATTTTCGAATATGAAGAATTTTTAAGTCGAAAAGATAAAAATAATCAATTTACTTTGATAAATGTCATTTTTTTTTTAGAAAATGAATAAAAGTTAAAATAGGAAACTTTTTTTGGATAAAAGGAATATTTTATAGATATCAAATTAATTCCAAATCATAAAAAATATTTGAATTACTTCCTCTCGTTTACTTTTTAATTAAATTTTAAAATCTTTCAAAAAATTCCATTTTACATTTAATATCTAAAAATATCATTAAAAGAATTTTAAAAGTCCATCAAAATATACATCGAAATTTAAGAGTAGGAAAATATCTACTCATTTAAAAAAAAGTTCTTAAAGTAAATCTCTGATAATTTCTCCACAGAAGATAAATTTAAAATACTCTATAAAATAAAATAAACAGACGATAAATGCGATCTAATTTCTAAAAATGAATGAACCATTTTAAAAATCGGTAATTTTTGGAACAAACGTTAAAAATAAACAGCCTCCTTAACTAAAAGATAAGAGCTTAATTAAATTATTCAACAAAATGTTCGTTAGTTTTTGAATAAAAAAAAACGCAAACGATATATTACGTGAAAATAATGGAAGAAAACAACAGGCCTTATAGATTCTGTCTGATAATTCTAAATAAAAACATCACGTTGGCAATTATTTTAATAATTACTGAAGCGAGAGCTGAAGAGAAAAAAAAACAAAAACAAACAAAATGGTCGTTAATTTGAAAATGTCGTCTGAAACGATCTGATTGGCTGGTTGATTGGCGCCTGCGCAGCTGGAATGGAAACAATTAATCTAAAGGCGACGGTGGGCAGCGGGGTATGTTATCTACCAAACGATAGGATATGATGATTGGCAGACGAAAATTTGCCAAATGAAGCATTCGGTCGTCTGCCACGTTAAAAAGTATTGGTACCGATTAGGCGGGGGAATTGGGACTATCTAAATACCATTAGATACAAAAGAACAATGATGTTTCTCACGAGGTGAAAATTAATGATGTTTTTTTTTTCTCCCTGTTTTCAGAAATAACACTTTAAATGAGGCTATTAATATTAATTGTTATCATTTTTAGAAATTTATTTGGTCAAAAGTGATGAGACTTTAAAGTCTGATTAAAGTTTCTTGTATCGTATGAATTTTTAAACAATTTTTTGTTGTCAATTGATGTAGACTATTAGAATTTGTCTTGGTTAAATGAGGCACATTGACTCCAATCCTTTATAAATCATTAACCTTTTGTTTTATTACAGGATCGGCGAAGAAGTTGTATAAACCGTCGAATTTCTCAACATCTCCCACTCCGGATTGAGAACTTTTTTCTAAGGAAATTTCTCCCCAAAGACCCCAATTCTAACATAAGTTCAACCCCACCATTGATTGCAAGTAACAAACGGGGTTCTGGAAAACTTGGAATTGCAAATGTCGAACTGCTTTTTGCATATGTAGACCTGTGTTGTTACTTACAGTAAAAGCCGTCGATAACTACGCATCATGGTTATCATGGCCTGTCCCACGTGTACTAGAGAAAATAATTTATGGGGGTCAGTAGAAGAGAGGTATAAACTGTCGATATTCGAGCAACAACCCGGGATCGAATCCCGCACATTGGGAATTTTTTTTCTGAAAAAAAAATGGCTCCCGATTCTTGTAAAGGTTTTACTCCACCAGTGAGTGCAAGTAACCAAACGGAGCTCTGTCATGCTTATAAGACAAAAGTCTGGATGATTTCTATATGTATAGACATGTGGTGCACTTACAGTAAAAGTAGTCTCCAACTTCTACCCACCATAATTATCATGGCCTGTACCACGTGTACTAAGAAGATAATAATTTTAAAACAATCCACACCAGAGCAATATTTCATGTTTCTTTCAGATAAATCACTTACGACATAACCCATTTGCTAGAAACTTTAATTCAAAAATACATTATACTCTTTGTTGTGATATTTAATTTTATAAATATATATATATATATATATATATTCTGTGAGATTGGATATGATGATAACCTAATAGAAAAAGTTGTTGTTAAAAGGTGACGAACGAAACTTGATTAGAAAAAATATATAGCCACTATTATCTTTTGTATTTATTGTGTTTTCTTATTGTAATGTATGTGTAATAAATAATACATTTAAAGGAGAAGTCTGTCAATCATCAAAAAACAACACTATTCACATCTTTAAAATAGCTTAAAATTGTAAATTTATATTCAACAAGGAAGATATATGAAATATTCAAGGTAATTATAAAAGTTAATATTTACTTTCAACTATAAAATATATATGTACACAATATATCATATTTTTCAGATAATATCAATGATTTATAATGGGTATAGGGATCTATTCAAATGTAAATATTAGATATTTTGTTCAAACAGGCATATCTGACCATTATGCAAAGTTTATCTATATTCTATATACCGATGATCGCAATATTACGCCATATTTCTTTTCTGTTCTATGTATTTCCCAATATTTAATAGCAGTTAATAATCTTAAAAGGCGAGATTTTGTAAAAAGAGAAAACTATAAACTTTAATTTTTGGAATATCTTCAAAATCAGCACATAACATTTATTGAAATATGTTCTCCACACACACTTACCAAATAACATTATTTATTATCCTTATATTTTCTTATATCTAAAAGTACATTAACAACACAGGCATAAGCCATGCAGTATATTTAAAGATGCTTGCATAGAAGAATCCAATTTTATTTCAGGAATTATTTTCAGAAACTGCAGTGAAAACATCTACAATGAAACTTTGAAGAGATTAAAAACTATTTTCGATTTATACCATTTCAACTGCCATAACTAAGATTCCATCCTCCATTGTCACATATATAAGCAGAATCGTCCAATACAGTGTTAGAGCTCTAAGAAGCGGTCTGGTAGATTAAATTGGCGAAACCGCTGGGAGGGTTCACCACTGATGAGCCCTCCCACTATTTTCATCGCAGTAAGAACAGTATAAGAGAGGTTTGTATAACTTCTAAAAAAAACTTTTCTCTGTTTGATATTTTATATCTTTTATATATATAAAGATATTTTTTATATAGAGTAAGTGAAAACTATTACATATAAATAGTAAACAATAATTCCCTTAATTGAGTTTTTAGAATTTAAAATTAGTTGTAAAGATTTTTTTAAATAAAAGCATAGGGTACTTCATCTAATATCTCTTCGAAAATAAAACGTTTATTTAACTGATAAAATATATTTATTTATAAAATAGAAAAATGATTTCTTGAAAAAAAAAAAAAAGAACAAATTCAAACGCGATAAAAATAAATATATTAAATTTAAAATAATTAAAAATATTAAATACATAGAATAGAAACGCATTTTCTTATAAATATTTCGCATCAAAGATAGAAATAAATCGAAATGATCGTTTGGTAGAATTAATCTATTTGACTAGAGACCCCCACAATTTTTGTTCAGACGATATTCTACTAATTCGTCTGCGTTGATGAAAGCCGGGGCTGTGATGAATTGAGCCAGCCTTTCACACAACAAAAAACTTGGCAAAATTCCTGCAGCTTGATTGATTCCTTCCAAACTAATGGTGTCGCCATCTACATGCACCGATTGTAATTAATCCTCTGCACAAGGTGTGTAAATAAGTGTAAATTTGACTTCGGTATTAACCCGCCAAATTTGATTCATTTATCTTTACAAAAAAAAAAAAAGACATTTATCATTCTCTTTTGATATCGAATATAAAAGCTTATTTTACATTAATATATTTTTTAAAATAACCAAATTCTAAGAAAAATATCCATATTATAAACCAGTAAATCTAAAGAAAATTCATTTTAATATCAAAATTGACACAAATGTAATTTACAATTTTAAGAGTTAAAAATGGCGTCTCTCTTTCAGAGACTTAGTTGTATGAATGTATATTTATTATATAATTTATATATATAACCAAGAGAGAGGAAATAAAAATTAATATATACAGAAATAACCATTTTTTATTAGTTCGAAATATATAAAATATAATTCTATCAAGGCAATTTTAATTAGCTGAAAGTATTTTTTAAATATATGTAAGTTATCTTTTATTCAATTAATTTATTTTATTCCCAAAGATAGAATTAAAAAAAAAGAGAATTTACCCAGGGGGTTGGCGACATATAAAATTTAAATAATAAAGATAATCCTAAATATTTCCAAGTGAATGCATTCCCAGAAATATTTTGCATAATTTTGGCTTTATTCTGCTTCATTTATTTTAAATGATCGTTAGGCCTATATCATAGTTGATGTAAATATGCAAATATTGTTCAGATTCTACATATATATATATATATGTACATATATAAAAAAGCATGTCCTGACCGCTCACATGAGCCTTTTGGATGGGAGAGCGACATCTAGGGGAATAAAAATAAACTAAACGTTTATTTAACTAGTTCCGTGATATTTTGCCAACCCAATATTTCGATAGATCAAGATCAATGAAATCAAGATTTATCAAGAAATTAGATTGGCCAAATATCTCACGGAACAAATTAAATCAACGTTTAGTTTATTTTTGTTCCACTAGATGGCGCTCTACCATCTAAATTTCTCACGTGAGCGCGGTCAGGGTATGCCCTTTTTTTGTTTTTTTAATATCTACACCTGACCTTTTTATATTAAAAATATTTTTCATATATTTATACTATTGTGAAATCTTTGTAAATATTATTAGTATTTTTATATTCATTTTTGTTTATAATTTCTCACACACACAATATATATAATTTATTTCATAGATTATAGTCTTCTCTGAGATAAATATATGTTTTTTGACTCGTGTTTTAGATGTTGTACAAAATTTGAAATATCGTGTGAGAACGCCCTTGCAGCTTTAGAATATTTTTTAACGTTTTGCCAAATGTTTTAATTTTTGTTCGCTCCTGACGATGACAAAAGATTTTTGTCGAAACGTCGAGATAATAAAAAAGATTTAATGGCCGAAGTATCTTTAATTTGAAGAACTATGAATGCCGGCTCTGAATCCCGATATACATGCTAAAAGGTACACTATTCTTATAAAACAACACTTGAAGTTACACCGCATGAGTTTCTTTTCAATGAAAAATCTAAATTTATTTCAATGTGAAATATTGAATATTTCTAACCTTTTTGGATAAGGTATGAAAGGGTGAATTTTGAAGAGTAATGATGAACGGAAAAATAAAAGTGTCCAGGGATGGGAATCGAACCCACATTGTTCCGCTTACCGGGCAGATGCCATGTTATGTGTTTGTGTATTGTTTGTGTCCATGAGTGTATATGTAAAAATGAATAAATAATCCACACGCCCCGGACCTGCCTTTTCAAATATTGAAGTTTTATTGCCAAATCACTTCTTTAAGTATTAACCTTTTAAATCAATAATACATTTTATTATTAAAAACAAAATTGGCATTTCCTGACCGCTCACATGAGAATTTTAGATGGCAGAGCGCCATCTAGTAGAACAAAAATCCACTAAACGTTGATTTAGCTTGTTCCAAAAATATTTAGCCAACCCAATTTCTTGATAAATCAAAAAAGTTAACCATGTACGCGTTTCGGGCTGTTGGCCCTCGTCAGCGTGGTGCAGGCTGTACCTCTACGACCAAAGGTTTGGTCCCAGAGGTTTCCTGAGATAACAAGAAATGGATATTTAAGGCCAAATTTGCGTAAAGACGCTTTTCATGTTAAAATATTAAGGAAAAAAAATAGAAATATGGTCAGGGGGGGGTGTCAGATATTTTATTATATTAATAATGGTAATTAACATCTCATTTGTCTGACACTCTCATTTTTGGCCATTAGAGTTTATAACGGGGGAAAAACATTATAATTAGAATAATACAATTCTTCAATTCCTTCCTTATATTGTAATTGTTAGTGACACCTAAGCTATCCATTGATATAGATGCCATGGTTTTGTTCACGTATATTATGAAAGGAATTGTAAAAGGCATTGATTTGGACATCAAAGAGCTCCCACAAGTGATAATGAGTGTTGTGAATTAAGCCAATTATTATTTTATTAGTAATTAGTGTTTGTAGTCTAGACATGTTTTTTATTGAAGACTTCTAATGTGTCTGTGGTGTTTTATTTAATTGAAAAAAAAACGTCAATTTTCGAGATAGAATCCCGCATTGGTCACTTTTTCATAAAATAAATTGTTTCAATAGCCCCGATTTTTTTCAAAATTCTGACCCCACGAGTGAGTGCAAGTAACCAAAAGGGACGTGTAAGTGAAAAATTCGACCTGGTTTTACATGTGTAGCATGTAGTGTACTTACAGTAAAAGCAGGCACTAACTACCCACCATTATTATCATGGTCTGTATATACTTGGAATATATTTTTTAAAAGATAGAAAAAAGAGAGGGCTTAAAAGATCAAAAAAAAAAAAAAAGACCAGAATCTATTTACTAAAGGGAACAAGACAAAAAGGGGTCGGTGGAAGGCTGGTTAAACCTTTTGGTTTTCGACCACTACGAGCCGGGTTCGATTCCCGCATTGGAAACCTTTTTCTGTTTAAAAAAAATGCTCCAATGGCCCCCGATTCTTGCAAAAGTCCAAGCCCAACAGCGAGTGCAAGTAACCAAACGGGGCTCTGGCACATTTGTAAGTGCAAAGTCGAATTGCTTTTCACATGTGTAGACATGTGGTGCACTTACAGTAAAAGCAGTCGCCTACTTCTACCCACCATGATTATCATGGCCTGTACCACGTGTACTAGGGATAAGCAAAAAAAAACATAGAATGATCGTTTAAGACAGGGGTTCGCTTGAGAACATGTACTCTTAAGACAGTTTAAGTGTTTTCGAAAAAAAATTATCTCTAATTTACTGTAAGATGGTAGAGAAGTAAATAATACCATCCTTTGATTTCTACAAATATCTTTTATTTTTCCTTTTATTATAATATCTTGGTCAAAGGTTAATAATTAGAATTTAGATATAAAAAGTGTAATATACACTCATGGACAAAACTTAAGGAAGTGGAAAGATCTTGATATCGCAGGTCATGTTTTTATTATTATTATTTTTTTTTTATGAATGAGATAGAGGCAATTTTTCCCACTTAGTTATCTCGTGTGTCTTCAATAAAGGTCACTATGCATCAAATATCTTTCAGAGTTATTGTCTGAATCCCGATATATATGCTAAAAAGTACAACTTCCTCGTGTTTTGTCCATGAAAGTACTTTAAAAAATATATAGTTTCCCTTTGGGTCAAATTCTTCTATTGCTTTAAAACTAAAAAGATGAAATTTAAGAGATATTCCTTAAACTTCCATCTATTATGAACTGTGATGAGCTACTCAATCGAATCATATCCTTCCATAACAACACAATTGATGTACTTCATTTCGTTTTGTAGAAATAAAAGATCGTGACACAGAGAGAGAAACCCTAGAGTTTTTAAATACATAGGCGAAACATAGTAAATATGCTCATCTATTTATAAAGTATACATACTAGGGAAAATATACAAAGGAATATATAGGCAAACTATATTACTAACTATTGCCACCTGAAAAATTAGGGAAGATCAACTTCGGGATGAGACAACAATTTATTTCAGGCAAGAACCAACTATGAGTGATAAACAAAGGAGGGAAGTGTACAGAGTATAGCAAATTATAAACATAGAAAATAATACTCTGCTAATAAAAAATAATAAATACTTCGTTAAACTATCATAAACAATGATCAAAAGCTATTATTTTGTATCGAGCTATGGACGGTCCGGGCATTTATACAAACACACAGAAGGAAGAATATACAAGAATATAACAAGAATAAACGTGTATATTTTTTATAAGAGAAGTAAAAATACAAACATTTTCTTTGAGTAATGTGGTAGATACAAATATCTCTCGTTTCCTCGAATCAAAGCAATCTTCTACATAATGCAAAGAAAATAACATTGGAGACAACTACAATTATTGTAGGTTGGATTAGGATTAATTCGAGATGAAGAATTGTCAAAAAAAAATTGCAAATAGTTTATTGTACAATCTTTAAACGAACTACTGCTATTCTTTTGAAAGTGAAAATATTTAAACGAAGTTTTAATTTTCTCGATCTTTATCGATTTTCCTTATGTAAATATGTATCAGAAAATAGATGGTCAAAAGTCAAACTTTGTTTAGAGATTTCCGCACTTGAAAAGGTTGACAGTGTGGTTTGCTGAAGGTTCGGGCAATATACTTTTGAAGGTGGATGAAAAGGAATTTTTAATTAATTACAAACAAAATGAAGCCAGGCTCTCCAATTGCCTTTTACTAGTGGTTGGAACGGTAGATTGTTCTAACCAGATAAAAAGAGAGATAAAAAAATTATGTTTGATTTAATATATTTCTACAAGCTAATTCAAAGAATTAACAAAACAGTGGAGGAGTTGGTTAACACGAACTACAACTTCAATAAAATATACCAAACTTAGTTCATTTACTCGAACTTCCAAGTTGATCAAGTCCTGTGTTTGCTACACGTCTCAACCAAATACTGACTCCAAATTCGATCTCCTTCAACAAAATCTGCAGAGAGATTTTTCACGCGTTCGTCTCTATACAGAGGGGATTTTGCTGGCAGAAACGGCTCCGTGGAAATTCACAGAAGCCCCCACCAGATCGATTTCTTATCTCAGTCGGGGAGACACTCCTTCCGGGAGATTTCGCTCCCCCAATCGGAGAAACCCGGCCGTAAGCAAAAAGCTCAATAAAAATAATTCCAGCATAAAAAATATCCATTTATATTAAACTAAGGGAAAACCCTTGTTGCGTTATAATGCTGTTTTTATTGCCCACTCCCATTTCCTCCCTTTAAAAAAATTATAAAAAGTTTTGATTTTAGATGGTAGATGATGCGGTAAATTTAAGATTTAAAAAAATTCTGGAAATCATTTATCAATGAATGTGTTTGTTCATATGAAAAGAAACCTGCACCAGTTATTTCTTTTCCATTTCCCCGTCATATATCGTTAAATATCATATAGATGTTTTTACAGGGTCGTTACAATCTAATCTATATGACAAATATATACTTGAACCATGGCCTAGCCATTTTACCAGCTGTACACCCTTTAGAAATTTCTTAGAAATTCTGAGTATTTTAAAGTAAATTCTAGTATTGGAATCATATTCTTACAAGTATTGTATAGTATGTATATATGTATGTTATGTATATATATTTGTATATGTACAAGTACTTGTATGTATATTGTATAGTATATAGTCATGTTCCTTATATAATCCTTCCACTGTAATATTAGGGCCTTCTGAAGATTGATTTGGTAAAACTGTAAGATAGTTGTGGCATGATTGGATGTTCAGTAAGAGATATACAGAACCAATTTTGATGTCTTATAAAATACGAATATCAAAACATAATTTTATTTCTATTCAGATATATTTTCGAAGAGTTATACACTCATGGAAAAACTTAAGGAAGATGTGCCTTTTCGCATGTATATCGGGATTTAAACAATAACTCTGAAATATATTACAGTGACCTTTATTGAAGACACACTAGATAACCAAGTGTGAACAAAATTTTCTCTGTCTCCTTAAAAATATATATATACAAGCGGATGTACCCGGCTTCGCCCGGGGTTTACCCGTGTGCATATCTACCCGAGTGATATATATTTAGATAAGAATTTTTTTTATAATTGTTTGTTATTAGCATAATCTATTTGTTTGCATCAGCATAATTTAATCAAAATTGTACTGAAATCAGAATATCCACTTTTATATAATTTGAATTAGCCTATCGTTTTCCTTGTATTTTTTGTACATATGTATTAAAATATTGGTTCGAATTAGTGAACTCCTACAAATTTGTATACCGGACATACATTCACTTTTAGACATAATAGCAGAGTGACCCGGGGTACGCCCGGGATTTACCCGAGTGCTTATCTGCCCTAGTGAATATATATTTGGTTAGAGCATTCCTCGGGCATTGCCTGGGTCACTCTGCTAGTATATAATATGGGGAAAGCGAACACCGAAAAAAAGGTAAAGCGGACAGAACATTGCAACAATATTTATTAAGATATATATCAGCATTATAAATTTATATGTAAGCATTACTTGGTATACATTACTGCGCATGCTAAAATTTAAGCAATGGCTTCTGCAATTTTATAAAACCTGTCTATGAACAATATTTTTAGTTTTTCCATCTTTACAATATATGTACAAATGATTTGGTGAGCCAACTCTTGAGCATGCTACATATAACTGCCCATGGGAAAAACATGGAGATTCAAGATTGACACCACAACACTTGAGGGATTGCCCCTGGGCCTTGTTGATGGTGATGGCAAATGCCAACCGTACAGGGAATTGCAAGCGTTTAAAAAGAAAAGGAAAGTCATTCGGTATCAATGGAATGCGAGGAATCAACACATCTTTTCCATTCTCCTTCCCAGTTAAAATTGTTGCCTCAATGACATTAGGCAACAGTCTTTTTACGCAAAGTCTTGTACCGTTACAAAGCTTAGGAGGGTCAAGATTTCGGAGGAGCATGATGGGCGAGCCAATCTTAAGCCGTAGATGATGTGGTGGCAATCCAGATGGGTTGAGAGAGTTGAGAAACTCAGACGGATAATTCACAGTGTCATCAACATCAACCATTGTATTAATTGAATTGTATTCAGTTACGGAGCCAGGAAGCATATCCTGGATGCAGTTGTTTATTTCATCAACAGCGTCGTTTCTAGGAGCAAGAATTGTTCGCTCACACAACCATCCGTGATTTCTGAAATTTTCTGCTATATTTGGAAAAACTTTATCTATAAGTTCCCCAACAGATGAAACTATATTTCCAAAATCAAGAGGAAAAGATACATCACACATTGGGGATCCATTTGGGAATGTACCTTCACCAATCTGTAAAAGCTTGCGAGCGAAATTCTGTGCAGAGTGTTCCCCTAAAACTTGTACTCTCAAATTGGTTCTTAATGTAATATTTTTAATGTGCTTCCAAAGAACTGAAGCTTTAAGGCAAGCATTGATTTCATCAGCAGGAGTTGACCTCGGTATGACTGGGAGAGTTTGACGAAAGTCACCGGCTAGAAGTAGTAGAATTCATCCCATTAGTTTATTATTTCCCTTTAAGTCTCGCAAAGTTCTATCGAGGGCTTCAAGAGAATGCTTATGAGCCATAGTGCATTCATCCCATACAATGATTATACAACTTTTGAGTACTTGGGCCTGACCAGATGTACTGCTAATGTTACATGTGGGATATTGTTCGTTAGCAATGTTTAATGGTATTTTAAGCATTGAATGCGCTGTACGGCCTCCAGCAATGAGTGTGGCAGCTATCCCTGATGAGGCAATAGCAAGTGCAATTGCATTCTTTGATCGGACTTCAGCAAGTAATAAATTAATTTAAAATGTTTTCCCAGTTCCTCCGGGTGCATCAAGGAAAATAATGCCACCCTGTTGTTTATTGATGCAGTCCATAATGCTATTATATGCCTCTCTTTGATCTTCAACCAAGAGAGGCTTCTTGGAATCAACAAACCTGCGAAGTTGTTCAATATTGTAGTTCTTTTCTCTCATAAGTTCTCTATTTAATATTGTCGGCTGACATCGCTCCGGGGATTGCAAGCCTAGCTGTGATAATGTCCTATCATTGATGGCCAGACACTTATTTTGTAACAATAAAAGAGCTTCATTGAAAATATCGGATGAGAAGTTTATGTCAAGAGTAGGGTTAGCTCTTCTGGCTTTGATAAGTACATCTTCACTCATGCTCTCACGATATTTCTCCCACAAATTTTGAGGATTGGATGGGTTGCAGGTGGTCAGTAGAATGGCAAAGAGTTCTCTGATTTGTTCAGGAAAAGACTGACTTGCTGCTTCTGATAATACATTATCCCAGTGTTGATCATCCTCAAGTAAGCCAAGCTTTTGGCAAGCTTCTCTGAATGTGCGACATTCTTCACCATTAACACATTTTAAAGATGAAAATGAAGTTGGTCCTCGGACTGTATGAAGCAGCATTCTGAGAAAAAAACATTCCGCATTGTTAGGGTGAACAGTATATACTCGACCGAGAGCTTCACTGGCAAATATGCCTTCATGTTCGGGAACTGATGTTCCTTGCTTCCTTCTGCAGAAACTCTTTCTTGAAGCATTCCAAGTGTAATATCGTGGAACCTCAGGATAGAGCAAATTTTTTGCGAACGGGTCCTGTTGACACAATTGAAAGAAAGCCGTTAAAGTAGTGTTTGGTGGTGCTGCCGCAACTGTCCGGGCATTAGCATTGGTGAAATACACCCTTTGGCCATTCTCCAAATGAACACTAAGGTGAACAACGTTTGGATGACGTTCATGAATAGGAAAACTCAATATCCGCCAAACTGCTTCATTGCTACTGATATATCTACCCAACAGGTACTGAGATATTTCATCATTATTGTTTTCTTTGGAAAGTCCAAAAATGGCCATATCATTGCCCTTATTCACATATTTGCAAATATACTTGATAGACTTAACTGAATGACAATATTCAACATTTATGTGGGCCTTGAACATTCTAGAAAGAAGTGGGGAGTATGGAACAACCCATTTGTTGTCTACTTCAATTTCAGTGTTTCCTCGGCCCTTCAGCTTGCCTTTGAAACCTCCATTTTCTGGGGCTCGTCTCCTATAGCGAGGATAACCATCAAACCCAGTTTGTGTATCACTAATCAGGTCTCTTGGGTAATTTTTGCTGCACTTGCCATTTTTCATACATGGTGCATTTATATTAAAAGTGCCACATGGTCCATGGATCATATTTTTTATCACCACTTCATAGAGATTGGGGTCTTCCTCTGGGTTTGGTATCTCAGCGGAAATAACATTATCAATTTGAATAGGATGAATTTTGTCTTTAAGCCAGATTAAAATATGTGAATGTGGTAGTCCGCGTTTTTGCCATTCAATTGTGAACATCCAACATCGAGTCTCCCCAAATATGCATTGCTTTGTTATTAGAGCAATTAATTTATTCAACTTTAATTTGAACACTCTGGCTGTCAGGTCATGGCGGTCCATCGGTTTCTGTCCATTAAAGAGTTCGGCATTAATTTCAGGCCATGAAGGGTTACATGTAAATGTTATAAAAAGATCGGGGCGTCCATAAGTTCTAACAAAGACCATGGCATCTTGTGTGTACTCGTGCATGTGTCGAGGACTTCCTGTGAAAGTAGCTGGCAGTATCACCAATTTTCCAAAATTAGCAACCATCCCATCATTGGCAACAGCATCCCTCAAGTGAATGTATTCTTCCACTCTGAGCTCTTTTTGATTAAGACGGATGTAAAGAAGACGCTCGCTCTCAATTTTTGCATACATATCTACAATATATTGACTGAATAATTGCCTGCAATTTAAAATGTGATTATAAACATTATCCCTGGCCATTATTCTATATGAATAAAAGCTCATAGCTGAAACTTTTCTATTAGTTGGTACACCTGTATTTTGGTCTATCTGTCTATAGTTAAAATGGTAGCCATCCTCGCCGTCCCAAAATATTATAGGATATTGAAGTGGATCATAAGATCTATGTGTTTCAGAAATGCGTTTCAGTGCATTGCTGCGGCGTTGTATAATGATGTCACGTTGATTAAACTCATCCGCTGATAGAACTACAGCAACGTCATTACTTTGAGGAGCATTGAAACGGCGTTCGTGTTCACCTGATGGTGTTTTATCAGCCCTTATTACTAACTTGTATTCATCTGATGGCATATTCTCCAATGCTGTTTTAAATATTTTTATAAGTTGATTGCATCGATGAAACATACGCTGTAGGCACAATACTGTACCATGTCGCAAGGCAGAACTGAAATGGCATCTTTGGTTCACCTCTAGCTGAGCATCTTCCACGAAGAATATTTGTAAAAATTGGGGAGGCTGATCAAGTGAGGGTAATAATGAACCTGCTCTATGGTACACCTGACCTTGAACCCTGAAAGTTGTTGGAAAAACACTTTCTTCTGAAAATGATGTGGCACCAAACGAAGTCATTTGGAAACATGAATTGTATTTTCTTATATTCCTTAAAAAATGATTGGATTCGGATGAATTGCCAGACATCAAAGAAAAAAGCTCATCTGGTGGTAATTGCGGAGGTGAAAGATAAACTTTTCCATTTTTACAGCAGAAGCCAGGAGGCTCATCTTTAAATTTCTTTGCTTTACAGTAGTTACATACTATAGACATTTGGCCGATAGTAATACTTGGGTGTTGTTCGTAATTTTTGCACGAATCATAATTAAAACCTTCTAAAAGTAAATTGGAAAGTCTATCACGCGAGTTTCGTGAGGCCAAAGTTCTTTCCCTGACATGCAGAATCCTGGCCGTATGTTCTTGTGGGGTTTCTGCCGCTCTCGAAGTACTGACCCTGTTTCTATTTTGCCGAAGCCTGTTCTCACGCTGTCCCACGGATTCCGCCGCTCTTGAGGTACTGGCCCTGTCTCTCTCTTGTTGAAGCCTGTTCTCACGCTGTTCCAAGGATTCCGCCGCTCTTTAGGTACTGGCCCTGTTTCTATTTTGCCGAAGCCTGTTCTCACGCTGTCCCACGGATTCCGCCGCTCTTGAGGTACTGGCCCTGTCTCTCTCTTGTTGAAGCCTGTTCTCACGCTGTTCCAAGGATTCCGCCGCTCTTGAGGTACTGGCCCTGTCTCTCTCTTGTTGAAGCCTGTTCTCACGCTGTCCCAAGGATTCCGCCGCTCTTGAGGTACTGGCCCTGTCTCTATCTTGTTGAAGCCTGTTCTCGCGCTGTCCCACGGATTCCGCCGCTCTTGAGGTACTGGCCCTGTTTCTTTTTTGCCGAAGCCTGTTCTCACGCTGTCCCACGGATTCCGCCGCTCTTGAGGTACTGGCCCTGTCTCTCTCTTGTTGAAGCCTGTTCTCACGCTGTTCCAAGGATTCCGCCGCTCTTGAGGTACTGGCCCTGTCTCTCTCTTGTTGAAGCCTGTTCTCACGCTGTCCCACGGATTCCGCCGCTCTCGAAGTACTGGCCCTTTCTCGATTAATCCTAAGACGATGCTCACGTTGCACAGCAGTCTCAGCACTTCGCACATTTCTTTTTTTACTCACTTTTGGTAGGACTTTTCCAATAGGTTTGCGTTTCTTGGGAGGCATCTCAGATCTCTAAAGGCTAAACAAAAGAAAAGAGTATAAAATAGTGATAAAAATAGGCAAAGTAGAGAAGAAAATATGTTATTTAAAAGCTAAACAAAAGTAAAGAGTATAAAACAGCCAATGGGCGCGCGCCGCCGTCAGATGCCCACGCGTTCTAGAGGGCGCTGTTTGTGAGCTAAGTTGAATAATTTGAATATATAGTTTTAATAATTGATTTATATATTTTTTGAAATAGCCTATCGTCTTCCCCGTTATTTTTTACCTATGTATGGAAATTTTGGTTTGAATTAGTGATCTACTGCGAATTTGTATAGGAGTCATACAAACAAAGACAAAGACAAACAAACATACAAACATACAAACATTCATTTTTATATATATAGAGATATATATATTTAAACGACCGGCGACATCAAAGACTTTATCGAATAATTTAATGATGTATTTGAAAAGAAGCATTATATATTGACAAAAAAGTAAAAGTTGTTAGAATTTTAATCTCTTTAAAGATAATATCATAAGACTTCTTGTGTACAATATATTTAACCTATAAAAGTATAGGGCACCTCTCCCGTCAAAATAAACGTCAAAACAAGACGCCATCTATTGACCGTCGCGGCATACCAGCTGCCTCGGGTCGGTAAGAAAGCCGCAACACCAGATTTGGTAAACTGAGAAGCGTCCACCCATAGACCATGCTTTCGGGCTAATGGCCCTCGTCAGCCTAGGGCGAACCTTTTTTTACATGAGATCTACGCGGGATCTAATGGAATTTTGACAATCTTCCAAAGAGGTGTTTAGGAGACAAAGTGGCTGGGCCAAATCTATGGCTAAAATATTTTTCCAAAGCTGGTGTTGTGGCTTGGTCACCGACCTGAAACAAGTAGTTTGCAGCGACGGTCAATAGATGGCGCCAAGTTTTGACGGGAAAGGCGCTCTTTGATTTTATAGATCAATTTCCTTCCGGCAAAATTTCCATCTATATATTTAATGTGCACAACATGTAACCTTTCGAGTCAGTGCTCTTCTTCAATGCCTAACAAAGATGGATAGAAGCCAAGTATTTGATATTAAAAATTACCTTATTAAACCTTATAAAGAGCTTTAATACACGAAGGTTTCCATGATTTTGCATATTAAAAGAAATATATTTATAAGCAGATAGGAAATGGAGAAAAAGAGGTGAATGTACGAGAGAAAGCGACTTAATTAATAAAAGTATCTACTGGTCGTAAAAATCAAAGTTATTGATGGTTTGCACCATCTATCGGAATAAATATAATCTAATTGTCGATTTTTTTAAAAAAGGCGCGTTACGTGGATGACCTTTCTTGATTTTTTAAGAAAGGTGTTTTGTCCACTATTACGGGATTTACAAAAAAAAAGCACTGATAAATGGTGCAAGCAGTCAGTATCTTTCAGTTACACGATCAGAAAATGATTTTTTTTATTTTAATAATGCAAAAAGTATTATTTAATCATGAAGATAGAGGTTGCCTGGCCGCTATACATTGTTCTTGAAAACCAGAAATTTTGGCCAGAAGACCTTTTATTTTTTCGACGTTTCGAGAAAAATATTTTGCGCTCGTCAGAGAGAGAGAGAGGAAAAGTTAAAAATAAACTTTTTGAAAATGCGTTAAAAACATATTTTTACCTGACGAGGTCAAAATAATTTTGTCGGTGTGTTGTAAAAAGAACTATTCAATCGAAATGTCTGTTATTTCAAAAATAAGTCTTAATTTATCTCCTTGTATAGCAATCAAAGAGAGGATTTGAATTTTAGAAGGGTATCGCTAAGAAGTACTGGCCATCACGGCAGGATAGGACGATAGCAGCTTCCAGAACACGGCAGTACATCCGCTAATCAAAGTACTTTGATGAATGCTCTGAATATTTAATGGCGCACACACCCGGGTTTAATCTCGGTGAATGTTTGCCGATTTCACCTCTCGGCTTGTTACACATGCCCGCCAAACTATTTCAATTAATGACGTTAATTGGGTTAAATTGGATCAAAATATAATTCTGATTGATAGAACAAAATGAACAATAAGCTACTCTTTTATTGAGAGGAAGCAAAAAATATATATATAATATTTATATAAGTATTAAAAATAAAAAAGGCATCTCCTGACCACGAGCACATGTGCTTTTAGATGGCAGAGCGCCATCTGGTGGAGCAAAAATAAACTAAACGTTTATTTAGCTTGCTCCGTGATATTTGGCCAACCCAATTTCTTGATTTATCAAGAAAAGCCATCCACGAACGCGTTTCGCGCTGTTGGCGCTCGTCAGCGTGGAGAAGGCTGTAACCACTGCGACCAAAAAAAGATTTTTGGTCCCAATGGCTTCCCGAGAAATCAGAAAATTGGTATTTAAGGCCAAATTTGCGTAAAGACGCTTAACACATGAAAAAACAATAGAAAAAAATATAAGTATATTTCACTGATTTTGTGTTATGACATCAGACAATCCAGTCCATCCTACTTCTTCCTACCACTATCTTCCCAACCAGTTTATTCTTCTCATTAATCTGTTTACTTTTAATCTTTGTTTCAACCGATCATTCTGTCCTTATCGATATAGTGTGATATGCGGGTGGTCAAAACTACAAGTGTGACCATAAAATCTAGTTCGATAGGCGAGATAAACGTACAGCGAAGTCTTACGAAATATTAAAGAGAGAATTTATCCGGAATACAAGTCCATTCATTGCACTCTGTTTTGGATATTGGAAATTCTTTCTAAATTCGTAATTCATTAGAGGAAAACAGAAAGATAAATATATTCAACGCTATCATAATTGTAGTTGTAAATACACTGGAATACACACAAAGTCGACTTTGGACGCTCACCAAAACCATGGAAGAAAGAATTAATGCCTTTGAGATATTTTGTTGGTGTAGGAGGCAAGCTGCTGCGACACAAACTATGGATCGATCATTTCGGAAGAATCTGATTGAGGAGGAATACCAGTTTAACTTAGAGAAACAATGTACAAGTTTACCACTCTATGTACTAAGTGAAATTCTCAACATACAAACTCAAACCACATCATTTACTGTATTGGATCATGCATTGGTGAGCTTAACTCATCCCTAGCATAAACCATCAACAAGCTCTACATGTTTGATACCCTAATATGATTGAGTTGAGATACGAAAGAAGAATATAAATCTTATAATTATGTTAACACTGAGAAATAACGTTTGGATTCGTTATATCAAGGATATAATCTAGCATTTATATTAAAAAATATGAAAAAAAAAAAAAGAAATTCCTAAAGTCCAAGTATGAAAAATAGTTTTTCTGTTTTTTTTTTCTGTAGAAGAACTAATTGTAACATTCACTAAATTCTATCCCTTTTATTCTTACTCGCCTTTAACAAATGGTACTGAGGTCACCGAAACGCTGTGTATAATAAAAATATTAGAATCTACCATTTATTTCTTCCCAAAAGAGGGACTATATTTAATCAAAATGGATCTCCTGATTGTTCAACTAAACATTGATGATAGTTTGGCGCCATCTATCATAATAAATATAAAACTGTAAAATTATAATTCATCTTTTTTCCATCAATTTTCTGGAATATATAGAATTCAACATTCAGTTGATACTTATTCCGATAGATGGCGCAAACCATCAGCAATGTTTATTAATACGATCAGGGGAAATGGTTCAAATTTCTTTGAAGTAATTCTGTTTTTCTTTTTGAAACTTAATAAATGTGAACTAGGTATGATGCTTGTGATAAAACTTGGTAAAATTTGAAACACATTTTAAATTGAATAATCATATATAATGATAATAATATTATTAAAAGGCCACTGAAATACTAAAATAAGTAGCGAAAATTTGAGAATATTGTTAGAGAATATTTAACAGAAGAGAGAGAGCAGAAAGTTATATTATAAATTAAAATATTTACCACACCGTATATATGTAAATATATTACATATAAGAAGGGGTAAATATGTAAGTAAGTAAGTAAGTATATGTAATGAATACACCACCAGAGCAATCCATGTTACGCCACCCACCCAGGTTGATAATTTATCAAGAGAAGGTTATTTTTTTGCCAAGCGGTTATTTATTGCTGTTCCTAGATGAAACCAAGATGGCGATACAAAATAATAAATGAAGCAAATATATTCCAGACGATATTACACAATCAAAATAACTTGCCACAGAAGTGAATTAAATAATTGCGCCGCAAACTTTTATATTTGTACAAGGAGAAAGAAAAGTAAATAAAAATATATGAAGCCCTGCAAAAACAGCGGTACAAACCTTGTTTTTTTTATCCTCCCCAAAACAATAAAGCCTGAACACCGATAAAGTTTAAATTCCTTCTTGCCAACAAGCTGGAAAGTACAAGATTTCTCTAAAATATATATTTTTTTCTTTTCTTCAAAAATATCTTTACAGCCATTAGGTTTATAGTTATTGACATTTTAAACTTAAATCTGCGGAGGTAAATAAACGCGTTCCTGGTCAAATTTTATTATTTTTAAATATCGTAGAGTTTTCATTTTTTAAAAATAAATTTTCTAAAAACAATTTTAGAAATGATATAATAATATTTAACTATATATATATAATATATAAAATAAAATGCAGGTATTGAATTTATGGATTATCATTTTGGGCTGGAGAATAGGAAATAAAAATTATTTTCGAGCAATTTTAAAGTTTTCAAAAATAGAGAAATGATATTTGTATACAACAAATTATAATTTTATAATAGAAATATTAATTTAATAAAAAATATATGCAAATACATTTTTGGGCCTCTATTTTTAGTCAATATTGAACTACCCATACTTTATCTTATACATACAATTTTTCAGAAATGTGGCTATTAATTAATTAGGCGCGCTATATAATTTATCTTTTAAAAATCATTTATACTAGTAAAATTTCCGTTGGGGGCAAAAAGTTCAATTAAAAAATAACAAAAACCTTCCCAGATAAATAGAACCTAAGTTTTCGGGGAATACAAAGCTAAATAAGCTACCATCATGCCACGTTTGAATATATGCAAATAAATGAGAAAATGATAAAAAGAAAATAGAATATAAATAGATTCGGAAACTATGCATCATCTCTAGACCGTCACAGATTGAAGTCGGTGAAAAATCCACAACATCAGATTTAGGAAATTCGGAAAACCCGCCTGAAGACAATGATATAGAACTATAGCTCTAGTCAGTCCAGTTCATTTCATGATATTCATGGTGTATTAAATCTACCGAAGTGTTCAATGAGATGTTTAGTTTGGTAAATATCACTCATGGACAAAACTTGAGGAAGTTGTACTTTATAGCATGTATATCGGGATTCAGACAATAACTCTGAAAGATATTTGATACACAATGACCTTTATTGAAGACACACGAGATAACCAAGTGTGAATAAATTGCCTCTGTCTCCTTCAAAATTATAAATTACCGGCGACAACGAAGACTTTCCACTTCCTTAAATTTGTCCATGAATGCAGTTTGGTAAAGTAGCTTAGACACTTCTATGGCTGAACTACGTACAAATGTGCTAAGAGGAAATCACATTTTAAAAGATAATTTATAGGTTTTTCAGTCTCTTTGGACAAAGAGACGCCCACATCTAAATTTTAGTTTTATGAAAATGTTCTCCAAGCCATATCGTCTAGACGATTAGTATGTATATAATGTTACATAGTCACTGTGACTTTCTGACATTTTCACCAAATAAGTACCTATTTGATGGGGAATATGTAACCACATGTGTGAAAAATCTTCACACCAATTAAAATTCTCTCGTTAATCAAATCGGTATATCTCGTGAAATCTTGGAAGATCTTTAATTTAATTGAGGAGAGGGGAATCAAATAATTCAGTTACCTTACGTGGCCTGTTCTTTGACTTGCTAATTCTACTGATTAAGGCCTCATTTGAATATTCTACTGAAGGTTATAGGCCCCTTTGTAACCTACCTGGAGAGACCATTTAAATCTTTTTAATTGACGGCGTCTTAATTGAGAGATAAAAGCCTTCACTATAGGACCAGATGATTGGGTACAGCGTTGTCAGGTTCTGAGAGAAAATTATTGTTTAATTCATTCCTAGAACAATTACCATTTATCTATTGAACCACTCGCATTTACTTAAATTTAGTAACAATTCAAATCGGTTCTTCCTCAATATTTCCTGTATTGTCAGTTAAAAACATATTTTTATAAAATAAAAACTTTAAATATATCAATTTTTAATGCTGTATATTAATGAATTATTGATAAACTTGCCCAGATATTCTCGGAATATTTTGAATACGTGTATGAAATATTTTTGGTTATTCATTTTTATTCACCGATTTGATATTAATTTATGGCGTATTTATATCGCACACATTTACATACATTCAAAACTATTCTATGTGTATTCTTCCTATTGTAGTAATTATACCGCCGAAGAAGTATCGCAGGGGCCATGCTTATCTTCTATGTATCATTCCTGTTGTAGTAGTTGCACCGCTGAACTGGTATAAACAGGGGTCATACCAAAGGTAACAGAGATACAGCGATAGATTGTCTATCCAGCTAAGCTCTGTACTCCATATCAGAGAGCCAGACAGACAGATAGACAGACAATCAGCCATTAACGAGCAGAAGCGACAGTATGAATAGCTACAAGGGATCCGCCGCTATTGTGAAAGGACTTTTTGTCCCCGCTCGACAGTCGCCGGGAAATGGATGGGCCAGCGGCTTTAATGAGATTAAATTGGTATGCATCAATAATGCCGCAACATCGCCGAAGACAAATTTAATTTGCACATGCCACGCACTTATGGAAATCTGGCGCAATGTGACTGACTCACCGGTCACTTCCTGGAGTCCCCATTGTCCTGCTCTATTGCTGCGTGCTCCTTTTCTACTCATTCTTTCATGGTAGACTTCAATTGGGAATTACAAACTCAATGCTGATAAGTCTCTTGTAAAACAGACTTAATGTCGAATTATAGATATAGGATGTCCCGAGGTTTCGAATTTAAGCAAACAAAACCTTTATCAAGACAGTTTCATACATGGCTTCGGATGATAATTCTGAAGGGACGAAAATAAAGATAAAAAAAAGAAAACAAATAGGTATTTACTTAAAGTAAATAAACTGTTTATACATATATAGAGAGAGAACAAGAGATCTCGCTATTTTCCATTTTCTCTTTATTTTAATTCGGTTCTCTAATTTCCCCCCCCCCCAGTAGCCTTATAAAATTGCTAATATGCAAAAGTGAAGACTTTATCGAACAATAAAATAGACAGTAATATGCCAATATCTAAATTGTTATGTTGGTGAGAGGGTTTAGAATCAATTTCCGCTGAATGTATCATGTTTTAATTCAACATGTAAACTCAGCAACCTTCAAAAGGTTTATTTTTCGACCATTTGCCCACTTTTTATACTGAAGAAAAGAGATATTATATAAAGAGATCAAGTGGCCCACCCTCAATAGAGGAAGGCACTGAAAGAGGGAGATATGGAGAGACCATGTGGCCCACCCTCAATAGAGGAAGGCACTGAAAGAGGGAGATATGGAGAGACCATGTGGTCCAACCTCAGTAGAGGAAGGCACTGAAAGAGGGAGATATGGAGAGACCATGTGGTCCACCCTCAATAGAGGAAGGCACTGAAAGAGGGAGATATGGAGAGACCATGTGGCCCACCCTCAATAGAGGAAGGCACTGAAAGAGGGAGATATGGAGAGACCATGTGGTCCACCCTCAATAGAGGAAGGCATTGAAGGAGGGAGATATGGAGAGACCATGTGGTCCAACCTCAATAGAGGAAGGCACTGAAAGAGGGAGATATGGAGAGACCATGTGGTCCACCCTCAATAGAGGAAGGCATTGAAGGAGGGAGATATGGAGAGACCATGTGGTCCAACCTCAGTAGAGGAAGGCACTGAAAGAGGGAGATATGGAGAGACCATGTGGTCCACCCTCAATAGAGGAAGGCACTGAAAGAGGGAGATATGGAGAGACCATGTGGTCCAACCTCAATAGAGGAAGGCACTGAAAGAGGGAGATATGGAGAGACCATGTGGCCCACCCTCAATAGAGGAAGGCACTGAAAGAGGGAAGTATGGAGAGACCATGGGGCCCACCCTCAATAGAGGAAGGCACTGAAAGAGGGAAGTATGGAGAGACCATGGGGCCCACCCTCAATAGAGGAAGGCACTGAAGGAGGGAGATATGGAGAGACCATGTGGTCCAACCTCAGTAGAGGAAGGCACTGAAAGAGGGAGATATGGAGAGACCATGTGGCCCACCCTCAATAGAGGAAGGCACTGAAAGAGGGAAGTATGGAGAGACCATGTGGTCCAACCTCAATAGAGGAAGGCACTGAAAGAGGGAGATATGGAGAGACCATGTGGTCCAACCTCAGTAGAGGAAGGCACTGAAAGAGGGAGATATGGAGAGACCATGTGGCCCACCCTCAATAGAGGAAGGCACTGAAAGAGGGAAGTATGGAGAGACCATGGGGCCCACCCTCAATAGAGGAAGGCACTGAAAGAGGGAAGTATGGAGAGACCATGGGGCCCACCCTCAATAGAGGAAGGCACTGAAGGAGGGAGATATGGAGAGACCATGTGGTCCAACCTCAATAGAGGAAGGCACTGAAAGAGGGAGATATGGAGAGACCATGTGGTCCACCCTCAATAGAGGAAGGCACTGAAAGAGGGAGATATGGAGAGACCATGTGGCCCACCCTCAATAGAGGAAGGCACTGAAAGAGGGAGATATGGAGAGACCATGTGGCCCACCCTCAATAGAGGAAGGCACTGAAAGAGGGAGATATGGAGAGACCATGTGGTCCACCCTCATTAGAGGAAAGCTACAAAGCAATAGACTGTTAACCTTATTAGTCAAGTACCTTTTCATAAACAATCATATCCCAAACTGGAACAACAAAGAAATAATACACCATAACATTCCTCCGAAATCACAAAGAAAAATTTTTCAAAGTTGGGCCACAATAATAAACAAAACTAGCATTAATAGCTAGATATAAATATTTATGGACTAAATACAATTTACAAATAAAAAACGACCCTATAAAAACTCAACAGTCCGCTATAGCAGCTCTACGTATATCTATGTCGTGAGCTTGAGCCGTAAATATGTATGGAAATAAAAAAAACATTCAACTTTCCAAACATTTTACTTTCAATTTTTAAACATAATCATTCAATTAAAATCAAGATACACCTTTGTTATTGATCATTTTAACCAATGGATTGTGCACAATATAATTCCTCAATATAAATCCGTGTATGAAGGAATAATTTGAATATCAAATTCTTTTTAATCATTCCCTAACATTAACATCATTAATTTTTCCATTGCAGTAAGGGCAGTAGAAATTGTTTAATTTTAAAAAGAATCTTACCGTCTAAAATAGTTTATAATTTTCATAAACATCATGTATAATAAAAAGAAACATTGGTAATTAATATAATTAAGAAAACCTGAATGTTATAAGAAATACTTCCAAACCATGTGGTTTCATCAATATTCATTTAAAATGCTAAATACATCAAAGAACAATACCACCAAATTATAAAGGGCAAACAATCCAATTTCCCGCCATAATTGTAAGCCTGTTATTACCACATTAAATAATAAGTTTCTGGAGATGAGTTCCTTTTCATTTTTATTGATGTTATCTCAAGCTTTCGGGCAACTTTGCCTTTCTATAGGAGCCTTTCTATATATATATATATATAAATGAACGTATGTGTGTGTGTGTGTCCTTTATGCCTGACCAAACCACTCATTGGAACGCCATGAAACTTTAGGAAGTTATTTAGTATAGTACTGGGAAGGTTTCTAGCAAATACAATTTTTGAAATAACTTTTCGCCTGAAAATAATCAAGATAAATATTCTAATTATCATGATGATACGATGATTTTGTAATGCATAAAATTAGGAAAGACAAAATTCAGGATGACACGGCAATTTATTTGAGACAAGAATAATGATACAATTCCAAGGCAAGATACTATTCCTTTAACTTCCAATTACCGAGGGAACCAATTAATATTGATTTTATTCAACTTATCGAGTATTTTTCAAAGGACCGGGAAAAAATGTTCACTTTATCAAGAGATTCAAATTTACGAGTTTCAAATTATCAAAATATATCTTTTTTTAAATAAGTTTATAGAGAATTGTTTTAACAAATGTTCGTTAGACAAGTCTTTACTCGGGTAAAACCCGGGCGAAGCCGGGTACATCCGCTAGTATATATATATGTTAAAAATCAGCAGAAAATCTCATTTTTACAACATATATATATTTATAATAAGTTAGTACTTAACGGCGTTTATTATTATTCATTCTATATACTTCTGCAGAAGGGCAGAAATTTCCGAAAGCTTGAGATAGCATTTAAAAAATTAGAAAAACTCACATATCAGAAACCTGTGTTGTATTACTTAATTTATATTCAGGAGAATTTTAAAAATCACACACACAATTGCGTTATTATAACGACATTTAAAATATCTTTTAATTATTACAGACATATTTATTATTAGCTATTTTGAAATTTTAGCTTTTTACTGAATGTACACAAAAAAATAATAACGGAATAATTGTGCAATTTTGTTTTGTGTGTACACACCAACCTATTATTCTAATTGATAACTAATAGGAAAGAATTTGTTTATGCGATAGTGTATGAATAATTTGTTACTCAAATAGCATTTAAAATGTTAATTTGCCTGGTAAAATTGCTACGACTAAAATATTTTAATAATAATATAGTTAAACGGTAGTTTTAAAAACTTTGATGACATTTTAAAAATTGATATTTACTAAATATATACACTCATAGAGACAAAAGTGGAGGGTCTTTGAGGTCGCCGGTCGTTTTTTTTAAAGGAGTCTGAGGCAATTTTCTCACACACTTTGTTATCTCGTATGTCTTCAATAAAAGTCACTGTAATATCTTATAGTATTATTGTCTGAATCCCGATATATACATGTCATAAAAAAAGACGTATTCTAGGTACGTTACCAATTCATTCATGCAGTCGTGGATTGAAATGAATGATAACTTTTATTTTCCAAAATTGTATTTATTTTTTGATTATATTTCTAAAACCAACAGTTTGCATACATTCAATTTAATAATGATATTATCTAAGTATAAACAAAAAAAAACTATTTGGTTGTACTCCTTTTGTTAAGGATTTTAAAAATTAACTCTGTGTTTAGTTCTTTGATTTTTTAAATTATAATTTTAGTTATATAATGAAAACAATATTAATAAATATTATGGTTATGAATATAAAATTTTAATCATATTAATGAATAATAAAAATCATATTTTTATTATGTCATACATGTTAAAAGGTAAATCTTTCTTTAGTCTATAAGTGGATGGGGATTGACTGGTTTAATTTCTCACATTGATTCAACTTCACGTCCGTTTAAGAACGATGTCGTTCGAAAGTTAGCGGAATGTTCTACACAAGAAGCTCCTAATTTGTTCTTTTATATTATAACAATATAATAGAGGTATTTAGTTTAAAAGGTTATCCAAGCATTTAATTCCTATATACATATAATGAATATAGGAGGTATGATGGTGTTGTCATGCTATAAGAAGATTTTCAAGATTTTTCACAAGACCCACTACGGAGAAGTATCCACCATCATCCTCAGGGAACACGGCTATATCCTTGCAGAAATCGGGCATCCTGTGATTGAGATCCAACCTACCCGCTCTCCCTGTCTGGAAGTTCCATAGACCGCATCCTGTTTATCTGTTCCTGAGATACGAGACGCATAGAACTACGGGACAGTCTACACTTGATCTTTGGCTTTCTACCAAGACAATGTCATCCTGGATCATTCTACTCGGTTCTGCTCTGTAACTTGTCTGGCCGTGATTGCTGGACAGTCCGGGGAATTGGTGTTCTACGGGTTATACATCGAATGAAGACATTAAGACGGGAATGTTTCTTTTACAAATAAATCAAACTTCTACTGTCCTTACTGCGATGAAAAATGTTCTACGGGTTATGTATGTATTATCTCTCTTGTGTTACTCGTCAAACCAAAGCTTATATTCATTTTTAAAAATCAAGTTGAAAAAATATTTAAATTGTAAAATGATATCGGGTGGATAAATTAATAAAATTGTGCCATCTATTGTAAAAAAATAGCAACTTAACTCGCTGATTTAATTATTACAGAATATATTGGTAATAATCTTTACTTGATATAAATAGAAAATTTTCCAATTATTTTTAATTCACATAGTAATTTCATTACCGACACTACCTTGATGAGCTAGACATTCCCAAAAATAAGACAAGCAATAAGACACGTTGAAAGATGCATTTCCCTAGATGGAAATTTTTCTCTCAAATGATATTAAACAAGGGATTATTTTCAGAATACGAGCAATAAAGTAGCTCCTCTTCCCACTTTGTAAACTCGTTATTATACGAGCAATAGTAAATTATTTTAATGTAAAAATAAAAAATAAAAAACTTCCTATTCTTATATAATACGTTATAAAAAATCACTAGCTTAGTAAGCTATAGGTGTTAAAAAAAGACGGATTGATCCCGTCGTCGGATAACTATCCTAATCTATATTTCGGCGAAGATTAACTGTAAGAGATTTGTGAGATTTAGAATTGGCTATTTAAATGTATGAGGTTATCTAAATACTGTCAAGGGATGATATTTTGGATCAAACGATGCGTGTAGAAAGGTCCAGGTATTATGCAAATGCAGACGACGTGGATTCAGCCAATAAAAACGTGGGATACGATACAAATGGTGCGCGCAGACGATGCCGTTAAAATTGGCGTTTGGTTGGTTAAATTCAGACGATTTTCTGAACTTATTTTTACCTCGACTCTACTTCCTCTGGTTAGTTTAAGGTATTTACATTCTTTGGTATTAATAACATAGAACGTCAGGAATAAAATCTATTTTTAAGAATATTTATTCGTATGAGGATAATCTACAGAAAAGTTTGTGAAACTTTAAAACTTTTTTTATTACAAAAATAAATCACATACCTAGATTTTATCGGTTTATAGATAGTTTGCTCCATAAATATCTGGTATGCAAATATATTATTTATATTTACATATAGCACTCTTATAAATATATACACTTGTGCCAAAAAATACTTTCAAATTATCTATGTCTTTTTTTATAGATTTTGTCTTGGTTCTCTAAAAGCTCCACAACGACATCAATTATTTCCTTTGCATCTTTAAAAATACTTTCCATTTTTTGAATATTCTGAGTGTCCGAATAAGTAATACTCTCTAGGCGCTATGTCAGTAGAATATGGGGGAGGCTGATGATTCTGAATCGGTATCAAATTATACACAGACGATATGTTAATATGCTGCATTAGCGCGCCATCTGTTCTAAGAAATTAGAACTATTTTTGAGGCTCATGTGATTCGTTTTAAAAATAAAACAATTCTGCTCTTTATTTTATTACCTTATCCTTTGTGTAAGAGTAAGGCCAGTAGATGATTGTTTTGTTTCAAAAATAAACATAAGAGTTAAAAATAGTTCAAATTCCTTATAATAGACCAAAAATATGATCATTCAGATCATTAAACTGGCGAAACCGCTGGGAGGGTTCACCACTGATGAGCCAGGCCCTCCCTTTAATTTTTCCATTGCAGTAAGGACAGTAGAAATTGTTTTATTTTAAAAAGAATATTACGCCTCTAAAATAGTTTTGTAATTTGATAACAGATGGCGCGCTAGTGCATCGTAATATATATATATATATATACACGGAATAAGACACAGGGTGTCGGATGAGAACAAATGTCATTTTTATAAATCAAGTTGTCAGAAAAATGAATTGTCTTTGAGAAAAATCTTGAAGCAGCGAAAGTCTATCTTAAATAACTCCTTACTTTCCATTGCCACATTTTCCTCTGTCGTTATAAAACTGTGGCCATATCACAAATATAGGAACAATCAAAGAGTTTTCAGCCCCAAATTTCACGATATATAAATAAGGAATTCCACAAAAAGACGCAGTACCATCACTTAAAACAATAAAAGCGTCCATTTCTTTAACTTCCACAAAACAATCAATAACTATTTAAATAAAAAGATTATTATTGATGGATCACAATAATAGATGTTCTCAAGTCTGGACTAAGATATGGAACCGTTTTTGATAATAATAATAATAATAAAGAAAAGAAAAGAGAAAGTTTTTAAGCGATGGAGTGGCAACGGTGAACAAAGAACCTGATCACCGATATGATCATCAATAAATCGATATTTTGGCGCCCCCTGAATCGATCGCACATCCCCAGGGGAGCTAGTCGGCTGCTAAGGAACTCCACGTGGAATTTCCTGCCGCCGTTTTATTGGAACATTCTTCTGCAAACACCCCGATCTCTTCCCGTGTGTTTAGAAACTCACACACAAAAAATTCAAGAGGGGTTAAAGAATTTGTGAATTGGAAAAATAATTGAAACACCATTGAGAATGTTCAATTTACCGAGACCTTTGCCTAAATCTCGCCCCACTCTGACATCATCACCTATGTGAGTGGGTCTATTCAAGGTTAATCTGATTTTATATATAATACTCTGGGTAGTTTTGACCAATATCCATCAGAGACAATCTTCGACTGACATAGGCTTAATACTAACCTATGTAAGTAAACACTACATATATCTGTAGGTGAAAAAGGAAATTATTCAACGTTATTTCGTTTTATTATATAGAAAATTAATTCTATAATTATAGTGATATGATGATAAAATTTGATTCAGGAAGCCTTGGCTCATCAATGGGGAACTTCCCAGCGATTCACCAATCCAACAGATCGCTACAAATATTGTAATATTTATTTTACCTTTATAGGTACATATAGTCTGTATTTGAAGGTTGTGTTTAGGAAAACTATTGAAAGAGGATTCTAAAATTGTAGAAATATCGTAAATATTTTTCTAATTCGAGGAGAATTCTTCCTCAATTTGTCTTTGGTGTGAAGTCCGCTGTGATGAACCGAAGCTAGGAGATGTTTTGATGGTCCAGTTGGTACAAGTACTTGTTAATCATCTTCTTTTTTATCCCGACCCCAAAATTTACAAACTTGTTCGTTATTGAGTCAATTTGCATAAGTTTGAATAGTCAGATGTTAATCTATACCTCCACCTACTCAAACATCTTAATGATTGATCTGGTCATTTAGGTAAAGAAGAGAGTAGCATATATCAATTAATTTAAGTCACACAAATTTTACCTAAAGGTCGAGAAAGGGCAAGACCTGAAAGCTCCCAATAAATATATAGTTTAAAAAACTAGCGGTAATTCATTTAATTTTGTGTCAACATAGTATATCCCGCAATTGGCAAAATTTCAAAGGTCCAAAAGTCTGATGTTTAAAAGAGAAATACAATGTGTCGAATATTGCTCATCCTATTTACATATAGATAGGAAAAAAGCCCTATAGAAGTGATATATAGTTGTGAAGGAATAATTTAGCGAGCAAGAGTTTATTAAGAAAAGTATTACTTAAATATAATAGACATAAGAGTTGCGGGGGGGGGGGGGGGGGGGTGTATGATATTTATGTCCCAAAAGAGGCATCTCTCCTTTTATGTATCAGAACGATGTACTTGTTTATCACCCTGGTAAAAACTTCACTAGTGATTATAAAGAATAAGCCACAACATCAAGTTTTGGAAATTTCATATTAACAGATTGAGTTTTTTATCTGAATTTACAAATTTTGGTGTTGTGTGGCTTATTCTTTATCGTCACTAGTAAAGTTTATTACTATGGTGATGAAACAAGTACATAATTCTGATGCACAATTGAAGGGAGAAGTGCCTTTTTAGTACATGAGAGAGTGAGAGAAAAGTTTATATATATAGGTACATGAGAAAACAATAGAAAAAAAATAAAAGATAAGTGGGTCAGGTGTTGATATTAAAAATAAAGAAGGCATCTCCTGACCACGAGCACATGTGCTTTTTAGATGGCGCTCTGCCATCTAAAAAGCACATGTGCTCGTGGTCAGGAGATGCCTTCTTTATTTTTAATATAGGTACATATATATAATATATACGAAAGTGAAATGTAATTATAATTAATGGGATATTTCTTGTTCTACAGACTCTTGTAAGAGAAACGACATGTCGAGTATGCATTACGGCCTCCCAGTGAGCACACCATCGGCTGCCGAGCACTGACCTGAATAAGTGAACAAAGAAGGTAATTGTCAATCTACAGGATTTAGCAAGAACTGACAAAGAACGAACAATGAATTTACCAAATACTTTATCTCTGTTGTAATCGTACAATCGAGTTTAACAACAACAATAACAACAAAAAGGGTAAATATTTTGAAAATTAGAATTGATAGATGGCGCTAGTATATCATTCCACGTTAGTTTTGTTGGAAGACCTGGCGTCCACCCCCCATGCCGGAAGTGGGACACCCCGTTCTGATAACCCATTGGCCAGACAGAGGTGGATGACCATATTTCCTGCGGAAGAGGAGGGGGTCCAGTCACTGACCACTCTCATTGATTCCAGAGTCCATTGTGGCTTCTTTGTTTCCGCCGTTTCGCCCTTTCAGGTCGCCCCGCCCTAATGATCCTTTCAGAAATAATCCATGTAGAAATCTTATCTGCAGCTTTCTTATCACTATATACACTTACAAGGAAAGTAGAGGTTTGTATTTGCTCTCAAGTTAAACTGTTAAATAATTTTGACAAACATAGGCAGTATTAAGCTTCTCTGTTGTGAGAAGAAGATTGTTTATTTTTTAAGTGAACTGATCTCCCACGCCTTCTCATTGGACGAATGTGGTCATGTTTGTACATAAAGAGGGTTCATAGGGAATACGGGGAACTCTTCCAGAGGTAAATTGTGTGGAGACCTTCTCTGTATTCGTGTCTGGTGATCTCCTCGCATATCTGTCCGATATTGATGTTCGATCAATTTGAGACGAGTGCCTCGGAGATTTACAGCGTCATCCATAGCAGCATTACTTCAGCATGCCCCAGAAGTCAGTCAGGGTTATGTAGAATTCCAGAATTCAGAGAGACAATTGAATACATTTATTAACCTCTTTGTGTCAATTTATCAAGCTTCACAATTCACCCAATTAGTTAATGATATTGATTCATTTACACTGATATGCTATTGATGCTAATTAATATAATGCTATATGTATAGTGAATATGTATATAGCAGCTCGTTGTAGTGTCTGTATGAAGATCATTAGAAAGAGAGATGGAGAATGTGTCTCAGATCAAAGCATAAATGATATCAGCTATTATAGAGAGAAAATTTTGAAGGATATAAATATACAATACGAAGATAATATTGTAATATGTCTTGAAATTCCAGAATAACATGATAAAATACAAATTGAACTCAAAATTACATATCAAAATATCAAACAAAACTCTAAATTCTTGAAACCACTGACAAAGCCGAAAGACATATATTGAGATGGTACAAGACACAATCATTCTTGGAGTCACAGACAAAGTCAACTTGTGTCGTACAAGAAGATTAACAAACTGTAGAAGTCTAAAAAGAAAGTGAAGACACTTTGAGGACAGGTCGCGCAGGCTAAGAGCTCCCCGGGGAGGAATTAAAAGGGTGAGGTTGTGGGCGAGGCAGTGCGAGCAGCTGTCTCAACCCTTTACCCTCCCTCCACCCTGCCGGCCTCACCCGTCTGTGGCTGACAACCCTTTCTTCCTTCCTTCAGCTACTAACACCCTTCCTTTCCCTCTATTCTACCTACTTTGATTTTTGTAACAATTAACTAAGAATGTCAATTGTCTCTTCTATCCCATGTTGGCCGAATTCGACAGATCAACTAGAACACACCAATTCAATAAGATCAAGTTATCCTTAAGGAAAATAGCTTCTCCTGATCGTGCGCCTAAATTTTTCTAATGGTTTGCGCTATCTGTTGGAATATATTATCAACTAATCAAGATTTCTTTTATTACTATTCCAGAATTGGCAAATATATCCTTTTTTATTAATCAAGAAAAGCTAACCATATAGGTGTTTCGAGCTGTTGGCTCTCGTCAGCGTGGTACAAGCTTTTTCACAAGTTATCCTTGTTAAACCTCCACACACACTTATCTACTTAGCTTTTAGACCAGTTTAATAAGTATTTACTCTCCTCTAGTCCAGCGATGGTAGTCTGGAGAAAAAGATCTTCCCTGGCTAATAATTCAGAGCAAAATATAATGGAATCTCTAGGGAAGACTTCTTGACGCCCTTTGAAATCTTTGTGTTTCGATATATGGCCACTTCTTTCAACTTTTCATAGTATTTGTTTTTTCTGTCTGCACACATAATACAGACACAGCTTCTATATAGTCGTATCAATTCACCTAATTTTTAACGATAAAGAGCGTAAAACAACGGGAATATTCCTCCAAGTAAAATTATCGCCATAAAAATTCACTTGTAATATTGTATATGTGAAACAATATGTATATATAATAAAATAAATAATGATTCCAGGGTTAAGTTTCTTGTGTAATCTTTTATTTTCAAGCTTTCGGACTTGTCAGTTCTTCAACAGGAGTATTCCTGGGAATAAGATAATTAATGATCACAATAGATATTCCAAGAGTAGTACGCCAAGTTAACAGCTAACACATCAATATTAAACTATATGCTTAGACCTTGAAATATAAGCCCTTACATGAGAGATCGTCCAAAAATTGCCTCAAGAATCAGACCTCAGGAAGACTCATTCCTTACCTTGGTGAGACATTGAGGCACAGCCTGCGCTACTCTGACCAGACCCAACAACTCGATATGTGTACGTGGTTGACTTTTCTTGATATATAAATAAAATGGGTTGGCCAATATATTCTGGATTAAATTTAAAAATCAACGTTGACATTTATTCCGAAAAATGACGTTTGCCATCTAAAAAAAAAAAAAATTCTGAAAGGCTTAAGACATACAATTTCTTTTATTCTAACTGCATGGACTCTTAAATATTATTTTTTATTGTTAAAATTATAATCCCTTCGATAAAATGTGTTTAGGGGTAAAATAAGAGTTTCTATCACGACAATACACAAGCTTTCGGCCGTAACAGCCCTTTGACAGATATAATTACAATATTGAATTCTTATTTTTGATCTTATATATCTCTTTTCACATTGTTTTTGAAGGTCATTTGCTGGTTGCAAGTTCATTCGGAGAAAAACAGTCACATCAACTAACCTGAAGACAGTGACAGGACGTTCACTGAAACGTCAGGAGTTGAAATATTGGTTGATTTGACTGTTTTCCCCCGAATCTTTTCACATAGTTTTCTAATGTACATTAACAAGGGAGAAAATATCTAGGAAGGATCGAGAGACTGGGTCGCGTGTTCACCAGTCATGGCCATGACGAGGTTAGGTTTAATAAACACGGAACCTAATCTCAAGACCTCCCAAATAACTTATTTTCGATATCTCTCGAGAGAATCAAAAATTAATTTTAAAGAACCCAGGGAGTTTTTTCCCATTGTTTATTCAGAAAATTAATTTTTTAAAACATATTGATCAAATAAGCGAGACGTAATGAGGACAAAAATCCAATTAGATTTTCTAATTTGAGAATATATCCAATCCATAATGAGAAAAAAAACTTAAACAAAAGAAATATTTATAGACGTAAATGATATAAGTATTGGTAGGCTGACTGTAGACCCGTTTTTCACAAATTTGAAAAAAGAAAGATTTTAAAAATAACTAAACTGTTTACACAAATATATTGTTTATCGAGTTATTACATGTTTTAAAACTCTCCGACGATATATTTTTTAAACCATTATAAATTGTATTGCCATATTGTTAGAAATATTATAATGTAGAGGACTGAATCTCTAAATATATTATTTATATCACCTTTTTTAAAAATGGAACGGTGTATTCATGAAAAAGCATCTTATGATCGTGTAACTGAAAGATTTTGATTGCTTATGCCATCTCTCGGAATTATATATATATGTAGTAAGGCCCTGGTAAAGAATTCTCTACTGCACTTACTGCAATGATAGAATATTAGAAGAGCCTGGCTCATCAGCGGCGAACCCTCTGTGTTTTCGCCAGTTTAATCTCCCAGATCTCTCTACTATTGTATCATTCTATTCTGATTTTATGACCTGCACTAAAGAGGAAATTTAAAAAAAAATCCCTGGAGGTATAATGTTCTTATTTTAATATTGATTTAAGGGATTATTTATCGAAAAGAGGAAATTCCTGGTGAAGGTAAGTTCCTCCATACTTAAAAAAAAAAAGAAGAAGTAAGAGAACATATGCGTGTAAATAGTTAAACATTTTAGATACAGATGGCGCGTTTATATCATATAATTAACTAATGCTAGCATTGCTAGAAGGGTGTGGAGAGATGACATTGCCATCGATAAGAATCAGAGAGAACCAATGACAGCAATGTAAAGTGGTGTCAGCGGGTTCCTTCAACAGAGCGGAGGTTGTGTGACAACGGTGGACTCTGAGGTTGAAGAACCACACGGGGTGAAAAACAGCTGACACAAAAGAAGCTTTATTAAAAAATACTACAAAAACGATATTGTATTCAAGTATTTTTTTCGCATTACAATTTCACTTTTGTCTTATTTTTACATAATAGCTTGGTGTTCTCACCCCATTACGGCCTTAAATAACCATTCCTTGATTTTTCAGGAAGCCTCAAATGCCACCTTTTGTGTTGGTTTAGGTACAGATTGTACTACACTAATTAGGGACAACAGTCTGAAATGCGGTCACTTAATTAGCTTTCTTGATTAATCAAGAAAGGGTATTTTGTGCCCACTCTGTACTAATTAAAAATCAACGGTTAGTTGATATTTATTCCGATAGATGGCGCAAGCCATCAAAATAGGTTGGTTGTACGATCAGGATATGTCTTTCACTTAACAAAAGAATCTCATTGTGATTATTGCGGAGCGAGAAAGACAATAGAACCTTCCTCGTTATCAATCCCTTCGAATAAACTTCAATGAAAACTATGACGAAATAAAGATAACAGAAAAGCATGTTAAAGACCAGTATCTACCCAAGAACAGAGAAACTGAACAAGAAATACCATAGCCATGTCTAAGAAGCTATATTTATGAACAAGGACATTCCATCAACAATTAAAAGCGATAATCCAAGTTTATTGCCAGACCACATTCTTAGAGGCAAACTCCTTCCCATTGTCTGAGCTTCCATTGTTCTCCGCGAATTTTCTAAAGATTTATTTCCCGCCCCAGAATTCACTTTGTCAACGCATTGTCCCCCTCCGTCTCAACTTTAGATGTGAAGACCAAATTTTCCTATCATATGCAGTCAAACTTTGTTTAGAATCTTCCTTTTCCGCATATAACGCTATTTGTCTCGTGATCTTAAACTTGTCTTTCACTAGATGTGTCTTTTACAAGAAGTGGGATGTTGTGCTTGTAGAGACTCCATCTCTGATACAGAAGTCAGACTTCAAGGAATGTCAATTCATCCTGTTTTGAACCTATTCTCTCCATCTCTTCGTATCTCATCCAATTCCAGAGCATTCTATTAGATGATCATACCAATCCTTCCTTATAGCTGTATTCTTCAAAGTTTATTCCTCCTCCAGTATGGTCTCAATATAGATGGATACGCGGTGATCCTTGTAGTACAGTCCTGCAACTTTTATTTCTTTCCGATCTACTTTAATTAGAAGGCAATACTCTTTATTGAAAACTCTTACAAATATATATTTTGTCACCCTATGTGACCATTTGGTATTTTGAGGATTCTTTTACCACCTGATGGTTTTACATTGCCGATTTTCATTCACCAGATCGCGAGATCAAATCTCGCATTATAGAAAAATGTTATTTCCATTTGAAATGAAAACTATTTTGTGTGCTGATTTTTTCAAAAATATTTCTGAAATTTACTACAGTGATGGAAATATATCAATAGCTCATCATTAGTGAACTCTTTCAGCGATGTCTCCATTTTAATCTACCAGCCCATTCTATATATTTTATTGGGCCTATCGGTTTATAGATCTGCTTAAACTGGCGAAACCGCTGGAAAGGAAGGTCTACCAATTCAGATTGTCGCAATATATTTTCATCGCAATAGGAACAATAGAGTTATTTTATTTTTCAAAATGAGCAGTGAAAAAGAGTTCACCTTTCCATTGATAAATGAGACTGTGATACAATATTGCACTTTTCTATTTGGAAAACAATAGAATGTTTGAATGCCTCCCGTTTTTACATGGGAGGTGTGTGCAGATTATGTATTAATACCCAAGCGCTGTGTTTTACAATAGGTAACTTTTATACCTTCAACTATCTACAATACTGAATAGGCGTCCTAAGCCGGTGGTCTTCAACTACTGCTTGAAGTCTGCCTAAAATATTGACGGAGAGATCTTTTCTTTGAGTTGGAAACAACAGCAAAATAGTTTCTCAGTAAAAATAAAAAATTGGTACGGAATTTCAAACTTAATACCTTAATTTTAGTATTTATATAAAATATTCGAATTTCAACTTATATATACTGTACTTCTCAATACCTAGTAATGTGTTTTTGCTCTTTGTTTTTTTGTTTTAAAAAATGCCCCTCAAAATGTTTACACTAATATTGCTTTTCAAAACCATAAAAGAATTCGAGAAAAGCTGTCCTATACCATTAACACGGATACAATTAATACCTTAATATTAGTATCAAGATAAATATTAGAATTTTAATTTATATTGTACTTTTTAATACCTAAAGTAAAGTGATTTTGTTTTTAAATTAACACCCTTCAAAAAGGTTTTACCCTAATATTGCCGTTTCAAGACAAAAAAGGAAAGAATTGAGAAACACCCGTCCTATACCATTAACACCTTAATATTAGTATTGAAAGATAAAATATTATAATTTTAATTCAAATAGTACTTTTTAGTACCTAAAGTAAAGGGATTTTGTTTTAAAGAACACATTTCAAAAAGGTTTTACTCTAATAATGCCGTTTCATGACAAAAAAAAAAAAGGAAGGAATTGAGGAAAACTGTCCTATACCATTAACACGGATTGTTCATGGCATGCCACATATATAGAACAGGAGCTCTTGATGAGGCAAATCAGTTTTATGATGATTATCTGAGCAATCATCATCAAGCGGGAGCCGCGTTTGACTGAGCCACTGTGGCTGACCAGCTGGGTTCGTGGAGCTCCTGGTAGTGGTGATGTCGGTAGCTCCAGTACGACGTCACGCGGATTCATTCGTTCAAAAGTCTCTCGTACTTCCACATTGACTAGAGATTAAGAACACAAACTTCAGAAAACTGATTAAGAAATTACTAAATTCCATTGTAACGCTTTTATTTTAGACATCAACTCTGTTTAGCATAGTTTTGTATTATGAATAATTCTTTAATATATTGCATATTATCATTCTAAAATATTCCTTAAAACTTCATTCAATCTGTAAATTGTTTTCCTCGAATACACTATACAATTGATTTCATATAACTAAATTTGCATACCAACCCTTTATACATATTTCAATTGTGTGTTGATATTTTCTATCTTTACATCTAACTAAATTGCATACTAATTCTTGTACATATTTCAAATGATCTTTCTTTCTTTTCTTTCAATGTTTAGTTTACCTTTAAAGTGGAAGTGTCCTTTAGAGGACATAACGCTCTAAGTCGAAATAAATAAATTAAATCTAGTTTTTTGATCATAATGACATCATTAATTAACCCATAGGCTCTAATTAACGTTTAGGGCATTTATTTTTCTCAAATCATGTATTATCATTAACCGTATGCAGTAGCTATATAATTTAACAGGCTAGAATTCCCGCGCATTCATGTTTGTCCATGATCCGTTTTTGGAAGATATACTGAAATCTTTAGGTAATATTTGATACAATTCACACTAGTAAAATACAATAAAATTTCCACACTAGTTTGTTTTTGGTATCGTCGTTTCACTGTTTTTAAAGACTTTCCAAAGACCTTATTTTTTATTTCTTCACTTGGCATTAAATTCACCTTGTTTCTCACCTCAAGAAAGTCTTCAAATTATAAATCACAATAATCATTGTGATAGGAGAGATAATTGGAGTTAAAGCTCAGACACGGCTATGTTTAGAAAGTTTCATGTTTCCAATCTTTTATTTCATATTTATTTATTATTTTGAAAGTTTCTAAATATTCAATTAATCATTCTATTGATATAATGCTTTTCAATTCTGAAGCTATAAATACATAAACCCATGAACAAAACTTGAAGGAATTTTACCATGTAAGTATACATGTATATCGGGATACAGACAATAACTCTGAAATATATATTTAATACACAGTGACCTTTATTGAAGATACGAGATACCCTAGTGTGAACAATATTGTCCTTGTCTCCTTCGAAAAAAAAAAAAACGACAGGCGACATCAAAGACATTCCACTTCCTTAAATTTTGTTCATGAGTGTATATATATAAACTAAACCATATCTAAAATGTAATATAAAAATATAAAATTACGAAATTAGGTCATTAAAAAGACGGATCGTGCAACTGAAAGTTGATGATAAGCTTGCGCCATCTATCGGAATAACATAAATATCGAATAAGGAACATCAGCCCGAAACGCGTACGTAGTATTCTTTATTGATTTGTACACACAACACACACAAAATTCTGAAATTAAAAAACAAATCAACGATTAATTTATATTTATTCCGATAGAAGGTGCAGACCATCAGCAAAACTTTCAGTTTCACGTTCATGAAGATACTTTTTTCTTAATTATCATAACTATGTTAAACTATCATAATCCGTGAGGACACTTTTTCAAAAGTAAAGCGGAGAGGGGATAATTAGCTAATTAAGAAGAGTATCTGTCTAATTAGAAAGAGTATTTGCTAGTGTTGTTTCTGAAAACACGTCCTAATTAGCTTCAAAAACGTAAATAAACAATACCGCCCATGTTTTGGCGCCTTAATTATTCAAACTTTCTATTTTAATATTTAACACTGAAGTAATTTTGAAGCTTTTTTCACAAAATTATTTTGCTAGTTAACGGCCTGTTGGCACGTACATAAATATTATAGTTAATGAGAATAGTTAGGGCCGCTCAAACTTTCATTACTTGATCAAATCTTCCTCAAATTATACCTGCATATGTAAATATATATGTATTTGCATATTTCCCATTAGGTATTTAAACGATATTGTATATATACTTAATTAATTATTAATCACACCACCAATTCTAAATTATAATCTAACTAAATTAAGAAAAAAAAAAACATCTCGTGATCATAAAAATGAAAATCGATGATGGCTTACGCCATCTGTCGGAATAAATATCAATTTATCGAATATTTATTAATTATTCCAAAATATTGGCAAAACCCAACCACATACGGGTTTCAGGATGTTGGCTCTAGTCAATATGATGCAGGTATTAAGGTAATATTCTGAATTGATTAAAAATAAATGATTTGTTGTTATTTATTCCGACAGATGGCGCAAACCATCATCAACTTTCAGTTCAGTATTAGGAAATGCTTTTAATTTATGAGCAGATCCCAGTACAATTTCTTACTTTTTGTACTATTTATGATATTATTAGAATAGTTGGAGTTAGTTTTCGATCATTCAAATCTAAGGACAGTAAAGAAAATGCCCCTGGACTTTGTGAACAAAAAAGAGACAATTTTATTAATTGAAAAACTGATAGAGATAGATCAATATACCGAAATATAAATTTGTCAATTATCCTATAGATACATGTAGACAGAATTTACTAGTCTAATAGCAGAAGATTTCAACTATCTATTCCTTTCGTAAGTTACACGAAACAACCGGATAAAACTTAAAAATTAAGTCATGTATATTAATAATTACAAAAAAAAAAAAATAATAATAATAAAAATAAAAAATACACTTATAGACAAAACTTGAGGAAGTTTTCTATTTTAACCATAAACCACTCATTTGTTTTTATATAACGGCGGGTATTTCATACATGTAAATTTGAACGTTCTTCTCTTTAAAAAATATATTTATATTTATATATATAAACTATATTACGATTCACTAGCGCGCCATCTGTTATGAAAATTAGAAACTATTTTAGACGCCTAAGTTTATTTTTGAAATTAAACAATTTCTACTGCCCTTACTGCTATGGAAATATTAATGGGAGGGCCTGACTCATCAGTAGTGAACCCTCCCAGCGGTTTCGCCAGTAAATCTTACGCGTCTAAAATATTTTCTAATTTTCATATATAAACTATAATAATAATAAAAATATTAAATATATAAGTTAAATATACAACTTCTTTAAGTTTTGTCCATGTGAGCGTAAACTTCAATATTAAAATAATATTAATATTCAAAGTTATATTGAAAATGAGAGAGATAAAAGTAAACTATTATTGATATTTTATTTTTCATTAAAAAAACACCAAGCACACTGCCTTTAAGAAAACTTACTTCTCGTATCTCAGGTGGATGGCAAATTTACAAGTGTTGTCTGCGGGAGTGGGACTCTAGTCTTGTTGAAATATTAACGTTTTAATATAAATATATTTGATCTAAAATCTCACATATTTTACTTATTAAATAAAGTGTGAAATATATAAATATAACAATAGACGAATCTTTTTATAGCAAATAAACTTGGAGAGAGTAGTTTTATCTTCACACACACACACACACACACACACCTTTTTACACTCATAGATAAAACTTGAAGAAGTGGAAAGTCTATTTTGTTCACACTTGGTTATCACGAGTGTTTTCAATAAAGTTCACTGTAATATATTTCAGAGTTATTGTCTGAATTCCAATATACATGATAAAAGGTACAACTTCCTTAAGTTTTGTCCATGAGTATAAATTAATCATATTCATTTGATGCATCTATATCTTTATATAAACTTATTTGTTTTAATATTAATAATATACATTCTCCTATACATATTCTAAAATATAATCAGTTTCTATCTTAATTTTTCCCGAATGTTCCCAATAATTAGAGTACCGCCCATCGCTGAACTTTCATTGGAAGAGAATCGACACAAGATCATATCAACGTTCAGGGCACACAAAGAGATTCAAGATGATTACATTTCTCAGCGTGTAATACAGATACCTGTATACACAGAGTCTAGGTACAAGAAGTGTTCCATTTACAATAAACATAACAAAAAGTGTAAAAGATTCCCGCCAGTTTAACCCCCAATAATTGAAAGATGACCCAGTCCTCCAGGAGTGTCCTGCGAATTCCCTGTAGATCGGCTGCTAATGAATAATTCAGGCGGTCGTTAGATCTTCGACCTTTGAGGGACCTCTGTGGATTACTTCTTATCTCTTTCTTCCGTGTGTTGACCAACAACCTTTGTTACACAATATTCATCATTCTTTAATTAAAAAATACATATTATGATAAATTAGCGCGCCATCTGTTATGAAAATTCTAACTATTATAGACGCGTATGCTTTTTTTTAAATTTTTAATTATTAAAAAAAGAATTATACGCGTCTATAATAGTTTCGAATTTTCAAAAAAGACATATATTTACATAAAATAAATACGTTGTTGTTCCTTGAAAAAGGTTGGCGTTCAGTCAACTGAAATTTTGGTAAATAAATTATCTTTTTGGCCCAAATTTCTCCTTGAAATAAATTTTGAATTTTCGTTGAAAAGAAACTCATGCGGGATAGTATTTCAAATGTCGTTTTACAATCACAAGCAGCATTATATTATATTGTAGAATATGGTGTATTCGACATTCCTCCAGTTATATTTATATATCCATATAGTGTCTGTTCTATACCAATATGTTTATATTTATTTAAAAGTACTCTAATAAGTACACACTTTACAATTTTAATCCTTATTCTAAAAATCCCATTTAGAACTGGTTATCATAATGGAACGTAACCCTATGTGGGATATGAACAAACAAACCGTTGTTTTTCCATTATTTCTAAATAATAACATACGATACCTCTCATATAAAGTTGTGGATTATTTGCTGTATAAGAAATATATATTATATGTCAAATGCATAAACCACCAATATAATGTACTATAATATGTGCCGCAACCAAAATTAAAAGTATATAACATATATTGATATATGTTTGTATTGTGTATAAGAGAGGAAAACATTGGTGCTCAAACCTTTTCATTATATATATTTATATGTTCTGAAAATAGAGCAATCCATATTTAAATCATTAGATAGTAAAAAGGCATATATTGGATTGAATAAAATATTTATTTGCCAATATTTCGGCTGGCTGAACGCCAACCTTTATCAAGGCATTACATTTTTGTATACACAAAATATACATAAATTATAACGCTATGCGGCATTGAGTTTGTGTATACAAAAATGTAATGTCTCGATAAAGGTTGGCGTTCAGCCAGCCGAAATATTGGTAAATAAATCTTTTATTAAATCCAAAATATGCCTTTTTATTATCTAAATATTTATATGTGTGTGTTGTGTGTTCCATTTAACTAAACAGGTTTGATTCTAGAGAAACTACTGGGGACTTTCAAGAACCCTGATGAGCGCAAATATATATATGTCGTATCCGTCGTGGTCGAATGGAAGGGCGCAGCCGTTATGCATGTATGCGTCGAAAAAATAACTTGTTCCACACTCATGAGCGCGCGCGGCGGCCGTAGCGTTCGCCCGCGCGCGCTGGCTCCCACGTTTATTTTGTACAGATTTATAGATGGAATAATTTGTATTCACATTTTAACATTTTAATTATGGCGAAAATAAATTATACATATTGGGCATTAGGCAAATTATGACATATATGTATATGAATGAAAATAAGAATAATATAGATATAATAAACGTTATAAAGCAATAACACGCCATCTAAATATGGGAAATGAAATCATTGAAACATGGATGTTTCTTTAAGACATAAAACAAACTTTTACTATCATTAATGCGATGAGAAAAAATATGTACCTAGTTTACTTGAATACCGTTTCTGAGATTCCACCTTTCAGTGTAGCATATATGAACAGAATCGTCCAATACAGTATTAGAGCTCTAAGAAACGGTCTGATAGATTAAATTAGCGAAACCGCTGGGAGAGTTCATCACTGATGAGTCAAGCCTTCCCAATATTTTTTCATCACAGTAAGGACAGTAGAAGTTTGTTTTATATGTAAAAAAATCATTGATGCTTTGTTAATTTAATTTCTTAAATAATAAACCTTGAATAATAATAAAGTAAAAAATTGTAACAGCGTAACAAAGTATTTTACTAAGGCATTTCTCGTTTCCCCTACATAGACCCGACCTAGAGTCATGGTGGGGGATAAGTGAACTCACACACATAAGGGTAGAAAGTATCAATAGTCTATAAAATCTTCTGTGGAGAGATATAACACATATTTCTGGTCATTTAAAAACTATATTTACCCAGTTTTTTCCTGAACTGGTCGTACATAGGATTGTACAAGTAGACAAGGCTCTCGTCAGTCAATGAATCCCATCTCTGCCCTTCTACAGGATTACATAAGAACGAATAATGTCAAATTTTATTGACAAACATTTTCAGTTTTTTTCTGATCAGTTTTAGCGGGAAGAATGTTGTCCTTGTTTGTTAGTGTACCAATCTCTCACGTCTTCTCATTGGACGGATGTGGCCATGTCTGTATATAAGAGGGGACTAAGGGAATGCGAGGGGGCCCAGAGCGTGGAGAAATGGTGTGGTGACGCTTAAAGTGTTTTTCTACGTGGTTTTTCCGTGTCTGGCTGTTCTCTTCGCATCCCAGTGTCACCCGAGTCCGATCCCTACCAACGCTACAATAAAGATAAGTACTGTGAGTTTCATTTACCTCCTTCTTGTTGTTGGTGTTGTACTCTTGAGTGTACGCTTTTCTGTGTATAAGGTTACATTTACTTTAGGCTCTAGTATATTCCATTTTTATGTGGTAACCCGTAAAAGTTAACTTTTGTCAATAACAATAAACACAGTTTGATATTCAGTATTTAACGACGTTTATTATTATTCGTACTTATGTACTCCTGTAGACAATTGACAATTAAAATAATTTTTTTGACATCTTGTCAATATATGCAAAAGTGTACTCCTGTAAAAGGACAGAGATGTCATAAAGCTTAATATTACATTAATAAATATGAAAAGAAACTCATTTCTAGAAACCATTTTTATTTATTTAAATCTTTGACTTGTTACCTTGATAAACATGTGAGCCTGCTAAATTTACATGGTAATATATAGATTTACCTAATCTCAAGTACATATGATGTATATAGGAATATAGAAGTTTAAAATACGGTTAATATTGTTATAAAGATAAAGAATTCTTCCTGATTTGAAATTAAACGAAAAAACATGGTGAAGGAAGACGAGTTTCCTATGTATCAATAAAGGAAACTCGTCTTCCTTCACCATGTTTTTTTCGTTTAATTGTTATAAAGGTTTTTTAAAACTTCAAAATATTTATAAACCATAAGTTATATATTTCGTTTTAAAAATAGAGCAATTCATACTTAAATCATTAGATAATAAAAAAACATATATTATATTGAATAAAAATATATATTTGCCAATTATATAATAAATATTAACACAATTTAAAGGTCAAACACTATATATTTATTTTTTAAAAAAGGTCAATATTTTATATGTAAAATATATTTTATTAATATTTAAAAATACAAACAAAAACGTACTCAAGTAAATCTACATAATTTATTAGATTTTTTTCATTTAAACATTTTCTTTTCCAATTTGACGACATGAATATCTTCCCCCTACCGAAATGAGGAGGGTAAAAAACATCCCCAGTTTTCGGTAATTAATATACAAGATGTCAGGGATGATAAATGACAACAAAAAATATATTAAAAACGACAAAATGAGCTCTGTATAAAATAGGTTGTACCCTGGTGTAGATTGCCTAGGATGTGCCCATGGTATAACCCATGGTATATTCTATGGTATAGAGGTGATCATATCTGATAGATGGCGCACATGCATCAAGGAGGGATATTGGAGAATTCCATCGGACAAATAATTAATTTGCTGAATCATTAACCAGTAGAAATGTCCTTCAATAAAGATATGGCCTCTATAGTATTCTATCTTACTCTATCTTTCGATCTATAGTATCATATCTTACGAAATATTTTTTGCGCATTCAGTTTTATAATTTAAAAGATTTCATTATCATAATTCTATCTTTATTTTCTTATTCTTTATTTACCATGTCTTCCCTTTATATTTCTTTGAATTCCTTTAATTTCACGTTTTAATCGTAAATTGTAAGAAAGAGACAGTCTGACTAGCACACTTATACCTCTTATGTAAAATAGACTTTTCGTTCAGAAAATTTATTCCCTTTTATCAACGTTTCAAGAAAAATATTCGATCTCTATTATTCGACATTAAAGATCTCAAAAAAAATTGTGAATGTTTTATTTTTCGTTATTTCGCTTAATTTGTCGTTCATATGATAACATCGAAAAATACTTTAAATTGTATTTATAAATTCAATTGCTATCTATCTATAAACTTTATAACAATTAATATTTTGACAATGTGTTTCCTTTCAAATATATCATCGAATATTATCTCTACAGACCTTACTTCAATGCTAAAAGTTATTGAATGAGAGGGTTCACCACTGATGAGCTAAGCCCTCTCATTCAATAACCTTTATCATTTCAGTAAGGTCTGTAGAGATAATATTTGTTGATATATGTGAAAAAGAAACAAATTGCCAAATATAAATTCATACAAACATTAAATATATAAATATAACTAACAAAGAAAATATATAAACATATATATAACACAATAAAATAAATGTGATCGGATTAAATTATTATATTTGACCAAATATGTTTGCACTTTATATTATCAGTATAGGGAGATATTTATAAGCCTGGTTCCCCTGGAGCATTTTCAGTGTATATATTATTCTCTTTATCTTCTATTTACTCATATTGTATACCTCACAATCATCATTTTTATTATCTCAAATAATCTATCAATGTTTTATATAAAATTCTTTTATGTATATAAAATGTTTCACTAGAATTTATACCTTGGAAGAAGCCATCCCCTATTTATAAGAATGTTAAATGTTTAACAATTCTATGAATATTTTGACTTAATTCTTTTTATTTACTCCATATTTGTAGAGCAATAAAACAATATACAAATGTATCCAATTTTATTTATTTCCTTATTGGAATACAAAAGAAAATTAATGCAACAAAATTAACATATTTTAAATATCCCAGCTGGCTGGATGGTTGTAGAAATTATTATTTTATTATTCTGTACATAACCCGGGCTCCTGGAGCGTACGAAAGTCGCCAACTGTCCGGGTTTGTCTTCTGATTTATTGTCTATTTGTTGCAGTTGACATCCAACTGATTAGATGTCGCCAGGCTGTTTTATTTTTGGGGAGGTTCTTCAATGCTTCTTGGTTGAATGTGCTGGTGTTAAGTAGAGTTGCAGTCTGGAATCTCTGAAGACGGTAGGATGGGCAACTGAATAGGAGGTGGTCGACTGTTTGATTTTCTTGGTGACAGTCTTGGCATACGGGGTCGTTGTTTTTGGAAGTTCTGGCGATGTCGGCTTGAACGAAACCATGTCCTGTCAGAATTGTAGAGGTGATGTCGCTATATTTTAGTTTTGGGAGAATTGAGATTAGAAGACTAGGAGATGCAGGGTTGTATAAATGCGAAAAGAATAATATATATAGGCGCAGCTTTCACGTGACGGGACGGCACGATGCGCTGTTCTCCAAAGGCTGGCGCCATCTTCCGTGGAAGAAGAGAACCATTTGATACACAAATAAATTCAAATATCCAAAATATATTTAACATTGGTAAAGAGAAAAAGTGAAAAAACTGTACACTATTGATGTCATAAAATAAACGACATATAAACGATACTTTTATTTTGATCGCGCAACTAAATAGTGCTGATGACTTGCACCATCTCTCTGATTATTCGCAATAGAATTTACGCCAATGGAGGGCGCAAACCATCAGTGAATTTGAGTCATACGATCATAATTAAGATAATAAAATAAACAACATACAAACGATAGTTTTATCTTGATCGCGCAACTGAATAGTGTTGAAGGCTTGCGCTATCTTTTTGAATATTCGGAAAAAAAATACACCGATCGATGGCACAAACCATCAGTAATTTCAAATTATACGTGATCAGAATAGTTTTAATTGTATAAATTTATTAGTGTAGAAATCTATTAATTCTAGTATTTCTTCCCAGTAAAGAAAATACAAGAAAATACTATAAAAATATAAAATATTATTTTTATAATTTTAAAAATTAATAAATAATTTTAAAATCGTTTCAGTTAACATCTAGACTGACAGTGTAGCTTGACTTTTTATCATATTTTACGGGGAGAAATAACTCAAGGGAAAAAAGCCACGTGCAATAAAAAAAAAAAAAACCCACTCCCAATAAACCTATAATTAATTAGACATTCATTAAGCCTTAAAACAAAAAATGTCATAATCGGATTTAGCTCCTCCCAATTAAACCCAATCAGGCAATTAATTAAACCCTTATTTAGGGTTAGCTCAGAAATCTCTCTCCACTCGCCATGATTTCATATCCTTCTTCTTTTGGTGTATTTTGTTGAGAGGAAGCGTCGAATTAACTACAGAGAATATATTTGATTCCTTCTATTAAACATGAGCCAACAACAACGCTCCACCTATATGCATATTTTTTAAAAATCCATAAATAAATATTTAATTTAAAAGGCATATATTACCTATATGTTATAATACCTTGAAAAATTTGGCGTGTTCTGTGTATACAAATATCATAATTACCATGAAATGTGATTAGCTTTTACTTTTTTTTTTACAATTTTCAGACTCCTTGGTAAATCCATGTATGAGAAATTTATTTTCCTAGGATTTACCTAGACCAATCTATGAGCTGAATTGTCGTTTTTAAGTTTTCCTGTATATAGATTTTATTATTACCATTAAATGTGATCAGATTTTACCTTTTAAAAATATTTTTATCTGCAGACTCTGTGGTGAATTCGTGTGTAGAACTATATGTCTTGATAAAGGCTTTGTGTGAGTGTTCATCATTGTCCAAGGCTTCAGTGGGAAAGATAAAAAAAGAGGAGTTTCATATGACTATCATGGTAACAAAGCAGTTTCAGAATCTTCTGAGTGATTCATTGGCCGATATAAGCATTGTGTATTTGTTCTATCAATCAAAATATTTAGCACAGACACCGGATCCAACTCGATAATTGTTCGAGGTCAATACCTAATATTTGTATATAACTATGATGCTAATTTGTTATTTATTTATTTTGTCCTACCGGGAGAATCCTGTATGGCACGTGTGCCTAATAAAGGCTTTTGTTGTTGTTGTTGTATTTGTTCTACGAGTTATACAGTTCAGCAGCAAAGTGGATAATAACGTTTAAAAACAAAAGAGAGGATGACTATATAGAAGACACACACAGTGATTGTCATGTCTCAACACTAAGACTGTATATAGCTGATTATCTATTTACTTATTAATTTTTTACTATTATTTTCTTTTTTATCTTTTCTTAGATTGCTGTGGACGAGTCTATATAAGACGAGATGTCTTATAAAGGTTTATTGTTGTTTATTGTGGATATTGAATACTATAACAACGTTAATTATTTTCACATATTGATAGAAATATTTTCCATTCCTTACTGATATGTGAGGGAAAATGTTAGTGTGGGGATTTCTAAGTTCATCAGTGTTGAATCCTCTCATTGATTTCGCCAGTTTAGTTTCCAGACTGCTTTCCTATTGTATTAAGTTGCTTTATTAATAGATTAGAGTAGGATATCTGGAGATTGAGCAAGCCCAACTGTTGATGGGATTGACCATTGATGACCACGCTCATCTCACCAAATAGACTCTCTTCTTTTAGTAAGATATTTATATTCAGTTTTCATTAATATAAAAACTAGCGCTTTAAACTTTTTTAAAATATAAATTAACCTTTCGAATTGGTGTGATGACTTGAAAAATGTCTCCGGAAATTAATCAGTAGGATGTTGAGACTTAAAATTAAACTTAAAAACCGAGGTATTTTGTGAGGTTGCTAGAGTAAACATAGGTTTGTGGGTTTTAAGTAAATAAATTTGATTTCTTTACTCTTTCTAACGGCTGCCCTGAGGCTACGACAGCCTCTTAAGTGCGTCGAAATCTTGGTTACAGACTCTTTAACTAAGCAAAGTTTGATAGAGTCAGTTTTTCTCTATTCTTATACACTTTCTACTGAATATATTGTCAATAAATATGAAATTCAGATAAAATATAGAGATGTTTTAGAAACCTGTTCATTAAATATCACTGTATCACGCTTTTTCCTGTAGAGCCGCCCTCATGCCCGAAATCTAGCTATTTGTAAAATTGAGAAATATTTTAAGAAACCTATTCCTGGAGTGTTTATAACTTGATATCAGTATATCTGTATAAATGGGAAGATTGGAAGTATGTCGATGCAATCGTTATTTCCACACCTATTGGAACTCTACACCCCATAGCTAGACAATTTGAGAATTAAAATAATTTTATTGAAATCTTGTCAATACATACAAAAGTACACAGTCTGCACTATTTTAAAAAGAATATTATATATATATTTGCATGATACTATGTTCAATAAACATGGAACCATTGCCACCGCTGCAGAGTTTGGTGGAGAATCACCAGCGGGTCTCCAGCGACACCACGTATTTCACGACTAGAGATATAGCATGAGAAGGTTAGAGAATTCAGATCAAACTCAGTAATTTTATATTTCCATTTCTGTACGACGGAGATGACAAATGGAATCATACTTGATGATCCGCCGGTAGATAGAGGATAAGTATCAGGTGTAGATAAGTATCAGGTGTAGATAAGTAGATATTTCACGGCACAATCACCACCTCGTTCATCCATCATTGACTTTGATTCATTCCCACCAACGCCTTGTTAATTTGCGAGGGTCGTGAATTTTTTATTGGCTCGAGGGGAATGTTTATTTTTCGGCGGGAATTTCCCGTCTTTAGATAAATGATGATTGGGTATTGTCCCGATGATGTCATCCTGGAAGCCACGCCCTTCTCTTTTCACCTAAGCTTTTGATTGGCTCGTACTCTTTTTTTTTTTTTAAATTGTGTTGGGGATATTGTTCCCATATATATCGGTATCGCATCCACTACAAAATGTGTAATAGTGGTAATAAAGAATATGCCATAGCATTGGTTTTAGCAATTTCATAAAAAAGCCAACCTATATAGAGAATAGGTATTTATATATAAATGTTACTATGTACTATAAAATAAAACAATTTCTACTGTCCTTACTGCGATGGAAAAATTAAAGGGAGGGCCTGGCTCACTGATGAGCCAGGCCCTCTCTTTAATTTTTCCATCGCAGTAAGGACAGTAGAAATTGTTTTATTTTAAAAAGAATATTACGCCTCTAAAATAGTTTTATAATTTGATAAATGTTACTATGTATATTAATAGTTCTGATTGTTCTGTTCAAAGTGATAGAAAGCTTTAAATTCAATATATCAATAGTGAAAATAACAATGTAGTGGATAAATTCATTCACAAAATACCGAAAGCGCAGTTTCAGTTAAGTGAACAAAGCCCAATTATCACAAATTCGTACAAAAACCAACAACCTGTATACCAAAGTGTCGAGATGTGGTCCTTATCCGTAGAGAGATGTCTACTGGTTTTGGTGCATTTAATATATGTAATGTATTAATAGGTACTTTCATGATGCACGTAGAAAACCTATTCTTCCACATCTTTGCAATGTGGTTAGAATACCTGTTAACTATTATAACGCGATGTATCAGCCCCCCCCCCCCCCCCCATATGTTGTAGGAAATTTAAAATAGTTTTGACAGGTATATTTCCTTTCAAAATGAAACAATTTTTAACTGCCTTCTCCTTAAATTATCATCGCAGTAAGGACAGCAGAACATTGTTTTATTTTGAATTATACACGTCAAAAATAGTTTTAAAATAACTTATAAACTATAGAAACGACTACTATATACGGATTGTAAACAGATATTCGCTTTCTTGGGATTTTTCTCTCTCAAAGTTTCAGCCACTCACTGCCGCCATTTTAAGAGGAAGGAGAATCGTGAGTTGGCGAAACGTTGGGAAAAATATAAATCAATAAACATCAATGTTTAGTTATATTATTTTTATAAACAAACTTCCAGCTATCCAAAAATTGCTTTCTACAACTTTATAATGCTTCTCTGCTTCTCGATAGGGTTTTATGTGATACAGTAGTAAGTTAAAAACCAACTAAATGTTGTAACAACGACATTTCTTCCGGGTAATTTAAGAAATTTGCGTCGAGAGGATCTCTTCAAGATATTAAACCAGCTGTGGGTATAACCTGCCAACAACTCCACGTAATAACCTAACCTAACTATAAATTCAGAGTTAATGAGGGGAAACTGGGTAATTCCACTCCGTGATAAAGACGATTAGATGGAAACGCGCAACTTCATATGGAAAATTACTTTGTTTTTTAAATATTCCCATTTTTATCTAATAACCCCAGCGCTAATGTTTTATAATGTGGAACCTCTCTCTCTCTCTCTCTTTCTCTCTCTCTCTCTCTCTATGTTTTACAAGTGGAGTACTCCTACTTGTACTCGGTGTTTTGTTACTGGGTTAGCTTGTTTTTTTTCAACATGTTTTGTGTTTTATTGTTTTTATTTCTATTTGTTAGTGAAGCCTTTATGTATTCACCATGTTTCATTTCTGTTTTCTTCCTCTTAATTGGTGTTCAGCATATTTTGAAAGTGGATAATCCACGGTGTTTTGTTACTGGGTTAGCTTGTTTTTTTTCAACATGTTTTGTGTTTTATTGTTTTTATTTCTATTTGTTAGTGAAGCCTTTATGTATTCACCATGTTTCATTTCTGTTTTCTTCCTCTTAATTGGTGTTCAGCATATTTTGAAAGTGGATAATCCACGGTGTTTTGTTACTGGGTTAGCTTGTTTTTTTTTCAACATGTTTTGTGTTTTATTGTTTTTATTTCTATTTGTTAGTGAAGCCTTTATGTATTCACCATGTTTCATTTCTGTTTTCTTCCTCTTAATTGGTGTTCAGCATATTTTGAAAGTGGATAATCCACGGTGTTTTGTTACTGGGTTAGCTTGTTTTTTTTCAACATGTTTTGTGTTTTATTGTTTTTATTTCTATTTGTTAGTGAAGCCTTTATGTATTCACCATGTTTCATTTCTGTTTTCTTCCTCTTAATTGGTGTTCAGCATATTTTGAAAGTGGATAATCCACGGTGTTTTGTTACTGGGTTAGCTTGTTTTTTTCAACATGTTTTGTGTTTTATTGTTTTTATTTCTATTTGTTAGTGAAGCCTTTATGTATTCACCATGTTTCATTTCTGTTTTCTTCCTCTTAATTGGTGTTCAGCATATTTTGAAAGTGGATAATCCACGGTGTTTTGTTACTGGGTTAGCTTGTTTTTTTCAACATGTTTTGTGTTTTATTGTTTTTATTTCTATTTGTTAGTGAAGCCTTTATGTATTCACCATGTTTCATTTCTGTTTTCTTCCTCTTAATTGGTGTTCAGCATATTTTGAAAGTGGATAATCCACGGTGTTTTGTTACTGGGTTAGCTTGTTTTTTTCAACATGTTTTGTGTTTTATTGTTTTTATTTCTATTTGTTAGTGAAGCCTTTATGTATTCACCATGTTTCATTTCTGTTTTCTTCCTCTTAATTGGTGTTCAGCATATTTTGAAAGTGGATAATCCACGGTGTTTTGTTACTGGGTTAGCTTGTTTTTTTCAACATGTTTTGTGTTTTATTGTTTTTATTTCTATTTGTTAGTGAAGCCTTTATGTATTCATTTCATTTCTGTTTTCTTCCTCTTAATTGGTGTTCAGCATATTTTGAAAGTGGATAATCCACGGTGTTTTGTTACTGGAATAGCTTGTTTTTTTGTAACATGTTTTGTGGTTTATTGTTTTTATTTCTATTTGTTAGTGAAGCCTTTATGTATTCATTTCATTTCTGTTTTCTTCCTCTTAATTGGTGTTCAGCATATTTTGAAAGTGGATAATCCACGGTGTTTTGTTACTGGAATAGCTTGTTTTTTTGTAACATGTTTTGTGGTTTATTGTTTTTATTTCTATTTGTTAGTGAAGCCTTTATGTATTCATTTCATTTCTGTTTTCTTCCTCTTAATTGGTGTTCAGCATATTTTGAAAGTGGATAATCCACGGTGTTTTGTTACTGGGATAGCTTGTTTTTTTAAACATGTTTTGTGTTTTATTGTTTTTATTTCTATTTTTTAGTGAAGCCTTTATGTATTCACCATGTTTCATTTCTGTTTTCTTCCTCTTAATTGGTGTTCAGCATATTTTGAAAGTGGATAATCCACGGTGTTTTGTTACTGGGATAGCTTGTTTTTTGTAACATGTTTTGTGGTTTATTGTTTTTATTTCTATTTGTTAGTGAAGCCTTTATGTATTCACCATGTTTCATTTCTGTGTTTTTCCTCTTAATTGGTGTTCAGCATCTCTTAAAACTGGATATTCCATAATACATGTTGTATTACTCTTTAATACACTCATGGATAAAACATGAAGAAGTTGTACCTTTTAATATGTATTAACTATATATTTCTTGTGTTGTTCCTTCAAATTGGTTTTTCCACAGGATATCCAACAAGATATCTCCATGTTTATATCAATCATGGCGTTTTGTTACTGGAATTTTAATCCTATTCGGATTATCCATACTCTCTTCGTAAAATTCACATGCACATTCATATTATAAATATTGTTTACGATTTTAAATATATTAAATATTTAGACCTTCTGTGATAATCATTAAAATATTCAACCATCAAGAATTTATATGCTCACATCTATATTCCAAGACCTTACATCCAATAATCTCGACACAATAATCTTTCAAAAATTTCTATACGATCTCTATAAATATATTTCATATGAATTGTTCTCTCTAAAGATTATTTTCTTATGATATTCGATGCATAAAATACACGTTAATAGTTTCTAATAGTCATTTGTAAATGCATCCCTCACAATGTTTCCTATATCCTCTATATAATTGGACTAGATGCAGTCACATCTATAGAATTTCCATCCTACCAATTTCCAATAAATTAGTTGGGAGGTGATATTAACTACAATAAATATTCAAATACTAAACCCCAATGATTTTCTTTGTCAAAGCCATGGCAAAATTTCAGGAGAAAACACATTTCTTCAGGTCAAGGATCGAGATATGGTATAAGCGGGATTGAGCAGATAAAATCAAGATCCAACCAAAACCCTTAGTTTAATAAAAGCGAGATTTCATGTTACTTAGTTTTTAATCTTTACTCTTGATTTTATAGGTGTATTATTTCGTGTTGCCATGTCTCGATGTTTGGACTGGAGAGTGTTTTCCAGAAAGTTTCAATATTCTTAAAGGTTTTTTTAATATCCTCTATATACTTCACGAGAAATTCCATTAAATTATAGATTCTTATCTTCAAGGTTGAGACTTCGAGCCCCTCCATTCACTTATAGATTTTCTCCATCCTTCAATAATCTCTCTCTGCCAAGAAGATAGAGCAAAGAATGAAGATAAACTGGCACATCTCAGTTTCAATAATAGATGTTGAGCAGGGGATGGATTTTCCTTAGGGAGATAATCTGCTCCGTTGATCCCATTAATGCCCTTCCTGCTGTCCATAGGGGGCTCCCTAGAGTCCATGTCTTACTCATGGACTACCCCTGTGATGGGATCAACTATTGACAATTGATTCGCTTGATTGCCCAATCCTCTTTTTTCCGCCCATATCACCACGCTGCTGCATGTTAGGGGAGTCCGGAGGAGCTGAGAGACAACTATAATCCCCATAAACGTCCATAATTGATTTTCTGAAACTAAAATTTTGGAAAACTTCTCAGTCTTTGCAGTTCAACCAATGAAATTTCATCTCGGAATTAAAAGCAAACATATAGTCATTTGCATGATTCTTCATAATACTATAGCTATGGGACTCACAATCATATGGCCATTTCCATAGATAAAACTAATTTATCGTGGTGATGTTGGAGACATATGAGGATGTAGGGAAAACTAAGAGCTAGTGAAGAAACCAAAGAGAATAGAGAAAACCCCTTACAACCTACCAAGGAAATGTTAAATCCATATCTCACAAAATTTCTGCTGTATTGTGTTGATGTACCATAGATTCACCAACACCCTACTATTCAAGTTGTCGTTAAATTTTGACTTATCAAATTTGCTATATTTTTCTCAATAATTCATAGAACATATGAAACGCATCCATGATTTTGCGTGTCTTCCTTGTTCAGAGGGGCCTGCTAATCTCCTTTGCATCGTTCCAATTCTGTCATATGTATTACAGAAGATGTCTCTCTGCACAAATGGACTAGATCAGTCAAACCAATGGCAATCCCAGAGATCTGCAAGTTCACCATGCAGAATAACGGCTGAAAAGTGAGCAGCATCTATCCTTGCACCAGCAATCGACCAGGAATGTTCCACCTGCCTCTCAAGTTATTTAATTAACCAAAGACTCCCTCGGAGAATAATTAAAATTCCACTCCATCCTGTTCTTTAAAGTGTCTGCTAAGTCGAGAAGACCGCCTCCAGCACCGCCATGGCTGGAATACTCCAGCTATTTAATTAAAGACACTTCCGAATCATCCAAGAGGATAAAAGAGGATTTGAACAATGTACCACAAATTGCACAAGCTTCAAACACACTATCTCGAATTTCAAGAGAAAATACAATCTTAAAGTTGTATAGATACATTTTCACCTTTTCCACAATTCATACTTGTTACCAAGGAAACGATTTCATTGTGAGAAGTGTAGCAAAGTGATTGTAGAAACATAAATGATAAATGTTGAACATGTTTATAATTGTTAAAATGGTTCCAGACTTAATCCCGTACCGTTGAGATCCAAATAAGCCGAAATTCTTGACAGCCAAAATCCACTAATAAGAAAAGCACACCTTGAAATTAAAAGTTAACAGAGTTGCATTAGAATTAACAATATTTTCTGCTAGAATTGAATTTCTAGAAAATATATTCTCAACTAGATACGATATCTATTTCAACTTCGACTTTCTGACACTCTAAATGTCTGAATATCGAAAGATCCTGCCGGATATTCAGCAAGGCAGCTTTTGGCATCAGTTTGTTTCTCCAATTTAGGTTCCCAAAAATGGAAGAGATTTTTTCCAACTAAACTGATAGAGAATTATATTAATTACTTAATAATAGAAAAATAGAATAAAATAAACAAGGTACTAACATTAAAAACTATTTCTAAATCTAAATACTACTCTAAGACTATATGGAAAATTTCGACACAACCACAACCTCAAATGACAGGAATTCCTTAAATTCAACTCAAATAAAAATTCACCTTTTATAAAATATCAGTATTGCTTTTTAATAAACACAAAGTCTATTTTCCTATTAAAATTATTCATATGTTCAATTATTAAAAGTCGATGAAATCGTTTTCTAAAAAGCTTATGTAAATATTTATGTGGGAAAAGAAACGACAAGGATATGATAAAGAAGGTGATAAAATGTGTTAATAATAATTATATGGTTAAGATAATGGTTAGAAAAATGGCGTCGTGTCTTTTTTTAGTCCTTCACTGAGGGGGAATTTTTCTTGCGGGAAGGAAGTTTGGACTATCGCCAATGTTTGCGGCCAATATTCTACGAGAGGCCACTTGAAAAATTATTGAAAAAATTCATTGTCAATACTTTTTAAAGTTAATTTTAGCTCGCTGTAGATTTTATTGAGGGGAAACATTTATAATTATTTTTATATGAGAATTTTATATTTATCTATAGTTTTATAAGGAAAGTAGAGTTTTTTTTTTTTTTTTTTCTGAAAGAGCCATTCGCTCAAATATATTATAAGTTCTATATGGAATAAATTTGAAGGAGTGTTATTCATGTGTACTAAAAGTGGCACTTTTCCTTTAAAAACACATTAAAAAGATGCATTCGGTTCATCAGCCCTAAACAAAACGTAATTGCAGTGATAAAGGAACAACTTCCTTAAGTTTTTTCCATGCGTGTATTTTTTAAATTTAGGAATATAGTACTTGATGAATATAAACTACATTTGTATGAGAAGTCGTTTTATTAAAAAAAAAAAAGAAGCAAAACGTTACAAAGTTGCTTATCTTGAAGCACCTTTAGAAGATCCACATTTTTATTGAAATTCAGTTAATATTTTTGATAAGGTATCTTTGTTATAATATAAGAAGTTATAGAAACCAATTTCAGGAATTACATTTCTCTACAACTACCACAGCTAATAATAATCGATGAAATAATAGAAGTATCCAATGAAAGAGACTTATGAAATTTATAATTTCACCATCTCATTCTATAGTGTCTCCCTGTGTTATCCTTCTTCCCAATCCTACAGAATTTTCCTTTGTGTAAATAGATATTTGCATCTTGCAAATATTTATACACCAAGTACATATTTCTCATTGTTTCTCCGCGCTTTTGTTCAAATAAGGCTTGATGATAAATGGAGATTTCATATCTTCGTTAATTCTCTATTGAAATTTTCTTCCTATTCAGATTATATAAGCTTTATTTTCAATATTATACCATCATCCAGCTGCCCCAGAGCTGAGTCTTCGGACAATGCCTGGCTGACGACGGCCATCCTAGAGTTGCATATATAAGTTCTGCAAGTATCTCACCTGTATCTCAACATTGATCCTGTCCTTGTCTGGAAGAGGACTCTCTCAATGTGTTCACATTTTAGCATCAAATTGTAAATAATATCATTAATTTATTTTCTCATTAATTTTTGTAACTATTGACTAAGATAGTGTGTGTCAAAAAAATATTTTGTATTGTCTAAATTGTCCAAAACTATCATTATATATTATAATATGATGCTTTAGCACGCCATCTATTATTAAAATTCGGAACTATTATAGACGTGTATGATTCTTTTTAAAAGAAAACAATTTATACTGCCCTTACTACAATGGAGAAATTAATGGGAAGGCCTGGCTCATCAGTGATGAACCGCTGGGAGGGCTCACCACTGATGAGCCAGGCCCTTCCATTAATTTTTCCATTGCAGTAAAAGGGCAAAAATGGCTTTTTAATTTTAAAAAGAATAATAATACGCGTCTATAATAGTTTCGAATTTTCATATATTATATTAACTAAATTCAACCATATAACACTTGAGAATGGGGATTGATCTAATACCTATATTTTTCTTATGAAACAATGGAATGTTCTGAGACTTTATAAGGAATTTAGATTTTCTTGTAGTTCAAAAATTAAATTTTGTTTACTAATATTAGAATATCGAAAATCCAAATAATCACAGAGTCATATCTTTTTCTCTTTTCTCACATATACACAAACAAACATTTATGTAAATAGATGGAAATATTTGAGAGATTCTACACATCTAGCAGAGTTCACTACTGATGAGCAAGGCACTCACTTTCTTCCATTTATCGATTGCATAAACAGTAATTTGCATCTTACATTTTCTATAAGTACGAGTTGAAAAAGGACAAGGCCCAGAAAAGAAACCACACACAAAATAAAAATATTTATAATAAAAAAAATGTTAGGTTATTTATATAATTCATTTAAACACATTATAACTAGAAATAATCGAATATTTTTACTGCTTAAGTATATTTTCCAAACGAAATATAATTTCTTTTTAAATTAAAACATTTTATTCTATTTTCTAAATGCATAAAAAATGCTTTATTGGAAAAATTAAACGATAAAAAAAGGTTTGAAAATATTCAATAAAATCAAGTATAAAAATTATAGTTTTCTTTAGCAAACGCTATACTTTATAAATAGCCATAATGTGAATTCGCTTTAAAATATATTCTAACGGCTAAAAAACTCCGAGTCCATTGTTGACAGTAAATATGCCCCTAACCGCTTATAAAGATAGGCAAAAAAATATCCCCGTAAAGGTATCGTTTTGGTAGCGAAAAACTTTTATTATTCTTGACTACAGACCCATCAGAGGACATGTCTGCTTAGAATAAAACTCTATAGAAGGAGGCAGGTACCACCAGTCTATGGCCATTCACAAAGGATTCTTCTTTCCTGGACAGATACTCTTAGCTCAATAAAAATAATCTCTTTTTTGTGTGTGGATTTCCCCCCCAATTTTTAGACAGAAATAATAAATCTTTCCTTTCCAGAAAAGTTTTTTTATATATTTTTCTACGACCCAAAACCGGCTCATCACAATTCTGTGAGCGCTCCCATTTGAAGGGAATAGACCCACTGTGCGGCTTATATTTAAGCTATTAAAAATGCGATCCGAAATTGTCACGTCTTCGAATCGTCTGTCTTTTGAATGAAATTTATATTTATTTTATACGGGGTATGTAATGTGAGGAGAATTCTTTGTTTACTACAACCTCATATCAAGTAATATTGAACTTTGATTATTCTTTTTCAAAAAATCTTTTGGACAGCCTATTTATTATTTTACCGTTTTCTTTAGACTAGAATCAGTTTATAGTTGATTTATAGATGTTATATAATATTTATTTATACATTCTTTTTATGTTTTGATTCATGCTTTAAACTGATGTTGATTCGTTTCTTATTTTAACGATGATTTTTACATGTAGCCAATTTATTATACTTATAAAATTTGATATTAATATACTTTTTTATGAGAAATTTAATTTTATTTATTTTTTTTTTTATTTGACATATCGGACGCGATTTACCAGCTTGGGATACTTGCGCCTAAATACATTTTATCGTTTTATATACAATTCAATAAACAAGATTAAAAACAAAATTAAAACTGAAAGGTTGGTTTTCTCAAACAGACAATAAAATCTATAATGAATTTACAAAAATTATTGAACTTTACATAGGTGTATTTGTTATATATAAATTTGCAAATTTCTTCGATGGGAGAAAAATGATCACTTCTGTAGCTGTGAAAGAAATTAAAATTATATTTATTTCAAATATTTCTATTTGATTTTTTAAGAAAAATATTTGCATGAATATATATCTATTATGCTTAAATAAATAAATATCAAAAAAATATCAAAAAGATAAATATAAAATTTTCAAATAATGAATAATTAAAATGTTAAAATCACATTTTAAAATATTAATAAGTTGTATGAAAATTGGGAATATATGAATAAATATTTTATAAATATTTTAAAGAATATATATTTGAAAGACAAACATTTATTAAATGGAGATAGAGAAATATATTTGTAAAAATAAAACATGTCCCTTTTTGAAGATAAATGCAGTTTATAATTGATGGTAGAACAATACATCTCTGTTCTGCCTTTAATATATCTACAAGTTGAAAAAAATGTTGATACTTATTTATTACATCAAACGATACTCACATATATAGATATATTAGATTATATATATATTATATAAATATATATTAGATTATATATATATATATTAAATATATTTCGCTTCTCAAATTATTTCAACCACTTTTTCAAGAAATTGGGTTGGCCAAATATCACGGAGCAAGTTAAATAGAGTTTAGTTTATTTTTACTCCATTAGATGGCGCTCTGCCATCTAAAAAGCACATGTGCTCGTGGTCAGGATATGTCTTCTTTAATTTTAATATATAGGATTGCGAGAGGTTGTATTTTTATTATATAGGATTGTATAAAAATATTTATTTGTTAATATTTCGGTTGGCTAAGCAAGCATATTATCCTCTCTCTAAACACTAAAATAAACACTAAAAAACCATTTGAATCTAAATATGGATGCTGCATTTAATTATTTTGGAGCAAATACAATATTTCATAATATATCAATAGAAATAAAATAGGCTGGATAAATTTATTAGAAGGCAATAAAGCGCTATCTTTATATAAATAATATAAGGAATAAAACATGAAAGTTTCTTTTAAATATAAAACAACTTTCTACTGTTTTTGATCGCATTAAGGATAGTTGAAATTTGTTTGATACACTTTTGTATATTACTTTTAACAATTTAACCATATACTTGATGTATTTGAAGAATCAAAATTTCTGTGAATTATAATTAACCAACCTATTAAAAAGTTATATATAAATACGATTTATAAAATAATATATTTGTATATTTACAATTCTGCAATTTTATTTTTATATAAATTTGTTTGTTTTACCTATATGAGAAAGTTTCTAAAATACACTCCAATATCTGACTAAAATGTTGTTCAATATAGACAAAGAGAAATATGTAAAAACTTTTTAGAAAGTTATATTGGTGTTATTTTTTAAAAACTAATTAATTTTAATTTAATACAGATATTTTAGGTTTGTTAATTAAAAAATCTCAAGACTACATCTGTAATTCTACATTCAAAGGTTTTCAGCTATAACTATTTTAAAAACATGAAATCTAAATAATATTTTTGTTCTAATAAGCTGGACATAAAAATATTATTTTTTGTAGTAATCTCTATTGTGGTATTGTTAAATTCATTCATTTATACCTCTAGAGCTTACTTTGCATACTGTCTAACCATGATCCTGTATCTATAACCATCTTCCAACACTCTATGTCAGCTTGGAACTTCCTGGTCACCTGGTTTAGCTCTGTAACCCGCACTGGTCGTGACTGCAACTTTATTATACTCCACTGATGGGTAGTTACTGTTCTACATCTATTTTAAGAGGGAGATAACTCTTAAGAACTCCCTTAAGAGGAAGAACTCTCAAAACCCACTAGATTTTCACACCTATAGAAGAATTGACAATTTCGAAAGCTTGTGTGGCAATGATATTTTTCAATAAGGAAACTGTTCCCCTTCATTTTTATATTGTTCTATTTTCAGTAGAAATTAAACCTTTTCTTAGTTTCTATATTCTTGTAACAAAATTGAAAACTGAATGAAATTCGTTCAAACGAACCTAAAAGAGAAGGGTGGTATATTCAATGAAAATATCATCACGCCTTGATTTGAAATCTTGTTATTTTAACCAAATATATTAATTTTTATTATTATTAATGTGCGTGTTATTTAAAGGTATAATTCGTCGTGACTGCAAAGAACAGAATCAGATTTTTCCCATTATTTTAAAGATATAATAGTTAATGCATTAACACACACATTCTATATTGAGTTGTAATTGTGTGGCCACAAATATGTTTCATAAATTTATAATCGATTAAAATGTATATGCGGATATGTTACTAAATTAAAAAAATTATATTTTGAAATTTAAAAGTTTCGATTCAATATTATCTTTGAATTTTATTCAAAATTTAAGATGTTGGAAGTTCTGCGTGTGTGTGTAGTTTTCATATTTATAAAATCTATTATTCTAGAAACTGTTTAAAAATTCTTCCGTGAAAAAAACGATAGTGGGTGGCCAAAATATAGGATTAAATCAACGAAGAGTTTACTCAGTTTTACCATGGTTATATACCATGGTTTCCTAGATATCCCATAATCCACATTTATCCACAATAAGCCAAAGACCCAAAAATTTGGAAAAACATCAATCATGACGACTAGGTCTTCAGAAAATTTCAGAGTTGTATATAGCTTGCTCATTTTCAACAAATATTTTGAAATAAATAATAATTTGAAAAACAATTTATTAAACTATATTGTCCACACAGAGAAAAATATTTATAACTATTATGTGCACAAAATTTGAAGAAACAAGTATATTCATATAACGTAAATATTAAAAAATATATTTTTCTCTCACGCAATAAAAATAATAATAAAATAATAATTCGTAGAGAGAGCCGAAAGGGAAAAAAAAACAATAAATAAATATATTTGACCAAGAAGCCGTACTAACCTAGAAAGAAAGGGAAACCTTTTATATTCTTCTGGCCAAGATGAACACCAATAATTGTAATAAGTCTCCGAAAGAGGTTGATGAAGTAAATAAAAAAAATACAATGGCAGCAATTAAAAACCAAAAGAAAGCTTTACGTCGATGGAGAGGGGGGAAGGAACGTCTGTTCGAAAATTGAATCAGCATCGTCTGCGATGTAAACCCATCTGTACCGGGCCGCTAGGGAACTTACATCTACTCTGGTCTTTCTACCAATTTCCCGCTTCTCTCATATTTATTTTCTTGATGCAAAAATGGTATTGGCTCCCAGTGGGAGATTCTCTTCCACCTCCTCTTATTTTTATATATTTTTTACAAAAAACTGCATCTTCAATCAATTTCTGTGGTGCTATTTGGTGTACGCTCTATAAGTCTATTTTCGGAAATACACTTTGTGATGGATACAGGGAAATTTTAAAAATACTTTTGGTATATACCTGACTAGATTTTTATACTCTTTCATTAAACGGTAAATACATACATCGTAAATATAAAAGGCACACATATCTTTAGTGAATTATATATTCCAATATATAATATTTAAAAGGCACAATTATATATCTGGTATTCTTAGCGGAAAGCTTAATGTTCGAAGCTACCAAAGCTTTGACCCGGACTAATAGCTTGAAAGGAGGGCATAAATAGATTAATAACACAGGTCTACAAAACTCAAAGTAGTTGTACCTTATAGCATATATATATCGGGATTCAGAAAAAAAACTCTGAGAGATATTTGATGCACAGTGATAAATATCCCTGTGCATCAAATATCTCTCAGAGTTTTTTTTCTGAATCCCGATATATATATGCTATAAGGTACAACTACTTTGAGTTTTGTAGACCTGTGTAATATTAAGCTTATAAAAATGTTAAAATGTATTTTCTATGATACTACTTAATATACCGATGAGAGTTGTAAGGGCTATCTATTAAAAAACAAGTCAACATTTACTTTGCAAGCAATATCTTATATAGAAATCTAGATTCGAGACTCATCAATAGGCCTCTTTCTCTATTACCAGGTGAACAAACGGACACAGTATGTAAATATAAAAACTAACATATCGGATATGCATTAAATTATGCAAATAGATACAAACACACTTTAAGAATGTATTAGACTTTAAGGACCCTCAAACCTTATGTCTTCCTCGTGCAGAACTTACCTTAGGTTTGCCCTGATATAAACAGATGTTTCAATATAGTCGCTCGTCTCTTAACTAATTAATCATTCTTTAATTATCAACATTAATATTTTCATCGTTAGCTTCTAGTATTATCATAGCGTTCATCGTGTAATCCTTGTGTCATAACAATAATATATAGCATTTTTATTAACTAAATAATATTTAACTTGCAAATAACATATTTATCAAGCATTCTTCAAAAAGAACGAGCTTTCGACTCAAGGTTTTTCAACATAACTTTACATATATTATGTATCCAAATTTCACTGATAGAGAGACCCGTTGTAAATAATTGGCTCTCTCTATTATTCTAAATATTTATTTTGTATTTAACCTTATATAACCTTATATGGACTTTGGAATAAAGTAACTCAATCTCTCTCTCTCGCAGTCCACCGGTGGCGGAGTCTTTCCAGCGGTGGGCACCACCAATGAAGACCTTGTATATATTTATATATATATGTATATTTATCAATTATTTTTATCAATTTATATATATTTATTCATATATATATCAATTATATAATCATATTTATTCATATTTATTCAATTCTGTATTTAAACTTATATAATCTTATATAAACATTGGAATAAAGTAGTTTCAATCTCACAATCTCTCTCAATTGCGTTCGTTTTTTTTTTAAAGTCCATAAACATTGTTAAATACTTGTCGCAAATGTATTCTTTAAATATTAATATATAAATACGCTGGAAATATCTTTATATACGGGGCTGATAACTAGAAAGGATGATTTTTGAGCCCCAAAAGGTAAGTATAAATACGCTATACAAGCGTACATCGTTATAAATGTGGTTTATCAATAATATATATCAAGTATTAATCAAACCCATGCCATTTTATCAATGAAAACAGTTTCTCAAACCTCTATAGAAAATGGTGAAAGATAACAATATTTATCCTATCTATACAAAGACAGAATGGTATACAAGAAAACGAATAATAAGCATTACTTAAACAAACTGATCAACTCAATATAAAAATAACGCAGTGTATAAATTGGAATACTAAACAAATAACACACAAAATAGACTACATTTATTATTCAATAATAAAACTTACCTGTCCATTCACCTACAGAAAGAGATAGAAAAAAAGGTCAATCAAACCAAGGGAGACAAACAGAAGGAAGTCCCCACGTATGGATCTAAACTTTGTAGTTTAATTTCATTTCAAATTGCTCTATTGGATTTCCCCCTTTTCACCGCAGCAAAAAGAAAGAATTATTCCCAATTTAAAACTCTATTGATTTTTTATTTATTATTATACGACAGACCTTATTTAAAAGTAGAAGAACTAATATTGTGTAACAACACGGCGACTTATCGCGGTACGAAGGAGAAATTGAATTTGGAAGAAATGATTAGGTGAAATTTTCCTTTGGGAAATGTACAGGGGGAGTTCAACCCGGTGTCTGGAAATTTCATTTTAATATATTTGTTTTTGTTTTTTTTATTGAATATAACTTTGTTTTTTTAATATCTTTTTTTTTTTCAAGGGGGATTGTTACAATGTGTGTTCCTCAATTATAGGTTAAAGAAATTTTAAAAAGATTTTATTTTAAATATGAAAAATCCATATACTATTAATTTTTATTTTTGGTTAATATGATGGGATGAAAAAGAAGCCAATGATTTATTGATATTTATTCCGATAGATGGTATAATCTATCAGCAATGTTAAGCTGTAAGATATCAGAAGATGCCTTTTTTACTACTATTAAATTTGGAATGTAATTTTGTACATTGCATTTAAACAAGTATAAGATTAAAATAAAAACATAAATCCTCCAGGGAAAAGATTCTTTTAAAAATATTTTTATTAAAAAATATCTCGAGCTTTCGGGAAAGTAAGCCCTTCTACGGGAGAAACTATTTTACATCCTTAATACGCCACAATAAAATAATATTTAAACTTAAATACAGTCCTTTAGTTGTTTACATTTGTTTTGAGGCATAATCAACGCGGGCTTCTATTGCGCGTGATTCACTTGGAGGTTATGGGGTGGGCTCAGGAAATATAATGTTATAAACTTCCGGGATATCTATTCTTCTGTTAATACTATTGTGCTTTCTGGATATGATGGATTCTATTATTAGTCTCTGTAGTCTATTGGGGATGTTGGAGTAATGGGTCTTTGGTTCTGATAGGGAGAAGGAATGGCCTGTTTCTCTTATATGTTGGTATACTAAAGATCTACTGTCTTGGTTGTCGATATTTCGTTTATGTTCTGATATTCTTATATTTAAATGTCTGCCAGTTTCGCCAACATATTTGGTTTTGCATTCGTTGCATTCTATGGAATATATGGCATTCTTAATATTGGAAGGATAATCAACGGTATTGTTCTTTGTTATGGGGTTTCTTAGTAACGAATTTAAATTAGGTGAGTTGCTGAAAAATGTTTTGATCCCAAATTTCTTCAGATAACAAAGAACAATACCGTTGATTATCCTTCCAATATTAAGAATGCCATATATTCCATAGAATGCAACGAATGCAAAACCAAATATGTTGGCGAAACTGGCAGACATTTAAATATAAGAATATCAGAACATAAACGAAATATCGACAACCAAGACAGTAGATCTTTAGTATACCAACATATAAGAGAAACAGGCCATTCCTTCTCCCTATCAGAACCAAAGACCCATTACTCCAACATCCCCAATAGACTACAGAGACTAATAATAGAATCCATCATATCCAGAAAGCACAATAGTATTAACAGAAGAATAGATATCCCGGAAGTTTATAACATTATATTTCCTGAGCCCACCCCATAACCTCCAAGTGAATCACGCGCAATAGAAGCCCGCGTTGATTATGCCTCAAAACAAATGTAAACAACTAAAGGACTGTATTTAAGTTTAAATATTATTTTATTGTGGCGTATTAAGGATGTAAAATAGTTTCTCCCGTAGAAGGGCTTACTTTCCCGAAAGCTCGAGATATTTTTTAATAAAAATATTTTTAAAAGAATCTTTTCCCTGGAGGATTTATGTTTTTATTTTAATATTGATTCAAGGGATTATTTTTATCGAAGTATAAGATTACAATAGGATATTAATATTTATTATAACAATGGTTTACAAACACTTCAGTGGCATCAACACAAAGATTAATTTACCAACAATAACCGATTCCATAGAAAAGGACAGAAATACCTTTATAATACCAATTTATAAATCTAATTTTCTGATTATTATAACAATTAGCCTTCAAACAGTCCACTAACGTCCGCGCGTGCACACGTCAATATTTCTTTTTTACATATTTTCATTGTTCCCCTTCGTCGTATATTTATATGTGCGGAGAACATTATTCGAAATCTTGCTTGTAGCTGGCGATATTCCGTTCAATGACAAGTTCGCATTTACGACGGAATCAATGTATATGATAAACACGGCACACTAATTTAAAAGAAACTGAATCCAATATTTGTATAGAGCCTATAGATGCTAGATTACAGAGCAGGTCAATAGATGTTACATAGTTTTAGGTGTTATCTAACGGGAGAGGTATATATATATTGCTTATCCCTAGTACATGTAGCACAGGTCATGATAATCATGGTGGGTAGAAGTAGTCGACTGATTTTTACTGTAAGTGCACCACATGTCTACACATGTGAAAAGCAGTTCGACTTTGCACTTACAAATGTGCCAGAGCCCCGTCAAGGTATATACACACCCATATATATTTATATATATACCCATATAAAAATGGACTTTTCCTTTTGAAAATTATGTTCCTCAATATGTATAAAAAATGGGTAAAAGAAAAGAAATAGGCAGTTTCACATGTCTTTAAACGTAACCAGTCAAATATTTACAAAATGTTTCTCTAAATGATTGACAATTTAAGGCTTTGTTCATTTGTACTACCAGCTCTACAGTTCAGCTGAGAATTTAAGGAAAAACGTTATAAATGGAGGAAAGAAATAACTAGAAAAGGTTGTTATGTCTTTCCACCAGGAATGATTACCTTCCTCTTTATTTATTGATAATTTCTGACCATTGTTTGTGCTCTTTTCTCTCTCTTGGACGACTCTCTATATATATTATGTTTTAATTAAGTACTTGTGTTAATTGTATATATGCTCTAAATTGGAACACGTTACCATTGTAGTTAAATGCAAGAGCAACACTAAACCTAAAGAACAAGTTTAAAATAAAAGAGAATAGGTGAATTTTTAATAATCAACTAAATAGATTGTTACATTTATTTCAAATGTACAAAATAGAATAAAATATTACAGAATACTTCAAGTAATTTGTATATCGATAATTTTCAAAAGTAAATAATGATACAAAAAATAATACCAAATTATAATCTAACAATATTTCTTGTAAAAGGGGAGAAAATGTGTCACAACTAAATGGCAATAAATTTCTATACTTTAATCTCTCTCTACAGCAAAACAACAAAAAAAGCATTAATAAATTATTATATTTATAATAAAGCTTTTACTAAATAAAAACTATCGGTCTTCAGAATATAAAAAAATCTTTTCTTGTTGTTTTTTTTTTCTTTTACGTCGTCTAGAAGAAGTAAAATGTCAAGCGACAATATCGTTGATACATTACTGGCCCAGGTAGATTAAAGAGAGATATAGCGAACGTTTATTATTTATTCAAAAATATCATCCATTTTTTAAAGATATGGCGCAGAAATACCGAGAGTAAATGTTACCTTTTTTAATTATTAAACTGATAATTATCACAATATTTGCATATGTACGCTTTTTATATCAGAAAAAAAAATATTCAAACGACTCCTTTTCTTTTATAAATATATATTTATTTTTTAAAAATTTGATTTATAAATTAATTAGTTAGAATTCACAAACAATGCTGAAAATATTTAAATATTTAACATATATCTACTAATTCTCTCTCTATATATAACTCTAACATTAATTTGGAGAATATTTAAATTATCGTCTGCTCATTAATTATACATTAGATTATTTTCTTTTGATATATATATATCTCTATTATGTGAAATAAAAATAATTAGATTTTCTTAATATAAATATATCTAAACATTAAAATATATTTAATTTATATTTCTAATTTTTTTATATTAATGTTTTTTTTTTCAGCTTTAAATATATATATTTTAATGAAAATTAGCTCAAAAGAGAGTTATCATTTGCTTTAATATAAAATTTGAAATGTTCTTCTGCTCTATAATATATATATATATTAATCAAAAAAAAAATAAAATTTATCTCAAGATTTAGTTTAATAAATATAAAATCTATTTATTTATATATAACGATTAAAAAAGACAATCCTATATGAAGGTTATATATATATATATATATATATATAAGATATCCGTGGAATACATGAAAAACAACAATAAATAAAAATAAGAATGGTTTCATTAATTAAGATAATTTCTTCGTATAATTGAAGGAAGAAAAGAGCAATACATTAATTAGAGCCGGAATCTTGACAAGTGAAGTTTTTGTGGTGGGATTCAATCAGCAGACAAACAATGGGAGTCGCAAATTGAACGTTCGTCTGATAGAATTGGCGGTCTTAATCTACCATCTTGTGTGTGTGTCTTGTTTTAAACAAAAATGTCATTTATCTGTAGCTATATATATTCTAGCTTGATAGGATCGGATTATTATTCTTTTAATTTAATAAAAACCTTTTTTATTCTGATAGAAGAATTGTATATAGAGAGAGACAAAATAAATATAAAACAAATCAATAATTTATTCATTGTGTGTATTTATTCTCAAATATTTTTTTTGAAATTATTTTTCTATATCTTCCATCGAAATATTTATTCTGTATTTATATTTATATAACGAACGATTTTATGATGTTATAATAATCAAATATATGGTTTTTTTGAAGATTTTATCCAACTGTTATTTCCTTTTCTTGTTCTGACCATTTTTAAAGTACAGTATGCAAAATAATATATTAAATCAATGAAATAAGAATATTTGTTCGTGTAATTGAATCTTGATAAATCCCGACTGTTGTCTATGTTGGAAATATCAACGTTATTTTCTGTAGTTATTGGAATTGTTTAATAATCATTAAGCATGTATGTGTTTCGAGCTGTAGGCCCTCGTCAGTGTGGTACAGGCTGTACGTTGATGACTTACCAAGAGAGTTTCCCAGTTTCTTATTATCATCATAAAAGGGACATAGTACTAGGAGAGGTGTACGTATTAAATTAGGCAAAGAACGTTGGTTAAGACCGTAACCACTCTTCTCCTCTGAAGATGGATTATCATATAGTCTGTGTCTCGCTTCATACTCTGATAGTTAAACTTCATCATTTTCTTTTATAATCTGAAAACTTTTTAATATCATAATCCCTTCAGTAAAATTATAGATAAAGGCAATTTTTTAGGGAAGAGTTTCTTTTTTAACCACGAAAAAAAAACAAGATTTCGGGCGTATCAGCCCTTGGACAAGTACAATTACGATACTAAAACTTAGAAATTAAACAAATATAATATATAGACATACAAAGAAGTAGGAAGTATGATAGTAGGTTATGCAAATATTAATTAGCACAATACATCAAAATGTTAATTAATATTTGCATATATCCATCTCTCATATTTCCTACTTCTCTGTATGTAAATATATGGATTTGTTGAATTTACAAGTTTCAGTAACGTAGATATATGCCTGTAGATGGGCTGTTTCAGCCGAAAGCTTGCTTTGTCGTGGTGTAAAATAAATTCTTTCTTCGGTGAATTGTCTTTTGTTTATAATTTTCTTTATGTTCATCCTATGTTGTCTGGACTGCAATCGCTGAAATCTACTCATTCCTCAAGTGACGCTTAGGTCTTTCAAAACTTCTACGGATTTCTCTGATTAGTTTTAAAGATAATCATAGCTCAGTATTTTACCTTTTTTAAACTTTAAAACTTGTATATATGCTTTATTCATTTGGGCTTATTATAAAGATAAGGTTCTAAGAGAAAGAAAAAGAGAGAAAGAGAAAAGAATAGAGAGTTGGTTTTTAAGTAGCGTAAATAATATCTAACCTTAATGTTTGTTATAATGTAAACAACACCGTTACGGTGAGAAACAGCTGCATCCTATTTCACAGATAAAATTCCTAGAGAGCGCACGCTAAGTCCTCATTTAAAACAGTTCATTTTTATTTGCTAGGAACACTCCACTCTCTCTATATAAATAAACATATATGCATATGTATTAATTTTTAATTTGTAAACTTGTAAAAAAAATTAATGTAGCTTCATAATTTTTTAAGATGATCTTTTAATCCGTTCTATATGTAATTAATACATCCTAGCGCGACTTAAATTTAATAATTATTTTTGGCGACACACACACACATCTCTTTAAATTATTATTTTTTGTCATTTTAACCCTCCAAAAACTAGGGATGGGTTGATATTAGGTACATTAGAAAGAGAGAAGGCAAAAAACATATTAAACTTACGATATACCCTATTGTGATAATTAGAGTTATCCTATGGGGTTATGTATCTCACCCATGATGACCAAACAGGTATTTGGTACTTTGGATGTTTAAAGCTGACTGTAGTTTACACGTGGAGAGAAATATGATGGTATTATTGAATAAGAATTCTATCTCTTTTAAACAACCTGTGTATGGAAATATGATAAATGGATATAGTAAATTGTTTCCTCCTTAGATTAATTGCAAGTCCAATTATTAAATAAAAATAAACTGTGATAGAATGCCTTGTGAGTATAAAGTAAAATACAGTAGACATGAGATGAGAGGACACTCACGCTAGAGGACATCTCTCTACAAAGGACAGTTTTCATCAACTCCCCAAATTACCATTCTTACTATTTAGCTCTCTCTTCTCTCCGGTAAGAGGACACTTTTTCTAAAAGACACTTTCACTTTGCAACTATTTGTTGTTCTTTAGAAAAGTTTCTATATTATATAAGACTAAACTTGTACAAGATCGCTGGGAGGTTCACTTCTGATGAGCCAGAATCCTCAAATATTTTTAAATATTTTCAGTGAACGTGTAGAAGTGGGTTTAGCGGAAAATAAAATCATTATATCTGAAAATGTTGACATTTTAAACCAATAGATGGCACTGTGTAGTATATTTAAATAAAACAAAGAGGGAGATGTGTGATGTATTTACAATACAACCATTCACAAACCTTTCTTCTTTCTGAGTACCAAGGCCCTTATTAATGGTAAGTAATCTAAATTGATGTATGTACGCTAATGAACATCCATGGTACTATATATATATTTCCTATCTAGTTCTCTTCAACTCATAGGTTGGTGGTTCGTAGTATTCTCCTGTCCTTTTAAAGCGTCCTTTCTATGGCTAGACTCTTGATGGCATTGTAGGATCCTATCCCGAATTCACAAATGGTCCATGAATACCATTCTTGGCCTTCTTCCTCTTCCCTGTCTTCATTCTACACATCCCTCTAGTAATAACTTTATACACTCCGAGGTTCGTACAATAGTCCAAAACTGCTGTTTGTTATCCTCCCAATCGCGTTTCCACAAGGCCATATCTCTCCCTGATCATTTGAAAGATATCTTCACTCCGTTATCTTACGGTGTTTTTCACATCTGGCACCATCACTACATTTCAAGTTCATGGTGGCACCATCACTACATTTCAAGTTCATGGTGGCACCATCACTACATTTCAAGTTCATAGTGGCACCATCACTACACTTCAAATGAAGCTCTGATAAAAAAAAAAACTTTGTTTCAAACGAAATGGGTTTTGATGTTAAACAACCAGTTTTTTTATCTTGTTGAAAGACATTTCCCTTGGGTTATTCTTGATTTTACGTCTCGTTTACCTTTCCTATTCCATGTGATTACACTACCAAGGTACGTGAATTATGTAACAAAAGTTATTTTTTGTCTTCTAAGTAAAGATTTCGTATATATATATTTTGTGATGAGTTAAATAGAATCCAAAATAGTAAATATTTAAAGATTAAATTGTAGAGTATTCCTTTCCCCCCCCCCCCCCCCCCCAAGTATAGCATAGAACAAACGCCCATATCAATTAAGCCGTTACAAATTAAGAGGACATGTTCTGGGAGGAGGGAGAATCTCGCTTCCTTAATTTAATTAACGTCAAGTTCCAATTAGATTTCACCAATTATTCCTTGATTAAAATATTGGCTGTTTGCTATCAAATGGTTCGCAGAACATTGCAGTCGCTATAATGAGGGCGTTACTGAAGTAACATTGAATTCTACCGGTGTGACACACATGAACCTATATGGGACAAATCTCTTATAACCGAGAGGTTGAAAATGTGACATTAAAACGCCACATTCTGATAGAACAAGAATATATTCAACAAGAGCTAGTATTTCCTATATTTACACGAGAAATGGTGGAGAAATGGTTATAAACCGTTGATTATCCACAGCAACGACACGGGATCGAATCCCAGATTAGGCACTTTTTTTTTTTTTGAAAAAAGAAAATGCTTCAATGGCGCCCGGCTCTTTCATAAGTTCAACTCCAAATATAAGTAGAAGTACACAAATTGGGCCTTGAGTTCCAACGGGAGCTCGCGAAAGATATTAGCCAGACTTCTGATCTCTGATGATCCCCTATTTTTGAAACCTTGGGTGCCTTGGAGCTCTAGGTGTGTTTGGTGCTGCCTTGGTTCCCTCGCAAGCGGCGCGCTGTTACCAGATGCAGCGGGCTGTTTGCATGTGTCGTCCAGATGTCAATTGTGCCTTAAAATGCTTCCAGACTAGCATGTAGAAGGCGGATTAATTGATACTACACAAATTGGGCCTTGACACACTGATATGTACATAAGTCAAACTGCTCTCTACCTGTGTAGACATGTGGTGTGCTTACAGTAAAGCGGTAGCTTACTACTCACCATGATTATTATGGCGTACTTGGGAATAAGTACCACCATTACACGAGGAATAATGAAAATTTCATTGAATGTTCCCTCCATGGAAATATATTTTAAATTAAATTTTAAAATGAGTCTCTATGGTGTAGTTAAAACTTCATCTAGATCATCGGGTATTATGATCTTTTACCATCTAAAGATATAACAATCCAATTAGTTCTACACTTTTGTCTCCACGTATCATTCCAGCAATTATAAAGTGGGCTAAATATAGATAGTCATCACTATATTTCTTAATTGGTAATATGCCGATTTTACTTATTAACATAATTAAAATCAATGGCATAAAAGGTTTGTAAAACTCTAAAATAAAATTCCACGAAATGTCTTTCTTTATGTATCATTGTATATAATATAGCGTAGGATGAGCGGGATAACTTCTACTTTGTGAGGTAAAATTATAAAATTTCAGCGCAATAGTTTTAGTATAGCTACGTATATTCCATAATAAATAAAGATACGTATTGTATGAAATTTTGCTCTCTCTCTCTTCTTAATGTAACTTATATATATATGTTTATGTATATGTATAATAACGAAGCAAGAGCTAAGAAATTAGCGCAAGAAAAGACCTAGCGCAACAAATGAAAAAAGAGCAAAATGATTGAGAGAAAAAAGACCAATAGACAAGGTAAGAGACTAGAAAACAAGGACTAATGTATAAGTACAATTAAGATAATCGTAAAGCCTAAAAATCAGGAAACAGCGCGAGGGAAAACAAAGCACAGATAAAACGAGAAAGGAAAACTAAGACCAACAAACGAAACAGGTAAAGAAGCCAAAAAGAGCATATAACAAAGAGATCAGGAGAAGAAACAACAAATGAGACAATTAATTAGATCGAGAAGTAGCAGAAGAAAAAAACAGGCGATTAGTAAAAGATTAAAGAACTAAGACCAGTAAAATATCAAATAGAGAGACCAGAGAGCCAAAATACAAATATACCATGGTATAGATCAAGGAATAGCATATGAAAGAATCAAGAAACTGACTAAAAGAAAAATAGACAAATGAACTAGAGTCAAAAAAAGGCACTTGAAGAAACTGAAGAATTTACCAACCAGTAGAGAGATCGGGAAGCAGTACGAGGACCAACAGACAAAAGGAGAAGCAGAGAACTAGAACCAACGAAAAAGATAAATATTTATAGAAGATTAGAGAATTTACAGTAATGGGATCAGGAAGAAAGACCAAGCAACAAACAAACGGAGCAAAGATATTGGAGAACTAGAACCACACAACAAACAATAAACTTCCAAACTATTAAATAATGTATTAGCTTTATTGGAATAAAAGGACACAGTACAGAGACTAAGCAACTATCAAAAAGGGAGACCTGAGAGGTAGAGGCCTAACAAACATGACTACAATACTATAGAAATTACAAGCCAAAAAATAGATCAGGAAATGGTACAAGAACCAACTGATAGAAGATATCAGAAAATTAGAGCCAAAACAACAAGGATGTTAAAAAATGAGAGAATGTTCCAGCCAATGGACAAATCTACGAAGCAATATGAAAACTAGAAAACAGAAGGATAATAGAGAACTAAAAGCAATAGAAACACAAGACACTTATATAGAGAGAACAAAAAGTGTACACAAAAAGTTAAGAAATCGGGAAGCAGTACAAGGACCAAACAACAAAAGGAAGTAACAAGCCATTTAAATAGATGAGAGGATCTACCGGACAAGTGAAGATATCAGAGTGAAGGTAATACGAGGATCAAACAATTAACCAAATAAGTAGGGTCAACAAACAACAAGCCACTTGAGAGAGAATCTACCAGCAAGGAAACACTACAACAAACAAAAGGAGCAGAGCAGATCAATGGACAGTACACTCGGGGCGGGGCCGGAGATAAGAGCTTCTAAGTACAATAATTAGTGTTCGGCGCTGTCATCATTTTTGCTAATTGCGTTCATTTGCGTGAAAAATGAAGCGACGCTATCACGTCATTATCATCAGAGCGATTGTCGCGGGGATTAATGCATGTTGCCAGATTCATTTATCCCATTTTTGTGTCGATCTTCCCCTAAACTAATTCTGGAGGACAACAACATGATTAAGGCCTCCATTGACAACTTATCTTCACACCGCCCTATCTCCAAATTGTATTCCGCGGACCTAATTTATAGCTATGTGATGGACTTCTCCAGTTAATTATTTACGAGGTCCCAAGGACTTTTATTGGACCTAACATGATCTATGGACTGGAGTGTAGTAACTCCCTCAATACTATTATCTATAATGGTATTAGGGCCCGGTTACTAATAATGAATAATGAATGCGTATAACCTCTTATCATTTTTGGCTTAGGTAGAAAAATGAAGTTGATTTTTTTGTTAGTCACTATGAGAGTGTATTTTATTAAACTAGTTATCTTTCATAATAAGCGTGTCGTGTTTTAAATGAAGACAAAATGTTTTATCTATTCTCTTTCTTGATTTTCTACTCTCTCTTTTAATGATTCCTTGAGAATAAAGACTCCACATTGACGAATAAACCGGCATCGCCTGATATTTTCCCGAATAAAAGTTTAACCAACCCCAACATCGTTTTAAACAACCGACTATTATATAAGCATCATTATTTTTATTGGTTTTATAATAATTTATCCCCTCAACACTAATAACAGTATCAAAAATAATTATGATTGCTATTTTACAAAAGAAGAATAGCATTAAGAATGTTTTGTGATGAGTTATATATAAGAGATACAGGCAAGATCACGGTTCAAATTTGATAGAAATTTATACACCCAAAATGTGTAACGTCCACACTTTCGAAGGACATATCGCGACACTCACATATAACTATCAGAATTACAAAGCGTGTCTATAAAAGTTTAAAATCTATATATTTATTTGTAATGATTGTTATTTAACAAAATATATTTTTCCCGCGTGCATTATTCTAAATCTGCAAGTCATGTTCATAAAGATACTTCTATTGTGAAAATCTTAAAACTTTCATAAGATACACTTCAGTTTTGAAGAGTTTACGAATATTGTTTTTTCTTTAAGTCAGCCACAAACGCCCCTAGTCAAAACCACCAATTCAGATAGAAATTATTTTCCAGCAGTGAAGTGTCACCTCTATTCACAGTAATTTTAGGTGTAAGTGACATTCCATGGCGTGGGTAAATTTTAACTATAGGTCGCAACAAACATTCCAAAAATATACCTCAATATAGAATCGACATGTTTCTCTCATCAAAATCTTAAGACGTGTAGCTGTGGACTCTCTTGATTGAACTTTATAACGGTGATTTGAATACGGTGAAACATTTGAACCGTAGGTTGATGTCATATACACACACGCCTTTTATTTGGGCCATACATTCCTTCCACAGAATTTACCTTGGCTGGGCACAACAAAATAGAAACGAGAATTAAATAAGAAGATCAAATGAACATAATAAAAAGTTTCCAATTTAGTAGCTTTAAAAAATTGTATCCTTCATTGTAAAAAAAGTGTTCCCATAAACTTAGATAAGAGAGTATTGAGTCAGGAATTTCAAGTTTACAATACTGAAAAAAAAAACTTTTCCATTCCTCTATGAAGGCGGTTACATTTTGAACATGTATCAAAATATCCAAAGTTCAATCAAATGTCATGTACTATCAACGTGTTGGATACAAAGTTGATATTTGGGGAGTAGTGTCAAGGGAATGCCCTGACCCACTTTACCTAACTACGGACAAGTTTTTGTCAGGGTAATTGTCACCCCGACCCGGTTGTCTGGAGAACTTATTTATGTCACTTGTGTCGCAATACAGACGTGGATAACTTCACTGTCCTCTCCCTTATACTCCATAATGTCACAGCGCTAAGTCAGGAGTTGAGCAACAATCCAATGTTGTGGCGTTATGACAGACTAATGTTTAGAACAAGAGTTCTAGATTCTGTCCCATAAATAGAAAGTGATCTGTAGAGAATTTCTAGATATTGTAGTAAGAACGCTATAAAAGTAAAATTCAGAGACGAATTGCAAGATGATTTTTCTTATTGTAGAAACGTTCCCAGCGCGTTAAGCTCTTCATCGATCCTAGTGTAGCCGTCAATGTTGAAACTCCTATCTCTCCCCCAATACCAATTTACATATTTACAAACATGGGGTCGGTATGGGGGGGAGGGGTTACAAATAGGGGGGTCGGAGTATTAGTGGTCTAAACAGTTGGTTTTCGACCGCTACGACCCGGGTTCGAATCCCAAATAAAATACTCCAATGGCCCAGATTATTGCAAGTGCAAATAACCAAACGGGGCTATAGCACACTCGTAAGTGCAAAGTCGAAATGCTTTTTACATATGTAGGTATGTGGTGCACTTACAGTAAAAGCAGTTTCCAATTTCTACTCACCATGATAACAATCTCTATTGTGGGCTAAACTATTTTATAAAAATACTAGTAAATAATGCTTAAAGATGTAAAATCAATGAGTTCCATGATAACATGTGTAGTGAAGGCAAAGATAAAAGAGAGTTTAGTTAATGCTTTCACTCTATCTGCACCATATCTATGTTGCATTTTAGCCTGAAAATCGACCTTAGCCCTTTACCAGCTTAAATCCCCTTTTTGGCCAATTCAACCGATTTCACAACTCCTCCTGTAGGATAAAATAAAATAAGATCTGCTCCTGTACTGATAAGAGCTTTGGCCCGAAACCGTTGATACAGTTTTATCCTTTGTTTGAATTTGTCAAAACTAATTTTGTAGCTCATTCTTTATCACCACCTTTAAGTTTTTTACCCGGTTTTTAAACAAAATGCATTATAATATGATGCACTAGCGCGCCATCTGTTATCAAAATTCGAAACTATTTTAAAGGCGTCAGATTCTTTTTGAAATTAAACAATTTCTACTGCCCTTACTGCAATGGAAAAATTAAAGGGAGGGCCTGGCTCATCAGTGGTGAACCCTCCCAGCGGTTTCGCCAGTTTAATCTACCAAAAATGCATTATATTAATGCATATTTGAAGTGATAGGTGCCTCTTTTAGTACATGAGTACCAGTATATATATATGGCAGTTGGACATCCTTTTTACAAAGGGAATTTATTTAATAACATACAAAATTTTAAAGTATTGGGTAAACAATAAAAGACATTTATTACATTTATGCTGCTAATCAGTTTGGATTTGCAGGTTTTGATGGCTTGCAAAAAATATATGTCGGAGACGTCAGTCATCTGACTAATTTCTGGTGAATCATTGGAAATTCCCAGAATTCTGGATACGAAAAAATCTCCAATAGAAGAGATTCATAACCACTATTCACCTTTTTGATTTTTCTACGATGTTTTGTTAAAAAGTCCATATATCCCCTAGAAGTTGACCTTTAATAGATAAAGAAATTATTTTCTAAGTTTTGAATTTGCGACCATGTATTTTTAGAATCAAGATAAAATGAGCATCCTATATGCCAATGACGTAAAAAACACAGGACTATCATCTAACTCGGTACAAATAATTCTCCGTAATTCACAATGTCGATTTCAGAAATCTTTTTTTGTTCCAGAGTGATGGAGAGCCAATTCCGAGTCACCAGAAGAAGTGTTGTTGAATGAAGGTCGTGACAGAAGTCCCAAAGAAAGAGATGACAATGAATGGACGATCCACAAAAAGAGGTCCCCGAGTTAATTAACAAAAAGTCCCCGACCATTGTGGTTCCCCAGTGATCTATCAACGTCGCTTTGTCCGCGCCACCCGGGACAGATTCATTGCAACCACTTCGCCACATTATAGCTGGGGCATTCAGAATCCACATTCTGTAAGCATTTCCAGCAAAAGTTTCACATCAAACCGCATATCTACAAATATTCACATTGGCAGAGCATCATCTAGTGGAACAAAAATCAACTAAACGTCAATTTAAATTGTTTCCTGATATTTTGCCAACCCATTTTTAGCCAGAAAGGCGTAAGTAATTGGCTTTTCTTGATTTATCAAGAAAAGGTTTAGCCAAATATTATGGAACAAGCTAAATCAACGTTTAGTTGATTTTTGTTCCACTAGATGGCGCTCTGTCATCTAAAAATGCTCATGTGAGCGGTTAGGATATGTCTTTTTTATGTTTTTTTTTATATCAACACCTGACCTTATTCCTATTTTTCTTATTATTCACACATATATATGTGGTATTGCAAACTGATGCAGTCATAGAGGCAAAGTGGTTTCAGGCATCAAAGGGTAACACAAAAGGACGACTTAGGTTGGATGCCACCTAGAAGAGAGGCCAGCGCCGAAGACAAGGTCCAGTAGGGCAAGATCTACATGTGAGGAAGAGATGATCTGTCGCTATATGCTTGTTTGTCGGTGGGAGGAGGGAGGGCGTAAAACTAACTAACGACTTCTGAAATAGGACGTTTTCCTGTCTTGGGGGCTACGGACTCTCAATAGAACTTTATTGTTTTATTTTATATTACATGATGGCCAAAGCTGGCGCGTTGAATTTTATCTACATTTTGGGGCTGTTTCCACTATTTATAATTATGTTACATATGGAAATATAGTGTATATTGAAATATATTACTGCATATATATATATAGGTAATCTATGTAACCACGTGTAGTTAAGAACATTATTGGATGATTGGCTGACAAGTCAACGTTGATTGGATGATTAAGCACACATGCGACAGGAAAAAAACCAATCAGCGGGTTAATATAACGGAGACTATATCCATATAAACCGAAAGTATGGCTAGGTAAATTATAAGTGCTATAACCCAATCTACGTCAGCCTCAATAAGACGTACGCTAAAAAAAGCTGAAAGAATAAACATCAACTCCCATTTCTATCAGATGCACGGATGTAAATAAATAAATAATCAAAGCCCACATATACAGTGAGGACCATATATATAAATATTTGAAATATTCCTTCGGGCAAATTCATAAATACACTCGGCTGCAGGCCAATCCCATTTCTCGACCCAATTGGATTTATTGTCAAGTAGGGCCCTCTGTCAACCAGAAGACAAACCTCAATTTGATCGTCTGTTCTGTATTTGTGTCGTCTGATAGATTATCATCTTTTCCTTTCCTCTCCATTTATCAGCTATATACTTGGAAATATTGTAGCGTAAGCCGACTTTATGTAAATATATTGCCATTGTTTATTGTAAAAATACAATATATGAATTAGGAAGAGAGATATCCTTGTTTGTAGAGAGTTAAACTTCTCTCGCTGTTTAAATTGTTCTTGATTGCCATAAGACTTGCATATTGTTTCATTACTACAACATATATATATGTTATATTAAAATATTTTATTTAAAATTATGTTATATTAAAGTATTATTTTATTTTAAAAATATATTTCATGGATACAAATATTCTGCTAATTCGACCGCCAGAGGTCACCCTTTCTCTATAAATAATCATTGTTGTTGTTCCCCGTTGGTCGGATCAAACATGTTTGTAATTATATAAATAATATTTTGTTTTATTTATTCTTACGCTTTAAGTCAGGCAGTACTTTTACCAGATTATGATTATCCTATAGCTCAATTAAAACAATCTCTTATCAAACTGTTTTTATTATTTTACTTTCAAGATTCTGGTCACGACTGCATTCCCATTACCATAATCCTCAACATGATCAAAAAACAACAGAAATCTTATCTTTTTTAAATATAATATATATATATACGTATCAAATTGGTTCCTAAGGTATTTATATATAGCTAACCGTTTTTTTTATTATATTCATCACATGGATATTAATACAGCATAGACAAGAAATGAAACTATTTTAGCAATCTCTTCAACTGAAACAACATTCTACTATCCTTAGTCCAAAAGAAAAGATTAAGAGGGTCTGGATTTTCAGAAGTGAACATTTCTTCCCAATCGTTTCGCCAAGTTAATCTATCAGAATATTATATTGCGAACCACTCAATATTTCTCCATTGCAGTTAGGACAGTAGGAAGTGTTTCAATATAAAAAAAATAAAGTGTTTCATTTCTTAAATATTGTAGCAAAGTGTTTATTTTTTTTTATTAACAGAGTATCATTTTTTATGTTTTTATTTTACTACTCTGTAAACTTCCCTAATTCCTTATCTTTTGTTTATCCTTCATAGTTTGTTCTTGCCTTAAATAAATTGCTGTGTTATCCCGAAGTTTGTCTTCCCTAATTTTCCAAGTGGCAATATAAATGTCCCGGTAATTATCTTAGGTCTAAATTATTCCATCCTATTGAGAGAGAGAGAGAGAGAGAGAATCTTATGGAAACTAAAACCATAATTAAAATTAATAAATATGATTTATTTAATTGTTGGAATAAGTTGAAAGGGGATAAAATACACTCATGGACAAAACTTAAGGAAGTTGTATCTTTTAGCATGTATTTCGGGAATTAGACAAAAACTCTGTAAGATATTACAGTGATCTTTATTGAAGACACATGAAACACATTGAAGACAAAAAAATTGCCTCTGTCTCCACAAAAAAAAAAGAAAAACAGATGACCGGCGACATCAAAGGCTTTTAATTTCCTAAAGTTTTGTCCATGAGTGTATATATGTTTTTGGAGAGATTAATAAACCATAATTTAAAATTTCCGATAATGCACACTTGTCTATATCAATATGGAAGGACTTTTTCGTGTAATTAATGTATTCTGTTAAATAGAGAATCGATAACATTAAATACAATATTTCTACGATGCGCTTTAAACATATACAATAAGTGAATTCCATCAACCAAATTAGCTCAAATGATAATCCGTCACATCACTTCATTGTAGATGGTCCTTCTGTGATGTCATCTGGGGCAGAAGCCAACATTGCAGCACTTCAACAGCTTTCCTTGTGCGCCCACGTGACTCAGCTTGCCTAATCCCTATTGGTCGCTGATTGACACACCCCCCGGCAGTGTTACCAGATGGCTAATCCCTTCAAAGAAATCACTAACACCTGAGGTTGGTTATGTAAATTTAGACAACTCATTTCCCCCCCGGCCGACAGTTGAGTTTGTTTAGAAAACATTTCTGTAAGATCATAAATATACCACAGTTTTATCTTAATCCACCAAAACCTCGCATTGGACACTTTATTCCTAATAAAAAAATTGCTTAAATGCCCCCCGATTCATGCCCCCTACCAGTAAGTGCAAGCAGCTAAAACGGGGCTCTGGCATATTATTTGTAAGTGCAAAAGTCGAACTGATTTTCACACGTGTTTAAATGTGGTGCACTTACAGTAAAAATTGGTTCCAACTTCTACCAACCATAATTATCATGTCCTGTACCACGAGAAAATAAAAAATAAAAAATTCGTTAAATGTTCTCCAGTTTCAGATCAGAATTTGTATGAATTCTTTCTGTATATTAGAATGAAATATCGCTGAATGATCTTATTCTCACCATGAACACAGCTCTATGTGGTTTAGTTATATTGTCTGAACAGGCTGTGTTGTATTTGTTGGCTTGTCCTTCAAATAGAGAAAATGGGCTTTAGGCAAAATTATTTGTGAAATTTCTAAAACCATAGAAACTTTATCGTAAAGATAGAGGCCGGCATTCATATTTATATTAAACAATTGCCTTGCCAAATGTTTTATTTTATTTACTTCTCCTGATGAAGACAAAATATTTTTGTCGAAACGTTGAGAAAATAAAAAACTCCAACTGGCCGAAGTGTCTATTTTTCACATAGAAACTTTCTCACATAGTTTCGTTAAACATCATCACTCTCATACTTCGTAAGTATTCTAATTGCCTTTGCATAAAGTGAATAAACAAACCATCACCTGGAATAAACAACACAATAGCTTGGATTTAGTAGATTAAATTGGAGAAATCGTTGGGAAGGTTCACCACTGATGAGTCAAGCCTTCCCAATACCTTTTCATATTCAGTTTTCTAATTGTAGAAAAATGTGTTCTATAATGACGTTGAATAATTCTATTTACACTCGTCTACATATTTTAGAGATCATAGTTAAAGGGAACACAATATACTAGGACTATATTTTTCCCATAACCTTAATCTCATTGTATTCGCACCCAAATCGGGTAAATGTTGCTTTTTTAAAGAAACTTGTAGAAGAGCACCGTCTCGAAAGCTTGCCTTTTTGCACAATATAGAAACGTATTGGGAGAAATCTCCTTTTACATTTATACAAACAACATGCGCTACTGAGCTAAACACTGGAATATTTTATACACACTGATAGCATAATTTATAGCGCAGAATGGTATTTACAATGAAGAATATAAAATTCTAATCTATTTCACCCTATGAAGGGCGGCAACGAAGTGTCAGGTTAATAAAGAAATTAAAGATTGCTTTATTGAACTATATTATTCTTCAAGTCTATCTGATAATAATATTCGTTATAAATATAAATGCGAACAATAGTTGCCCAGAAATTGTTTGAATAAGAACATTAGCTTTTGGTCAAAGTGTTTCTTTTTATATGAGGTGTTGCACGCTTTCGAGCATTTGCTTCTTCTGTTATATATACACACAGCTCTTTTAAGACCAACGGTCTTATACAGATTCACCACAGGAAGAAGGAATATGCGAAATAAACTCTGAAAGAAAAATGAAAAAAACTATAACAAGCCTTAGAACAAAATACTATAAAGAAATGACAATACATCCAGATGGCACAAGAACACAACAATTGTCCTGGTGTGAAACTAACACCTACCCACATATTCTCATGTTCAGAAAAGGCCGCAGCCTTGCAGAAAATTGACATAGACCCAGAGCAGCAGCTTTACACACCCAAGATAGTAGATATTGCTGCTGCTGCGATAGAGATGGATGGAGACATCTGAGGCTCTTCATTGGACACGACAACAACAACAACAACAGGAAGAAATAAAGCACAGATGGAGATCCTATCCTCCAGGCAGCGCAGAACCTAACAGCCTCCAGGTCCGACGTATGTCCAGTAGCCATTGAATAATTCTTTATTTGACAACAAAACGATATTTTTACAAAAGAGCACACATCAATAATATTTATCTTTATTTTTTTTTTAAATATAGTTTTTTGTCATAAATAGTATTATTTTTCCATTAAAGAGCAAAATTTGCTCGAAAGCTTTCAACACCTCAAATAAAAAGCAACTCTTTGCCCGAAAGCTTGTAAGACGTCCGTGGCTCATCTGAAGCGTGCGACCTGCTGTGTGCTTCAAAACAGAAACCTCGTAAAAGATGGACGATTGATCCATCGAATAATGGATAAATAAAAATTATTAATTCCAAAAAAATAAGCCTTATATTTAATGTTATTATTCAAATAATTGCAAAACTCTAACAATATATCGTTATTATTACACGTATAGTGTCTATATGCAAAAATACACCAATTATATCCACGCCAATACAGACAGATCCCATTCAGCAATCTGAGGGAATTTATTATATTCCAATTAGTTCTCTATAATACCATAGCCAATTAGCCATCATTAAGTAGTCATTAAGATGTATGCTATAGTATCCAATCAATTATGCAAATTGAACAATATATATGTATTTCTCGTGTAATAGAATATCTTCCTGTAATATTTATTGCCTGAATTTGCTGTTATATCGTCTGATTTATTTCATTGACATTATGTAAATAGGATAAATTAGCGCGCCATCTGTTGTAAGAAATTGAAACTATTTTTGGCTCGTATTTTTTCTTCTTTTTTTTTTCATTAAGAAATTTTCTACTGACCTTACTGCAATTATAAAATAATGGAAATGAGAGAAGAAGAAAATTGTTTTATTAAAAAAAACATACGATTTTCAAAAATTATTTCCAATTTTTTATTATATAAATAGGCGTGGTTTTTAAAAATCAAAATATAGATTTTTTTATCCATCCTGATGAAGAAAATAAGGTTGCAATTTGCCGTAGGATATATAGATATTTTGAGCTATAAAACGTAATGTCAACCTCTCCTTTCAAAATTGACGCAAGGTTAATGGCACAAAATTGAATACGCGATTTTTCTATTCATAGTTCAATATATCCTCCCAACAAAATCTTCACCAGGCCATACAATTGACTTAGTCACTTTATCAGCTAAACGTATTTTTCCAAGTAATTCCGAAATATAATTCCTTCTGGGTCTCATGAAATGTAAGCCACCATCCTGAATTGACAAGAGCTATTAGCTTGAAACCACGGTCTACAGGTGGGCGCTCTGATTTTGTCAAAGCTGGTGTTACATGTATGCCTTTATATTTGTCTATACATATATATATATACAATAATTTTAGGCCGTGAATAGAATAGTCATATGATATTAACAATGAAAAAGAGAGAGGAAAAAAACGAGAAAAATAACTGTATACAAAAAAAAAAGAAGTGTCTGGCAATAGGTACAATCAACATAATATAAATGACCAGTTTCTTAAAAGATATTTGTTGCTCTATAATTTAAAATATATATACAAAAGGTATTAAATTTAATATACATTTCTTTACTGTAAATAAAATATATAAATATATACTTGGTTCTGTTATAGATCAATATGATTATTCCACGTTCAAATGAAACCATTATGAATTGAATATATAGGGACGATCTCAATTAGCTTATTACCCAATTGAACTAAATGGATTAAGAATGGAATATATAACACAATATATAGGCACCATTTAAATGCTATAATTATAGAGGAGTCCGTGAAGAAGATAGTCCATCTATGTAATTAATGGAGCATAATATACCATCAGTGTAGAGTTAACCATGTAAAACCAGCAGTGTATGTAGTTAACCCCCCGTGCGAAGTTAATGACATAGAAAAGGCTAACGAGCTAACCCTACTTTTCAATCGATTCTTTTTTAAAAATGCCCTAAAGTGTGGAGAATAAAGGAAAAGCCCATTTTTGACGTGAGCTGTTTAAAAATGAACTTGATTTATGGATTCGCCGTTAATTTAGTGAGGGGGGTTACATCCTCCCGTGGGACGTGGCGACAACACTGATGGATGGATCGGTCGGCTGCGTTAGAATTCCGCCATCTTGGATAACAAGCCTGCTCCAAATTATGTTATACAAGAGCTTTTAAATCGTTGCCTATACTGATGAGGGTCATGACCCGAAACCATGGTATTTAGATTGACTCTTGGTCGAATTTACTCAAACTGATGTTGAGACACAATTTTTTTAATCACAAACTTTACGCTTTGTACAGAAGGGTACGTTAAATTCAATGTTTTAATGATTTTTAAAAGGAAAGGTTCCCTTTTTGATACATGAATACTATCTTGCAAAAATATCTTGTTTTGTATTCTGACCTGAAACTCGGTCCTCCCACTTTACCAGCTTGAGCAACTTTTCTGTAAATTCGACATATTTCATAATTCCTCAAGTAAGGAGCTATGAAATCAAAGCCGCTCATGTACTGAATATAGCCATATGCCCGAAATAATGGTATAAAGTTGGTTTTTGTCTGAATTTACCAAAAATGATGTTGTGACTCGTTATTTTATCAATATCTTTGCATTCTTCAATAGGTAATAAAATATATGCGCTTTTTATATGGTTAATAAAATAAAGATTGGCAGGTACTGATCGAAATATTGTGATAGGGGAGACTTTTCGAATCCCCAAAATATTACTTTTAATATAAACATTTAACTTTGGATTAATTTCAGAATATACACATGCTGAGCAACTCTTCAATCTTATTTATATTAAATTTTACAAATATTTTGTCATTTATATGTTTATTATCCTATAAATCATATCAAATCTAAATGCAGTTAAACCTGTCTATAGCGCCCCCTCCTGGGACTCACCAAAATAGGGTGCTATAGAGAGGGGATGCTATAGACAGGTCACTTTTAATGTAAAATGTTAACATTTTATTGTTTAAAATCGGGTTATATAGAGAGGGAGGCGCTATAGATAGGTTTAACTGTATATTTACTCTCCTGCAGACATATATAACTACATTGATAGAAATTATGAGATAAGAGAGCTTGGTTCATCATTGGTGAACTCTCTCAGCCAGCAGTTTGCCAAGTTATTCTCCAAACCGCTCTATTATTATATCAGACTGTTTTTCTTATGTACCGTAGATTTTCCTATGAAGGAAGGAGTATTTAATGATCCTATGGACACTAGCTAATATAATTATCTATAGAGATATCTAATATAAAATAAAATTTGCACAAAGCCTTTCTCGATACATTTTTTTGTAAATATATAGATTCGAAACTATTATAAAAGTGTATAATTATTTTAAAAATTAAACAATTTATACTTCCCTTACTACAATGGAAAAATTAAAGGGAGGGCCTGGCTCATCAGTGGTGAACTCTCCCAGCGGTTACAGATGGCGCGCTAATGCATCCTAAAATAGATGTATGTATGACTTCTGTAGACCTATTGGTTTATGTCCATAGTTTTCCTAAAAGCTCTAACCTACTTTCCTTAGTGAATACATAAGGAAATATATAAGTAAACATCTAATACAATAATAGACCGGTCTGGAAAACAATTTTGAGAAACCGCTGAGAGGATTAATTTTTGATGAGCCAAGTCCTCTCATCATATATTTTCTCTCATTGTAGTAAGGGGGATATGCAAAAAGGTAATTTTGATGATAATATCTATAATAAGAATGATTTTTGAGGTAGTGTGTGTTGTAAAATTTATCCATAGATGGCGCGCGTATTATTTTTATTGTTATATAAAATACAGATTATTTTTTAATTTTTCTTTTTATATATTTTCCTAATTCATATATATATATATAAACATTACAAAAACACACACACAAATAAATAAAAATTTAACAATTATACCTGATGATATGAGAACATACATTTTTCAATCACAACTCCAATCAGAAATATAAAATCATATATGAATGTTAGAAACCTTTTTTCAAATCTACCAAGATTTTCTAAATAATCCCAAAAATAAGACGCCAAAAAATAAAATATTTGCATCTAAGATTCAGTGTATATTCGGGAATGTTTAAAATAAAAAAACGAGATAAATTAATATTTAAAATAAACAAGGGGATTATTATTTTTTGGAATTCAGTTCTTTAAAATAAATTTGATTAGTCTTTTCTCAAAGAACATTGTCATTTTTAGAGATTCTAAAAATATAAAAAAAAAGTTTAAATTTTTTTTATCCCGAAATATTTTTATTCATAGAGAGAGAGAGAGTAGATATAACAATTTTATTTTATTTTGACTAATGACCGTCCAATTTACATAGAGTTGCAAATCCAATTTGAGGGGTGGGCGTTCTATGATGTTAAATGAAACGTGAAATTGGTCTCCCTTACTTTAAAACCGGCAGTTTTAACGTGGAAGGGTTTCAATTATTTTCTTTTTTCACGTTAGGCCAATCCAATTAGGTTAACTCTATCCATCACAACAATGGCGTCTCAAGCGCTTTCTAGATTTGCATAAAGCTGACCGCAACAAATAAGATTGAAAGTTTTATTTGTCTCTAGATCATTTCTAAATATCTTTGTTGAAAAGTTTGCCGGGAGGATATCGATTTGTGAAGAGGTCGCATATACCCTGAAAATGGACGTTAAACTAAGTGCCATCTATAGACCGTCTCTGCAAACTAGCGGTCGGTGACAAAGCCACAACACCAACGTTGGCCAATTCAGAGCGCCCACCAGGAAACGATGGTTTAGGAATAATGACCATTTTAAATTCAATCCATTACTTTTTTTTCATTTACAGGCTCACTCGTAAATCTATGTATAAGAGAATTTTATTTTACTCGGATCTACCCAGAGCAATCTATACATGAATTAGATTGTCTTAAATAAGTTTTCCTGTATATACATTTTATTTTATTATTATTATTTAATGTGATTAGCTCTTTTTTTTTTCACTTGAAGACTCCATGCATAAGACTATATGTATTCTAATAAACTTTTGTATGTGCATCAAAAGATTAGTTGAAAATCTTGAAAGTGAAGAGGTAAAGGTGAAAGGAAGAATTGGACGGATAAGCCGCTGAAAATCTCGCTCTGAATCCATACAACCCACGGGACCCTGCTTCCAAGACCTTGTGGTAGACCTTAATTCTAATATTGCTCATTTTAATTGTCGCTCAATTCTCTTGAAACTTATACCAGCCACGTAGGGTATAGCCGAAGTTCCTTAAGTATGTCTTCACGTGGTAGATTAAACTGGCGAAACCGTTGGGAGGATTCACCACTGATGAGCCAGGCCCTCCAATTAATTTTTTCCATTGCAGTAAGGGCAGTAGAAATAGTTTATTTTTCAAAAGAATCATACGCGTCTATATTAGTTTTGAATTTCTTATTAAATGCACTTATTTGTTATACTATATGCGTTATACTAATGTGTATTATAATGTGTACATTAAAAAAATATATATATATTAAAGATTATAATTTTTTTGTGTGTTTGATTGTTGAAAAGAGGTGCAGTCGTGAAAAAGTAACGATAATTATTTACCTTTCAAGCATATTTTTATTTTGAATCACTTGAAGCAAATTACACATAAAATTATTTTTATCACAGTAATATAGAATTTATAAACTGAATTCTATAATCGTGAATAAAAGATAGGTAGGGTTAACTATACATTATTTACAACAATAATAATTAAAAGTGGCATGTTTTTGAATCTATGGTCAAATATGTAAAACAGTCAATGAATGAAAATAAAATGTTTAAAAAAAAAAAAAATAATTGTATTTTAGATTATATAATATATATATATAAAATCAAATATAAAATCGATATATTACGATGATCTACATACAAAATGGCTTTCAATATGTGTTTGTATATTGTGAAAAAGCACGTAGGCTTGTTTTCGAGCTTGGGCTCTTTCCTACAGGGGCCTAAACACAACTGTAATCTAATTTTGTTACAACTGCTATAAATATACTAAATAAACTCAGAAACTACTAAATACTATTAGACACAAACTTCAAAATAAAATTATAAGATTTGACCTTTGCGAATTTATTTCCAGCAAAGGCGCTCCTACATAAACACTCTTTTTTTTTAAACCTATTCAAAAATGCCTACGAATCATATAATACTTTTATGTTATTCTTCTATCTGATATATATATATATTCAAAAAATATGCATATATTGTATTTATAATTATTTTATTGTTCCAATATTTCGAGGGGCAACTCGCATCTCTTTATCGAGGATATTTGTGTTTTATGCATATATATATATGCATCTTTTTTAAATATAATTTTAATTATGGGGGGGGGGGGGGGGGATTTGCTCAAGCTTCAATTTATATATATATATATGAGCCTTTTAATAAAAAAAGCATATATTGGATCAGAATATCATATATTTTACTAATATTTCAGTTGGCGGAACGCCAACCTTTATCAACTTAAATATTGGTAAAATATATGATATTTTGATCCAATATATGATTTTTTTATTAAATATTTATTTATGGATTGCTCTATTTTCAAAAATATATATAAGTGTTTATCTAAATCTCTCTACTGTATTCATTGTCATGTAAACATTTTATTACTTGCATGTATAAAATTTCGTTGACAATTTTATGATAAAATAGTTTCTAAATTCTTATGTTCTACTAGTTGCAAGAGACAAAGCGCTTTGATGTTGAAATAAATTAATTTACACATAAATAAAATAATTTGTTCACGTAATCTATAACTGATTTATTAACATATTGATGGACCTTTTTGCCTAATAAAAGTTTTAAAAATTATCTCTAATTTTTATTCTTATATATTATGTAAGTGATTTGGTGCCATAAACCAACTTCGAGTGTATAACGAATGATACTAGGTAGTAAACTTCAGCTCTGGTTTAAAGCCCGACAAACTTCTGCGGCTTAGAAAATTGTCAATTCGCCCCCAACAATAGAACTGTCTCTCAAAATAGAAAACCATCCAATCACGACACACAATTGACAAATCCTCAAATAATTATTTCTCCAATTTGGGGGGGGGACCGAAAAAGACGGTGTCAACTGTTAAATGGTGTGCCAATTAATTGTGTTTTTCTCCCCCTCTAATTGCCACATTTTTCAATAATTAATAGCTTTTAATTAGCATCTTGGCGACGACATGTTTGGAAATATTAATTAGAGATCTTCTCCGTTCTCAAATCTCTGCTCATCACCTAATTGCGTCTTTCTTTCGGCGGCCTCCCAACTAACTAATAACTGTTTGCCTTTTCCCAATCACTTTGTGCCGCTTGGAATATGGTGATCTACGCTTCTAACTTTGTAAATTCATTATTCCAGGCTTACCAACACAAATATACTTAGTCTATTTAGTAATATATAGAATATTGAATTGTCAATGTTTATTTTATTATTGATAACTACTGTGCAATGAGAGAAAAATACTTGCTATGCCGGCTTGTCATGTCAGTGGTGAACCAGCAATTCCGCCAGCTTAATCATTTATATTGCTATTTATTGAATAGGATTCCAGTTTTTTACTTTATTAGACATCGCTCACCTAAAGCAAAGTACATAGTTCATAAATATACAATGATTATTTATTTACCTTACATACATACATTACATTTCATTGTACATGTTTGTTATATTTATATAGCCGTGCGGTAAGGGATCAAATGAAATATTCACAATCTGCCAAAGAGGTGGTTAGCTGGTAGATTGGCTAGGCCAAATCTACGGCCAAAATTTCCATCTATACGTAGCAGATATTGATAGACAATCTTTTTTATTCTTATTGAATAAGGAATCAAAGTTTACGTCGACGAGTTTTTTTTTTTTTATTTGTGCTGTATAATTGGCAAGATTTCGGACTTTGACGTCCTTCGACAGGCAATATATAGTTGCCTGCTGTCAAAGTCCGAAAGCTTTGTGATCATACAGCACAAATAAAAGAAACATCTCACCCTAAACTTTGATTCCTTCTTCAAGATGAAGTCTGGTGATTCCTTCTCTTGTAATTATTGTTATTATCATTATTTATTTGGTTAACCCAGAGGTTCCTGGTGAGTACAGTAGAACCCGGGTTATCATCTATAACTGTATCTGTTGTTTTATATACAATGTGAGTGAAGGGCCAATTCATGAGATGCGCCACAGGTTTATTTCTATAATAGACTTGTAGATTATTCTACAAAAATAAAATCTTGTGATTTACAAATTCATTATTTAATTATAAATACAGCTAATGTGAAACACTTCAGTTGAATTCTCAATAAACAATTTGTAAATAATTTTCACAATAATCACTATACCCTTTCATTACTAAATAAAAATTATTTTAAAAATATATATCAATAGGCCACTAAATGTATTTTTTAATTGCGGTTAAAAAACAAAATGCACAGTGAGTCCCTAGGTCTACTTTTATTATTCTATAATGAAGGTAGAGCATTTTGTTGGGTAAAATGCCGAATTTTTAAAAAATCCTTATTAATAACTGAGAGCTTCAATAAATATAGAGAAATTATAGCTTGTCAAATATGCAATTTGATCTTCAAAAAACATTCAAAGAATATTACTAAAATTAATACGCTAAAAACTCTTTTTTTTTATATGAAAAACGAAATAAATAAATTTAAAAATTTATTTTATTATAAATATTTCAATTTGATTTGTGTATATGTATACGACACCTCAAAATAGTTAAGAAAACTTATTTATACATATTGTTTAAAATTCTATGTGTAAAACATTTTTTTACATCAAATAAAAAATAATTTTATCGATTAAAAAAAAGTGTGAAAGAAATATGGCGCCGAGAAGCCCTACATTCTCAAACGGTCATTTATAGTCTTCTGGCCGGTAATTCCAGCGTCGCCAGGCTGCCATTATGGAGCCGGCAACCCTGCTTCTAATCAAATTCCTTTCTAATACAGACGACGGCTAAATTCGTCAGACGATTCTGAAAACACGCTGTGGTATAAATCTGCTGAAATGGGGGAGATATGGTTTAATGGGACTATTAGTATGAAGGACTTTTTCCCGCCAAAACTTTCAAATTATTTGGAGCAGACGACATTTCCTTTTTAAATTAATCGTTTGATGATAATATTCTTAGACATCGTATTTCATGGCAAGAAAGTTACACGATTTTTATATATCCCGAAGATAATATAACGGTTTTTTTTTTTTCGAGTTTTTTTTTTTACGTTTCGACAAAATTCTTTTGTCCTCATTTTCTTGACGAGAACAAAAGCTTTTTGTCGAAACGCCGAAAAAATAAAAATTCTTCTGGCCGAAGTGTATTTTATTTTAAGAACTCGAAATGCCAGCCAGGCAACCACTGTCTTCCAAGATAACGTTAAAAGAGTATAGCATATCCCGATCGTGTAAAAGTTGCTGATGCCAACAGCCTGAAACACATACTAGGCAAAATACTCCATTATAAAATACCCATATAGAAGATCCAGATATTTCTAAAATAAGAGAATAGCTGGTGATTACGAAGCTAGATAAGCCTATCTGATGAATTTGAAACATATTTGCATTTTATTTTTTTATTACTGACGAAGTAGCATTTCTACTGGCCGCTAAATAAAAGTAAAACCATAGGCTTATAATGATTACTTGTGTATGCAAATATAAAATTTATATTGTGAAAATCAAGTTTTATTCGTTCATATAGACATTAATTATATTAATAACCTTTTTTTTAAAGAACGGTTTATACGGAAAACTAACCAATTCATCTAAAAAGAGAAACACAATATGCAAAATTAATTACTCTTGCATAATTACTTCTATTTTTTGTCTTATATTAACTTATTTTGATTGTAATTTTTATAATAATTTTCACGCACAAATTTCCCCTCTCCCCCACCTTCTTTGTATTTTTAAAAAATAATTTCAACTGTGATATTATAACACTATTCGGCGCTGAGTTTATTTATACAAAAAGTAATGCCTTGACAAAGGTTGGCGTTCAGCCAACCGAAATATTGGCAAATAAATATTTTATTCAATCCAATATATGCCTTTTTATTATCTAAATATATATTTAATAAAAACACAGAGAACTATATGTACAAGATATTTTGTATAATGAAAATTTAAACAAATTCTCCGATTTTATTGTTTCAATCATATTGTAACAAAGTATTTATTATTTTATTAACAGAGTATCTTTTTTATGTTTATATTTTACTACTCTGTAAACTTCCCTCATTGCTATCTTTTGTTAATCATTCATAGTTTGTTCTTGCATTAAATAAATTGCTGTGTCATCCCGAAGTTTGTTTTTTCTAATTTCCCACGTGTCAATATATATAAAAGACGGATTACTACTAAGAAAAAGATAGAAGAAATGGTTAGGTGGACAGATCTTATCAGTGGTGAACTTCCCCATCTCCACTTTCTAATCTACCATCAGATCGTGCTGCAACTATTTCTTGTTCAGTCTGATTATATGGCCTGTATTTGAATTGGTGTTTTATGGATATATCCCCCCAGTTTTATTTACACTGATGTGAAAAAAAAATTATCAAAATTATTTTATTGAATCGAAAAATTAGTAATCTTTTTTTATTTAATGGGCCTATTCATACATAATTGTACAAATATTATTACGTTGAAAATTATAAAAGACAAACATCAGAATGACACGGCAATTTACTGTAAAACAAAATTATAAGAATTATAAAATGCCAGAGGTAAAGAGGAAAGTTTATACAGAAGCAAAATATAATGATTAGAATTGTTGATATGTTCATAAAATAATATTTCGCTACAATATATTTGAATATAAATTTAAACGTCTTTTCTCATTCCTACGTGTTTACATATTACTAGCTCAATATGCAATTTAACTTTCCTTTAATAATCTTTCATTTTCGAAAGAGTGTTTGCTCATTAACCTTTGTACACACCATGTATTTATTATATACATGTTTTAAGCTAATTTTAGGTTATATTAGTGATTTATGGTATAGTTCGGTTATAGTAGTTATTATTCCTACAATATTTTAAAAACCTTTAAAATAATGTTCTCATTCCAAAGCTCTACTTTAAAATCTTCCATTCATTCCATTACTATGCGCAGCCTTTAGTCTGGTCATCTACGTACAATGACTTTCCAGAATGGTTGCAGGGTTTTCCCACTATGTACTAAGTGCAATTCTCAACCTGCAACTCCAAAACACATTGTTGATTGTATTTACTCATCCATTGATGAGCTCTACTCTTCCCCGGCAGACATCATCAAAAGTCTCAAACTTTACAAGCTTGATAACTTAATATGATTGAGTGGAGATAAGAAAGAAGAAGAAAAAGACTATGCGTAGCTGCCATCCTGCAAGGTCTGTCACCTCTACTCCAACAACTCGCCATATGTAAATAGCCAGGACAAGGTGACTCGACACCTGAAACCTGAGACGGAATAAATAAAAATTACTATGCAGCATCCATGTTCTAACCATAGCTCAGGAATCTAACGAGAAACTACTATATGGTTAGTATGTAAATTTATTATTACACAGAAATTCATCTCTTCAACGATCATTCCAAGTTAGGGACCTCGTTTCAAAAATTTTAAGTACTCTCTTGTTAAGTCCTAACTTTTAAGGCAACTTCTATAAAATAAAATTTTATTTTGTTTCCAAAGAAAACTAAGAGAAAATTATTCGCAGACTTTAAAGATGCAAATTTTAGCTTACTTGCTGACTCAACGTAATTGCCAATTAACAAAGACAATAGCCAGTTTTATTTATTCGCGTGACAATTTTCACGCTGGTCAAAAGCAATTAAATCTAAAAAAACAGAATCAATTGTAAGAAATGAATACTAAATAAAGAGACAAAATAAGAAAAATATATAAAATAATAGAAAAAAATAAAAAGGTCAGGTGTTGATATTAAAAATAAAAAAGACATATCCTGACCAGGAACACATGTGCTTTTTAGATGGCATAGCGCCATCTAGTTATTTCTGTTCCACTAGATGGCGCTTTGCCATCTAAAAAGCACATGTGTTCCTGGTCAGGATATGTCTTTTTTAATTTTTAATAAAATTATATATATATAGAATCTATTATTTCTGAACATAAATAACCTATTGTGCAACCATTTGGTCATACAACCACTAAATGTAGGTCTCAAAGAAGCTTCTACAAACCCTCTTTAAGAAAATCAATAAGGCATTCAGAATATAACTTCTAGGTAACTAACATGCCCAAATTTTCGGCGTGTATAATTTAGCTAGAAGTTATACTCCTAGTTGCTTCTGTTGAAGAGCGTGTTAGGCCGAAAGATTGAGAAATAAAATTGTACAAGAAACTTAACTCTCTGGATACCTTATTGAATTCATTAAATTATAAGTCAGAGTAATAGAGAACGATTATTTCAAACCCTCTTTAATAATAGTCACAGTTGTTATAGACACTCTCCTATTGAAAATTATATGGGAAATAGATTCAACAATATCCATATTTTCTGTAGAGAAATAAGGTTTCTAGGGACAGAATATATGCACTATGCAAATAGAAAATTAAGCTGATATATATTTGAATACTAGCCGAATGACACGGGCAACGCTCGGGTTTTACCCAATTAAATGTTTTTATTCAAATACTTATCGTTACAATTATAAATTGGCTCCGTGGATGTTACTCATGTGAAACGTCCCGCTCCAAACTTTACATGTACATTGGGTCAGCTGATATTACCTCCCATCTTCACCGCTAGAGGCGCTGATACTCGACGAATATTCGGGATAGAGACCTGACATTTTCACTATAAGTTTTTCCAGATTCTACTCTATATACCGTTAAAATTTCAGTCAGATTAGTTACGTATTGTGGACGTGTATAGCCGACAAACATACACACATACATACATACATACATACACTGACTTTTATATATAAGGATACGTCTCTCGGTATAGAAAGAGATTAGCTAGCCATCCAAATTTCTCGCTGTATTCCTTGCTACAGAGTTTAATAGATCTATAACGCCAAATGTTTATAATATATAATCTTTTTTTCATTTTCAATTCACTAATTGCATAGAAATAGTCTTATAGATCATAAAGAAATAGCGGATTGAATAATTCCATCTTCAACACGCAGAGTAAGCTCATTATTGTTTAATTAAAGATTACATTTCGGGCTCAGTAACAGTTTCAAATGATTCGTTATACCGTCGAATTTGCACAGACAGAGGGGGAGATATGCAAATGTGAAGAGTTTGTACCCTAAATGAATTAAGAAGATCTAAATGCTGCCAAGAGGTCGTGTTAGCCGGGAAGTAATAAAGGGGTAAAATATGTGGGAGGAAGGGTAAGTTTGCTCGAGTAAATGTTTGGCTAGAGCGTTCGTCCACCTTATTAAGTAGAGGATGTGCGCTCTCTCTCTGATGATATTATAGAAAAACTCCCATCCGATGGAGATCCATCCCGATTTTTCCAGAATATTTTACAACTTTTTCCCCGAGAGCCAAAAAAAAAAAAATCTTTCTTAAATTGGGACGAATTCATCGCCGACGTGTAACCCGAGAGGGAATATTTGAAGGTGAGGCGAAATAAGATCCGAGGCGGAAAAAAAATCAGCTATTTATTTTTAAATATATTTGGCAGCATCTAGAGGCTGGGTAGGTGCTCATCGGAATCGATTTTTTATCTTAAATAAGAAAAATTTTAGAGATATTTTTTAATCGGTTTTGAAAATTAATAACATGAAAATCTACGTTTCCATATTTTTACAGAGGGGATGTAATACATTTCTTAATATTTTTTTACATATTATATCAATGTTCTTTTAACTTATTTTTATTCTAAAATAATATTTTATGGAGTGTTTTATTTATAGCTATCACACACACTCTCTCTCTCTGTGTGTAGCAGAGACTTTCATAGAGAGTAAACCCACTGTTTCTCTTTCAATGTTAATAAATACAATTATTTAAAGATACATCTTCTATTTTATAGAGAGCTGCAACACATACAATATAGGAAAATATAAAAAAGAAATTAGAAATAAATGAAAATATATCTAATTACCATTTGTTAAAATGTTTTAAAGATTCTTTGAGAATTTGATCGATTTAAGAACAGGGGGATTTTTTTTCAAGTCAATTTCCCACTTATTCGAAAATATGCTCTATTTTTGATTCCACTTTAATTTTGATCTCGTCAAAAATTGACAAAAAGATAATGATTCTGTCAATTTTTAAATGCTTTCAAGTTTTATTGTGAATTTTGTTATCTATGTAAATTGATATTTGTGTATTTACTCTCATTGTATTCCCAACATACACTCATGGACAAAATTAAGGAAGTTATACCTTTTGTCATGTATATCGGGATTCAGAGAATAACTCTGAAAGATATTTGATACACAGTGACCTTTTTGAAGATATACGATATAACCAAGTGTGAACAAAATTGCCTCTGTCTCCTTAAAAAAAAAATACCGGCGAGCAAAGATTTCGACACAAAGTTTGCCGATGAGTGCACAATAAGATATTACAAAAATACTGATAGATACCCTTGTTCTCTTTTGGAGGTGTGGGCTCTCATTGGAGGTTGGGTTATGTTAGTTCTAGTCTTTTTTTTTAGGTTACAAAAGTGGCCCTCCTTATTGTAGCAGTTCACTCGGAGGGTTTAGCGGGGGGAGTTGGTCGAGAAACTATGTGCACCCTCGATTTTAGACAACCAATATTTCTGATCGAATTCTGCATTGAACAGTTTCTGTCTCGATAGGTAATGTTACTTGTACCAATCCAATCTCACTAGTAGGTAAAAGTAACCAAACGGTGCTCTGGCACCTTATAAGTGCATAAACTGAGCTGTTTTCTACATACTGGGAAGTATCAGTTAAAAATCCAAAAAAGAATGTCGTGGCTCAACTATCCCCATCTTGAGAGAAGGGAAACTGTTATCATGGCGGCGAGAGTCCTCCATACGTTGCTAGTGCCAATAATTAGCGAGATAATGAGAATGCTTCATTAAGCAATGAAAGCCTCCGTCCATTCAAGTGGAGTGGCTGTTCTGAGCGTTGTTTCTGGAGTAGGGATGGGGTAAAGTGCCGAGGATATCGCTTCTTTGGCACTCTCTTTCCGAAGAAATAGATTGCTTCAATGGTTACGCTTCTTGCAAAAGTCAAACCCCACCAGTGAGAACCAGTAACCAAACGAAGTTTTGGTACATTTGTAAGTCAATAAAATATTCCCTTGTATCAATCTTAAGTAAAAATGTCAGACCTCCAGGGAAAAGTATCTTTTCAAAAACCTTTTTAATCTCTAGCTTCTGGGCACGGACACCCTTCTACAAGAGAAAACATGTTAGAATCTTGTAGAAGGGCGTTCGTTCCCGAAAGCTAGAGATTAAAAAGGTTTTTGAAAATATACTTTTCACTGGAGGCCTGGTATTTTTACTCAACACTTGTAAGTGTAACTTTGGACTGCTCTCTACATATGTAGGCATGTGGTGCACTTACAGTAAAAGCAGTCGTCAACTACTATCCACCATGGTGATCATGGTGACGTTCATTTATGATAAATAACAACAATAACATTGCCTCCATATTTCTTAGATTGTAATATGGAATAATTGTATGCCAAACAATAAATAGAATATATTCCTTGCTAGCTTCAACAGGTGGTTAATTCGGTCTTCTAATATCAAAAACAAAAAAAAAGCGGTTTCGCCAGTTTAATTAGTAGATGAGAGGATTCCCCACTGATGAGCCAGGGCCTCCCTGTGCAATAAGGGCAGTAGAAAATTGCTTATTAAAAAAGAACATACACAACACACACCCGCGTAAAATAGTTTATAATTTTAAACACGTTCTCAGAATGTTCCTGGACACTTTTATTTTTCCGTTCGCCATTACTCTTCATATTTTTCACCCTCCATACGTCATCCATTCATATATAGACCATCACTCTTCATATATTCAACCTTTTCATACGTCATCCAAAAGTTATAGAAATATTAAATTATTTCTCTTTGAAATTAAAAATGATTTTTCATAAATAAAAAGAAACTTATGCGGCTAAACTGGTTGTATAGCTTTATAATATTAAGATTATTAAAATGTCATTGGTAAATCCGATTATCATAAATCAGTTTAATTAAGTCTTTATTGCTGGTCTCATGGATGACTGTTTAAAAAAAGAGAGAGACTTCTCAGATATTTAATATAATACGGTTTGCGTCATTAGTAATACTTTTATTTCAAAATAAAAATGTGTGTTTATTATTATGCAACTTGACGTTTGTGATAATCTAGCGCCATCTATCGATATAACTACCGATTCAATACAGAATTTATTTTTGAAATTTGAAGGCATTCGGCCGCTGAAAATGTAATAATAAATATTAAAATCAATATTTATTGTGTGTTTCAAACACTCTCTATCATAATCGAGCTAAAATAAATTTGAGCGAAACGTCGCCAATCCTTTGGCGTCATACAGTGTATTGAGCTGGGACAGATGTTAATTGTATTGGTGAGTCCCGTGGGGAGGTTTTCCTTCAATATACCTCCGTGTTATCTTTCAATTACAACAACTGCCATTGATTGCCACTGGTCTCTCTATGAGATGAAAGGTCAAAATGGAAGAGCGCTGTCGGCTACATATGATCTCGCTCACCGTCAAAATTCTAAATAACCATATCTGAGGCAATGTGATTCTTTCTTATTCCCAACATTCGAGCGTTAACTCGGGTCTACTGAACTAGAGGGATTCATGGATTACTCAGTAGGTCCTGATGAAGGCATTTCTCGATGCTGGCCGAGTTTATAATAGGTACCAAGCACCTTGTAATTTTTTTTTTTTTTTACTTTTAAAAGAATTTACTCATATCTTTGAATATATTAACAGAATTATATTTTATTTATAAAGAGGACTATATTGGATAAAATAGGTGAAACAACGGGCGCGATGTCCAAACACCTTTGTACACTGATAAATTTTAGTGTGAATCTAATCTTTTTTTTAGATTATCCCTAGTACACGTGGTACAGACCATGAAATTCATGGTGGGTAGAAGTTAGCGACTGCTTTTACTGTAAGTGAAAAGCAGTTCGACTTTGCACTTACAAATGTGCCAGAGCCTCATTTGAATACTTGCACTCGTTGGTGGGATTGGACTTTTAAAATAATTAGGGGCGCTGGAGCATTTTTTTTTTTAATAAGAAAAAAATTTCAATGCGGGAATCGAACCCGGGTCTTAGCGATCGAAAACTAACGGTTTAAACCATCCTTTCACCGATCCCCTTCTGAAGCCAATCTAAATATAAGAAACTATATTACATTTTGAGCCAATATATAGATACCCTCTATAGTATCGGATATAGGATCAGAATCATCTAAGCTCTTAAAAGCAATCTGATGGATTCAACTGGCGAAACTGGTGGGAGGATTCGCCACTGATGAGCCAGGCTTTCCTAATAGACAAACAATCACAAATATAATAGGGAATTTGTTTTATTTGGAAAATAAACATTTATACTTAGTAGTATGTATATAGATGACGTTGTATTGCTTAAGATTAGAAACATAATAGTGCTTAGATAGGACGGGTTATAACTTGAGGGAGTTTATTTAACCTTGGCAAATATTTTCAACACTGTTGGAATACTTGCTAACTCTCCATATGTTTTGGAGAACTGATATAATAAAGATGAAGTTAAGCTCCTAATACAAAATATACGCATTGTTATTCTCCTAGTTATTATATTAATTAATAATATTGTATAGGACACGAGAATATCCTTAATAAAGGCTTTTTTTGATGTTCTTGTGTGTGTGTAATAACAATAATAGTGATGGTACTAATGATATAATGATAATATAAATTATTGTTAAATTATATATAATATTAAGTGTGAGTCTTGAGACTATCTGTCATTCCATATAAATTCGTAAAACGAACATTGGCCGAGTGAAATATATTTAAAAAATGGAAAAACTTGATAACAATTATAGATAACCTGGGAACTATGAAATTTTCTCTTAGATTGGTAATCATCGAATTATCAGGTTTCTTCACAGTTTCTTAATTTTCAGCGGGAATTGTCGTTTTTTTTTTCTTGGGTCTTATCGTCGAAGGTTAATTATGGTGACAAAAAAAAATGTCCGGAAAGTTTTTTGTGTGTGTCGCCGGTAGAACTAAGGATCTAGATTGGGTGATCTCCAACTTGGGTATAATCTGGATGATTGGAGAGATCTCTAGTTGGAAGATATATATGTATGCCTCTCTTTATTGTCGTGTATATAGTGGTATGGTCGAATTTGTTCAACATATGCTATATTATAGTACAACAGAACCTCCAAAAGAGGACACTCACGTAAGAGGACATCTCTCTACAAAGGATTATTCTCGGATTACCTCCGTAAAGATGCTAGTATACGACCACAGGTGTTGATTTTGATCAATCTGACAGCTCTCACAAAGGTCAAAAATGAATAACTGTAGCCAACCAGGGACATGAAGCATTCAGGAGGAACTGCCAAATGCCGAAGAATAAAGAAATGTGGACAAGGATTTGGAGTAAGGATCTAGGAGGTCCAGTTCTGAAAAAGGAAGAAATAAAAACAAAGAACTAGTGGAAGACACCTGAAGATCTGGCCTAATGTCAAAGAAAAATGAATGAAGACAGAGAACTATATGAAACTATCCGTGAGGACCTGGCCCAGTGTGGAAGAAGGGAGGAATGGAGATACTGGATGAAGGATCCAAGATGACCTGGCCCAGTGTGGTAGAAGGGAGGAGTGAAGATACTGGATGAATGATCCAAGATGACCTGGCCCAGTGTGGAAGAAGGGAGGAATGGAGATACTGGATGAAGGATCCAAGATTACCTGGCCCAGTGTGGAAGAAGGGAGGAATGGAGATACTGGATGAAGGATCCAAGATGACCTGGCCCAGTGTGGAAGAAGGAAGGAATGAAGATACTGGATGAATGATCCAAGATGACCTGGCCCAGTGTGGAAGAAGGGAGGAATGAAGATACTGGATGAAGGATCCAATATGACCTGGCCCAGTGTGGAAGAAGGGAGGAATGAAGATACTGGATGAATGATCCAAGATGACCTGGCCCAGTGTGGAAGAAGGGAGGAATGAAGATACTGGATGAAGGATCCAATATGACCTGGCCCAGTGTGGAAGAAGGGAGGAATGAAGATACTGGATGAATGATCCAAGATGACCTGGCCCAGTGTGGAAGAAGGGAGGAATGAAGATACTGGATGAAGGATCCAAGATGACCTGGCCCAGTGTGGAAGAAGGGAGGAATGAAGATACTGGATGAAGGATCCAAGATGACCTGGCCCAGTGTGGTAGAAGGGAGGAGTGAAGATACTGGATGAATGATCCAAGATGACCTGGCCCAGTGTGGAAGAAGGGAGGAATGAAGATACTGGATGAAGGATCCAAGATGACCTGGTCCAGTGTGGAAGAAGGGAGGAATGAAGATACTGGATGAAGGATCCAAGATGACCTGGCCCAGTGTGGAAGAAGGGAGAAATTAAGGTACTGGTTGAAGGATACAAGATGACCTGGCCCAGTGTGGAAGAAGGGAGGAATGAAGATACTGGATGAAGGATCCAAGATGACCTGGCCCAGTGTGGAAGAAGGGAGAAATGAAGATACTGGATGAAGGATCCAAGATGACCTGGCCCAGTGTGGAAGAAGGGAGAAATTAAGGTACTGGTTGAAGGATACAAGATGACCTGGCCCAGTGTGGAAGAAGGGAGGAATGAAGATACTGGATGAAGGATCCAAGATGACCTGGCCCAGTGTGGAAGAAGGAAGGAATGAAGATACTGGATGAAGGATCCAATATGACCTGGATCAGTGTGGTAGAAGGGAGGAGTGAAGATACTGGATGAAGGATCCAAGATTACCTGGCCCAGTGTGGAAGAAGGGAGGAATGAAGATACTGGATGAATGATCCAAGATGACCTGGTCCAGTGTGGAAGAAGGGAGGAATGAAGATACTGGATGAAGGATCCAATATGACCTGGCCCAGTGTGGAAGAAGGGAGGAATGAAGATACTGGATGAATGATCCAAGATGACCTGGTCCAGTGTGGAAGAAGGGAGGAATGAAGATACTGGATGAAGGATCCAAGATGACCTGGCCCAGTGTGGAAGAAGGAAGGAATGAAGATACTGGATGAAGGATCCAATATGACCTGGATCAGTGTGGTAGAAGGGAGGAGTGAAGATACTGGATGAATGATCCAAGATGACCTGGTCCAGTGTGGAAGAAGGGAGGAATGAAGATACTGGATGAATGATCCAAGATGACCTGGCCCAGTGTGGAAGAAGGGAGGAATGAAGATACTGGATGAATGATCCAAGATGACCTGGTCCAGTGTGGAAGAAGGGAGGAATGAAGATACTGGATGAAGGATCCAATATGACCTGGCCCAGTGTGGAAGAAGGGAGGAATGAAGATACTGGATGAAGGATCCAAGATTACCTGGCCCAGTGTGGAAGAAGGGAGGAATGAAGATACTGGATGAAAGATCCAAGATGACCTGGCCCAGTGTGGAAGAAGAGAGGAATGAAGATACTGGATGAAGGATCCAAGATGACCTGGCCCAGTGTGGAAGAAGGGAGGAATGAAGATACTGGATGAATGATCCAAGATGACCTGGTCCAGTGTGGAAGAAGGGAGGAATGAAGATACTGGATGAAGGATCCAATATGACCTGGCCCAGTGTGGAAGAAGGAAGGAATGAAGATACTGGATGAAGGATCCAAGATTACCTGGCCCAGTGTGGAAGAAGGGAGGAATGAAGATACTGGATGAAGGATCCAAGATGACCTGGCCCAGTGTGGAAGAAGGGAGGAATGAAGATACTGGATGAAGGATCCAAGATGACCTGGCCCAGTGTGGAAGAAGGGAGAAATGAAGATACTGGATGAAGGATCCAAGATGAACTGGCCCAGTCCGAAGAAGTCCCAAGGACCCCCCTCTAATACTCCGTCGCCGTATTGCATTTTTAATATGGTGGGCTCCATCAACACGGCCTGGATTTTAATTAACTTCCAAGATATTGATGGCGATCAGGAATTTTCTTCATTTAGATTCTGCATACATCCCGTGTAGTTCAAACACACGTCATGTGGGCGTGTGTCAGGCAACGGGTGTAAATGTGTTTTATTGGAGAGAAATGGCCTTATTGACACCATTTTAAAGATGTGAAAGCGAGAATAACTGGAATTCTAATAAGATATTGAAGGGAATTAAAGCATTACGAATAAATTTTAATTATAAATTAGAATCTTAAAACATTCTATAAGTATTAAATACACCTTATACACACACACCTTACCTTTATTCTAATTTTAGAACTGATATCCATGCGAAAAAAGGCGCGCTCGTTTTTAACATAAGAGTTTTAGATTTGTGAATTCATTAAATCACTCTGGTGCTTTTTTACTATATATACTTGCGCTCTCTCATTATATATATATGTATTTAAAATAAAATATTAATATACAAATAATTTTGTAGAAATAATAAAGACGTCAGCATATATACACGAAAAAAAAAATAAAGCAAAAAAATTTAAAAAAGAGAGAGAAAAAAAAAAGAGTACAAAGTGAAATTGTACTGGGATCAGGTTGATGAATCCCTTTTATTAATTAATAAAGATTATTTGGTCAATAATCTGGAATAATTGATAATTAGCAATTTATTCCGATAGATGGCGCAAGCCATCAGCAACTTTCAATATCACGATCAGGAGGAAAATTTTTCTTTATAAAAAAATTATGTGCGTTTTCCAACAAAATATAATATACGACAAAACATGTAGTTTTAATTTGAGAATCCGAAGAAAAAATAAACAAATAAAACTTTGCTATCTCGGTGTTCTGGGGTTTTGGCCATATGCAAATTATCAGGTTGTCCTATAAATAATGGCCGTTTGGAAGCGACCAATTGAATACACCATATCTAAGCCAGAAATAAGTTTATTTAAACAGATTAGACACCACTAGTATCACAGCACTTATGCCAACTTGATGGTAACATTTTATGCTATTTTAATAAAAGTCTGGTTGTCTAGAGGCCAAAGATTTCAAAAAGGCGTTTTCCACATCTCTCCGGTTGATCAGTCATTTTCCATGAAAAGATATTTACCAGATGCTTGAAAAAAAATGGGAATCGGAACGGGACAGATCAGATGAATAAGGAGGGTGAGCTAAAACTTCATAATCTATCGAGCAATTTTTTGTTGGGTCGTAAATGTAGAGTGTAGCCATGCGCTATCGTGAAGCAGAATAACGCCTTTCCTATTGACCAAACTGGGCATTTTTTCTGACAATTTCAGATGCATGGCTTGCAAATCTTGACAATACACTTCTGAATTTATCGTTTCGTCACTATTCAAAAATCTGTAATGCAATAATCCAACATATCGTCCCTACAACTGCAAACTATCGAATGTGAAAAATTCAATTTTGAAGGAGAGAGAAATGAAGAGACCATGTCATGGTCTCTTCATTTCTCCCTCCTTCAATGCCTTCCTCTACTGAGGGTAGGCCACATGGTCTCTTCATTTCTCTCTCCTTCAAAATTGAATTTTTCACATTCGATAGTTTGCAGTTGTAGGGACGATATGACCACCAAAAAATGAGCATTATCCGCTTTGGATGAAAGCTTGGTTTTGGGAAGGGTTTTGGGTCCTCATCTTTGTCTGAACACTGCCTTGATATTTTCCTGTTGTCGAAAAGAACCCACCTTCCATCACACATAACAATTTGTTTTAAAAAAAGGAGTCCATTTCTAGCGAGCCAACAAATAACTGCAATTTCCAGACGTCGGTGACGTTGAACATCACTCAAATCGCGCGGGACCCATTGTCGCAATTTTTTTGTTTTGCGAATTTGGTGAAGATGTCTAGCAATGGTTGATTTTGAAGCATTAAGCTCCTCACTTACCTCACACACTGTTTGGATATAATTAGATTAAATATAAGACTTTAAATCTTCATTTTTGAAGGTTGACCGACGACCACGACCATCTTGATTTTCAAGTCCGAAATCGCCAACTTTAACCTTCTGATTTAATGACTAATCTTCTTGTGGTTCTTTCGGAAGAAGAAGCTTCTCCCCAGGCCTCAATAATATTTTTGGTTGCCTGGGCGGCCGAAATTCGTGAAGCAAAATAAGGCGCAAATTCCTAGGTTCCATTGCTCAATATTTTAAATTACATATATATATTTTTATCATTCGTTAAATTTTTGTAAGAATGACTGCACGTGAATGCGCGCTTTGTAAGCTTTAGAACAATATATAATATGCATGTGTTTCCAAATTATTTATGTAATTATTTTTTTTCATTTCAAAAATATTTTTCCAAAAACGGCCATTATTAATGGGAAAATCTGATATAAGCAGCTTATTGTTAAATCCCGTAAATAAATAAAAGTGACAGTTGCGATCACAGGAATATAAATAGGATATAATTGTACAACGAATCACAAGTTTTACGAAGGAGCTACTAAAGAAGCTCCTTCGTAAAACTTGTGATTCGTTGTACAATTGTATCAATTATACGGAGTTTACCTGCAGAAAAATAAATAGGATATATAAGGTGGGGGAGATATGATGTTATAACGTAGCTCCATAGATTCACTTTGCTACTTCTCCTCCGCAAGATAGATGAGTTTTAATAAGACGTAGTGACGGAAAAACTTACATCAGATATTATTTCTATTGACTTACCTGATGATATATTACTGGAACTCACTTAACCTCTGCCGTGAACAGCTTCTGGTATATTGATTTATTAATATTTATAATCATATATTTATAACACTATGCGGCGCTGAGTTTGTTTATACAAAATGTTATGTCTTGATAAAGGTTGGCGTTCAGCCAACCAAAATATTGGCAAGAAAATATTTTATTCAATCCAATATATGCCTTCTATTATCGAATGATTATAATATATGTAACCGGGTAAAACCTGACCATTTATTTAGTTATATACCTACTTGGAGGTGTACATTACATAAACGGAAAAATGCGATAAATTAGCATGAACAGTATAAAAATATGCCAGATTAAAATGGCCAACAATTCTCTGGAATATGAAAACACATATTACAATATTTAATTAAAAAGGCATATATTGAATCAAAAAATCATTTATTTTACCTTACATTACAGTACCATTACAGGTAAAATAAATGATTTTTTGATCCAATATATGCCTTTTTAATTAATGATTTATCTATGGATTGCTCTATTTTCAAAAATATTCCAATATATATTGTCGCGTTGAAAAATAGACGTGAGTATAAGTAAACACGAACAGACTTTATTCTCTCTAACGGTCTACCTTAAAATTGTATTTATGCGCATTTATATAGTTATGATATAATTACAAACATATGTAAATCAATACATTCTAAATATTATGTAAATAAATTAACCACCTTACAAAATATATATAATATATAAAAATAATTGTTCGGTTTTAGCTTGCTAAACTGACATTTTATTAATAATTAAAAATATTTTAAAAATAATCTTCAAAGCAGTAAATGAAATGATTCTATTTTATAACAAATATATATATATATGACGTTCCTAACGTGTCGTAGACAATTTGAATAGATATTCACAAATTACCAACTCTACTAGAAGCCAAAGAAAGTTGCATACACACTTCACAGAAACCTCGTTGTTGACAAAGATCCATCCAAGCGGAAAGTTAATCTGTACAGATCTTAAAAATAGTTTTTGTGTCTTTACGAAAATAAAAAAGTGTCGTTGTGTTTGCTCAAGCACGACCGATGTTTGTCCCAATCACGCCCCCCAACTTCAATGGCAAGTTTAAAAAACCCAGATTTGGATTGTTTGCCCGTCAATACAGGCTATTCTAGGAGCTGACATGGCCAGTCGATCCCGGATTTAAGACCAACCCCCAGAATATCATAATTTCTCTGTTTTGAATCCGCGAATTGGGTATTAAATCAGTCATTTATCCCCATCACTAAATACTGATTGTCAAATATCTTTTTCAAAAGTCTCAAGCTTTACATGCTTGATACCCTAATATGATTGAGTAGAGATAAGAGAGAAGAGGAAGAAGACTAAATACTGAAAAATTTATAATGTGAAAAAATAGTACAAATGTGATATTGTACTGGGATAAGGTGCATTAATTATGAAAAAAGGCATCTCCTTATCGTGAAACTGAAAGTTGCTGATGGCTTGCGCCATCTATCGGAATAAATATCAATATATATATTTATATATAGTTAGAATAGTTGATATTTATTCCGATAAATGGCGCAAGCCATCAGCAACTTTCAGTTGCACGATAAGGAGATACCTTTTTCCTAATTTATAATGTAATAACAGTTTATTTTTATATATTCTTCTGGAAATTATTTGGAATTTTTCCAATATTTCCAAATAGGTTTAAGAAAAATAAGTCCATTTATACCAAATCCATTATCTTTATTAATATACAAAATTCTAAATATTAAAAAAACCTCTATACAATCTAATGCTTTTGATAATGTCGAAAATAATAAAATAATTCCAGAAATATTTTTTTAAACAGAGAAAAACAAATAAAACAAACGAACATTTGTATCCCAGACGACGCTCATTAGGGTGTTGTGTCACTTTGTTATGCAAATCAGATTTGGTCCCACTGCCCCGGAACAAAATATAATAATTCACAGAGTTCTTACTCTGTGCTCTTGTTATTAGGTTAGTGTGTCGTGCTCCTACAATATTTCATTCTTGAGAAATGAATAAAATACAATGAAGACTTCCACATGAGGGATCTATCTGATGAAAATATTATTCCTCATGATATGCTAATCTTAATATATTTTTATTATTTATCTTTTTGCCTAATGAAATACCAAAAGAAAGACATCTAAATTATAAATCTTCTTTATAAAAGGCAACACAAGAAGAAAAAAAGGCGACATTATGGACAAAATGGCTCGTGTGTATGTAACTATGGTACCCAATATTTGACTTGATATCGTTATCTTTTTTATAAAAATTTCTGACGCTTGTACCTATATAAAAATTGTCATTTAATGGAAAAAAAACATCATTATCAGCTTTAAAGTTTTATTTTAATTTCATGTTCAAATATTTATAAGAATATCTCAATAGTTATTAACTAAAAAAATGTTTCCCCTAAATAAGAAAAACAGACAATAATTAGGGCGAGGTAGAAAGTGCTTTATTTATGAAACTGCGGGAGGGTGTAATCAATGAAGAGTCAAGCCCTCCCTGTTTTGTGGTTGTAAAAATAGTGTAATCAGCGCTCATATTAATCATCATCATCCACTTTGCGCCATCCATCATATCACGAACCGTAGCACAGCATATTCAGTCTGTAACGCATCATCCAGTGTCTGCGCGTACCACTCGACGCCGTTTACAGCAGAGTGGTCTGTCCGCAAGACGTCCATTGCTTCGTCTACCCTTGACGCAGAACCATAGACGTCTCCGCCGCCAATGGTGTAATGAAAGAAGGATGTGGAAGGCAGAATGGAATGAAATTGTCTTTACTGCGAGTCTGCAACAATACGATGGTCGGATTCGAGTCTGGAGACACCGTGGAGAGAGGATGCTGAACAACTGTGTTATGCACCGCCACTTTGATCCTGCACCGGGTATTATAGTATGGGGCGGTATTATACTTGTATATCACTCTCGCACTCCTCTAGTACGCATTGGCGGTACTTTAAACAGCCAACGCTACATCTCCGAGGTGTGGGAGCCAGTTGTCCTTCCTTACTTTCAGGACTTGCCCACAGCCATATTTCAACAGGATAATGCGCGACCACACATTGCACGAATTGTCCAAAGGTTCTTCGTCAATCGCCAGATTGAATTGCTTCCCTGGCCTGCTCGCTCTCCGGATCTTTCGCCGATAGAAACCATGTAGTCATGGTTGCCCAACGATTGACCCAGATTACATCCCCAGCTGCCACACCAGATCAACTTTGGCAACGTGTGGAAGCTGCTTGGTCTGCTGTACCCCAAGAACATATCCAAAGTCTCTTTGAATCAATGCCGAGGCGTGTGGCAGCGGTGATCTCCAACAATAGCTGCTATTCTGGCTACTGATTCTGGCAGGAACCACACTTAGCAGAAGTCTATAAATTATATCATTTGATACTTGGTCAAAATGTTATCTACAAAATAAATTTTGTTGTGAAATCTCTTGTGTTTCTTGGTGTTGCAAGTTGGGTGACCAGCAGTGTATATACACACACGGAAAAAACCTAAGGATGTGGGGGGTCTATGATGTCGCCTTAAATCTTTTTTTTTTTTAAGGAGACAAAGGCAATTTTGTTCACATTTGGTTATCTTGTGCGTCTTCAATAAAGGTCATTGTGTATCAAATATCTTTGATTTCTTGAAAAAAGACACCTCGGCCAGTATAAATCTTTTTATTACCTCGACGTTTCGACAAAAAGCTTTTGTCCTCGTCAGGAGCAAATAAAAATTAAAACATGTAGCAAGGCGATAAAAATTGGTCTAAGGCTCTAAGGGCGTTCTCACGCGTGAGAACGCCCTTAGAGCCTTAGACCAATTTTTATCGCCTTGCTACATGTTTTAATTTTTATTTGCTCCTGACGAGGACAAAAGCTTTTTGTCGAAACGTCGAGGTAATAAAAAGATTTATACTGGCCGAGGTGTCTTTTTTCAAGAAATATGAATGCCGGCCAGGCAGCCTCTATCTTCACGAAATATCTTTGAGTTATTGTCTGAATCCTTATATATATACATGCTAAAAGGTACAACTTCCTTAAGTTTTTTCCATCAATGTATATATATATTTATTATTTAAAGCCAATTATAAATCCAACTTACAAAATGGTTTATTCCATAAATATGTTATATAAAGTATTGATAAGTTTAATAACCAAATGAGAACAACAATGACCTGTGAGATGTTATCAATGACAGGAAGTTGTAACCATCAAGTTATAGCAGGTGATGTGATAGAGGGAAGTTAGAATGGACTGAGTGTGTGTCCTCCAACTCTGGAGTAAAAGGCAAAAATCGATGGTCCATTTAGAAGGAGCAAGATCCGGAGAATAGGGTGGAGGGGAAAGGCATTTAAATTTTACATGGCGAGAAGGAATATTAGAGTCTCTCTCGCTCTTTTTTTGTTTTTACATATTTGCATACTTGCACAGGAATCTTGTGCTGGAATAGTTATGCAATTAACTCCAGCGTTTAAAACTTGATCACAGAATAATTGCTGTATATTTTACGTTATGTAATTGAAATCTACCATATATATTTATTTAAATCGTAAATTACAATATAATTATTAAATTTTATCATATATTATTATGTATATTATATAATTAATATATTAAATAAACACACTTTGAAATTTAAAACTATTAAATGATCACAAAATGAAAATATTTAAAAGCGTTGTTTATTAATTATTATATTGGAAATTTAAATAATTTTAATGCGTATATTTCTTTTGAAATAAAAAAATTATTGCTCTTACTGTAATGATTAAAAATATTGGGTGGGCCTGGCTCATCAGTGATGAACCCGCGGTTTCGCCAGTTTATTCGACCATATCGCTCATTGATTGTCACAGTCCCTATAGATATTTAATATCGAATATATTTATATATGATTAAAAGTGGAACACTATCTTAATTTTATATAATTTTAACTAGAATTATTATATACGATTTGGAGAGAGAGAAATATTTTTTTTTTCGCTGAACAATAACATTTATCTTTAAAATATTCAAATTGAACGTGAGGTTATATTTTAAAGGAATTACTGGGCAATTATTGCTCGCATATGTAAATATAGAGATATAACATATATGTATAATATACACACATGGATAAAACATATGAAAGTTGTACCTTATAGCATGTATATCGGGATTCAGACAATAATTCTGAAAGATATTTGATACACGGTGACCTTTATTGAAGACACACGAGATAACCAAGTGTGAACAAAATTGCCTCTGTCTCTTTAAAGAAAAAAAAATATATATAGACGACCGGCGACATCAAAGACTTTCCACTTCTTTAAGTAAGAATGTAATAGATTTCATACTGATTAATGAAAGTTTTATAATAAATTGATATTGAGAGTTGAACATATAGTGTCAGTGTAGCGAGCTATTTCTGAACGATAATTTTAAAGTAGTGTTATATCTATAAATTTGTGTGTATATATATTTATATTGAGAGAAAAATAGAATTATAACGAGTGAAGAAATTTAATAGGGAAAGTAAATAAGGAGAATATATTTTAAGGTTTAAAAAGTTTTCAAAATTATTTTCACTAACAATTTCGGGTTATATAACAAGTTCACGCTCAAGCGTCGGCGGTTACGCGTCATAAAAACGGAACATAAGAAAAAGGAAGAATTGAAGATAGCAAAAGTAGAAAAAGGATGAAGACGGAACTATGGTAGCATTTGATCAAACTAGTACGAGGTAAAGAGAAGAGAAATTGATTTTTCAAATATATATATTTTTAATTTAGAAGTTTTTTTTTTAAATATAGGTGTAAATTCCTAGGTCAATTATGGAGTTAATTCACTTTGTTTTGAGTTAGAGTAAATCCTGATGACCTAACCGGGGTGTGAAGTGATTGGTACCTGCCTGGGTCTTGTCAAATATGGTTAACATGTTAGTTTCCATATCTTTAATTTCAATTGCCATCTATCGATAAAATTTGAAACAATTATTTTTTGGCAATGTGTTTCTTTTTAACAAATATCATCAAATATTATCTCTACAGACCTTACTACAATGATATAAGTTATTGAATGAAAGGGCTTGTCTCACCAGTAGTGAACCCTCTCAGCGGTTTCGCCAAATTTATCTCCAGACCGCTCTACTATTGTATTGGATTGGTTTTCTTATATACCCTGCCTTTACTATAGAAGGCAACTTAGAGGTGTTTAGGGGACCTATGGACATGAGCTTATAGGTATGTTAGTTTTTTTTTGGTTTTGCCAAAACTTGTATTGTGGCTCATTCTTTTTAACCACTTTAAAATATTTCACTGGGTTGTAAACATAATTCATTGTTTTAATGTATATTTAAAGGGAGAGGTGTCTCTTTTAGTACAAATATATATATATATATATATGTCATAATTTTGCCTAATACCCAAGAGATATAATTTATTTTCGCCATAATTACTATGTTAAAATGTAATTACAAATTCATCCATCTATAAATACACTGTACAAAATAAACGTGGGAGCCAGCGCGCGCGGGCGAAGGCTACGGCACGCCGCCGCGTGCGCGCACTCACGAGGTGGAACAAATTCTTTTCGAAGCTTACATGCATAACGGCGGCGCCCTTCCAATCGACCGCGACAGATACGACATATAAATGTGAAATACAATATATTAATTTGCATAAAAATAATTTCCATAAAACACTATATGCAGATATTAATTTGCTCTTTGAATAAATAATGTCAAATAATACGATGAGAAGTTCTGAAAATAAAGACATTTATGTTATATTGAAAATAAGCCCTTTTTGCAAATTGATTGAAAATAATATTGATATGAAGAGAGAAATGGTCAAAAACAAATAAAATATATATATACCCACAGATTTTTCCAATTAAGATTCCCCGACATATTCCATCAGCTTTAATCTCATTATAAACCTGTATATACATATGAAGTAGAAATTTTTGATTTTTTTTTTAAATCGGAGATGAAACCATAATTGAAAATTGATCTTCAATCTGATAACCCTGCCAAAATGGAAAATCCCCTCTTTAATTTCGGCGTTTTAATAGACTATTAAACTTTGCTTACTCTCTCATTCTTATTTGATTTCGTTGTGGGATTTTGGAGAAAAAAGGTTAATGCCGTGTGTAAGTATAAATATGGGATATATGCAAAATGGTCATCTTGACTTTTTAATAAAGCTATAGAGAATAATTTCTAACGCTTTGCCAAATGTTTTAATTTTTGTTCGCTACTGACGAGGACAAAAGATTTTTTGTCGAAACATCGAAACAATAAAAAGATTTACTGCCGAAGTGTCTTTTATTTGAATAACTATATAATATCGTTTGACCTTATTTGCACAGAGTCTATACTGATGACCAGTAGGTGTGGTTCCAATTCGACAAAGTAACTTTGGCGGCTTATTCCTTTATCCGAATTTCCACGTTATTCTTGAAGAAGAAATCAAATAAGCTTATTCTTTTGATGTGTTATTAATTATCGCTTTTAATATATTCATTAAGAGAGATATGTGAACTTTTTTTTTTTTGTAAATGAAAACTATCTCTTGTAATTTAACATAAATTTAGGAAAGGTCGGAAATTTTGCGGAGAAGTATAAACCTTACAAAGCAAGTACATTTGCCATCAAAATTGACACCAAAAAGTATATAGATGAAAATATTTTCAGAAGGATGTTGATCCATGAAAAAGGTCGCCTCTCTAGAAAAAAGAGACACTAGAACTGAGTGTTATCTATTGACTGTCTCCACAAATTAGCGAACTCGGGTCAAGAACAAAGCCACAACACCATTTATTTATAAGCAAAAATGATTCGAAGATCATTTGTTGGTGACTCGTTGTGACTCTCTTCAGGGGAGGAATCATCAGAGTGCCAGAGAGCTGCTGAAACGTTGGGAACCAAATAAAATATAGGTTGAAATGTTATCATATATTTTTCCAAAAATGATTCGTTCGGCAACAATATTTTAACGGGAATAGATCCAGTTCAATAAACTAGCTAACAAAGCCAGGTGGGTTGCTACCCATTCCTGGTGATGGTCACCTGAATATGACAGTTTTAGAGACATTGAAATGACTAGGACTATCTCGAGTGCCGTCTTGGTCGAGATTACTTACGATGCCTCCATTTCACCCATGCTTTCTCTCCACCAATACTTTTACTCTCAAATATTGTATCTAAACTTTTAATATTTATTGAAAAAAACATTGAAAACAAAAGGAATTTAATTATTATTTTGATAGGATTAGGAATTGTAATTGTTTTGTTGAGAGATGGGGTTAGGAAAACCTCTATTTTAACATCGCAGTAAGAAGAGTATGAAGCTTTTTTTATTTGACAAAAAAAAATAATAATTAATTTCTATATATAGATGACGCTCTGATGCCATATATATACATATTTACTCGGTGTAAATATGTAAAAATGTAGAGATCAACAGCCATATATATATATATGTGATATCTTGGGACCTCTGGGACCAGTGTTACCTGATGCTCGACGAACCTCGATGTCAACTCTCCCGTGCAGTCGTGGTGGAAGGCGACACAGCTGGGCCAAAGGTGAAATAAACAAACAGAGATTCCACTAAAAGCGTCTGACGTCAAGAAGGAATGGGATGAGGAGAGAGAGATTTTAGAGCAAGTGTTACCGTTGAGTTCCAAGCGAAGACTGCCTATTCTAGGTCTTCGATTTAACACCACGACTTTGCTTCTTTCTGATTGGCTGACCTATTTAGGTGATTCTTTCCTAATTGGTGGGACTTTTTCACGTGGCCGTAGGCTATTGGTTGACCTACTTAGGTGATGTCTTCTCGCGGCTTTCTTTGATAGAAAATACGTCCGGTCTTGTTCCGGAAATTGGGCGTCACTCTTAGCTTTTATGACTTCTACGTTACCAGATACGTCTTGCCTTGCCAGGAAGTATTGACTGTACAAGTTATTTATATTTGTGCTGGTTTGAGGCCTCTTTTGCTAGGCCTTGCTTCGACTTCTGTCCTAAGCCTGATTAGTTTTAACCTTAACTTTCTCCTGTCAGTCTCCATTCCTTCTATCTGTACAGTTGATATACTTTATTAGATTCTTACGCGGTACAGATTGATGTTAGTGGCGGCTTTCTATGTGCAGTACATAAGAAGTTATATACAGTCATGGGGTGGAACATGTGGTAGTGGGTATCTAGACTATTTACAACAATTCCATGGTCTTAAATCATCACAGATGGCCCCGGATGTGAGAGGGTTCATATGGAGGGATTTAAGAGAGCGGAATAGGAAGACTGTTATTAAGGAAGTAATTTTTTAAAAATTAATTAAAGTGAGTTGGTATATAACATGGGGTTGATTTCTGTATATCCATAAGAGGTAATAAAGCATAAACAACTAATATTAAACATATAAGTAAAATAAAAATAGGAATAAAAGAATTAATAGAGAGCATATAATGATGATAGGAAAAAATAAAAATGATTTGATGGGAAAATCATGATCTCTTCGTGATGGGCGTTAGAAAGGGTTGAGGGGTTAGTTATTACTTGGTTGAGGCAATGTCACTTTGACTCAAGTCCCAAACCATTTAATGTGCACGGCGCGGAAAACCTAGGCCATGTTTCACATGTAAATTTAAGGACCTAATAAAGTTACAGTACCACAATCGAAAAGTAAGATAAGGGGATTGTTATGGGTTTTAGTAATTAGTCGTTAAGACGTACGCATGCAGGATAAATGAAGGCGAAGATCAGTGACCAGAAATCAAAGTTTTAATTAGAGTCGTCAGGGGCTTAGCGAGAAAAAGAGTAAAATAATAAAAAAATGTGCCAGCGTGTGGCATGAGAGTGCCCTGGAATAAAAAAAAAATACAATTTGCACGTATCCAAGCCAGAAGTTGGGAGAAGGTAAATCTGGGGGACGATGTGTCAAGATTGTTAATTACGAAATCAAAGTAGGTCAAGTCTAGCCTGCGAAGGAGTTAAAAGTTCCTGCGGAAAAGGGTTAGTATTTATCAAGAAGTAACCTTTAAAGTGGTTGTTTAAGAGGTTATTGAAGATTGCCCTGTTTTTAGATCATGATTTTTAGTTTGATTATAAAAGAATATATCATTGAGATATGAAATTGCGAAATTAAGGCTTTGCATATAGCGTTAAAGGATTTGAAAAATCGAAAATAGAATTGCGAAGTTAAATGCAAAGTAATCTTTAAAAAAAAGTAAAAATAGTGATGATATGATACAAAGATTAACACACTACAGCAGTATATAAGGGGTAATAGAAAGTGAAAATATTAAATGAAAATTAAAAATGAGCAGTAATATACTCGATAGCATTGACATGGTAGCGGAAGATGAAACAATGTAAATAACATCTAATTTATAAAGTGAGAGAAAATATAAAATGATAAATGCAAATTAGTGATATAAGCATGAAATATAAACTTGAGATTATTAGATATGAAAGATAAAATATAAAGTTGATTATAGAATAGAGTCATAAAGTAAAAGTAAATAAGTTTTGGTAAAGAAAAATAAAATAAAACGACAATAATCTAAACTGATTGGTTGACGTAAAAAAAAACAATTATAAGAGCTATATAATGATTATATAAAGGATATTAAAATGAAAAATTTAAAAAAAAATGTTCATCGAGAAAGAAGAGCAAGTAAGATTATATATAGAAATTATATATCGTGAAAGAATGGAAAGTTGTAGGCCAAATGTAATGTTCCTTTTTTTTTTTTTTTTTTTTTTTTTTTTTTTTTAGGATGGGTGGAGAGAGCTTTAAATTGTCCTCGATCGATATCTTTGGTCTTGTTGGCCTAAGTTTTTCTAACTTATCGAATTTGTTTTAAGTTTGGTGCGACTCGTGGATCACATTGTTTCTAACTGTGAAACTCACTGAGTCCTAATGTTGTCGTTTTTTTAAACTTATGTGGGTGTGTGTGATTTTTGTAAGTAAAATGTTGTCCTTGGATCTAAGTGTCGATGTTAAGTTGACAAGTTAATCGAGGGCGAGAGAATGTTAGTGAACAGATTTGTTAGTAAATGTAAGATAACGTGTTAAGCAAGTTTTAGTAGCTAAACGGGATATCGGCGTAGATTAAAAATAAAAGGCGCGCACTAATGTTTGATTTAATAGGTAGCGAAAATCCGTTAGAGTGACATCGGGGTGGCGACGGGCGTAACAAAATGTCGGCTATTTGTTTGTCCATCTCCAGCGGAAGAGAGGGGAGCGAAGCTATTTTTAATGCGATTCCGGATTTAGGTCAAGGGGGGAGCGAGGGGGCTTGCTTGCTTTCTTTCAACTTATTGGAAGTTAATTCGAACTACGTTCGGAGATATTAATTCTATAATTGTAAACGCAAAAGCGTTTTGATTTGTCACGTTTGGTGACAAGCGTTATGGGATTGACATAGGGAGATACAGAGGTTGAATTATTCCGTGTGTTCAAGCATTTGTTAGATTTGTGTTTGTATTTCGAAAATTCGGATATTGTATCTGTTATTAAATCGAATGGTTTTTGGCGGACTTAGTAAAAATGTTATTCATGGATATCGGGTTAGAATTGAATGAAATTGCGACTATCGACGTGGACAATGTGTGGTTAAATAAATGTGTCACAGGCGTGGTGAAGGCGTCTTTGGCCTGAAAATTGAAAGAGTTTAGTGGTGTGGCGCTGTGACACGAAGCGAAAAAATTGTAAATGAAAAGGTGTCGCGTGAAGTCTCTGTTTTGTACAAAATCTAACCTGTGTTACTAAGAATAACAAATTTACTAAAGTCATGGGTGTTGGTTGTACGAACATATCGAGAATTTTTATATTATTAGTGGATATGACACGTTTAATGTGAAAAAAATAATTTTTTGTGTGTGTTTAGTAGGGCGACGTAATAAAGCTTGTGTGGCTCGAAATTAGATTTGAGTGTGAAGTCGCGCATTGAAAATTGTTGCCAATTGGAAAAAGTGATGTGAGAGGGTGTTGTTTATTTTGTTGAGAGTGATTTGTCGATATTTAACTATGCGTGTAAAAGGAAGGAGTGTAGTTATGTGGGAATTTAACGATTGGAATAGTTTTGGAAGGCTGTGATTTAAGTTATTTCTGTCCAAAGATATGAAAGAAAAGGACATAGGGGCGTTGAAAATGGGATTAGGAACATTATAATGAGGTTAAATAAGAGTGTTGGAGTTCACCACGTGTGAGCAACCTGTTCCAGGAGGGAAAAATTTAGTAAATGGGACAGTTGTATTAACCTGTCCATGGGACACGTGTTGCTTGCACGAGGTGAATTGGTATAAGGTAGTTGGTAGAGGTACATTATCTTGATACAGGAGTAGCTGAGGACAGTTTATAATTAGTAGAAATCTTTTTATGGAATTAAGGAATAAAATGCCAAAAGGTAAAGGTGTATCGATTATATGGAATTTTAGATTCTGCGTTATATTACCTATTTTTAAGATCAAAAAGATATAATCTACGGTGAAAATATTGTTAGCTATGGCATTAATAGTTAAGTTAAATGGGTGAACAGGTATTTTCTTTTACAAACTGATTTCTATTATTTTAAAAGTATTCTGCCTAATTATAGCGATAGATGCTCCTGAATCAAGTAGTAGAGTAGGTTTACATTATTGGACAGTTCCGCTCGAACGAGCAATTGTTCAACATAAGGTATAGAAGGAGGAACCTACTGTTGTGCTGTCTTGTATGTCGGGACAGGCCTGGTCTGTTGTCATAGTTGGAGGTTCCTTGGGACAGTCAGAGTTCATTGTTTGCGCTGGGCTCGTGGTTTAGAGAAGGTCGGGGGAGCAGGTAACATACGCTCGCGTGTTGGTAACTCGGAGGGGTGCTTGCAGGAGGTTTGCTGGCTTTCTCAGTCTTGTAGAGTATTGTAGTTGGGCCCGATCTGCTTGGGCGTCGTAGTTGGTGAAGTAGCTCTGCGCCTCGTACGAACCATCGTAACGCGGTAGCTCGACATCCCGCGATAGTCCGGTCACGGCAGAAAGCTGAGGTAGCGTCGTCGTCAACCTCCCTAGGACATCTGACACCGGCGGCGGGGGTGTGACGTCTTCCTGGCCGGGGACAATTTCCTGCGTCTTACCGAAGGTTGTTTCTTTCTTCGGAAAAGTGGGGCTTCCGCCACTTTCGGAGTCGGGATCGGACTCCATTGGTTCCTTTGGCTCCTCCTCTCTTCCCTGTTCCATCTTTCTGTACAGACAGTGGTCTACTTGCTTACTTGTACCTTGGCGTCCACTATCCTGTCGACTCTTCGTTACGGGGGAGTCTGTGATATCTTGGGACCTCTGGGACCAGTGTTACCTGATGCTCGACGAACCTCGATGTCAACTCTCCCGTGCAGTCGTGGTGGAAGGCGACACAGCTGGGCCAAAGGTGAAATAAACAAACAGAGATTCCACTAAAAGCGTCTGACGTCAAGAAGGAATGGGATGAGGAGAGAGAGATTTTAGAGCAAGTGTTACCGTTGAGTTCCAAGCGAAGACTGCCTATTCTAGGTCTTCGATTTAACACCACGACTTTGCTTCTTTCTGATTGGCTGACCTATTTAGGTGATTCTTTCCTAATTGGTGGGACTTTTTCACGTGGCCGTAGGCTATTGGTTGACCTACTTAGGTGATGTCTTCTCGCGGCTTTCTTTGATAGAAAATACGTCCGGTCTTGTTCCGGAAATTGGGCGTCACTCTTAGCTTTTATGACTTCTACGTTACCAGATACGTCTTGCCTTGCCAGGAAGTATTGACTGTACAAGTTATTTATATTTGTGCTGGTTTGAGGCCTCTTTTGCTAGGCCTTGCTTCGACTTCTGTCCTAAGCCTGATTAGTTTTAACCTTAACTTTCTCCTGTCAGTCTCCATTCCTTCTATCTGTACAGTTGATATACTTTATTAGATTCTTACGCGGTACAGATTGATGTTAGTGGCGGCTTTCTATGTGCAGTACATAAGAAGTTATATACAGTCATGGGGTGGAACATGTGGTAGTGGGTATCTAGACTATTTACAACAATTCCATGGTCTTAAATCATCACATATATATATAGGTGTCCAATAAATAAGGTCTCCAACGCAGATTGAAATTTATGGTGAGCCGACTCTAATCTTGGAGTGAGAGCTTTTTGGTGGACGTGGGTGGAATACCGTACCTAGTTATCCTGGGATAGTTAGCTGGCCCTTTACTATTACTTGACTCTAAAACAACAGTTAGCTCTAGTTATAGCTGACTCCTCGACTGATTGCATATGTGTGTATATAGAGAATTCCTTGTGTTAGTGGCTTGTAACGCAATTACTCAATCAATTGAATTTCTTCTGAAGTATGTGATTAATATTTCTGCCCCTTATATTTCAAAAAATATATTAGTTATTATCAATAATATGAGAATTTTGAATATATAATCTCACTTTTAAAATTTTGCCAAATATTTTTCTTAAAAAACAAAAAAGCAATAAAAAATTAAATCTTCAGATAAAAGAAACATAAATTGGGTTCTAATACAATTGTTCTGTTCACCGATAATTTGATTGAATGAGAGAGCGCGAAAAGTGTTGATCAAAATGTCAACAATATATTTGGTTTGTAGATGGAGGTTTACCACAACCTTATTTCAACTGTAACTGTTTGACACCTTGATACAGCCTGAGGAGGTGTTAGTTCTCTGAAAAGTCACAAAACCTTAATGAGGCTACTGGATGAAGCCTGAAGCTAGATGCTACCTTTAAAAATAAACACTACCAACCAACAGCTACGTTAAGTTTTGCAGCGGAGGTTCTCCATGTAAGAGACGATGAAGCTAAGTTGTTCTGCCACAGTTTGTGTTTCTACAAGGCAGGCGTACATTTCATTAATCGTAACTATCTTTAAGACGCCTACATGACGATGTCTATAAGATGTTTACACTGTGTATTTTCATTATGCATTTTAAACGAATCGAACTTTCGAGTCAAAACCCTTCTACGGGCTTCTCTTTGCTAATTACAAGATCACATTGTAGTATTTTAATATATGGTAAGAAACTGTTAGAAGAGTTTGACTTGAAAACTAGTCTTTTTAAAAATGCGGCACAATAATAAAACTGTAGATACACTCATAGACAAAACTTATGGAATTTGAAAGTTTTTGATGTCGCCGGTTATCTGTTTTATTTTGGAGACAGAGGCTGTTCACACTTGGTTATCTCGTGTATTAAAATATACAAGTATCAGAGTCATCAATCAGTTCTTAATTCTGTCACCGTTTGCTTTTGTGAATGGAATAAATACCCAAATATGGCCATTTCTCATAAGCATCGGTAGTTCAGTGGTAAAATGCTCGCCTGCCACGCGAGCGGCCCGGATTCGATTCCCTGCCGATGAATTTTTTTTTTTACAATTTTTAAAACTCATTTATATATTATACAAGAATGACATCCACGGCGCCAATTTATAATTGTAACGAATAGTATTTGAATAAAAGCATTTAATCGGGTAAAACCCGGGCGTTGCCCGGGCCATTCGGCTAGTCTTCAATAAAGGTCACTGTGTATCAAATATCTTCCAGAGTTATTGTGTGTTTAATACAGATATACATTCTAAACGGCACAACCTCATTTAATTTAGTTCATTAGTGTATATCCGAATATAGAAGGCTCTACCACAGACAAAGAGTACTCCTCCAGACAGTGAGAGGGTCTTCCAGTTCAATCCAATTTTAAAGTGCACAATAAATATCTATTTATTGCGAAAATAATCTTTACATTCAAAAATACACCTCACACTTGGTATATATACGGGAATCTTCATATTCAGTTAGTGGGATGAGACGTAAGATGATGCCAGTAGCTGAGACCCACCAAGGCAATCAGTGGGAAGGAAGAGGCGCTGTGACGGAAGAAACTGTAGGTCGCGACGGTCGCGGCCCGGAACGCCCCACTTCCGGCGCTATTGTGTCGACCCTGAGACACGAACTCTCCCTTCCTACAACTGGGGCACGGGGTATCAAGGCCTGCTTCACGGCCGCCCCACATACTGACTGTGTGGGGACTTGACTGGTGGTGGCTTCAAGGTTTCTTGTATCAGTCACTCTATATTTCTGGCTTCCAATATTCTATTTATTCCAGGGAATATCACTTCTATGACTGTTATATCTTCCTCAATCAGGATTCAGCTAGATGATCCATAGTTTTTATATGGTGGTAAGAACGTGCTCTTGCATTTTCTATTTAGTTGGTTCATACATGGATGTCCTCTTGATCTCTTATCGTACTGTTGGTGATGAAGATTGTACCATAACACCAGTCTTGGCAAATCCAAACAAAAGCCAACCATCATTTACTTGGGTGTCGTGGTATAGTCTTTATAAATAACAATACGTTCTGCGCTGGGATGATAAACCAATGTGCGTTGTTATAGTGCATTTTTAAAAAGGAGATGCCACTTTTGATACATGAATACAATTCTCTCATAACCCTATGATGTATGAGCATGTGAAAGGTTTCTCTCTTTTTAAACAATGCATTTTATTCTCTAAATATTCCGTGTAGATTCAGATGGATGACTATGTAGCAGCATTCGTTGACCCTGGGCGCTTCGTTCAGACAAGATCGAGTCAGTTCATTATTTCAATGCAGTTTTTTTTTTTTCAAGATGCGCCTTTTTTCACAACCCCTATCTTTTTTCAAAGGCATGAATACCATTTTCCTGTAAAATTGCAATGTAGTTTATATGTAAAACTTATCCCCACTGGATTCGGCCGATTTCATAAGTCCTATGATAGGATGTTACAAAATTATAACTGCCCATAGTACATGACTTAATGTCTATATGGTGTCAGTTTTTATTCGATTTTTAAAAATTGGTTCTCTTCTACAAATAAATATATATATTACATATTTTACTCTGATGAATAGTACAAATATGATATTGCACTTAGATCAGGTGAACAAATTAAGGAAAAAGGCATCTCTAGATCGTGAATCTGAAAGTTGCTGATGGTTTGAGCCATCTGTCGGAATAAATATATAAACTGATCGTTAACTTTTATTTATTTCAGAATTAGTCAAATACCATTTCTTTATTAATCAAGAAAAGCTAACCACGACGTATTCCTTTCGGACTGTTGGCCCTCACCATGTGGTGCAAGCTGTACTTCAATTGTATTTAGGTCAATTCTGGAATATATAAAAAATCAACGATTAGTAGATATTTATTCCGACAGATGGCGCAAGTCATTAGCAACTTTCAGTTTCACGATTAAGAGATGCCTTTTACAAAATATTTTACTATATTGAGCCCGTGGAATTTGGACACACGGTAAACAATTTCTATTGCATTTTTAAATGAAAAGGACAATTTTTACATAATACACATAGAAGTCATTGCACCTATTATATTCGGTTGTGGAGCTGTTGTTTAAATGTAAGCTTTATTTATTCCAGGTGCGTTAAGATTTCCAAACATTTCACATTTTCTTTTTTCTGTGATTATGTAAAATATCGTTCTATATAATGTTTAAATATAAAATATAATTAACTCAAAAGTCTCGACACATCGGCTAAAATCTATGAAAATTCAATAAAATGTTAAATAAATAATAGAAAAATAGTATATTACACCCAAAGAATAAGGTTCATAAAATACACATTGACAATTATGGTTAATACTTTTAGAAATGGTATTTAAGAACATGTAAAAAAGCTATCTAATTCTCTAATTTTTTTTCATGTTCGAAGTGAAGCTAAAAAATACTAGATTGTCGAGATCATATATTTGCACAATGGCAAATTCCATTGATTAAATTCAAATTAATTTTTGGCTAAATCCTGCGCAAAAAGTTAGGCCTGAAAAGAAGAAAATTAATCAATCCATGTGGAGAGAGAGAGAGAGAACTCTTGTTAAAGCTTTATTAATGAAAATCTGAATTTGACGTTAATCTCTGAGAAATCGGCTGGCCTCATTTTTTAACTTTTGACTTTTGCCCAACTCTATGAATATAAGTGAACTTATAACTATTTAAAGAGATACGAATATCTATTTTATTTGAGCTAAAAACATATACATATTAGAATATATATATTAAAAATTTTGATATACATATGTTTTCCTACTTTTTATACCATTTTACTCTCTCTTTCTTCATATATATATATACCAAAAGAGCAACTTTTCCCTTCAAAATAAATTAAAATAATTTGACTCTTGACCACAGTACAGAACGTTGTGGAGGTTATGAAGAATGTTTCTCAACACCAAGTTTGATTTATTCAGACAAAAACCAACCCATGGGAAAAACTTAAAGAAGTTTTACCTCTATCATGTATATATGTTTTTATTTTTATCTTTATTATATATATTTCATTATATTGTCGCGGAGATAAATAAAGCAAGGGAAAATTTAGGAATAATTAATTTATTATAAGGGGTATTTATAGTGAGAGAGAGAGTGTACAACTTACCCCAAGTTAAAGATAATCCTAATGAACGGCGTCAGCCACCGTCCCGTTTTCCTTATTTACAGATCAGCTTCCGAGAACCCCTCACACCTGTGGTCCCCCCCGGGGTCCAGGGATGATTAACAGGTGTCCCATCTGGATGGAGCTACTTGACAATATTATTTTAAGGAGAACGTTTAAATGTACATGTATGAGAAATCCGCAGTCATATAAGCAAGTAGAGAGTGGTTAATGCTTAAAATATGTAACTTCTTTTGTAACATCTTTGAGGGCCAATATATTAGCGAAGAAAGAGAGACGGTCTTCTAAAAGGTAAACAACAGCCAACTTACCTCAGTACAAAGTATTTTAACCAGCGTCATATCAAGTCGAATGGTTGTTCTGTCTCTATATAAATTTTACCATGCAGTGAGTAGGAACTTAGATTCATCATTTTCTCATCCACTACATGATGGTGATTGATCATCGTGAGTATATCGTTGTAAGCTGGAAAAGAGAGAGGAGAATCTGACTGGTTTCTTAATAAAGACTTTGTGTGTGTATAATTTGTTCACAACAAATATCTATTTGTAACCTTCGTTGTATAGTGTTTATATATTTTTTACCCTTCCGTGGATGTTCTTACAAACATAAACATTCACAGTTAGCTTATAAATATATATTAGGTTTCCTAAATTTTATTAGCTTTTTAATTTCAATATTAGAAAATACAAAATTTTATAGAAATTAATTCGTTTATTATATAAAAACTCCTAATTGAAAATAAAAAACACATTAAGAATTTACTCTTACTATTATATATAAAAAACTAATCTATATACGAATTGAATAAATTAAATTTTATTTTATTAACGGTTCACATATATAATGAGTATATATATTATAAATTAATAAACCTAATTAATTATAAGGTGATAACGTGCAATCTATATATAAGAAATGTAAGAATCAAAGCTCGAATGTTTTTTTTTTAAATATAAACGTTTAGTTCATTTTTATTCCAGTAGATGGCGCTCTGCCATCTAAAAATGCTCATGCTAGCGGTCAGGATATGCCCTATTTATTTTAAATATATATATATATATATATATATATATATATATATATATATATATATATATATTAAAAATAAGGCTTATTTTGGATTTTGAGAGTTTCTGCTTGATATTTGATTCATGTTGAGGATTATTGTAATGGTGGTGCAGTCGTGGCTAAAATCTTGAAATAAAAATAATATTGAAGATCATAGATTTCTTTATTTGAGCTGAGTAATATATATGAAAAACATAATTTGATTAAAGTACTGCCTGGCTTAAGGCGTAAGAATAAAAAAAAATGAAAAGCTTATTTACATAATGTACAAATGTTTTGGGTCGGCCAGCGGGGAAGAACAACAACGAGTTTTATATTCAAAGTGTGACCTCTGGCGGTCGATTTAAACAGAGTATTTTATATCTATGAAATTATAATTTTTTTTTAAATAAAATAACACTTTAACATAATTCTAAATAAAATATTTTAATATAACATTTTAAATAATATCTTAATATAACATATATATATATATGTAATAAAGTGTGTGTATCGTAATTTAAGCAGGATAAAGGTGCTGAAAAAACACGATATTACTTATTTAAATAGATCAAATAAAGGCCGTGTCTATTCAAGGAATATATGTAAAGGAGGTAGTTTCAATAGAAATAAATTGACGCATTCACACAAAGGTCTGCTGATGAAAAGAAAAGGAAGAATATTAGATAAAAGATTGAATTTCACTAAACCCGGATATTTTCTTATTGAGACCTATATAAGTTAATGTTTCCTTTTAGTCTGTTATAATTTATTATATTGTACCTTTTATGTTACTTTGTTCTATTTTATTGGAAATATTTTGTTGGGCTCTTTATGAAACATTTTGTGATATATATAATAAAACGTTTATATTAGGTTCAATTTATTTTTATAATATTTCTCGATGCATACAATCTATTATATTTTATTATCTAAACATTCAATTATGAATAGCTCTATTTTTATTATATAATATAAATTATATTTTAAAGAGCGAGAATAAAAGGATATTGCTTAGTTTTTTATAAATATAATTGAGATATCTAAATATATTTATGTTCATTTTTGTCTTATGTTTTTTTTCTATTATTTCATTATATTTGTGATGAATTCTTTATGGATTTTCATTTTGAAATGCTACAAAGAAACTAAATGAAGGATTTTTAAATTGATAAATAAGGTTTGAATTTTTAAAAATACACTCATGGACAAACCTTAAAGAATATGTACACTATGTACCTTTTACCATATATATCGGGATTCAGACAATGACTCTGAAAGATATTTGATACACAATGACCTTTATTGAGACACACGAGATAACCAAGTGTGAACAAAATTGTCTCTGTCTCCTTCAAAAAACAGATGACCGATGATTTCAAATACTTTCCACTTCTTTAAGTTTCACCCTTGAGTGTATAACGAATCTTACATCAGCAATGTTGAAAAACTGAAAGATTTACACAAAAACAATGAATTCTATTGATGAATGATTTGGTCCAACTGACTTGATGTATTTAAAACATCAGTACTCCATGTGAATTATAGGTTTACAAGGATGTCTCTATTGAACATTATTGATCCAAGATAAGTATTTAATAGATAGAAAATATTACAAAAGAATCATAAGATATTTATTTACTTGGTTAAAAAACCTTTCGAGTAGGCCCTTTTTTTTCTTCAGCTTTCTAAAATGTATAAACATATACAAATTTTTAAAGGTAAATATGTAAATATTGGACATAAGAATTCACATAATTGAATAGATTTGAAGAATAAACTATGAACAAGTTAATAAAATCAGGGAAAAGAAAAAATGAATAACTATTGTTTATTATGATGCCTTAGCGCGCCATCTGTTATCAAAATTCGAAACTATTATAGACGCGTATGATTCTTTTAAAAATAAAACAATTTTCACTACCCTTATTACAATGGAAAATTTGATGGGAGGACCTGGCTCATCAGTGGTGAACTCTCCCAGCGGTTTCGCCAGTTTAATCTACCATGGTAAAAGAATCATACGCGTCTATAATAGTTACGAACTATTGTTTATATTTACCTATTAAAGTTTTTTTTCAAGAAAGAAAGGGAACGTGTTGTGATGGTAGCTGTATACCTTTTATATAGAGAAATGTCAATTTTTCATATATTTTATCGTTTTTTGTTCATGTGTATCTTTACATCTGCCCTAAAAATTCGAAAGATAATGAATTAAAAAAAAAATAATTCGCATTATTAAATAACTATAATTTCATTAAGTTTTATAGTCTTTAAACGTAAACAATATTAAACATAAAGCAATAAAGCGCCATCTATACATATAAAATGAAAGTATTTAAAATCACGAATGTTTCTTTTATACATAATACAAACTTCTACTTCCCTTACTGCGATGAAAAAAATATATATATTGGGAGGGCTTGGCTCATCAGTGGTGAACCCTCCCAGCGGTTCCGCCTATTTAATCCACCAGACCGCTTCTCAGAGCTCTAATACTGTATTGGACGATTCTGTTTATATATGCTGCACTGAAGGGTGGAATATCAGAAATAATGTTCAAGAAAACTATGGATATAAGCTTATAAGACAGTAGAATTACATTTAAATAAGTTTGTATTGTGTATAAAAGAAATATTCGTGCTTTTAAATCCTTTCATTTTATAATATTAAACATACACAATCGTAATTTTAAAAATGAAATAACCTCTAAACAAATCTATATATTAATTTGTAATATATGGAACGCTTCACGATTTTGCGTGTCATCCTTGCGCAGGGGCCATGCTAATCTTCTCTGTATAGTTCCAATTTTAGTTTAATTTATAATATATCTCTAATAGATCTAATAAGTAAATTAACAGTTTACCATACTCAATACAATAAATAATAATTACAATCCTAAACGATTACTTTCAATATTTATAAACAGAAGACGTGAAAGTGAAGCGAAACAAACAAAAAATGCCAAACGATCCTTTCAAAATGATGTAGTTAGATATAGAGGCGGGAAAAATAAATAATACGATAAATCAATGAAGGATTTCCTCCACGCTCTCTGAAGAATGGGATTTTTTTTTATCTGTTTATTTGTGAGGAAGCGAGCGGGCAGACGAAAATAAAGGGGAACATACGATCATTACCAAAAGGTAAATACGAGATGATTCCCGGTGTTTACCTCCTTTAATGTCAGACGATCTTGTCAATTACTTCTGCGCCAGATATATCGGCTGACCAATTATGAAATTAGTTACAAAATGGCGCACTACACCATTATATATATATATATCTCCACAAACTATATATGTTTTATTCAATCCAATATAAACCTTTTTATTATCTAATGATATTGTGGCAGATTATTTATTATATTCTATGAAAAGATTTTTATATTTCGATATTTGTATTTTAATACACTGTAAAAGGTTCTCATTTCCTCTCCGATATTTCAATAGTTTTAATTTGGTTTTACATTAAATAAATTACCGTGTAATTCTGAGGTTTGTCTTTCCTAATTTTCTACATACAATAAAGGTATGGATTGTGCTGTATTTTCAAACCAATATATGTTTCATGTTTAGTCTCTCAGTTAACAATGTTTACAGATAAAATATTTGTTATTATTATGCATGTGTAAAAAGGTGGTTTTTACTATGATTTTCTTTTCAAAAATCTATTTGAAATATTATATAGTTATGAGCAACTTTTTTACAATCTCGTTTATAAGCGTATTTTCTATTTTTATCTCTTCTATGATATTCGTAACACACATTTATTACATAAAATTATTTATTAATGTAGCCTTTAGGATGTTTATATATTATATTTAAAATATGTATTTTGACATTGAAACCAATTTTTGTTGCGGTGAAAAAAAATAGTGGGAGGTCCTAGCTCATCGATTGAAGACCCTTTCAGCTGTTTCGCCAGTGTCATTTTTATCAAATATTCATACATTTTATTTTTCTAATGTTATAAAAGAAATTAAGTTCACAGATATTAACCTAAAAGAGATGTGGCAATGTTGAAAAAAGGCTTGTCATAAAAATGTTTTAAAATTTGTTATTTATATTGCCACGTGGAAAATTAGGGAAGACAAAAACTTCAGGAGGAGACAACAATTTATTTCAGGGAAGGACAAACTATGAATTGTAAACAAAAGATAAGCCACGAGGGAAATTTACAGTGTCGCAAGATATAAACATAAAAATGACCACTCTGTTAATAAAAAATAATAAAATTAATAAATACTATGTTACAATATTTTAAGTAGTTAATTCTCTTTTATATATACAAGGTTTTCGCAAAAGTTCGTAAACACTTGAAAAAAATTGAAATACTAATATTATTCGCCGTTATGTATAATGTCTTTGTATTATTTATAAAGTAATTGTAATATGTATTATTATGTATTCGCCGTAATAATATTAATTTCAAAGTAATAAGAAAAACAATGTTTTAAGAAAAACATGAACTTTTGGGACAACCTGGTATTATCTCTCTCTAACCTATTTACATAAATTGAAACGCAGTTTTTATTCCATGCAAATTGAAACGGTAAATTGTTTTATATATAATCTATATATATATCTCACTACCATATTAAAAAAAGACTTTTAAAAATAGTAAATAGAAAATGGAAATAAAATCACACAACAAACTAATGAGAATGATTTGAAATAAATTTAAAAAATGAAAAAAAAAAGTAAAAGTTTAATCGAGCAAACGAGATTGTTTAAAATCAATTGCAGAAGACAAAAACTCGACTACCGCCAAAAGACAAATAAATTGGTCTGTAGTGAAGGAAACGGAGGGAAAAAAAACTTTTGAAAATCCTCTGCTTAGAGAAATGAATTTTACCCTTCTATTTTTTAATTGATTGAAGATTTCCGAGGGCTAAAAAAATAAGTTACATTTATCAATGATTTTAAAAGAAATATCACAGAGTAAGTATGATGGCTAAATTTATATTTAAAATGTCAAAAACACGCCAATGTCTAATTTCTAAAAAAAAAAACTTCAAATGGTATTTTTTAGAAAATATATTTCTTTGAAGTAAAATTTCCATTAAATATTTATGTGTATTTCTAATATATATTAATAATATAGAAGCCATAAAAGATTTAAATTTTATTTACCTTTTTTAAGGATAACAAAATTTATATAGCAATTAATTAAAAAAACGTGGTCTTATCAAATTAAATAACCCTAATTTAATCTAGATTAAAATATATTCTTTTGGCCATAAATCTTATTAAATCTGTATATTTACAAAGGATGTTTACTTTGAACAGCAACCTCATTTACATATTTACATATAAGCACTGTAATTTACATTGTAATTTTGCCAATAGATTCACGTGCTAAAAATACACCATCTTATTTTTTCTTCGTTTTTAAAGAACAAAATGCATATATCACAGCTTCTATATAAGTTAAAATAGAAAATTATATATTTATATAAATAATAATGAAATATATGTGTATGTTTGTATTTTTATACACTCATGGAAAAAACTAAAGGAAGTGAAAGTCTGATTTTGCAGGTCATCACTTTTTAAAGGAGACAGAGGCTATTCACACTGAGTTATCTCGTGTGTCTTTAATAAAGGTGACTGTAATTCAAATATCTTTCATAGTTATTAATTGATTTAATACCTTTTGCAGATATATTTTGAATTATATAGAAACAAATATAATCAAATTATGTTGATTGTAGATATTGCCAGAAATTTCTTTCTTTTGTACACAGTTCTCTGTTCTCGATAAGTTTTTAAAATTCCATTTGTCCTTAGAATGTTTAAACTCTTATATATATTTTTAATTCTCTTTTAATAATAATGATAAATGAACAATTTTGATGTAAATATTTGATAGCAATGTTTTTTTCTCTCTCTCTAAGGTAACCTTGTTAATATCATATGACTATTATTTACGGCCTAAAATCATTATAAATATGTATAGACAAATGTAGAGACATACATCTATAACAGCGCAAGTGTCCATAGGAGACACTTTAAATTGAAATAAATAAAGAGTTATTGTCTGAATCTCGACTTACATGCTAAAAGGTACAACTTCCTTAAGTTTTGATCATCAGTATATACGAGTGGTCCAGTTTAATTCCTCTTTTTTTTTTCTGTTAACCATCAACAGATCTCAATCATAAGCCAGTCTTTTTAAGACTGCCTCATTACTGTCCACCACCTCTCACAATCCTAAACTTTTCGACTTGACCATCTTCTCAATTTGCATAAGGCAGGTTGCATCCAATGTTCACAAAAATAGAAAATCGTAAAAGGGTTCGAACAATCATATCATTCATTAAGTTTAAATTAATATTACACTTCGTTATCTAAATTCGAAACTATTATAGACGCTATGATTCTTTTTTAAAATTAAACAATTTCTACTCTCTTTACTGCAATGGAAAATTAATGGGAGGGCCTGGCTCATCAGTGGTGAACCCTCCCAGCGGATTCGCCAGTTTAATCTACCATACCGCTGTTATATTGCATTTTTGGAACTTCCTTTTATAGTAATGCTATACTCTTTGAATGGGTATTTTAGATGAACTATGGACATAAGCTTTGAGGACAGCAGAATTACATACATTTATATCTAAATAAAAGACATGAAATACTAATTGCGCCAAATATTTTGCTGCGTTCGTTTTATAATAAAAATATTTGGTTGCGCTTAGAATTTGTCGTCGGACTACTTAGTGGATGAATTGTTGTGTTCTTTCCTCGGATTTACCTAGACTAATCTGTTTGTGAGCTTGATTGTCTTAGTTAATATTTTCCTGTATATATATTTCATTATTAATATTGAATGTGATTAACTTTTAATTTTTATTCAGATTCCCTGGTTTACTCGGATTTACCCAGAACAATGAGCTTAACTGTCCTAATTAAGTTTTCCTGTATATACATTTAATTATTACCATTAAATGTGATTATCTTTTACGTTTTTATTCATTTCATTTGCAGACTCCATAGTAAATCCGCGTATTAGACTATATGTATTAATAAAGGATTTGTGTGTGAGATGATTTGTTGTGTTCGTCTTATTAGAAAAAGTTGAGCTTTCGAGGAAACTCCTTTATCTCTGATCAGTATGTCGCACGGAATGACCCAGTTCAAATACCATGTGGTATCTTACATAGTAGCCCTAGATTGAGAATTCTCTTCCAGAATACTAAACCTTTGTTGTGTTCGATCTATAAAAGATTTGACAAACAGAATTTTATATTGTTTATATTGCGTATACCTGCATATAATTTTATATTGCTTATGTTCATAGGTTCCCTAAACACCTGTAAGCTGCCTTCCTTAGAAAGGGCAGGGTATATAAGAAAACCAATCCAATATAATAGTAGAACGGTTTGGAGATTAATTTGGCGAAACTGCTGAGAAGGTTCAACACTTATAAACCAATTCCTCTCACTTAATAAATTTTATCATTGCAGTAAAAAAGGTCTGTAGAGATAATATTTGATGATATATGTAAAAAAAAAAATACATTTCCAAAATATAATTGATACAAATTTTATCTATAGATGGTAATTGAATTTATAAATAGAATTTAATAATAAAAATAGTAAAAAGTGATATTATATCTGGATTGGTTCTCCTGCATGCATTTGTGGAAACGAACAACAAACCCCTGAACACCTTCTGATAAACTGTCCATTAACTTCTGATCTAAGGGAAGAAAAACCAACTTTTCATGCTTCCCAATGTTCAATTGTATTAATTGTATATACACGCAATTATCCAAATTGTGGATATGGCGTGTCTCTCCCAACTGTTAAATAAATATTATATCTGGATAAGGTGGAAACATATAAATAAAAAGGCATATCCTGATCGTGTAAATAAAATTTGCTGATGCCAAAAGCCTGAAAGACATATGTGGCTGGCCTTTCTTGATTAATTATAAATGAACATTTGGCTGATATTGAGAAATAATTCAAAATTTAAGATTAGTTTATTCCGACATATTGAGGCAAACAATCAATTACTCTTAGTTGCATGATCAGGAGATGTCTTTTTCAGAATTGATATGTTTCTATTCCATATCCAACATATATACCTACATATACCATATCCAATATATATACCTATACCTACATATCCCATAATTAATATATATACCTACATATACCTAGAGAGGCATATCTATATTTAATTATGCATCGTAACGATACATTATTTCTCTAAATGCTGCAATATATTTCTCCAATGTCATAAGTATTTATATATAATATGTAAATAATACTTTGTATAAACTATATATATACTTCATTTGTTAATGTGATACTCCTGTTGAAAGGCTGATAAATACGAAAGCTTGAAAATAAAGGTATTTAAAGAAACTTCGCCCTGGGGAAGCATTATTAATTTTATTAAACGATATGTGCATCACCCTAGTAAAAAACTTCCTAGTGTAATAAAGAAAGAGCCACAACACCAGTATCGGAAAAATATTTTTCACACACACTAAAAAAAAAAATTCTCAAAATATTTTGAGAGATTGCTCCCTCTTTATCAATTTATTGCACAGTAAATTTAATTTACAAATTCTTGTAGATCACACTGTGCAATAAATTGATAAAGAGGGAGCAATCTCTCGAAATATTTTGAGAATTTTTTTTTCTTTACAGATCCAGGTACGCCTTTTTATATCTCTATATATATATAAGTCAATTTCTGTCTGTCTGTCTGTCTGTTTCGCGATAAACTCAAAAACTACTGAACCAATTGGTACCAAAATTTCCATACATAGGTAAAAGAATACGGGGAAGACGATAGGCTATTTTAAAAAATATATAAATCAATTAAAACTATATATTCAAATTATTCTACTTAGCTCACGAGCAGCGCCCTCTAGAACGCGTGGCGTTTTGATGGCGGGGGGCGCCCATTGGCTGCGGGCGAGCACGTGACTTCCCTGCCCCCGGGCACCCCCCCCCTCCGAGATAATGGAATCGCCCGGCTGCCGGCCGGTTGGCCATTTCGAGTTCCCACCGCGCGCTGTCCTGGCGTTGGTAACACAGCTGTTCCAGGTGCCAAAAAAGCCTCGCGGGTGACCTCCGGGAATTACGTCCATCTTCCATATGTAAAAATATCGCTTCTCAGACACAAAGTTTGGAGCGGGACGTTTCACAAGAGTGACATCCACGGCGCCAATTTATAATTGTAACGAATAGTATTTGAAATTCAAAATGATATAATTTTCAAATATCGTTGTGAAAATTTACATATTTATTTTTATATTTTAAAAACAAACAAAGTTTGGAGCGGGACCTTTCACAAAAGTGACATCCACGGTGCCAATTTATAATTGTAACGAATAGTATTTGAATAAATACATTTAATCGGGTAAAACCCGGGCGTTGCCCGGGTCATTCGGCTAGTAATCTATATACCATAGTTTGGGGCTATGGCCCTCATCAGTATATAGGAGGTTTATATAAAATCCTACGAGGGGTATATATTGTTGCGTGTAAGGCCTCCAAATGATTACAACCTCCGCCAATAGATGGCGCTTTCGCCTGTTTCCCTTCTCTGGCTGATGTGGGAATCGCCGACTGCTGTGGTCCTGTTTCCTGGGGAGGTTAATTTTAAATACCCTTTTATGTTGGCCCCAGGATGTAATATAATGTAAATACCCATTGTTATTTATCTCATTTAAGTGTAATGTTTAGTAGTGGATAACAATAAAGGTCAGTGCTTAAAGTCTCCGTGCCGCCTTCTGTCGTTACTCTCGCCATTGCCATCATCGCCAGGCTGCTGCTGCTACTCTTCTGGTAAGTCTCTCGTGTCCCCCCACCAGTGGTAAGGCCGAGAGATACTGCCAAAGGAAGGGAGTTCCACTGGAGAGGTGGATCTCAGGACGTCTTTGGATGGCCTGCAGGGAAGAGCAACGGGAGCCTGAGTAGGTGATCCACGAAGGAGGAAGCGGCGTTGTCGCAAAGAACCGGTAGGGTCCAGCCGCGACAATATATATATATTTGATATAGTATCCTATCGTAATTAACATAATAATATACTTGTTTATTTAGGCAAGTATCTCAAACGTGAATCCAATATATACAACTCTTTAAAATATTTCTTCACTCCTTTTATAGTGGTGTTTTTATTTTCTACTACAACATTTATGCTGAAATTTACAGAATTCTCCAAATCTAATTTATCTCCTCAATAGATTTCTATATAAGACATTTATATTGAGATAAATTAGAGAGATTTATATAATAGAGTATAGAATATAAAGTGTACCCCACCCGAGATATATAGGCTCAAATGACAATAGACCATTCTTTTTATAAAGTCTACAGACTTCTGAACTCCTAGAAACTTAACAAGAATAGTATTTTTCTTTTCTAGATTGGTGCTAAGTGATTTCAGTCAATTGGTGTTTTCTTTCAAATATCATCTAGAGAGGCTGATTAGATGTTTGTCTTCTGCTTCAACATAGAAATCGATAAAACAAATATTGTATAGTTAGATAGAAGTCATACTTCTAGTTCTCCTGTTGAAGGGCATGTTAGCTTGAGAGATAAAGGAATTGAAAAAGTAAAAGAAACTTAACTCTGGATTTCTTGTTGATTTATTAAATGATAAATTAGGGATTAACGTGTATTATAGAAACCGATGAAACTTTAGAAACAAATAATCATTATGGCAGGTTAGGTTTTTATATATAATATGAAATATTTACTTCATCCTTTTTATTGGACAAGAGATAAGAAAATTAGGATTGTTTTTATCTTAACAAGGTTGCCAGTGGGTCACTGAAACATAAGAAATAAAAATAAAATAAAAGGTTTTGAAGTGTGTAACTATTTAATCTTATAAATCCATAACAACATATTTTTTTTTTTTTTTCGCAGAAAACCGGAAAATCCCCGGATTTTCAAATGTAAAAAAAAAAAAAAAAAAATTCTCGAGAAATTTTCTGAAGGTGACTTAAAAATCCAACTTCTATTTAATTGTTTGAGGGAGCTTATTTTTTACGCTGGTCATTTTTATAAATAATAGAAAACAAAATGTTATTTTTTACTCTATATCTTGTCTTTAAAGTCGATTTCTTGGTTCTAAACTAGACGGTTTTAAAAGAAGGGGGAGTATATAATGGCTGGTGTAATGAATGGTTGTGGCAGCAGTCCAAAGACTGTCCCCTCACACCAAATAATAATAATAAAGGAATTCCTCTGCTGTAAGAAATAATCCAGAGAAATGGAATGTAGGTCAGCAGCCTGGGTAGGAATGTAAATGGCAGCTTCTCTATGAATTTATCATGGATATATCATAGGTCGGATATATGGAAATAAAGACTTCTGCGAAAAGGGCTTCTTTTTCTTCATGATTTGTTTGGTGAAGCCGTTTTTTTTTCCTTTATATATGCAAAATACAATTTGAATACACCAGATAGAAAGACCTTTAAAATAGAGACAAATAAAGACTTTTCTGCGAAAAGAACTTCGTTTTCTTCATAATTTGTTTGGTTTTCTTTGTCTAGAAGCCGTTTTCTCCTTCATATATGTAAGATACAATTTGAATACCCAAGGTAGAAAGACTTTTCAAATAGAGAAGATTAGACAAATTAAGGCTTTTCTGCGAAAAGAACTTCGTTTTCGATTTGTTTGATGTTCTTGTTTTCTAGAAACCTTTTTATTCTTCATATATGAAAGATACAATTTGAATAGACCAGAAATAAATTGAAGTTTGCCGTGGACAGCACGTGTCGTAGGTAGCGAGTCATCAGCTCAAGATTTCCTCATTGAAATGCTGAGACACCTTGAATTGGATAGCCAATATGCTAATATGTAATAGCCCTTCAAATATTTCGGCCAGAAAAAGTTTATTTTATCGAATTTTAGACAAAATATTTTGTTTTCGTCAAGAAAAAAATTAAATAAAACATTTGGCAAGACGTTAAAAATGTTTATGAGGTTTTAATGGTGTTCTCATGCGAATTCTTTTCATTTTCCTGACGAGGGCAAAGGATTTTTTGTCGAAATGTCGTGACATTTTTTTCCTAGCCGAAGTATATTTTATTTTAAAGAAAAAATGAATGCGGCAACCTCTATCTTCAAAATTTGGATTGAAGGACGCATTGAGCACACCGTATATATAGGATCTACAACATATGTCGGCCAACTAATTGAATAGAGAAACCAACGTCTCCACACCATTTTAAACTATAGATAGGTCGTCTTGGAAGAGTTTCATTGAAGAGACCCACAAGTCTTGGAACTGATTTACCTTCCAGGTAGATGGATATCAACTTGTAACAAGAACTCATCCAAATAGCTAAACTGAAATATGCCTTCAAAGTCAGTGTTCAGTCAAAAATGACCATTGGAATTATAATAAAATGAACTATAGAATGTACAAGGTTATGTGAGGAACTGCCTTTACTTCGCTGGAAGACTTTTCCTAAATGTGTATTGCAGGTATTTAGTAAATTATAAGAACATAGGGTTGAACGAGGGCCTAGAGTCCGAAACGCGTACGTAGTTGGCTTTTCTTGATTTATCAAAAAATGGGTTGACCGAATATCAGGGAACAAGTGAAATCAACGTTTAGTTGATTTTTGTTCCACTAGATGGCGCTCTGTCATTTAAAATGCCCATTTGACCGGTCAGGATACGTCATTTTTGTTGTTGTTTTTAATATCAATATCTGACCTTTATTTCTATTTTGATTATTTTTTTCATATAATATATTAAAATATATATAACCAAACAAGTATATGCTTTTGTTTGAATGTTTGACAAGCCCATCCACAATACTGGTCTGGATGGAATTTTGCCGCACGTCTGGAGGGTGTGGCAGCCCCAATCCGGAATATGCAAATTAGTCCGATAGAGAAATAATTTGCATATTCCAGGGAATAATAATGAAAACAACATGAAGTGAATTTCTATAGTCATTACCATTATTAATAATTATATATCGTTAAAACAATATTGGAACTATATTCATTTAGCCATTATCCAGTGAAGCAGGAACATTCAGTCAGTCATGTATATGTAAATATTATGAAGATATATCACACATATATATATAGGGGACCATCATTGAATAGAGAGAGAGAGAGAGAGAACATATAAACAAATTCATTCTATTATTTATTATATCGTTCTTCAGTCAAGGATATAGAAGAAAAATCATCTCAAGGATATTTTCATATTCACAAGAAAAAAAAAAACATTTTTTTTTTTTAAATTTCGAAATTCAATATTTCCCATTATTTTATAAACAAAATCCTATTTTTTTTAAATGGAGCAAATCTATTCGAAAAATTATCATAATTTCTTTTTTTAAAATTATTAATATTACTTTTTATTTTAATAGATGTGGAAAACAAACGGAAGAGAGCTGGGGAGGGGGGGAAGGGATATTATAAAAACATTTAAATATCATAAAGTTAATTTGAAAGTCAAATATGATGATGATGATAATAAGCAACGTTGGTTTAATTCGGAGAGTAATGTAAGTGAATGGAGAAAAACTACAAAATAAATTTTAAAAAACCTTTACCGGGTTGGTGTTTTAATGGCCTAAAAATTTACAATGGAAATAATGGCTGTGTTTTCACAATGGTATAAAACAATAATTATGCTCCCCAAGAATAAATTGCTCCCTAAATGAGACCTAGTTGAAATTCTGCGGTATTTTTATTTTTAAAAACAAAACTAAAACTGAAATTATCACCTGCGTCTTTGTTTAGTTTTAACACTCCTCCAGCTTCGAAACCACAGGTAGAGATGCAAGGTTACTTTTGGAAAGTTGAAAAAATCTAGTTTTATATTTAAAAGATGTCTAATCCTATGTAAATATTATTCAATGTTTGATAACTATAAATAATGGTTAGTTGAGAAACAACCTTTAAAATATATAAATATTCTCTTATACCAATTATCTTTCATTTATTATAAATATAACTCTACTTTATATATTTGTATATACAAAATATAATACTTTGTAATGTATTGACAAAGATTGGCGTTCAGCTAACCGAAATATTGGAATATACATATTTTTATTCATAACAATATATACCTTTTATTATAATACTAGCCGAATGACCCGGGCAACGCCCGGGTTTTACCCGATTAAATGCTTTTATTCAAATACTATTCGTTACAATTATAAATTTGCGCCGTGGATGTCATTCTTGTATAATATATAAATGAGTTTTAAAAATTGTAAAAAAAAAAAATGCATCGGCCGGGAATCGAACTCGGGGCGCCCGCGTGGCAGGTGAGCATTCTACCACTGAACCAAAAGCAAACGGTGACAGAATTAAGAACGCATGACGATGATAACTGTATATTATCCGTGACAGAGGCCACGACAGACGGTCGTGACTATATTTATGTTTAAAAAAAATAAATATCGAAATATGGTCAGGTGTTGATTTTTTTTTTACTAGATGGTGGTTGGCCATCTAAATATGCTCGTGTGAGCAGTGAGGAAATGTCAATTTTAATTTTTACAATATATATATATATATGTTTTGAAAATAGAGCAATCCATAAAAAATCTTTAATTAAAAAGGCACATATTGGATCAAAATATCATTTATTTTACCAATATTTCAGTTGGCTGAACGCCAACCTTTATCAAGGTATTATAACATATTAATGTGTGTCAAAAATATGTGTGTATGTATAATACAGCTCACATGAGCATTTTAAATGGCAGAGCGCCATCTAGAGGAGCAAAAATGAACTAAACGTTGATTTTAAATTATTTCGTAATATTTGGCCAAACCTTTTTTTTTTTGATAAATCAAGAAATGTCAACTACGTAGGCGTTTCGGGCTGTAGACCCTCATCAGCGTGGTGCAAGCTGTACCTCTACGACCAGTTCCAGTTCGAAATAAGTTTATTAGGTACCGCTCAACAAGAGCAACCTAGTTCATAAATATAGAATGTAGAGTTATGTACAGGATTACACGTCAAATACGTATATACATTTACTAATATATACAATCTGTATATCTTATAATTCCAGTCTCTGTACCATCTGCAGTATGTTTCTATCAGTAGTGGTAAGGAAGTATCTGGCTAGATTTACGTTCCGATATTATTTTTCCAAATTTCTTTGTTATGCTTAAATTTATAGAATATGTAGAATGTATAGACCTTGTCTTGGTCTGAGGCTTTTTCTTTTATCATTATAGTCGCAGACCTTTTAGAATGTTTGGTTTTGTAGTTTACGCGTTCTTAGAATTTCAATACTAATTTTCTAATATAGTAATTTGACCTTTCAATTTGGAGGTCTTTTTTATTATTATTAATTAAGATATATAGTAAAACCTATCTTAGGAGTTTCCATTTGGTTACAGTCAAAATTGCACTCGCAAGACAGGATGACTCCTCAGACAGGTTGAAAAAAATTGATAGCAATTAACCTAGAACATTTCTTTCCTCTGCATATTTACTGTGATGCTCTTTAGCCCTGGGGGCTTGAAAATTTTATAAGTAAACTAGCAATACAGAGTGCCTAGTAAAAACCTAAATTGATGGAAGAACAAACGATTTCCACTCATATGACAGGAAAACTCTCAAGAAAGATTTGACTGTATAATATATTCCTATATTACACATTGATATAAAACTTGTTTGCGTGCGCACTATTTTCTAAAATAATACATAAAATATATATAAATCCCAAGACAAATAATACATCTTAGTTGGGAGAAATTTATTTTTATTCATCGTATATTTAATTCTATAAATTATTTCTATTCATAAATAATACATGACCGCGCTTTAAAAAAACAACAACAACGCTTATCTGTAAAAAATAAGAAAGAAAAAAGAATAAACCAAAAGTAGGACAGAACAAAGCAAATCAGTGAATATTGATGATGATAACCCATTCTAAGAGGAAGAAGAAAATGTAGAGATCTGACCACACTGGCTATTGATGGTGCCATATAAATGGGCTCGTCTGAAAATGTGCACCGTAAATCAGGCTCTCCAGCCTATTCCCCCGATATCGCTCTGTGTTTAAATAAATATCTCCAAATTCTTCTTTTATTGAACCGTGGCGCGTTCTCTGAATTCTAATGTAGCAATCCACGCAGAGACTGTTGCAGTGACTGTGTGCATATAAAGTACAGAGAGACGCAGAAAAATACATCATGGAAAGTGTGACAATTGAGTTGAAAGTGGTATCAAAAAATTACTGAAACACAGCTCCAGAGAAAGGATCTCTTTTCGACGAAATTGAAAGAAAGAAATTATATTGTAATAAAGTATTTATTATTTTACTAACGATTGTCAATGTTGAGATTTATATTCTGCCCTCTGTAAACCTCCTTTTATTGCTTCTCTTCTATTTATAATTTAAATTTGTCTCGTGCCTTTTTTTAAATTCCCGTTTCATCCTGAAATTTGTCTTTCCTAATTTTCTACTGCTACTATTTTGCTGGGTAGATTAGGGAAGACAACTTGAAGATCGACGAGAATACCTTTGTGTTATGGTTACTGTGACTTACATTTTCCGCTACTAATCTAGGATTCCACCGCCGTGTTAAAACTAATAATTCCCTTATACATGACAACGACAAAGCCTCTCTTCACGCTGCGAGAGAAAGGACACAAAGCTACTAGGGACAACGTTCCAAAATTACGAGAAAATCTTTGGCAGAAGAATCTCAGCTCAATGTCAGTAACTACAATAATTGCAAGCTGTGGTTCCCAGCTCCAATAAGGAAGGAGCTATGTAGTAAAGTATTTATTATTCCATTAACAGATTATCAATGTTGAGATTCATATTCTGCTACTCTGTAAACTTCCTTTATTGCTTTTCTTCTATTTATAATTTGTTCTTGCGATTTATTTTTAAATTGCTGTGTCATCCTCAAATTTGTCTTTCATAATTTTCCATGTGACAATATGAATACAGAAGATATTCTCACCAAAACCGCCCAGTACATTGAATATTCTGGTGTCTCCTGTAGGAAGTTGGAGTTTAAAGTTGATCAGGACTAGTCTCTTTCTGTTTTAATTTTACATATGTTCAGAGAGGTTGTCTCTCATTAGATGGTTCTTTCATGAGATGTTTTAGTTCAAATTGTATATTTGTAACCTAAACCTATTTAAAGAAGAACAGCTGATGGTTTGCACCATCTTTCGGAGTGGATTGGGGAAAGAAATCAACGTTTACTTTATAGTTATTGCGATAGATGGCGCAGGTCATCAGCGAAATTAACGAGATGCCTTTTTTATTTCTATAACCTGAACAGAAGGTCAGAACTACATGAAAACAGAAGGTACATTTAACTCTTTGTTCTACTTTCCATATTAGAGTGTTAGAAAAATTAAATCATCAGTATTTACTAAATGGAGAGAAATAACGCAGTTAAATATATATACATTCTTGTGGGCAAAACTTAAGAAAGTTTCATACTTTGATGTCGACGGTTATTATTATTATTTTTAAAGAGACAGAGGAAATTTGTTCACCCTTAATTAACCCGTGTGTCTTCAATAAAGGTCACTGTGTATGAATATATTTTAGAGCAGTGATTCTCAACCAATGTGCCGCGGTAATTTTGTGTGCCGCGAAATTCTAAAAATGTGCCGCCGAATTTTAGTCATATGATTATGTTCACGTTTGTATTGGTTTTTCTTTTTTTCTTTTTCATTTTTTTACTTTTTAAAATAACGAAATTAGCAAATTGAATGTTAGAGATGTATATTACTTATATTTTGCATAGAAATATTGATACATAATTTGAATTTTCTTGCATTCAAGTTAGCAAAAGTGTGCCGCGAAATTCTAAAATTGTGCCGCCAAATTTTCAAATCTTTAAAATAATGCCGCAACAAAAAAAAGGTTGAGAATCACTGTTTTAGAGTTATTGTCTTAATTCCGATATGCATGGTAGAAGGTATATACAACTTCCTTAGGTTTTGTTCATGAGTATCATAATATCAATTAATATTCTGGATCATCTTTCTACCTTATTAACATTTAGACATACACCACTCTCTATGACTAACATTTAATTTAAAAATAAAAAGTTATTAAACGTGAAGGACATCAGAAACTCATACACTATCATGTTTTGAGCTAATCTCAGACCAATTCAACATATGAAACGAAATGTGTTGGCACAACAACAAAGAAATAAATATAAAAAGGAAAAATGGAGAAATCGATGTGAAATCCGTTAACAATATATTTGTCCAATATTTGTATATTCAAATCTCTTTATATCCATATATGTGCTTCTGTAAGCAATCAGTTTCTATTCACCAGCTACAGAATGGACACGATGGAAATATTGGATTGGAGAATAAACCAATATTGACATAGATAATATATTGTGACGTTGAAGGACAAGCAATCTACAGAGACAGTACTTTGAGTGATGGCTAGACATACCGTGTATATACTTTTTAAATTAGAGACAGGAAATAAACGACCTTTTTTTACTAATATTGTTAGGTTAGATACTTATGGATAGAATATGTTGGAAATAGAGAATATTTAATTTTCAATTAATATATTTGTAATTTTGATGTCTTCAGCATATATATCTCTTATTGTATCTTTATTATATGATATAAATAGGTTGATAATTGTTTTGATCGAAATAAATTTCCTTGTCAATCTCTAGCTTATCTTCCCTCATAATTTTACGTTACAATAGTTTTTCTTAAACCACATATATATATATATATATATATATATATATATATATATATATATATATATATATTATACATAATAGATAAAAAATTTCCCTGGAGGATATTGACCCATAAGAATAAAGGTCGCCTCACCTTTCAAAATAAACGCTAAAATTAATCTATTGACTGTCTCCACATACTAGCAGATTCGGGTCGGTGACAGAGCCACAACACCAGCAAATTAATAAGCGTTCACCTAGAGACCATGGTTTCGGGCTAATGGCCCTTATCAGTATAGGGCGGATTTTATTCTTCGAGATCCACAAGGGATCAAATAAAATCTTTACACGACAACGTAATTCAAACACAACAATGCAGATATCAACAAAATATTTAGCCTCAAAATATCAGTGTATATTTGAGATAAATTTATAAAATCATTATTCACAGCAAGTCTGATAAGCTCGAATCCTTTAGGGACTTTTCCAAATATCTATTTTGGAATGTTTATACTTAGAAGAAACGCCTGTGGAATAGTTTTTAACTCAAAAACCTGCGAATACTAATAAATTAGTGAAGAAACATTTAACGGAGAGTATTTGATTAAGTATTTTTAAATATTTCTGTGTGTGCAATTTCTACAACGCAGTGGAATATATTGTAACCAAATATTTATTATTTTATTAGCAGAGTATTATTTTTTATATTTATATTTTGCTATACTCTGTACACTTCCCTCTTTTCCTTATCTTTTGTTTACCATTCATAGTTTGTTATTGCCTGAAATAAATTGTTGTCTCATCCCGAAGTTGGTCTTCCCTAATTTTCCACGTGGCAATATTTTCCGCATATATGAAGCGTAACTGCCGAAGCTTTTGCGTGAACCTTGTAATAGCTCTTAATTATTTTAAGAAAATTAAATCTTTTTGAAAATTAGGATATATATATATATGTTATATTAAAATATTTTATTTAAAATTATGTTATATTAAAGTATTATTTTATTTAAAATTATATTTCATCGATTCAAATACTCTGTTAAATCGATCGCCAGAGGTCACGCCTTCCCTATAAATACTCATTGTTGTTTTTCCCCGTTGGCCGGCTCAAATCTTTTGTACATTATGTAAATAATCTTTTGTTTTTCCTTGTTCTATTCGCCTTAAGCCAGGCAGCACTTTTACCAAATTATGTTATTCATATATATTCCTGAGCTTAAATAAAGAGATCTCTGATCAAAACCATATCATTATTTTTTTTTTTCAAGATTTTAACCACGACTGCATTACCATACCATAATCCTCAACATGATCTAAATTCAAGCAGAAAATCTCTATTTTTTTATATAATATATATATTCTCTCTAATTTTACTTATCCGACCTTTTTCCTTTTCCATATTAACATTTTAAAAATTCTTTCTTTTTAACATTACTCAAATTATCTATTCAAAGAATATTTATAATCATGAAATATAAATTTTAATTTATATAGAGATTTTAAAAAAATAGAGAATTTTGGAATCGAATCTCAATAAAATCTAACAATGGAGAATTTAAGAGATCTCTCGAATGGATTTATTATTTCTAACTAATTGGAATGTTGTGGGGAATTCTGGAGATCCTTGGGTTAATCTGACCGTTAATTGTGGATTTTTATACTCTGTGCCTTATAATGACGATATATCTGTGAATTTACCTAATTTATGTGACAATATCGTTGCGGAATTTCTTGTTGTTCGATGAGAATGGTGAGATTTGGTTGAAGCGCAGTCGTTTGAGTGGAAGTTTAAGCATACAGTTAGGAATAATCAGGACACGTGATGGGGTTTGAAAATAAAAGGCAACTGGGTTAGAGGAAAGAAAGCTTGAGAAGAGCGGAGCGATTTTGATTGTTAATTATCTGATCACATGGCGGTGATTGTACTTAGCTACGGGATGAGCAGAGGGAGAGAGGTCCAGAGCAGATGTCACCTCGTTGGGAGCGAAGGAGCAACTCTAGGTGTTGTTCCTATGAGAGCCAAATCACTACTACTTACAATTCTTGCTTTTCGATTTAACACCACGAGTCGTCTTCCTTCCCATTGGTCGAAGGATGGAACGTGCCCGTTTTTCTATTGGTTGACCTACTTAGTTGTTGCTTCCTAATTGGACCGGCGGCTTTCTTTGGTGTTAGTTACGCCCGGCCTGGTCTGGAAGTATCGGGTGTTAGTTCGACTCTATTTACTTCCGCGGCTATCAAATACGTCCGGTCCTGTCCGGAAATATTGGGCGTCTCTCTACTAATATAACTTCTGCGGATACCAGATACGTCCGGGCTTGCCAGGAAGTATTGACTGTACAAGTTATTTATACTTGTGCCCGCTTTTAGCCTGCTTCCTATGTCTTGTTGCTACTTCCTTTCCTCCAGTTACCTTATTCTTTATTAAATCTTTGAAAATCATACATTGTACATGCATAGTGGGTCGGGGGTACATACAATTATATACAAATTATGACAGATGCGCCCCCTACATGTGAAGAATTCAAGAAGGGGTTAGCCTGAGAGAATTCTGTAAAGTAAAAAATAATTTTGTGGGAAAATTAGTTGTGGGTATTGAGAGTCTATATACAAGCATTGGTGGCGATATAAGAAGTAAAATAGAATGGTGTTGATGATATAGGTTGAGTATAATTAATAGAAATCAAAAAATTTTTTTAATTGTAAGAAATCAAAATGAATGCTATGGTACATAGTGGATTAAAAAAAAAGAAGAAAATGCGCCTAACTAATTTCTACTCGAAATTGGAAAAAAATCGAGGGAGTTCTATTAGGGCTTTTGAGAAATCAAAAATAATATAAAAATAAAAAGTTGGACGAAATCAAAGTAAATGCTTGGTTGCATGGTGAGGAAAAAAAATGCTTTGTTGCATGGTGAAAAAAGAAAAGTGCTTGTTGCATGGTAAAAAGAAATGCCTAATTATATTTTACTCGAAATTGGGAATGGAAATCGAGGGATTTTTATTAGGTCTTTTGAGAAATCAAAAAATAAAAATAAAAAGTTGGAAGAAATCAAAGTGAATGCTTGATGCATGGTGAAAAAAAAAAAAGGAAAAATGCCTAACCATACTCTTGCTCGAAATTGGGAATGGAAATCGAGGGATTTTTATTAGGTCTTTTGAGAAATCAAAAAATAAAAATAAAAATAAAAAGTTGGAAGAAATCAAAGTGAATGCTTGATGCATGGTGAAAAAAAAAAGGAAAAATGCCTAACCATATTCTTGCTCGAAATTGAGAATGGAAATCGAGGGATTTTTATTAGGTCTTTTGAGAAATCAAAAAATAAAAATAAAAATAAAAAGTTGGAAGAAATCAAAGTGAATGCTTGGTTGCATGGTGGGAAAAAAGAAAAATGCCTAACCATATTCTTGCTCGAAATTGGGAATGGAAATCGAGGGATTTTTATTAGGTCTTTTGAGAAATCAAAAAATAAAAATAAAAATAAAAAGTTGGAAGAAATCAAAGTGAATGCTTGGTTGCATGGTGGGAAAAAAAATGTTTTGTTGCATGGTGGAAAAAAAAATAAATGTTTTGTTGCATGGTGGAAAAAAAGAAATAGAAAAAAAAAGAATGTTTTTGTAAATCAAAATAAAATATACTATCCAATTTTAAAAGAAAACCAATGAGTTCTCGTTGATTTGAAATTATGATAATATAAACTAATTGGTAAAAAAAATGATAATTAATGATTAAAAGTGATAATAAGTTGAATAAATTGATAAATTGATTATATATTTAAATTTTAATTGAGAGAAAATAATGAAAATGATTAATATGAACAATAAGGTGTATTGTTTTGAACCCTTTTGTATCTACATGCCCTGATCTAAATGTTTTAATTGTTCAATTATGCCCTATAAATTTTTTTGTCTTTGTGTGTGTTGTGAAAAATGTTAGAAGTCTGTAAAGTAATTGATTTGTTATAATAGGGATGGGAACTCATTTAGAATGTTTGTGTGTGTGACGTCTTGTGCGTGCGGAATTGTATGGTAAAAATCGATACGCAGACTCGACTGGAATCCAAAAATCGGTGGCATAGAGAGGTTCCCAGTTGACCTCAATAGGGGACCTTCTCATTGTAATTAGAGATACGGAAGTGGGGTGTGTCGGGCAAAAGAGAGGGAATGAAATTGGATGACATGTAGAAGTTCTCAGCTTGACCTCGATTTAGCTGCTGGTCGAGGGATGGTAATTAGAAACCGGACATGGAACGTGGGGGCAGCAAGACTTCCTCTCTATTTGCACGTAATTGGATCCGGAAGTGGGGGAACTACGTTTCCTGTCCGCCTAATTGATTTTGTGTGCTATTTGCATCTTGTTTTTGGAGTGTGACTTCTCCGACATTGGTTGGTCATCTTTCAGTTACTTCTATCTCTTCGGAGTTTATTTAGATTTTCTGCAAAAATGGTTCCTAAAATTATGAGAAGTTTATAAATGTTTGTCCACAATGAAAAACTGCTTGTCCAAAATTAAAAACTGCCTCTTGTAGTTCGAAAATTTTATGAGCGGGCATGGTATAGATAAACAAATAATTAATGAATAAAATTGGGATACATTTGTATGGTAGAACTAACAAACAAAGGATGAAAATCAGATGAAAGATAGGGTATTGCCCCATGTTCTTCCATATTTTTGTAAATGGGGACTCTGAAATATTTGTTTGAACCTTATTAATTGTAGAATTTAAATGATTGGTAGGTTCGCAGTTCTCTTGTTTGATCGTTAATGGTTTTATTAGCGATATGTCGGCGGTAATTGATTTAAGTTGAGATGTGTGATCGTTTCTCTGACGTGGGTGGTGTAATTTTGGCATTGTTTGTGTTGTGTGTACGCTGTGCTTTATGTACGAATTTTGTTTTGTTTTGGGGCCTGTGTCGGTATTTTTACGTGAAGGTTGGTCGGATTCATCGATTATTCTAGCGAATCGGCAGGTGGGGCAGGTTTTTACCTGTTTTGCGATGTCTTGTGTCATGTTCTGCCAATAATATTGTGACGAGATGAGTCTCGTCATCTTGGAGATGTTTGGATGGTGGTGTTGTGTGTGTACGGACTTAAGAAGTCTGGCTGTAAGTGAACTTGGGACTATAGTTTTAAGTACTCCTTTTCGGGAGACGGTGCGCAGTTCATTGTGATCCATAGTCACGCGAGATTTTCCCGGTGGAGAAGACTGTTGGCTCTTTATGAGTGGCGCATCTAGAAAGCCACAAAATGGGATACGAGTTACAACGCCCGTTTCATATTGTTGTACTCCATTTATGCTACGGACCTCATATTCGTATCTTGACAGTCTTAACCTCCATCGAAACAATCTGCCTGACGGGGCTTTGATCTCTTTCAACCACTGCAATGCAGGATGGTCAGAAATTATTGTAAACTTTCTGCCCATTAGACAGGCGCGGAAGTTATCCACACTTTCCACAATGGCTAGGCATTGTAGTTCCAAGTCTGAATAATTTCGCTCGTGACCACGCAGAGAGCGGCTGAAATGTTGAACTGGGTATGTCTTCCCATCAGGGTAGACTTGTTTAAGAATGCCTGCAATGCCGAATGTTGAGGTGTTACAGTGCACCTGGCATGGCAGACCTTCTTGGTAAAGGTATAATGTGGGGTGTGTGGTAAGGCTTTCTTTCAGGTTAGTGAACGCTTTCTGGCATTCGTCACTCCAGACCCACATGACATCCTTTTTTAGAAGGTTGACAAGTGGCGTCCGCAAGCGGGCGTGGTCCGGAATGAACTCTTTATAGGCGTTCACAGCTTTTAGGAAAGATCGCAATGTTTTTCGATTGTGTGGTTGTTTGGTGGCGTGAATTTTTTCTATGTTTTGTGTAGACGGGATGATTGTATTATTCTTAACGGTTGTGCATGCGCTTGTTTGTCGTTGTCGTCTGTTGGCGCGCGTGTTGCGTTTGTTGGTTGTTGTCGTCTTTTGGCGTGCGTGTATGTTGTGAGGTACATTTGCGTGATTATGGCGTGGCGACGTATGGTCATGTGTGGATTTTGTGTGGTAAGTGGGTGAGCTGTGTCGGTGTACGGACACTTTTTTGGGCATTATTGGAATTGTAGGTTGAAGTCGTGGTGGCTTTATATGTTGTGGGCATGAAAAGTTGCGTGGTGTGAGATTAGAATGGTGGCATGTAAATACTTGGGGTTTGGGCAATGAATGCAGGCAAGGGTTTCCATGTGTGAAAGCTTTGTGTGCTGTACGAGCCCTTTGGGACAGGTTTTGGTCTAGCCCGTGCTTGCATTCATTTGGTACATGTTTAGATACATGGTTAAAGGGGTAGGTAGGGTTAGATAAGAGTTCAAAGTCAATTCTTGACGCCATAGGGGGGGTGCCTACCTTAGTCTCGAAAAGTCTGCTCGGCTGGGGTGTCTCTGGCTTGACTTGGTTGTTGTGGACTCGGGACTGGTGATTTTGGGACTGCTTGCACCGTCCGCGAATTGGAAGTGAAGTCCGGTACTGGAATGTCGTTTCGGGATCGTTTGCACTGTCCCGGTTTGTGCGGATTACTTTCAAGTGCGGGGTACGGGTACGGCATGGCGGTGGATGACTCCTCGGTGGTCGGTGTCCGGCCTCGGTGACACTTGCCTGGGGTGGTGGCACGTGCGTCGGTTGCCGCGCTCATCTCGCCTTTCGGTCGGCGGGGGGTGTGGGCTGCTCCGGGGGTGGCGCTATGGAACGTCGTTTGTAGTTGAGTGGACCTTGCTCCTTGAAGTGCGGCGGTCAGCTGCAAAATTATTGTCGCCAGGGTGTGTTTTGTCGCTTCGCTCGTTGCCAGTTTCTTCCCTCTTTCTTTCGTAGGGTTGTCCGTCTTTACGCCTATGGGGTCCTGATTAAGCTCCATAATATCTTTATCCTGTCGACTCTATGTAATATTTCCAAAGTTATTAAACTGCAATATTTGATGTATTACACTGTTGTAGAATCCTGTCGACTTAACCGTTCTGTGACAATATCGTTGCGGAATTTCTTGTTGTTCGATGAGAATGGTGAGATTTGGTTGAAGCGCAGTCGTTTGAGTGGAAGTTTAAGCATACAGTTAGGAATAATCAGGACACGTGATGGGGTTTGAAAATAAAAGGCAACTGGGTTGGAGGAAAGAAAGCTTGAGAAGAGCGGAGCGATTTTGATTGTTAATTATCTGATCACATGGCGGTGATTGTACTTAGCTACGGGATGAGCAGAGGGAGAGAGGTCCAGAGCAGATGTCACCTCGTTGGGAGCGAAGGAGCAACTCTAGGTGTTGTTCCTATGAGAGCCAAATCACTACTACTTACAATTCTTGCTTTTCGATTTAACACCACGAGTCGTCTTCCTTCCCATTGGTCGAAGGATGGAACGTGCCCGTTTTTCTATTGGTTGACCTACTTAGTTGTTGCTTCCTAATTGGACCGGCGGCTTTCTTTGGTGTTAGTTACGCCCGGCCTGGTCAGGAAGTATCGGGTGTTAGTTCGACTCTATTTACTTCCGCGGCTATCAAATACGTCCGGTCCTGTCCGGAAATATTGGGCGTCTCTCTACTAATATAACTTCTGCGGATACCAGATACGTCCGGGCTTGCCAGGAAGTATTGACTGTACAAGTTATTTATACTTGTGCCCGCTTTTAGCCTGCTTCCTATGTCTTGTTGCTACTTCCTTTCCTCCAGTTACCTTATTCTTTATTAAATCTTTGAAAATCATACATTGTACATGCATAGTGGGTCGGGGGTACATACAATTATATACAAATTATGACATTTACATATTCTATCTATATGAACAAAGGTATAAAATGGATATCTCGTCAATAAATACATTTATTCCAAAATACATTAAAATAATGTATTAGAATTAAAATACACGGAATACTTTTTTAAAATGCTTCTGTACTTTGTTGTAGAAAAGAAACTTGAATTAGACAAATGATTTAATCCGATGATGAATTAATTAAACATGTTGGAGTGATACACATATAGAAGAAATTAAATCATTAGAAGGGAGTACTATTTTGAAAATAAAATAAACTTTTTATACCGTTCTTACTGCGATTAAAAAATATTTAGTAGAGCTTGGCTCTTCAGTTGTAAACTCTCCCAGCAATTTCTACAATTTAATAGACCAGACATCTCTATTATTGTATTAGGTTATCCTGTTTATATATCCTATAAAGTATCAAGTAATTCTTGAGGAAAATTATGGACTTGAGAAATTTATTCAATTATTATGTATTGTTGACCCGCTGATATCTTTTTTGTCTAACTGGCCATTGGTGAAATTGTTTGAGAAAGAGCATTACTTTTACTTTTACCATTACATTACTTAAAGAGCATTTACATGTATTTCTACTGTCCTCATAGTTTGTTCGAATTCCAAGAATTACTCTACAGTGTAATATACAATGTGATCCAAAAGTCCCGCACTATTTAAAAAATTAATAACTCCGCGAATATTTGCGCTAGAGCAATGCGGTAAACATCATTGTGTTCAGGATGCAATGGGATTTTTTTATGTCAAATAATGAAAAATTATAAATTGATTTTAGTTAAATTTTATTCGCCAGATGATGCTCTACCAGAATCAGAGATTCGGCGGCCAAATTGTTTGATAAATTTAAAAATACCTCAATACATTCTTAGAGAAGTATGGTGTTTGAACTGGCGAAACCGCTGGGAGAGTTTACCACTGATGAGCCAAGCCATCCCAATATTTCCCTATCGTAGTTATGGTCAATTTGTTTTACGTGAAAAATTCGTACTGACTGATTTCAATAATTAATTACTTAACAAAATAGATAACATTATACATATATACATGAGATTTACGCACTAGATTTTGAAGATATTAAAAATAAAGGCGGACAATAATTCATTGAAATATATAAATCAATAAAATATTTGTAATAATTATAAATCATTACTGAAAAATCAGCTTCACAATTATGTATATTTATATTATATTGAAAAAAATAATTATTTTAAAATCATCATATTCTAGTCTTCTTTTAATTTTGATATATTACATTCACTGAATAATCTATCTTAATTTCAGTCAATTCTGCCTACTAGGGAATGTCTAAGATCAATAAAAATCATTATAAAATCGATTGAAAAATCGGTAGTGGAGTGAGGGCAGTTTAAACAATTTTTCACTGTCTCAATTATATTTTCCAACTGTGCTAACTTGTCAATAAATAAAAGCTTGAGTCAACAAGAAGAAGGAGATTAAAAAAGGAGTTTAAAATGCTCAAAATACACTTAAAGAAAATTAATAGCTACCATATATGGATCGTATATCCGAATCTTTGTTCGAAACGCTCGATATGGCTTAAATTTCGGCAACGCAGCATTCCTTTTTCAATTAAATAATGATTGTCAAACAAGCTTTTACAATTATGTATTCATTAGACTCCAATACTATGGAGAAGAAACTTAACAAAAAAAAACTGCAATCTTCCAATTTTCTTACCCTCGTAATTAATAGGAAGAAATGGCTTCACTATCTGTGAATATCGGGATAATTTATTAGGTCATCTTATAGAAAAGCTCATTTTGAGCGGTTAATTAGAGACTAGGCTTAATTAAAATAATTTTTAACACTATTAATGATGTTCATATACTTTCTCTAATATCCAATTAGGTATATTAATGATGAGGCGGATTTTAATGAATTTTAAAATAGTTTACTTCTTGGTTTTTTCCCCTAGGCCCAAAATGAAGTTATCGCCTCTATTAACTGAGATGCTAACATTAAGTTAATAGTGTGTGTGTGCGCTTTGTTTAATACCAAATATGGTTAACGGTTGATTAATTTTTAAATTATTATTTTTTAAATATAAAATTTCTCTCTATGGATCATTTAAATAAGTGATTTTAATTAAAAGTAGGTTTTACTTGAAGTAGTTATAATTATGCAAATATAAGGGTATTTTTTTTTCGTAATGGATTTAATGTATAATAAATAACATTATAAAAACTAAACTCATGGACAAAACTTAAGGAAGATGTACCTTTAGCATGTATATCGAGATTCAGACAATAACTTTGAAATATATTACAGTAACCTCTGTTGAAGACACACGAGATAACTAAGTATGAACAAAATTGACTCTATCATCTAAAAAAAATCGCTTGACGGCATCAAAGACTTTCCACCTCCTTGATTGTTGTCCATGAGTGTATATTATAAAATAAGAGACGAATATAAAATTATTTATTACTTCAATGTCTCTCTAAATGTTATACAAGACTTCCCCACAAAATGTTCGTTATTCCTTTGTCTATACGACGCCCTAATGCTATAGTTTCGATTTCGTACAATTCCTTAGTTCCTATGTAGGCTCCGATATCCCGTAACACCATTTCCTCTATTTGATGTTCTTCTCTTTTATTTGACTTCAAAAATTCATTTCATCAATCCGTCTGCCTACGGTTATATTTTTATTCATTTAATCATAGAGTACTCTCTTCACATCAATCCATGTTCTCTAATTAAGATAAAAACATCAGGATACAAGAGAACTTCCAGGAACTTATCTCTGTAAACCTGATGTTTTAACTTTAATATTGATACAAAGTATCATTTGATTGAATCCATTTTCACTCAATACATAATGTATATCTTTAATTAAATAATAGAACAGGTTTCTTGAAATTTCATTATTGCTCATTTTGTACTCCTGTCAAAGAGCAGATATTCCCGAAAGCTTGAGAATGGAATAATAAAATGAAAAGAAACTCACACACACATCTTCAAAACACCGTTGCATTATTTATTTAATATCCAGTAAATTCACATCTATTATAATGTATATCTCCTTTAAAACTCATTTTCTCCTGAAGAGCTTCAACAGATCTTGTTCTTATCTCCATATGGTTTATTCTTTCGAGATCCTGTTATGTTATTCATTCTATTCAACTTTCTCTGTTTGTGAATTGGGTTTTTTTAGAATAAATTTCTTTTCTTAATCTCTAACTTTTGAGATGTCTTCTTACCGAAATTCCAGGATAAAGATGAAGCTGGCCAAGAAGGCCAACCAGTACAGGCTCATCCCTCAGTGGATGATAACTGACAACAAGATCAGGTTTAACGCCAAGAAGCAGCGTCACTGGAGGCCTACCAAGCTCAAGCTGTAAATCGTTCTGTCAGCCTGTACCTCTGTTCAGAAGATAGTAATAAAGGCTTACCAATCCAATTCCCCCATCCTGCCCACTTTGTTTACCGCGAGATACCATCCTGAAACACCTTATTTACACATCGTGTATAAATAAAATAACGGACACTAAAGTGATAAATGAAACATTTATATCATTAATTGAAATCGGTGTGGTACTTTCCGACCCCGTAGAGTAGGATATTTCCAATAATAGCTGACAAATTACCTGACACACGGGTTAGCCGAGAAGGATAAAATGCCTCCAAATTTGCATAATTCATTTCTGCCTCTCTTTGACTCCTGTATTAATTAGTTGACGTCATTAATTGGATGGTTTAGTAATGAGGGCTTAATAATCGAACGGTATTTACCACATTAACATATTTACCACGTGATTCTGGAGATTTAGGAAGATATGGTGGTGGAAAAAACATGACATTTCTGACAGAAGTTATCCATCATACTACAACGCTATCTATATTTTAAATTAACATATAAACACTTCTCACCAAAATATCATTTAGAAAATTTTGGAAGAGCAATAAACACTTTTATTTATTTATTTTTTACCTAGTACACGTGGTTCAGACCATGATAATCATGTAGTTAGCGACTGCTTTTACTGTAAGTGCACCACATGTCTACATATGTAAGAAGCAGTTCGACTTTTGCACTTACAAATGTGCCAGAATCCCGTTTGATTACTTACACTTGCTGATGAGAATGGACTTTTGCAATAATAAGAGAGCATTGGAGCATTTTTTTTACTTAGAAAAAATTGCCCAATACGGGATTCGATCCCGGGTCGTAGCGGTCGAAAACCAACGGTTTAGACCATCCTTCCACCGACCCTCCTCGATTTATTTGCGGCGCTCTTGCTATAAGATACCCTTAAGTAGAGGAAATTCTACCAGCACTCTCACATGTAACAGAATGCGGACAACGCCTTAGTGCGATTAAATCGGAAGGTGCCTAGCAGAGACATACTTAACACATAGCTTCAAGTAGACTAGAAATACAATAGAAATGGATATCTAGGAAGAGATAAGAAGTAAACGACATGTAGATATTTATGTAAATTACTGCGAGAACATGTGTGCTCCACATTGCTTATATAACAACTGAAGTAGCTATTAGAACATTCTGTTTTGCATAGACCTGTCACACAGTCCAAGAAAGAAAGGCGGAAAAGCAAACAATGAATAAATCATCACATGAAGTGAAAGGTTAAATTCCTTAAGTTTTTTTTCTATGAGTGGAAACAAGCCATCAGCTATATACAGTCATGATAAGGAGGCATAACAAACACTGCGTATCTATTTAGTCATCTAATTTTTCACTTTAAACGATATTTTCAGCATTCCGTACTTATACTTTCAAACGTAGTATATAAATAGAAGTGACCGGAGGGTCTACCTGTCATGAGGCGGAACCACTTGTCAGGTATGAGGTTCCGTTTAATAGGTATTTAAACCACCGGGGAACTGATAGAACACAATCTTACATGAACAGCTCGAATATCGAATAAGCAGATCTTCCTGGGAGATCAACATTTGAATTTAAAAAAAACGTGAATAAACACAACCTAACCTCCAATAAGAGACCTCCACCAGGAGAGACCAGGATTTTATGGATGATCTCAAGAGAAATTCTATTATAACAGTATGTAATATATGTAGATATAGCATTAATTGATAGAATACACAATGTTATTCAATACTATAGAAACAACATTTGGTAAACTTCTTTTTAAAAGTCTATTCTATGAGGTTAATGATGTTTTCAAATGAATATTATAAGCAAATTTTTTTTTAAGTAAAAACTATAAAAAACATAATTTAAAATTAATTCTAGTGAAAAAACGAGAATACAATATATATATTTTAATAATAACAATATATATATTTTGAATTCAAAATATAGAAAATGTATATGTGTACCTCTTCGTTTGAATATGCGTTAAAAGAATTAATTATATTTATCACCCAGTAAAAACCTTTGTTGATAGTAATGAATGAGCCGCAACACCAGTTTGGGAAAATTCAGATAAAAAGCTAACATGCATATACCAATTATAGTAAATTTGTCAAAACTGGTTATGTGACTTATTCTTTATGACCACTTTTACGTTTTTTTACTAGGATGAAGTGTAATGCATTATTTTAATGCATATTTAAAGGCATAGGTGCTTTTTTGATAACATTAATATTATTCTCCAACAACTTCATTATATATATGCATGTATTTCTATTATTTTTATAAATGGCAAAAAAATCGCACACAGATAAATTTTTGGCTTCTCCCAATGGGATACCAGGGGGGAAATTTGTGAAAAAATAATGAAGATAATTATATAAAAAACAATTGCGGAAATTTAATTATTTATATTTGGTGGGACGCTGTTAATATCTTGGGGGGAAAGAAAAAAAAACTTCGGTTACAAATTAAAATGCAAAAACTTTGGCTTTTTTCTCTTCTACTGGCTGAATTTTTACATAAGAAAGGGTCATTAGTATCTAATGATATATATATAAACCTATTAAAATTTTTTTAAACCTTCTAATGGCTGATTAGCACATTTTCCTTAATTATATTTAGGGTTGTTAACCAATTTAATAATCAATTAATTAAATTCTTCACAGATATGTTTATTGAAGTTCAAGTGGTTTAAACTTTTTATATATATTCTTGGATGTGATTTGGAATGCTAAAAGGATGTTTTCTGATTGTTGTCCATCAGTCTTGGTATTTCAAGGTTTATTTTCATATGAACTATATTTATATACTGTGTGTTAGCTTGTTCAAATTTTTCTGTAAACTGGGTGTGTTCCATTGGAATGTACCACTGAGTTATCTGGATTACTTTGTCGATTCATTTTTCAGAATCATTAACAAATTTTAGCGTGATCTTTGTACAGTAATGTGCGATTATAAATAGTTTTATCTACATTAGTGCATCCTAATCAAGGAAACAATTAGTTTTAATATTTCAGAGAAGGGATTGAAACAGATATGATGGTTTCATATTTACATATCAGTACACAGTTCCCTTTTCCGATGATTCATATATATGCGCAGATACATAAGTGTTCAGACGGAGATGAAAGATTTCAATATTTTATCGATCACAAATCAAAATTTATTCCTACCTTGTTTGTCAAATATTTTACCGATTAGATAATTAAAGATATATATTTTCTATATGTGCGTCAAATTATTTTATTGATTCAAAACGACAGAAAAAATAAGCTTTCGTAGAGTCTCTCCAATCGACATAATTAATAATTAAATAGAACCATTCAGTAACACGTTATAGACAGAGGTTAAAGAGGTTTTCAGAAAGCTCATTACAAAAGAATTTGAAGGACGCAAAGAGAAACTATATGTCTTTGATTACAAAATCGAGCATCGTTTATATGTTTACCTTATTAACACAATTATTCAGCGTATTTCAGTTATACATCAAAATACAAATATGCATAAACGCTAATTCTTTCAAATATACATATATGTTACAAGCTTTCGGAGGATTTTCTTTATCTGCCATGTTATAAACACAAATAAACATTTAACTTACAAATTCTCATATGATTATTCGTGTTCATTACGTTGCTTGATGAAGTGGATGCACCGAAAGCTTATAACTCATAAATAATAAAACACTTAGCCTATATATATGGGTATGATGTGGCTGTATATGTATATAGCCTTGGTTTAATGTTGGTTATACATATTTGAAAACTTAGCATCATATATTGTCATCAAGTAAAAACTGTAAAGAAGCCAATTTAAATGTAATAGAGAAATATGTAAGATTTAAAAATATGTAAATGAAATGAATTTTACCACACATATATATAAAATATATATATATATTTCGGCGAGTATAGTTAGCTAGAAGTTACACTCCTAGTTGCTCCTGTTGAAGGGAGCCTGAAATCTAGAGAAATAAAACCCTAAATGAAACTTAGCCCTGGATGCTCTGTTGATTATATTAAATAAATATATTTGGGTGAGAAAAATAGTAATAATTTGATATGTATTGGGATAAGGTTCATAAATTAAAAGAAAAAAGACATTTCCTTATCGGGCAACTGAAATTTGCTGATGGCTTGCGCCATCTATCGGAATAATTATCAGCTATTCGTTGATTTTTAATAATTATTAAATTATTTATTATCATTATATATTTAATTATTATTTAGTCAAATTCTGGAATAATTAAAAAATCAACAAATAATTGATATATATTCCGATAGATGGCGCAAATCATTAGCAACGTTCAGTTGCCCGATAAGGAGATGTCTTTTATCTTTGTTTAAATATATTTGTATTTTAGTATTTGATTTGATGATGATGAAATGCATGGTAATAATGTCTGAGGACTCTCGACATAATCTCTCTCTCCTCCGTTGACAGTATTGGACAGTGCTTCTCTCTTGTTTGGTTCATTCCAACAACATCTTTACTGTGACCGGTCCATCGTTCCCTACATCTTGTCCACTCTATCCTGCCCTCGAGAAATATCAGCTGGTACTTTCACGAGTCTAATCATCACTGATGTTTTAATCAAACTCTAACAAACGTTTGGTTCAACTAATCTTTGATTTCATAGTTTATTTTTACAAAATGAACGCAGGAAATACGAATATATAGTACAAATAAATAACACACTTTGTGCCTCTCAAATCGTCAAACCATTGCGTCAAGAAACCGAGGCGCGTGTCTCGCGATACCAAAGAATGCATATGCGTGCTATTAATTAGAACCAATTTACTCAGCATTGCACCTGTTTGTATCTCTCGAATTATAATCATTTCAATTTTTATATCACATATATCTTAGTATGATTTATAAATATAATATGATCGGATACAAAATTTAAAAAATGAATAAAAAACGTTTAGGGTCTTGATCAGGTTTTGTGATAATTTTACCTACTCGATCTTCTTTAGTGATATTTCCTATTTTACCACATACATTGTCATATATGCCAAGGTGTTTGATAATAAAACGTATATGTCAATAGGAAAGTTGCATATGTCTGTGGATGTAATGTTGTAGGTAAGTACTTACTTGACACCACCTCACGTTCAGGGGGAGATGAGAGGATGGCTCCCGTGGCTCCATCTATCACACAACATAGCTATTAACACACACTGGAATATTACATTGATAGCCCGTCACACACACGACGGGGAAGTTATAAGAATAATTAAACCTAAATATGTATCGATATGGAATTAAATCTAACTGTTCTCGCAGCGCTAAAAATGTCCTATAAAAGAGGTTCAAGAGACAGATTCCTATGATACGAAAATAGTAAAAAGCCTAATATCAATATCATTCCAGAATACAAGTCTGGAATCATTTGTTTATCAAAAAGAATATATGCGTGTGTGAAAAATAAGAAAAATAAACTACACCACGCTGACGAGGGTCAAGAGCCCGAAACGCGTACGTGGTTGGATTTTTATTGATTTATTAAGAAATTGGGTTGGCCGAATATCATGGAACAAAGTTAAATCAACGTTTAGTTGATTTATGTTCCACTAGATGGCGCTCAGCCATCTAAAAATGCTCATGTGAGAGGTCAGGATATGTATATACGAAAAGAATAAATATGTCATTAAGAGAACGTCCTAGAATGGAACCCACGTCAATCCATTTATTATAAAGAATACCATTGTTCACAATGCGACCTCTGATATAAATAAACACTGTACGCTGTTTGTAATGTGATCATGGCAAATATAATCAACTCTTTTCTTAAAGCGAAAATCCGGAGACTGTTTATGGGGTTTATATATATTTTAGTTGTAAAATATCGAGTTTAGAAAACATAAGAATATGGCTTTACAATTGTAAAGTAATAATTTGGTGGTGAGAGTGAATTCATCGAAGATTTTCTTATTTAGGTGAGGCTATAAGCTCTTCTAAAATAACACTTTTATTACTTGCAATCACTGGTGGGGTTGGACTTTTGCAAGAATCGGGGCCAGTGAAGCAATAGTTTCTTCAGAAATAAGTGCCCAATTCGGATTTCTATCCAGGGTTATGTTTATTTATACTCGACGGCGTGTCTTCCTTCAACCCATATATGGTTTAAAACATCGCTAAATAAGATAACATAAATGGAAAGCATAAAAAGGGAAGGAACAAGAGTAGAGGCAGGTCAACACAAATTGCAATCGGAAGAGGCCTCGCAGCCAACTTAAGCCCCGCCGCTGATGGATGAAGGGAGAGAGGGCGACGTGTCACCCAGGTTGATATGCAAATTTGTCGAGTTTGTCTCCGGGGAAGTCGGCCGGAAATATTGGTGACACCACGGAGATGGATGCTAGGGTAGGGTTCAACTCTACCTCGCTCTATATTTAGCTGTCAACATATTTCAGGAATAAAACATTTATTCCTTTTTTGTTTTTGTATATAGTAAACAATTTATATCACACATATTACTCAAGGGGGAGTTAAATTGCAAAAGGTCTCCTAGTTCACCAACGATGACAATACTAATATTTTTAATGCTACAAAAATGTGTTTGCAATAACTATTTAAAAACTAATTTCGCCGTCAACCTTGCTGGAATCGATGAAAACAATCTTTTGTTCCATCTGAAATTCAAGTGTCTAAAGACCAAACTGAACCAACCGAAAGATATAATTAAAGAGTATAAAGTATAAAGTATACTCATTACAGACTAATTTTTTCTCTTTATAGATTCTTAAACCAACTATAAACGTATATTACACAGCGTAGATATGTAAATAAAACAACAAACCTCGGAGAGAGACGTGTCTAAAGACCTAACAGAACCAACCGAAGGTTGTAATTAAAGAGTATAAAGTATTAATATACTCATCGAAATCTCATTATTTGCTCTTAATAGATTCTTCAACCAACTATTTACGTATATTACACAGGGTAGATATGCAAATAAAACAACAAACCTCGGAGAGAGACATGTCTAAAGACCTAACAGAACCAACCGAAGGATGTAATTAAAGAGTATAATGTATACTCATCGAAATCTCATTTTTTGCTCTTAATAGATTCTTCAACCAACTATTTACGTATATTACACAGCGTAGATATGTAAATAAAACAACAAACCTCGGAGAGAGACATGTCTAAAGACCTAACAGAACCAACCGAAGGATGTAATTAAAGAGTATAAAGTATTAATATACTCATCGAAATCTCATTTTTCGCTCTTAATAGATTCTCCAACCAACTATTTACGTATATTACAAGTGTAGATATGTAAATAAAACAACAAACCTCGGAGAGAGAAGTGACATGTCTAAAGACCTAACAGAACCAACCGAAGGTTGTAATTAAAGAGTTTAAAGTATTAATATACTCATCGAAATCTCAATATTTGCTCTTAATAGATTCTTCAACCAACTATTTACGTATATTACACAGTGTAGATATGTAAATAAAACAACAAACCTCGGAGAGAGACATGTCTAAAGACCTAACAGAACCAACCGAAGGATGTAATTAAAGAGTATAAAGTATTAATATACTCATCGAAATCTCATTTTTTGCTCTTAATAGATTCTTCAACCAACTATTTACGTATATTACAAGTGTATATATGTAAATAAAGCAACAAACCTCGGAGAGAGAAGTGACATGTCTAAAGACCTAACAGAACCAACCGAAGGATGCAATTAAAGAGTATAAAGTATTAATATACTCATCGAAATATCATTTTTTGCTCTTAATAGATTCTTCAACCAACTATCAACGTATATTACACAGCGTAGATATGTAAATAAAACAACAAACCTCAGAGAGAGAAGTGACATGTCTAAAGACCTAACAGAACCAACCGAAGGATGTAATTAAAGAGTATAAAGTATACTCATCGAAATCTCATTATTTGCTCTTAATAGATTATTCAACTAACTATTTACGTATATTACACAGTGTAGATATGTAAATAAAACAACAAACCTCGGAGAGAGAAGTGACATGTCTAAAGACCTAACAGAACCAACCGAAGGATGTAATTAAAGAGTATAAAGTATACTCATCGAAATCTCATTTTTTGCTCTTAATAGATTCTTCAACCAACTATTTACGTATATTACACAGTGTAGATATGTAAATAAAACGACAAACCTCGGAGAGAGACATGTCTAAAGACCTAACAGAACCAACCGAAGGATGTAATTAAAGAGTATAAAGTATACTCATCGAAATCTCATTATTTGCTCTTAATAGATTATTCAACTAACTATTTACGTATATTACACAGTGTAGATATGTAAATAAAACAACAAACCTCGGAGAGAGAAGTGACATGTCTAAAGACCTAACAGGACCAACCGAAGGATGTAATTAAAGAGTATAAAGTATACTCATCGAAATCTCATTTTTTGCTCTTAATAGATTCTTCAACCAACTATTTACGTATATTACACAGTGTAGATATGTAAATAAAACGACAAACCTCGGAGAGAGACATGTCTAAAGACCTAACAGAACCAACCGAAGGATGTAATTAAAGAGACCCACAGAATCAGCGTAGCATGTCCCGACAGGACCTGACGTCCCCCAGTAAATACACCAGCCAGGTCCCCAGATGGGATTTCCACGCCGTCGCCTCGGACCTGTTGCCTTCTCTCCAATCTAAATGGAAATGGACGTCCATTCAACCGAGCCACGGCGCTGATACACACTCTCCCCGTTTTCTCTTTCTGGTACACTACGGCATGTGTGGTAGATGGTTCTTGTTTACCTATGGAGAGAAAATATACACAATTTTGGTAGTTGGAGGAAATTTATAATGAAGGTATATTAGCGTCGGATCTCTCTCATACCAAATACCCTCTCTTTTGTTTTCTAAAAGGAACATTAGCCTGTCGTATATGAGACGGAAAAACTCGGAATTTACGTCAAACCGAATAACTAAAACTTGGCTTAAATCTACACTCAATACATTTTGAAAATAAAATGAATAAACATCTTAAAAAGCTGTCTGTGAGGACCTTTATTAAACACATTAGGGTAGTTGACGTTTTGCACTTCAGGAACCTGACGGGTTATATATCTCTGTTGGGCAAAGAGAAAGCTTAGATTTGGTAAGCATGCTATCCTACACTGACTGCCAATAAACTATTATTCATAACCAGGTAGGAGGTATTTCAGATAAATCTATACTTCTGTTGATGGATTGGTGACATGGGTTTCCAGAATATAAAACGCTGTTGTTTACTATTGATTTGAGAGTAATGGATGGTTGATTCTAATAGATTAAATGACATGATGATAGACAAGGGATTTATTTTCACTATTGAGAATGCTTCGAATATGTTCACTGACTCACATCAACATTTATATCCGTGGCATACCTAGACCCACAATCTCTACTGCATAAAATGGAACAAACAGGTTTAGAGTTTTATTGTTGGAATTCTCGTGCAGGAGTATTGCTTTTAGTGAAAGGGTATCTTTGGATACAATAGACCATATTAGTGGAAATTATTGAACGAGGTTCTTATATCTTATTTGTTATGTATTCGGGCTATGAATCATAAAGGTTCGAAAGCTTGAGAATCGATATGAAAAAAATAAAGCTCATATTCATAGTTTGCTAAAACCATAACTAAAATTCCTTCCTTCATTTTCGCATATATGTATATATAATCAGAATTGATCGGAATAATCAGATGTATAATCAGAATGGTTGGATACAGTATTAGACCTCGAAAAAGTCTTCCGGTAGATTAAATTGGAGAACCGATGGAGGATTACCACTGATTAATCAAGCCTTTCACTATTTTTCATCGCAGTAAAGGCACTGGAAATCTTGTATTATTGGTAAAATAAACATGCGTGCTTTAAAAGTTTTATATCTTATATATAGATGGCGCGTTATTGTTTTTTTAATAAAAAAATTCGTACAAGAACTAAACACCACCCACACACAAAAGTTTTTTTATTTCTAAAATTTTTTTTTAAGGATAAGGACTATGATTGGCAACTCACATACGAATATATATATATTTTTTTGCTTATCCCTAGTACACGTGGTACAGGCCATGATAATCATGGTGGGTAGAAGTAGGCGACTGCTTTTACTGTAAGTGCACCACATGTCTACACATGTGAAAAGCAGTTTGACTTTGCACTTACAAATGTGCCAGAGCCCCGTTCGGTTATTTGCACTCGCTAGTGGGGTTGGACCTTTGCAAGAATCGGGGGCCATTGGAGCATTTTTTAAACAGAAAAAAGTGCCCAATGTGGGAATCGAACCCGGGTCGTAGCGGTCAAAACCAACGGTTTAGACCATCTTTCCATCGACCCCCACATACGAATATAAATCCAAGAAAACATCTTCTAACAAAATTACAGATCAGATTAATATACATTTTTACATTTCCTTTTTATAAGAACATATCACTGAATAAAATTTAATCTTATTTAAATTTTTTTATAAAAAATATCTTCTCCATTCAAGAATGAAAACCGAATAGCCAATCAGAACCACACAATGGAGAATATTCTGAGAAAAAAATTGGCAACATTGCAAAATATAATACCACTTCTATTGAAAAAAAAAAGGATTTTAAAAAAGCAGACAATCATATTTTTCAATCACGCCATTCGTGCCAAAAAAGAAGAAGAAGAAAAAATTCAATATAATTTAATAAAATGAGTGAAATTTCAATTTACACACCACATACATGTGTAGTCAATCATGTTTTTTACACTGTTCTACGACATCGTTTGTTTTTTTATTTTACTACCAAGGCGAGGAAAAGAACAAAATATACCAAACGATATATTGTTAATTTACCAGACGCGACAGAATGTGACACAACAAAATGTCTTCTGCTTTAAGGTCTTTCATCCAATTAAGCTCCTTTAAACCTCTTCAGGACTTAAAAACTTTCCAACTTTTTTTTTTCCTCAGCTGAGAATTTAAACCCCCCTTACTATAAAATCGAACGCATGGATTTTTTACTTTTTTTAGTCCCCAAAGTCTTCTTTTTTTTTTCTTGTGAGTTCTCAGGATGTTCTTCGTCTCCCTTTATCTTAGTTTTTATATTAAAAAAGCTAAAGACAAAAGAGAACGGTATGGATAGAGGGTTGTAAGGAGAAATGAATTGGTATTTTTCTTTTTGTATGAATTCCAGCTACGGCTGCGTTTTAATTTTCTTTTAATAAAACGAATTCTATATTGGTGTGAAGGGGCGCAGAGAATATTATCGATTGATGATTTACGAATACGAGACATTTTTGAGAGATTGAAACTGATATATTAATCTCGTTCATGTAAGATTATATAAGTTTATACAGTTTAACCTGTCTATAGCCCCCCCCCCCCCCTTCTTGGGACTCACCAAAATAAATGCTATAGAGAGGGGGTGCTATAGACAGGTCACTTTTAATGTAAAATGTTTACATTTAAATGTTTTAAATCGGGCGCTATAGAGAGGAAGGCGATATTTAGAGGGGGCACTATAGACAGGTTTAACTGTATAAAGAAAATTAAAAATCATTTACATCAAACGAATCCCACTGAGGGTCGTTTGGTTCGATATCACGCCTTGGACAGACATAGATCTTCCCGGCTATTGCCATGTCGAAGAATTGATTCAGAACATACCTCTTCCCGGGCGACAAGTACTCGTCTTTCCTCTTAAAAGGGGAGACTCTCCTCCCTATGAAAGTTTTTATAAAGGGGATCGAGGATGAGAGAGAGAGAGGCAGAAATGGTAAAAGCTCTAGTAAAACATTTAGAATATTTAAGAGCTATTTCTTGTGGTTAAAATATACACATATTATCTTTTCCCAGAGAAGATTGATGGAGGAATTTTAGATACTACTTCTTAGACAACCATGACCTAGGATCGAATCCCATAATGGGAACTTTTTTCTAATAAATATTGCTTAAATGGCCTTCTAATTTTGCCATAGTATATCCACACCAGTGAGTACAAGTAAGAGAATGGGAGCTATTTTACCTTGTATATATATATATATATGTGTTTAAATTAGTGTTTCCTAGGCGTAATGTATTTAGAGTATTATGGGGGAGTCGCTAATTATTGCATCTAGAATCTACTTATATATTTGCCTTATTCTGTCTGTTTGTCTGTTTGTCTGAAGCTCACGGATAGAATGCGCGCTCATTGGCTGCCAGGGAACACGTGTCCTCCCTGCCCCCCTCTAGACAACCCTGTTATTCAAAAACCATACATCCAATCGCCATGAAATTCTGGGATATTATTAGGTATATCCCCGGAAAGGTTTTCGAAAAATAATTTCTTGAATATCTTGAATATCCTTAGAGTTATTTGCAGAATTGTAGATATAACTCGCAAGCAGCGCCGCCAGACGGTGATAGGCCTAAGCTTGCTGCTCCACCCCTGTTGACCTTGGGTCATCGTGTGAGTCACAGCATGATGCAACAAAAACACTCGGCAACCCTGTTATCAGCAGTGTGATACATCCACCTGTCTATACAGACCACCCTGTCTATAGCGACCACTCTAGACAACCCTGTTATCAGCTGTGTGATACATCCACCTGTCTATACAGACCACCCTGTTAATAACGACCACCCAAGTCAACGTTTTTAGAATATATTCGCACTCGGGTAAACCCCGGGCGTTGCCCGGGCCATTCGTCTAGTCCTAAATATGTAAATAAAGACTGACCCACTTCGGACACATAGTGAGAGAAAATAAGTTATAAAATATATTGATTTAGGAAAATTGAAGGAAGATAGAGTAAGAACTGCAATCAGCTGACTAGAAGGGATCAATAAATATCTCGGAAAGTCACTAGATGAGCTGTGAATGATGGGAACTAATATTTTCCATATAGGCGCTAATGGTTGAATTAGACTTGAAGGGAACTAACAACATAAACTACTGCATTGATTATCTTTACCATCAGTACTTGGAAAGGTAATAAACAACAAAATGTATTTTGTTTAGATTTCACAATGATCATATTACGACTAACAATGACAATTTAAAAGAATATCGTTTTAAGAATAGATGCAGTAGAAAAGCCCTAATGGTTCTATAGAAATTGTGTGCGAGATACAAGCCAACTTCATTTTGAATAACCTGCTTTGTGATCTTTGTGAAGCTATATATTTTTCCAAATTATGAATGAATCATACAGCAATGTAAATATGAATAAATATATATATTTGTATCTCTAACATTCGCTCTATCATAACTTTATATGTATATATATAATACAAAGTTGCGGAAGAATGGAATCCGTATACCAAAATGTTCACAGTTATAATATATTTTAAAAATGAAAGGTACCTTTTTTGATATATATACTTTGTATATATTCCATGTCACAACAATTATGGAATTTTGTGTGCTCAAGCATGATTTGTATTCACTCAAATCCTCGCAGTCAATGATGCAGAATGTATTTGTTCATCGTCATCCATTCACAGAATGGCCACACGCTGGATCATCTATTCTTTGAAAAAGTCAAAATAAATATCAGGTAAAAAGTTTATTTTAATTAATCTTTATTAGTATAAATATTATTTAGAGATTGTACATAGAGTATCAGCCCGTTGAAGAGCAGTATATTTGCTCGAAAGCTTCCAAATTTAAAATTAAAAGAAACTTTTTACCTGATATTTATTTTCACTTTTCAAATAATTTCTGGATAATCTATTCTTCGTATATATTCTGATTTGAAAATAACTGATCTACCAAGTATGTTTAGTTACTAAACTTATTTCGAAGTAAGAATAACGATAAAGAAATTGTTTTATGCGAATGATAATAGCGAAAATACGAACTTTTAAGAATGAATTTCGTCTGGAAAAAGAATGTGTTCGCTAGATTAATCAAATTCACAGAAAGGGCGCTCTGAACCCACTATTAAAGAATAAATTGATAAATATTTTATAGAGAGTAAAACTTTCGACGAGTGACTCCTATACTTTGTCAAATTTAGAAAAAAAAATCGTGTTCTGATGATATTCAACCTAAAAAGAAAAACGATAATCCTATCGGAGCGTATTTTATGAGATAACTAATGTGATTCCATTTATTTGCTATCAAATCATCATTAAAAAATACATAGACACCAATGAAATATTGGTCGGAATGTCGGTATACATGTGTAAAAATGGGAACCATTCCCTTTAAAATGTAGTAAAACAATTATATAATGAATCTGCCACAACTCCAGTTTTGGTAGATTTCTACGAAGGCCATCCTGTTTACCATGGTTTCGGGAAAGGCCCTTAGCCAATAGTGAGGTCGATTCGACTGATTCATAACTCAGTTGATAGACGTTATGATATCAAAGAAGCTCCTGTACTGATGAGGATCATAACTCGAAACCATGGTAAACAGATTGGCTTCTATCCGAATTTGTTAAAACCGGTGTTGAGGTGTAACTTCTTGTATCATCACTAGAAGTTTTAAAGAGTGAGGCGCCCCTTTCCGTACAAGCATTCTCATGTAAATAAAGAGAAGGACGTGTGTATAAAATATCTCAGTGCGTGTGATCCCCATCAACACGCTCTCTATCTGTTCAGTGACACTGAGGCAGGGAGAGCGTTGCGTGTGAATGGTTCCTTTGTTTATTTGTCTGTAGAGCGGGTTCTCGCTTGGCTGGCCTTCATTAAAATGATGAAACAGCTGGTGAATGAATTCTCCCGGAACCGACGTCCTTCCCCCGGATGTAAACAATACCAGACACACTCTTGCTTTTTAACATTCTGTGAGGCAGAGATATTGACAAATATATATTTCAATTTTATAAAAATAAAGGTCACATCTCCCGTCAAAATAGACGTCATTTTTTGACCGTCGCAGCAAACTAGCGGCCTCGGATCGGTGACAAAGCCACAACACTAGCTTTGGCAAACTGATAAACGTCCAACTAGAGATAAGGGTTTCGGGTTAATGGCCCTCGTCAGTCTAGGGCGAAATTTATACCCCGAGATACACGATGGATATAATGGAATCTTCACAATCCGCCAAAGAGGTGTTTAGCTGACAAAGTGGCTAGGCCAAATCTTTAGCCTAATATTTATGGAATCATTTCTGGGAATATATAATATTAATCTATATAAATAAAGGTCACCTTTCACGTTTACGTCTAGTGTTGAAGTATATTTTGACGGGAGAGGGAACCTTTATTTTAATAGAACAATATCCTCACGGCAAATTTTCCATCTATATTCCAATTTTATATAATTAATCCATTGATCCTTTCGATTATCCATTTTAAAAATACCAATTACGCATATGGAAGAGGTAATGATAATGATGGGAAATATTTTTTTTTATTATACCAGAACTCTGTTTGTTTTCTTGGTTTAAGGTGTGCAAATATCGGAAATCAAATGAAGCAAAATCCCTTATTTACATACTGTTTCTCAGTACGGGTATCATATCTGATTTTATGTAACTGAAAATTACACAGTTTGGATCACTCCCAATAATAAGCATTCTTAGCATATCATTTAAATAATCTGTCACGTGTAACATCATGCTAATAAGATAAACACGCGAATATCTCTATCTATCTTATTTATTCACATATATATATATTTTTTTTTTGCATTTAACCTCTCTTATATAACCTTATATGACGATGTGATAAATAATTTTCAATCTCAATCTCTCGCATAACTTGTAGTTAATTCAATAATAGTTTAAATAAACTAGAGCATGAAACGGCCATGTAAGTGGACGATATATATATATATATATATTAGCCGAATGACCCGGGCAACGCCCGTGTTTTACCCGATTGAATGTTTTCATTCAAATACCATTTGTTACAATTATATACAATAAGAGAGGATTCCATTTAGTTATTAACTAATATATGCATTTATTTAAGGAGCGACCCGCTCCAACACAATAGTTACAAAAACGGAAAAGCGAGTGGGGGGGGGGGGGGGGCAAAGGTGGCGTGATCGTAGCCAACCAATAGGAGGGCGCCATTCCAAAAAAAAAAAGCAAACGGTGACAGAGATGACAAATGATTAGGAGATGAAGAATTAAGAACGGATGACGCTCGTAACTGTATATAGAATTTAATTTATCTATCAACCAGGCGCGATATTGAAATATTTGCGTCTATTTTACAGATGAAATAAACAAAACAAAAAAAAAAACAAATTAAATCACAAGCGGTCAGATCCAATAGAAATATGGTTAGAAGTATTTTCAGTAAATATATCAACCACATGCTTCTTTCCGTATTATTAAAGAACAAGATCTCCTCAGGGGTTGTTATGAAATCGATTTTTAAAATATTTCAGCATTGAGATTCACACGTAGCTATAAAACGACACTATGGAGACAAATTCTCACTTGCGTGATATATCCTCGGAGAAAATATCACCGATGTATTTGGTACAGATGAGTGATATAATGGCCCATCAACAGTAGCTGATCTGAAGAATATCTTAAATCAACTCTCTCTTCAGGAAGGGAGAACTCCCATTTACAACTATATGTAAAATAGGAGGGTCGTTCCTTATACAAATCTCTGGGGAAGTAGTTGTCATGAAGGATATTCCTCCGCTCCACGTAATCCTGAGATAACTCTGAGTGATGGGCTGTTGAAATGTAAGATTAAGGGGATGTTAGGTTGGAGGTGTGGATTGGTAATGTTCGTATTTACATATCTCCACACATTTTACACATACAATTATCACTATTTTGACTTAATATATTATTAGAATACGGACATTATGACTCCAGGGAAACAAAATATCTCTTTTATGTTGGTTAATGGAGGAGCATGGCATCTTGTTTAGCAATAAGAGAGGAAAGACTTCACAGAAGTCCCTATAGACAGAATTTAAGCGTGTTGTCCATAGGACTTGGCTGAGAGAGTTGCAGACAAATCGATGTACCAAGGATCTCTCCATTGAAGAATCCAGCCAGCCAGCCATGGCCTCAGTGCAAGCCTCACTGATCCAAGTCTGATGGTGTATTGAAGCGGATGACGGATGATAGGAAAGCAGATAGGTTTGAGCTGCTTCCGGTTGACGCCACTTCCGGTTGGCGTTGACAAATTCTCCAAGGTGCCGCCATTGTCCTTATCTGCCCCCTGACATATGGCGCTGTTGTCAGCACTGCGTCTAACCAGCGGAGGCCTGGGTGAATTATGGATGCATGAATCCCTACTTTCTATCATTTAAATAGTGTCTTCGCCGGACTTGTACTCACGAAGAAGCATCATATTTATCATCTATGCCATAAAGGCCTACCTATTTATTTCAAATTTCTCTCTATATTTTTCTATCTGCGAAAAAAAAAAGGATTTGAAAGACAAAGTGTCTTTAAACGTCTTTTTGTTGATCATGAACATTTGAATCGCAAGCTATTTGACACAGATATTTGCATATTTTAATATTATTTTAATATTATACAGATATGCTTTTATATCATGCATGATAACTGTTGCTTTCTTTGTCAGTACACAATGCAATATTTTGCAATGTCCTACTTGAGAATTTAAAAATGTTCCTAGTTTGCCAAAATGGTGTTCAAGCTGCTGTAGTTGGAATGTATTTTTTTTTGGCTAAACCTCGATATGAGAATCAGCTATCAGATAGTCTGAAATGGTCAAATATTAATTTTTAAAAGCTTTCTTTGACTTGCTGAAAAGCGAGAGGTGCTCGAAATTTGGTTAAAGTTTCTAATAAGGCAAATGATATATTTGTCATATCACATGTAGAAAATGTGTCTTATAGAACTATTTAAATAAAGAGAATCTGTGTGTAAGTATAAGAGGAGTGGGAAAAGTAAGTTGGCTAGTAAGAATAGTCCTATGCGACCATATGTCCTGCCTTCTGAAAATGAAAATTTTGGAAAACTGGGGTCACTTTCCCGTCTACACATCCTCACGGGTCACTCTTTTAGCCGACTCTCAGAATAGTATAAAATCCCCTTAATTTTAATGATCAGGGGACAGTTCTATCGGAGGCCATCTTCACCCCTGTTGTTCCCAGGGTGGTTCTTGGGCCTTCTCCTTCCTCTCCGACTTACTTCTCACGAATATTTGCTCCTGGATCTTATGTGCGTCTTTACTACTTGCTAATACCACAACTATGTATTTCGCAAATCACCACATATATTTACATATTTCATTTAAGATTAAATGTATAAGATTTATTATTTCCAATATGACTGAGTGTGGTAAGAAATAAAGTATAAATTTGCAGTGATTACGAACGATACCACAAGGTATCTTTGGTAGTAAGACATAAGAACCAAGAAAACCATTCCGAGGTAGGATTATCAGAAACCGAGGAAGTCTTAAGGCAGCCACAGTCAAGAAGTTTCCAGATATTTATATCGGGATAGCCCCAGCCTAACAATCACATTATGAAATTCTTTGAAGCTTCTGACCCATTATCTCAAAGGCAGGGCTGTTTTTTTATAAATTAGGTGGAGAGGTAACATAGAATTTTTCCTTCCTTCGATCTTATCAGTAATTCTAATAATACAAATTTTTAAACTTCCGATATATTCCATATAAATATGTCAGATATGCTTGCATATAGATATTTCTTCATTTGAAGATAGGGAAGATATAAATATGTATGTACAGACCAAAAGAGGCACCTATTCCTTTGAAAATACATCAAAATGCATTTGGACTCATTACCCCAGTACAGAACATAAAAGGAGTGTTGAAAAATGTTCCACAACACCAGTTTTGGCTAATTCAGACAAAAAAAAAAGCCAACTTGTATACCAAGGTTTCGTGTTATGGCCTTCATCAGTACATGGGTGGCTTCGATTTCACATCATACTGATGTCGAGGTTTCATCACCACATATACGTTATATACTGGGGTGATGGCGCAAATACATTGTTCTAGTGCATTTCTAAAGTGAAAGTGTCTCTTTTGGGACATAAATACCATCCTCCCGTAACTTTATGTTGTATTTCAGCCTTAAAATCAGCCCTTGCCACTTCACATGTGTTAAACACATGTTTGGTAAATTCGACAGATTTCATTACCCCTCCCCTCTCATAGGATGCTATGAAATCGAAGCTGCCCCTGTACTGATGAGGGCCATAGCCTGAAACAATGGTAAACAGGTTGTTGGCTTTTTGTCTGAATTTGACAAACCTGGTGTTGGGGCTCATTATTAATCACCACTATTAAAGTGTTTCTACTAGCGTGATTGAAATAATGTATCTTTCTGATATGATATTTGTGTATAATATTAAATCAATCCCCGCCGTAGATATATAGACAGTAAGTAGACTTGAAGACAGAAGGAGGGACAGAGTGTCGGGGCTGGCTGTGACATCAATCGATGGACCTAATCACTCCTGGAATTAATAATTTTAATTTAAATGCAAATGGGGCGTGATCATGTGGGGGGAGGTCGGACTTTTGCAAGAAACTCCCCGCCCCGTGGCCGCATGCCTTATTTAATCAATTTGTTTAATTCCGGACTTAGGTCCAATCAACCAGATGACTTTGTTTTTGTGCCATTCTTCGGCTACATATCTAACCCAAAGCCAGCTCTCAAGTTGTCAAATTATCTAGTTAGAATTCAACTTGTTTTCAATGCTAGATTATATAGGTCCCAATATATGGTTTTTCGAACTTAATTAAGTTCTCAAAATTCGAAACTATAATAGACGCGTATGATTCTTTTTTAAAATAAACAATTTCTACTGGCCTTACTGCAATGGAAAAATTAATGGGAGGGCCTGGCTCATCAGTGGTGAACCCTCCCAGCGGTTTCGCCAGTTTAATTTGATTAAATATTTTGTATAATACATTCAAGTGTTCAATAAGTGAAACAGAGAAAGGGGAGAAGCTCTTAGCCCTAGTAAAAAAGAAGTCAAGAATGACCTTTTGTAAACCGGCGGAAGGGCAAGTGTTGAAGTTTCATGGCCAGGACAATGACAATATACATCCAACACTGAGATATAAAAAAGGGCAATTTTTTGGCAAATCAGGGGAATTCTTGCTAACGCAACCATAATGTCGGACCTCTCCCTGAACTTCTAATATCGTCTTAAGTGGCCCCCAGCCTTGATCTGCTCTCTGCTCCACCAATGACTAGATTCCTATATTAACTTATATACATACCTTTTTTTCATATATTTATTATTATATAATTATTTTTATTGAATATTTTTATATTTAACCATATTTAACCTTATATTAACGATGTAATTAAGAGGTTTCAATCTCTCTCTTCACTGTAAAACAATTTGACCCCGGACTTTTGATCTTCTAATCTTTCGGTGTGGTCTTCCTCCCCAAGCCAACCTCGTAAATATGCAATTATCGCATATGTGTAATCAAGATTTTTATCAAAAATTCAATTCAACGTAAAAATACTAAGAATACTAAATATATATAAAATTATTTATTAATATTTTTTTTTAGAATATTCGCTTTATAAACGTTAAATAAAGGACGAATTGAATTTTCTGTAAACCCCTGATATTGGTAGGCAATTCGTTATTTATTTAAATTTCGGAACGTTTTTTTACAAGTATCTTTAGATTAAGAATATCTTCATGCTAATGCGCGCATTTTATAAGCGAGCGGCGCCTCTTCTGCACATGGCTACAATCCTCACACAACTGTGAAATATATATGGTGTCCGTATTATTCGCAACTCTATATTTTATGTATTCAATACTCTCTCTCTACCATTATATTAGGTTATTTATAATATGTATGCAACAAATAAAGCTTGAGGTAGATGGTATTTTAAAGGGATTGGTGCTACTCTCTTTTGGTACATAAATATCATCTTCTCGAAACTATATGTTGTATTCTAGCCTGAAAATTGGCCCTTTCCACTTCAAGAGCTTAAACACCTTTTTGGTGAATTTGATCGATTCCATAACCCCTCTTGTAGGATGTTATGAAATCGAAGCCAACTGTACTGATGAGGGACAAAGCCTGAAATCATGGGTGTATAGGTTGACTTTTGCCAGAATTTTCCAAAAGTGGTGTTGTGGCTCATTTTTTATCCCCATCCATTTCGTTTGTACTGGGGTGATCCAAGAGTTTCAATGCATTTTCAAAGGGAAAGGTGCCAATCTTAGTATATACACTCATGGAAAATATTTGAGAAAGTGGAAAGTCTTTGATATAGTCGGTCCTCTGTTTTTCTTTCTTCTTCTTTTTTTTAATGGAGACAGTGGCAATTTTGTTCACACTTGGTTATCTCGTATTTTCCTTAATAAAGATCACTATATATCAAACTAGACGAATGACCCGGGCAACGCCCGGGTTTACCCGATTAAATGTTCTATTCAAACACTATACAAAACTGTGCGCGCGCACAGGGAAGTCACGTGCTCGCCGGCGGCGCACAGGGAAGTCACGTGCTCTCTGGCAGCCAACGGTCGTTGGGAACTTGGACTGTCCAACCGGCCGGCAGCCGGACGATTACATTTTCTCGGAAGGGGGGGGGGGGGGGTGCCCGGGGGGCAGGGAAGTCACGTGCTCGCCGGCAGCCAATGGGCACGCGCCGCCGTCAGATCGCCCGCGTTCTAGAGGGCGCTGCTCGTGAGCTAAGTTGAATAATTTGAATATATATGATAATTTAAACCAATAACCCTATATTATGTAATACATATAACAAGCTTGTCATGTTGTATATAGAACTAATTATAAACTACAACTAATTATACGCATAATTGACGTGTGTCCTTGTATCTCCAGATGTAATGTACTGAGGATGAATAAATAAAATATAATAGATTAAAAGCTAAGTTAAGAGCCAAAGAGAGAATCACAAGTGACTTCTAAAGATAGATTGGACCCCGACAGTCTGTCGCCAGTGTCCGGTGTCCATCGACACGTGCATGACCCAATTCTCTTAGTCAGAGCGGTCGTATAAAAAGGCCGCGTAGCAACAGCCAGTTCAGTTGAGTTCCAGTAAGTTCCCCATCTGCGTGTCGCCGGTTGTCACCAACTCATCGACGATGTAAAACAGTAAGAAAACTTCTCGATCTCCATCTTTGCTCTTGGCTCGCTTTTTATCTATTCAAGGAACTTTCTTTCAACTGTGTCTCTTCGTTTTGTGTGTGTGGACATCCCCAGTTTTCCACTCTGCCTCGACCACGACTGCCTGTACTTTGTGAGAACTGTTAAAGGTCCTACAAGGTGCAGAGAGGCACTGGAAAACTCTCCACCCCTGACTGTCCCTCGCGGTTACTACAGGTTTGACCCTCGGTTGCCACAACTTATAGCGAGAGTCGACGAGGTTCTACAACAGGCTTACCAAACCTCAACGCATTATTACAGCTAGTCGACAGGATCCCTAATCACAGATAAGGATCCCAACCTATTATCACAGAGAGTCGACAGGATCCCTAATCACAGATAAGGATCCCAACCTATTATCACAGAGAGTCGACAGGATTACCACAACGAAGGAGACCACAACGAAGAAGGTAAAGACTGTCCAGATAGAAAAGAGCCAAGAAGCAAGATGGAGGAGCAAACCAACCCGTCCAACGATACAGCCGAACAAACTATCCCCAAACAAGAAACGACATTGGAAGAGGAGGAAACGTCGCCGCCCCAAGATACCTCCGCAGACCCACTGACACAGATCGCCGATGCCCTGAGTAAGTTACTGGTAGCCCGATCTCCTAGGGAGATAGACGTAAGTCCATACGATGGTACTTTTGAAGCCCAAAGCTTTTTCGACAACTTCGATGCCCAAGCAGACCGAACTGAACTGACCTACACAGATCGCCTACGCAAATTACCCTGCTACCTACAAGGTAAGCCCCTCCAATATTTCCGAAGCCTACGGTTAGATAGGTTATATTATATTGAAGCCCGCCAGAGATTGATAGACTTATTCCCAGCAACGACAGAAGCGTCGTTTGCACGCTTTTTGGCAATCAAAATGACACCCCAAATGTCCCTAGAAGACTACTACCAAAACAAAACTGTTATGGGTATGAAACTCGACCTACCCGCCGACATTTTAATTGAATCTCTGACCGACGGACTACCCGTCGCAGACCAGCGATTAGTCGCAACTGTGCAGCCAAACACCATTAGGGAATGGTTCGACCTAGTGTCAAGAATAACTCAGTGTGCCACCAGTGCAGTGAACCAGCGCCAAGTAGACAAGGCTCCACACCCCACCTACCACAACCCACCACCGCGGTACAACAGCCAGCGGCCATCACGTGTAACATACCCAGTTACACCTCCCCCCTCGCCTTGCAAGTATTGCAATGCCATGCACTGGCATTCCCAGTGTGTACAACGGTTCCCACGGGACCAAACACGCCCAGTCTACAGCGCCCGACCACACACAACCACTGTACCAAAACGTGGTACCCACACCCAGCCCAAGGTCCAACCTCCGAGCCATGTTCCCCAAGTCCAAGCTGCAAGCCCAGACGACTCTGCAAGCCCCGCGAGCAGCTCAACGGTAGGACAACCTGAAACTTATTTTCGTTGAACAATTAATAATATGGACTGAATTGTCACCAAATGTAAACTTGCCCTTTTTAATAGACACGGGAGCATCAATAAACCTACTTAACTTAGATATTTTAAGAACCATAGAAAATAGATTACCATATAAAATTATTATCCATCAGTACAGTTTAACTATAAATGCAATAGCCCACAATGTAAATACCCTTGGATATATTTTTTTAAAACTTAAAATCGGTAACCTCACCCAAAAACTAAAATTTTTTATAGTAGAAGCTTCACTACCTTTTGGTATTTTATCTATTAATACCCTTAAAATATTTAAATTAATTATAGATTTTAATAATCTCCAAATTTATCAAAATAATGATGCTCTCCCAACGAATGTCTATAAGTTCACCAAGTGCAAACAGGATTTATGTTCCACTCAACCGAGGGAAACTGATATGTTTACCACTTTCCCCTCGCACCAGTCCTGTTTACACGTGGCGGACTCTACTCCAATTATATGTTCACCCCCTATATCTCCTACCCATGATATTGAGATTTCTATACCTTCTAATGCGGCACCTCAGTTAGAACATTGTCCACACGAACTCCACCGAATTCTATATGAATTCTCACAAGTGTTCTCTACTAATAAATACAATGTGCCCAAATTGAACATACCACCGGTAAAAATCAATACCACCACAGATAAAATAATAGCATTACGCCCATATAGAGTGCCACTACACGACCAACAAGAAATACAAACCCAAATAGAACAAATGCTCCAATATGGAATCATTGCCCCGTCAGTTTCACCTTATGCCAGTCCCATAACGCTTGTTACCAAACGTGACCAAACGAAACGTTTCTGTATTGATTACAGAAAACTTAATGAAATCATCGCTCCAGACGTACATCCTTTACCTTTAATAGAAACCATTCTTGACAAATTGTCAAAAGCCAAATATTACTCTTCTGTAGATATAGCATCCGCATATTGGCAAGTGGAAATAGAACCTAACTCACGTAATCTACTAGCTTTCGTGACGTTAGATAGTCAGTACGAATTTTGTAGACTTCCTTACGGATTTAAAAATTCACCACAGATATACCATCGTGCCATAAACCAGGTCATGCAAAAATATAAACTAAATTTTGTTACCCATTACTTCGACGATTTCATTATTTTTTCTGACACCCTAGAGGATCATCTACAACACCTACAACAATTTCTAACAGTGTGTCAACACGAAAACATCAAACTTAATTATAATAAATGTTCATTTTTTAAAACAAAAATAGATTTCTTAGGATACACTGTTACCGCAGGTACTTATGCACCGCAGACGCGCAACCTTGATACCATAAATGCTATAAAACCACCTAACAATCAAAAAACACTACAATCATTTTTAGGAGCAGTAAACGTTTATAATAAGTTTATAGCAGATTATGCCCGCTTACGAGCACCTTTAAATAAACTACTTAAAAAGGATGTAAAATGGAATTGGAACACAGACTGTCAACAAGCTTTCACCACTCTCAAAGAGAGTTTAACCAGTAAACCAGTACTACACTTGTATCAAGTCGGTTTACCATGCCGCCTTTATTGCGACGCATCCACCCAAGGGATTGCCGGCATACTCAAACAGGTACACCCAGACGGACAAGTACATCCTGTGCAATATTTTAGCCGCGCCCTTAGGGCCCATGAGAGAAACTACACCGTTTCCGAACTTGAGTGCCTCGCCATCGTCGAAAGTGTAGACAAATTCCGAATATACCTCACCGGTATAAAATTCACCATATACACAGACCACCAAGCTTTACAATGGCTTAAAACTATAAAAAATCCGTCAGGCCGACTATTTAGATGGAGCCTGAGACTATCTACCTATAATTACGAAATACACTACATCAAAGGCAGTCAACAGTATGAGGCAGATTTACTCTCAAGAAACCCCTTTGTAGGATTTATCAGTACTGATATTATAAAACAGCATCAACCAACAGCATCCCCCTTCAACATTGATACAAACGGCTTACATACCATTACCCGAAAAGGTGTAACTAAAATAATAATTCCCGAAACCCTGCAACATACTCTCATGAACAAAGTTCACCAAGAATATAACCACCCAGGCATCTCTCAGATGACCCGCATAATTACTACCCAGTACTACTGGAAAGGTATCTCTAAATCTATAGAAAAATTTGTCAGGTCGTGTCACACCTGCCAAATCATTAAAAGGCCCAAAGGTAAACCCTATGGTGCCCTCGGACAAATTCCACCACCTCAACAACCATTCGACTTAATCTCTATAGATACCATAGCTGGAATTTCGAAATATGGACACTCCAAGACCTATCTACACGTAATAGTGGATCATTTAACGCGATATGCTTGGACCTTTCCATCAAAGTCCACCAGTACCCTAACGTACATTCAAACCCTCAAGACTGTACTACAGCAAGGATCTCCAAAACGTCTGTTATCTGACAGAGCACCCGCTTTTACCTCAGAAAAATTCCGTAAATTTCTAATAATGCATGGTATACAACCTCTTCTAACTACCAGCAATAATCCACAAGCAAACGGTTTAATAGAACGCTTAAATGCGACCATTACAGGCAAGCTCAGACTAGCTTATCTAGAAAATCCGAAAGCTTCCTGGACTCAACTAGTTAAACGCGTCACACAGACGTACAATAACACACCCCATTCTGTCACAAGTTTTCCACCTACCTACTTAATGTTCAATGTTATCCCCCCAGATCTAAGAACTCATCTTAACCCATACCCCGAAATAAATATAGCTCGAGAGATAGCAAGCTCTCGTACTCAAAATAAACATAAAAAAGATAAAGAAACATTTGATAAGCAGCACAGAACACCACATTTCGAAGAGAATGATCTTGTTTTGGTAAAAAATTACAGACATCCCGACACAGGTAAATTAGCACCATATTTTACTGGACCCTACAAAATAATTCAAATTATTTCACCAAATGTCGTTCGAATTGATCGCCCAAATCAGCCCCTGAATAGAGATAGTGACACCATACATGTCAATAAATTAAAATATTACACAGAGGATGTGTTGTACATAACACCTCCACAGCCCCGATTCGTTCAACACCCACAGCGATTGCCTCAAGATGTATATTTCATTGAATTCAATCATTTGACTCCAGATATCTTTGAAACACAATATTTCCGAATTATACCGCCTACAAGCTCACAGCCTTTTTTACATTTAAATCCCAGTATTTTCAATTAGGTCAGGAAACAAGTGGAAGGCAGAGAGATTTTCCCATAGCCAGCAGGGTGACTCACAAACATCAATAAACAGTTGCAGCGGCGTCAGGTTAACATGACACCTCCAAGCCCAGTTCGCCTGTACTTGAAACTCGTGGCACAGCTCGCAGAATGGATAGATTGCAGCACCTATAATTAATTGACTTACCAATCATTACCCAATTTACTTATTAATTTGAACTTTAATATTGAAATATTATAACACTTTATATCTTTAATTATCATTATGTGTTTTACAACTTTTACATTATTTTCACGCCCAGTATGGAATATTTTTTCTAAACTAGAACGCCAGCTTTTATAATGTTAACCTTTTATTGTTATATATTACAAACATCTTCTTCAATGCCATCCATTTTTAAGAATCAATCAAGTTATCATTTATTTTATATTTGTATACTATATGTCTTTGTTTTTCTATACCCCAACACATTCAGCCATCATCAGCCATCCCCAAAGTTGAATATATTTCTTACACATCTCAACAACGCCTTAAAACACAACACAACATACATTAAAGATTTTATATGCTTATTGAGGTCACCAATTAAAACAACTTGGTTAAGTCTTATAGACTTTATGATGCAAAAGAGAAAACATTCTCTACATATCACCATGAACATGTCAATTCACGTATTCCCTGTTCAGAGAGGCATAGAAACACCAATGTGTACCAAAAGGGAAATGACCTAGTTACACACCACAGTTGTAACTTTTATTCCAAAGAGACAATTTTTGTTCCTACTTAACATTTATCTAATCATTAATATCCTTTAATTATATTATATTTTTTGTATAAATTCTTGAATAATTATTTTTATTATTTTTTTTTTTTTTACTTTTCAATTATATAATCAAATTTTTATTCCAACATTATTTTAACAACTTTACAATTTTATTTTTCATGATATTATTTTAGTATGGCAAAACATTTAATTCTTTCAATAATCATTTTTAATTCATTATTATATCTTTTATATTTTGCTAATTCATTATTATGTCTTTTATATATTACATGTTTGATTTTATCCCCTTATACTGTTGTTATCCGCAATCATATTTCTATCTTTTTATTCACTATATTTTTGTTTAAATAACTTTATTATATGACAATGTTTATCATCAACTATCGGGCATCTACAACAATCGTTTTTCAATAATCCTACTTACTAACTAATTCCCTATACTTTCTCACTACCTATTTCAGCCATTGCTTCGAACGATAGTAGAAACGACAGCACTGCTTGACAATTTTTCTTTTGATTTCGTAATTCAACAAACTCTTTGAAAACACCGTTCCCCAGAAGTACAAGTCTCGACTTTTTGGTCTGAACACGTTTCAAAAGTTTATTTCAATCATCCGCAGAGCACATCACCAACGCATGCACAAAGCGTTCACTTTTTCAACTTTCAATTTTTTCAGCTCTAGCGGACCACAATCAACCTTTGATTTCAAGTCAAGTCAGACCACTTATTGTCGCTACAACAATTCTACTTATCGCATGGCTCTACCACCCCTTTCAAGCATATTAATTATTTTCTTCAACAACTTTTCAACCCAATAACCCTACAATTGTGACAAAGCACTGTAACCTTATACAGGATCACAGGTGAAACATTGCCTAGGAAGACGCACAAGACTATATCCTCGCTTTGCACCTGGATCTCAGTATTTGATTGTCTGTGCAACACTTACAATTGCATATTCTTCAACCCCTAACCCTTCAACCCGCCAACAATCTTTTAGAACATCATTTGTTATCATCATTATTTTTTTAGCAAACAAAGGTTTTATCTACAGTTCTCTTTTATAATGAATATCCTAACTTTTAAATTAAACATAAGTTTTATTTTTATAATTTTCAGATATAGCCAAATAAACATCTTGTTATAGCCCTTTTTCCCTCACAGTTTTAATTAATTAAAATAAATTCTAATTACTTACCTGTGTTAGAGAGGCTTTACCCGCTTAAACCCGGATAAACCCTTTCACTCACGGGGCCCATCTATGATAATTTAAACCAATAACCCTATATTATGTAATACATATAACAAGCTTGTCATGTTGTATATAGAACTAATTATAAACTACAACTAATTATACGCATAATTGACGTGTGTCCTTGTATCTCCAGATGTAATGTACTGAGGATGAATAAATAAAATATAATAGATTAAAAGCTAAGTTAAGAGCCAAAGAGAGAATCACAAGTGACTTCTAAAGATAGATTGGACCCCGACAGTCTGTCGCCAGTGTCCGGTGTCCATCGACACGTGCATGACCCAATTCTCTTAGTCAGAGCGGTCGTATAAAAAGGCCGCGTAGCAACAGCCAGTTCAGTTGAGTTCCAGTAAGTTCCCCATCTGCGTGTCGCCGGTTGTCACCAACTCATCGACGATGTAAAACAGTAAGAAAACTTCTCGATCTCCATCTTTGCTCTTGGCTCGCTTTTTATCTATTCAAGGAACTTTCTTTCAACTGTGTCTCTTCGTTTTGTGTGTGTGGACATCCCCAGTTTTCCACTCTGCCTCGACCACGACTGCCTGTACTTTGTGAGAACTGTTAAAGGTCCTACAAGGTGCAGAGAGGCACTGGAAAACTCTCCACCCCTGACTGTCCCTCGCGGTTACTACAGGTTTGACCCTCGGTTGCCACAACTTATAGCGAGAGTCGACGAGGTTCTACAACAGGCTTACCAAACCTCAACGCATTATTACAGCTAGTCGACAGGATCCCTAATCACAGATAAGGATCCCAACCTATTATCACAGAGAGTCGACAGGATCCCTAATCACAGATAAGGATCCCAACCTATTATCACATATATAGTTTTAATAATTGATTTATATATTTTTTAAAATAGCCTATCGTCATCCCCGTTATTTTTAACCTATGTATGGAAATTTTGGTTTGAATTAGTGAACTACTGCGAATTTGTATACAGGTCATACAGACAGACAAACATACAAACATTCATTTTTATATATATATATATCTTTAAAAGTTATTGTCTGAATCCAGATATACATGCTGAAAGGTTCAACTAAGTTGTGTCCATGAGTGTTCCAAAATCACTCTATTAGATACAGCTCAAAAAGAACAACCTAGTTTATGATATTTGCAAGAATGAATAATATGTGATGGTTATTCACATATTAAACAAAATGTTAACGCGGGATCCCGGTTCATGGCTGTCGGGAATCGAGGGTGTTACCCACTCGTACACTGACTTGATGAAGCATCTTGAGAAAATGTTTGATTTTTACTTTGCTTAGATTTTTTTTCTTTTCGAGTGTATATTGAAACGGTGCAGCAAATAAGATGAAGAGAATAAGTGGGCAAGCCAGTAAAGAAGGTATGCAGACCCCACCTCCACAAGGAAGTGTTGATTGACAGATTCCAGAGAAAGAGGCGGCAGACAGACAGTCCAGCTGGTGCCGTAATGAAGGAAGGAGCCGAGATAGCGGTCGGCCTGAAGGGGGTTTGTGCGCCGAGAGGACATCACAGGAGGAGTCGTCTGGTGACATCGAGATCTGCGGCAAGGAGAAGACGGCGGAGAGTTACCTCCGGGGCGTGTGGATGATCCTACAAGGCGGTGCCAGGAGAGACTGACATAGGAGCGACCTACAAGGCGGTGTAGTCCAGGCTGCACGTGTATAGTGTGGAGCGGAACGCTTCACAAGAGGACATCCACGGCGCCAAGGATACTTCTGACGGGGAGGTTGAAGGCAAGTCCCACTGTTGTATTCCTTCTGTTAAGTGAGATACAATAAAGCGCTAACTTTAGCTGTAATCCCTTCGAACTCACATGTGTATCTTTGTGGCATCCTGAGTAGACAAAGTACACGAATAGCGTCTGGGTACGACGTAACAATATATAATCAAGAATTCAACACCGAGTTTAGCCAGAAGTTCTATATTGCATGTGCTATATCAGTGGGCGAATTCTCTAATGTATTAATTAAAGAGAGTAGAGTTCAATAATACAGCTAACTTTATTTATTTAGATAGAAAGGGCGGATAGACATTCCCACACACAATATAATTTATACTCAATATATATTATAGTGAATCACTCTATAGGTAGGCGTAACTATTCAATTACAAATTTCAAAAATGATGTGGCGCCATACCTTTATTTAATTGTACTGGCCTCAAATATATAAACCTCATTACAGGGTCGCCAGAATTTACATAATAAATCATCTGCGGCCCTAATTTAGAATTGTAATCAGGTTGCTATATTTTAATTTGACGCTTGCTGTCAGAGTTATAGATTCTATACTGGAGGTTAGAAACAATATTGCTAACGTGGGTCGTGAGGTATTTAACATATAGATTACGATAAAGATATCTCCTGATCTCGTGAAACTGAAACATTTATGATGGTTTGCGCCATCTATCGGAATAAATATCAATTATTCGTTTATTTAAATATATATATATATTATATTTGCCTAAAATACTCATTCTTTTTTTGGGAGGGGGGGGGGGGGGGTGAGAAGTCCGACCACACCAGTCACCCCTGGACCCTTGGAATATTTGACCAATTTCTGGCCTGTTTCTGACTTACGTGGCAACGGTACCCATTTTCCAATGATGCACGGAGACATCTGAGGCCCTTCATTGGACACGACAACAACAACTCATTCTTTTTAAATATCAAGAAATTGGTCGTTTCATTAAGAAATGGTATTTAAATAATATTCTATACACAGTAGAAAGTAACACAAAGCAATAACGTGCCATCTATACACAAAAATGAAAAGATTCAAAAGCACGAATGTTTCTTTCATACATAATACAAACTTCTACTGTCCTTACTGCGATGAAAAATATATTAGGAGAACTTGGCTCATCAGTGGTGAACCCTCCCTGCGGTTTCGCCAATTTAATCCACCAGACCGCTTCTCAGAGCTCTAATACTGTTTTGAACGATTCTGCTTATATACGCAGCACTGAAGGGTGGAATTTCAGAAATGGTTTTCAAGAACACTATGGACATAAGCTTATAGGGCAGTAGAATTACATTCAAATATTTGTATCGAGCAATGCTCTTCCGCAAACAATAAAGACAAGGCCAGTTAGGCATAAATTAACACAAAGCAATAACGCGCCATCTATTCACAAAAATGAAAGGATTTAAAAGCACGAATGTTTCTTTTATACATAATACAAACTTCTACTTTCCTTACTGCGATGAAAAAATATATTAGGAGGGCTTAGGAAAACCATTTCTGAGATTCCACCCTTCAGTGCTGCGTATATAAGCATAATCGTCCAATACAGTATTGGAGCTCTGAGAAGCGGTCTGGTGGATTAAATTGGCGAAACCGCTGGGAGGGTTCACCACTTATAAGCCAAGCCCTCCTAATATATATTTTCATCGCAGTAAGGGCAGTAGAAGTTTGTATTATGTATAAAAGAAACAGTAAAAAGTAAATTTTTATTTGAAAATAGTTTTATTTTGTAATAATCAAAAGTTAACGATTATAGTTCATATTTTATTCCGATAGAAGGCACAAAAATATACTGGGAGGGTATGGCTCTTCAATGTTGTCTACTCTCTAGTATTAATAGAGAGGCAAAAAAGCACGTGTTCTCCAATATCAAGATTATATCAATCACGGTGAATTGACTTCTAGCTCTTTAAAGAAAGTAAAAGAATTCTCAATCCTTCCAACTTAGTCCTCAATATATGAAATTTGAATAGATAAAAATATATTAAAAATGGCATATCCTGACCAGGAGCACATGTGCTTTACAGAAGGCAGAGCGCCATCTGGTGGAACAGAAATCAACTAAACATTGATTTAGCCTGTTCCCTGATATTTGGCCAACCCAATTTCTTGATAAATCAAGAAAAGCCATCCACGAACGCGTTTCGCGCTTTTGGCGCTCGTCAGCGTGGAGTAGGCTGAACCATTGCGACCAAAAAATATTTTTTGATCCCAATAAAAAGATGTGAAATAAAAATGTATTTTTTCAAACGACTTTGTTTTTGCTAAAAAAAACTAACATTCCAAACCTTAAAGTTTTAAAACACACAAAAAATACCACAATATTTACATACTGTATCATTTCCCTCTTTAATTCCATTAAGACTAGAGAGAGAGACAGCTGAAGAAGGCACGTAAAAAGAAAATTATATAAATCACTGAGTATTGGGACAAAAGGAAAAGTGCAGTGAATATCAAAATATTCTCCAAGCCATTTCTTTCTGGTTGAGTAGAAATCAGTTATTCGCCCATGCCTAACAACTTCTCCCTTTACAGTTAGGCTTAGCCTACCGATTCCCTTATTTAAGGTATTTCGTATTTTTTTATTTCATTTTTTAATAATAATCTTTTTTTCTTCTTCTTCTTCTTCCTTTCTTGATCCGCTTCAGCGACTTCCGTCTTAGACCTAGTTTATTTGGAAATATATCAATAACCAATTATAAAGCAATCCTTGCATTCAACGTTGAATTCGGGAGACTGTTTTTTTAGTTTTAAATATTTTTTCTTCTCTTTTCGTTTCTAATATATTTTCTTTTTTCTATTTCCCCTTTCCCGTCTTATTTTTTTTTATAGAATAAATAGGTACATTTTCGTTTTATATTGTCACAATTGTGGAAATATTTTTTATGAATATTGATAATTGAAATATAAAATTGATTCTTTTAAATTTATAAAGATGCAATTTTAAATCGATGTCTATGTTATTTCTTTTATCCGGTAAAACCTTTGAATAAATTTGAATAAATAGATGCACACACACAAATCTACCTATATAGGATTATTCACAAATACCTATGTCAACTAATTTGCATATTCCAGAATTATAAAATGATCATCATAATAATGTTAATTATTTTCAATTATCAATGTTACTACAATAAAGCAGAATAATATGATGATTAAAAATTTACATTTTTTAGAACGATATTTGTTGAGCAAACAGTCACTCAGAATAAACCCGGGCGAAGCCAGGTCAAAAATAGAAAACTCATTTAAGTGATTAAACAAAGGACAAGGTACACAACACCGATAAATGATATAGTTTCCAAGTTATTATCAGCTAGAGTTATATTTATCCTTGTTTCAAAGAGAATTTAAATTTTGAGAGAGCCCAGCTCATCACTGGTGAACTCTCCCAGCTATATATTCCAAGTTTCCATTGTATATAAGAATATTCAGTTTAAATTTTATTTAGAGGATTTTTAACTTTCAAAAGATATTTAGCATCATAGCATATGGAATTCGCCTGTGTTGGGGGCCTAAAACAAAAGGAAAAAATTAAAATTATTAGATTTTAATGGATATTATATATACTCGTGAGAATTTTCTACCATTGGTATACACACACAAAGAAAACTGGTGGAAACCTCCTCTACAAAACCAGGACATTTCATTTAATGGCCAGCTGAGCTCAGAATATGGAAATTAGAAGTCGCTAAGGGAGAAATTTTCAGCGTGTACCAAATATAAAGACGCATCAACTTCATAACTGTATTAACAAGACAATTACCATAGCCATAAATAAACTATATTTTAGATTAAAAAACAAACAAACACGAATTTCTTAAGTTTTTCAAAATGACATGGGAGAAGTAAACATAAAAAAAAATGTTTTTTCTAGAATAGGTCATGCTACTGTCAAGAATCAGAATTAACATGTTTTATCTCTAAGTTGAAAAATCAAATATTTTCACAGTTTTAAAGAAATATTTATTTGTAGTAATACTCAATATGATAATTTCCTCGAACAATCATATTGACAAAATATTGTGAAATCTTAATTATTAAAAAAGAGTAGTTAAATATATGGGGCAAATAGCACGTCCTATCTAGTTACAAGAAAGGTAAATATTCCAGGACAATTTTTATTCTATAAATTTCAAATAAAATCCTACTGTGCTTACTGCGATGTAAAAATATTGGGAAGGCCTGGCTCATCAGAGGTGAACCCTCCCAGCAATTTTCGCAATTTTAGTCTACCAGACTGCTCTACACTTAAGGAAGTGGAAAGTCTTTAGTATTATTGCCTGTCCTCTGTTTTTTTTTTCTTATTAAGGAGACAGGGGCATTTTTTTTACTCGTGTGTCTTCAATAAAGGTCACTGTGTGTCAAATATATTTCAGAGTTATTGTCTGAATCCTGATATATATGCTAAAAGGTACAACATCTCTAAGTTTTGTCTATGAATGTATTATTGTATTGGCTACTCTGCTTATATCTTCAGCAATTGAAAGAAATTATTGATTAAGGCACTTAACCAATCAAATGAAATAAACTCTGAGGACACTAGACAGAAATATATAGGTAGTTTATATAGAGTGTAATTAGTTATAATTCCGAAAGATGGCGGGATGCCCTGAAGAAACACAATAATGGGAAGGTGTGCATCCACAATTTGGCGGCCATTATTTCATAATCTCGAACCCCAAGGGTAGCCGAACAAATTGGCCAGGGTAATATATATCTCCGGGAAACCAGGCTATTGTTCCCTTGCCAAACTCCATCACAAATTGTCCTTTCTGGGTTGCTTCCGTAAGATGGAACTTGTGACACATTTGGTATTTCACATTTCTGTGTATACTGCTAGTTCTTCACGTAACTTCTATAGGTCTTGTTTGTTCTTATAGTGTTGATGGATCGCAATAATTAATTCTCTTTCTATAATCTTCTTTATTTAAGTTACAAAAAATAATGAACATAAATTACTAATACAATATAATGCGGCTTATGATTGTAGAACGACATTTGAAAATTATCCCGCATGTGTTTCTTTTGAACGAAAAATCGAAATTTATTTTAAGGAGAAATAACGATTATTTCTAACCTTAGGGATGAAGTATGAAAGGATGAACTGTAAAGAGTAATTTTTAATTCCCATCCCTGGACACTTTATTTTTCCGTTTATCATTACTCTTCACAATTCATCCTTTCATACTTCATCCCTAAGGTTAGAAATAATCGTTATTTCTCCTTAAAATAAATTACGTTTTTCGTTCAAAAGAAACACATGCGGGATAATTTTCAAATGTCGTTCTATAAATTACTAAATAAAAAAAATCTAAGTAAACATTACTAGTTAAATAAAATCTCTCTAACAACATCCATTAACTCTCACCTATATATATATACATTCCTGACACCACAGAATTTATACCACAGATTATTACAATCATAAAATAAATATAATATTTGACACACACACACACACGCGCACAATAACATCCAACATATATGGATATTACCCGGGTCCTCTATTTATCATTAATGTATTTAATTCTTGTTCATATTTCAAATGATCTTTCTTTCTTTTATTTCTATGTTTAGTTCACCTTTAAAATGCAAGTGTCCCTAGGAGGACATAGCGCTTAAGTTGAAATAAAATAAAATTTAAAAATATATATATACATATTTACACTATTATATATCTAATATATATTCTTATTTACATACTGCTGCATCATGATTTATTAAGCTCAATTTTTTCTTAATAAGAATATTAAAGTTATTTGAATAATAATAATATGTATTTACTCAATTTCCGTTGATAGTGTATCATATTTTGACAGAGTAGTATTCTATATATATATATATAGAGAGTCGAACATGGATAATTTGAAGCCCAAGGGACCAAATATTTTCAAATTAAAAACGGATATTCTATTTATAGGAAATTCATGGGGCCAAGATAAATATTTGAATTAAAGACGTTCTAATTATCCTAATTCTACTGTATATAAACACCACTCTTAGTACGAAGAGAAGAGCTACCTTCCTGCAAGGTCTGAGGAGCCATCTCTACTCCACCAACTCGCCATATGTAAACAGCCGAGACAAGGTGACTCCTGTAAACTGAGACGGAATAAATATGTGAAAAAACGAAGAGAGACCAGTTTGGTCAAGTTCCGTAGACGAGAAGACGCATCATCTAAGAGGAAGATTGAAACCATTGGTATATTAAACTAAGAAACTGCTGGGAGGGTTAAACACTGATTAGCCAGGCCCTCCCATTAATTTATTTTTGCAGTAAGGGTAGTTAAAAATTATTTTATTAGAAAAAGAAAAATATGCGTCAAAAATAGTTTAAATTTCTTAAAATAGATGGCGCGCTAACGTATAATGTTAATTTCCTTATTATCTACCTTTTTGTAATTGTTTTGGATATGGAAGTTTGCATAAAATACGCGAGGGGAGAAGTAGAGAATTAAGTTTGACGAACCGATTAAACTTATACCTGGTATAACACTAGGCTGTACCTATCTTCCACACATTTATGTGCGAGCAAAACTTGACTCATCCAATAACACAACATAACATTTCATTTTATCCACGCTTCGATTGAAAACATTGACTAAGTCAAAACACCAGTATGAATAGGATTGTGCATATCACACACATAAATACACATATAAGTATATATATTATATTTGTGCATGTAACATATATATTATAATTTTACATGTCACATTTATAATATGATTGTGTATATGCCATATATATAATATTGTAAATGTGACATGCACAATTATAATATATATATGTTACATAAACAATCATATTATAATATGATTGTGTATGTCATATATATATATAAAATATGATTGTGCTTGTGTGTCACACGTATAATGTACATTCTCCATGTACATTTCTCCATATATGACAGATGTACGCTGCTAACACCAACAAAAGTTGTTCGTAATTCGGCCATCCTCCAGCCCATTACTGGAGAAGCATCCTATGGGATAGCTTGGTACCGATTATGGGGGTCGTTAAGATTGGGGGCCCCAGGGAATTATTTGCTGCACCAGGAAGGGCCCTTATTCCCAGGGGCACCTCAACATTAATCTTGTTATTTTGGCCCCTCTTTGTTCTCCAGACCAGAGGATTATGGGTAATTCAATCGCCAACTGATCAACCCCCCTCTGGCTGAATGCCCCAACTTTTTCCTCGACCATTCTTACACTTTTCACTCTGACCTCTTTTTGATTGAGAGAAAAAGGGTTGAAGATGAAAACATTCTTGATTGAGTAAAGGTAGTTGGGTCAATATAGCTCTATCAACGTTTAGTTGATATTTGTACCGATAGATGGCGCTTGGCCATCAGTAATTTTTTTTTTTAATTTCATGACCTAATTTTCTTCTTATCTACTTCTTTCTATTTGACGTTATCTTTCATGCAAGTAGTTCCCTTTGAGGTATCTAATACTAAGGTTAATAGACAAGCTGATAAGACAGTCTGTTACTGAAGTTTAACATAGATGTATTTCACTAAATCGCGAAAATTTCGTCGATATCTAGGTTAAATAACTTGACCCCACAAGCATTTTTTAGAAAATATTACAGGAAAATACACTCAAGAAAGAAGTAAACTTCTGGGTTAAAGTACTCAAAGAGTGTGGAGAGCCTTTCGTTTTACCAAATCCAATCCACTGTATATATGGATTCACTTGTATATAATAGAGAATATATAAATGTTTAGAAGTAGTTGAGTTGAAAATTAAATGCGTAATGTGATCTTTAATGTTTTGAATATATCTATATCTAAACCATATTATTCAGGCCTACAAAAAAAAAACTAGAACCTTGCAATTAAAGATCATGGACCTATTCTCCACACAAAAAGCTTTATAAACAACAATAAAATATGATCGGCACGATCAGAAAACAAGTAAAATTATCCAAATTCAAAGTAATACTTATCCGCAAATAAAAGACTTCTACAGACAACAATTGGTTTAGCCACCTTCTGAAACACCCTACAGTAACTTACTTCACCTGACTTGTTCTATACAGCCCTACGAACAGCCTAAGTAAAATACTGATAGTTCCATTCTGGTAATACCTCAACCAGATCTAGTCACAGGACTGCACGAGACAGAAATAACTTGTGGAACAACTTTCATGTAACTAGGTCTCCAGATAGAGGTAGGAGAAAAATACATACTGTTTTACCTATTTTACATATGTTTTTTTTTTTATATAAATGAGACAATACTTCATCAAGAATCTTTAAGAAATTTCATGTTTATTCTTTCAAATATATTCAACAATTTATTTTTCCTTACTATCTGATTCCTACACAACAATGAATTCAAAGTGGTAAATTCAAATAGTTATTATACTCAAATTCTCCCCATATATGCATATATGTCTATATGCATATGCATTTTAGTACAACCTTACTATATTTAAAAATATATATATTTAATTTACAAATAATTATTTACATCATATTTTATGTGTATTTCATTGAAAATATTATACTACTTTTATTAATGTCTTTATTTATAATATAAATATTCACGTGTTTCCTTATATAAAAAAAAAGTTATAGAACCTATATATTTCAGGTCAAGAGTATAGAGAAGGGGGTGAAAAAAAAGATGTATTAAAGATTAATGTCTGAGAAAATAGATTAAAATGGCGCCCTGACACCAAATAAGACAAAAAAAATGTCATAAATCCAGGAGGCAATAAATATCTCTTCTGCTCGTATATATCTGGCCGCCATATTTATCCCGTCTGTGCAGACGTACGTTTGCATTCGGTTTCCTTACAGGATTAATTGCCTCCATTCTGTAAATATGAAGCCATTTGGGTACAAGTTTAGTCTTGTGCCAATTTGCGTCTATATTTTATTGAGGAAGTAACAAATTGCCCATTGCTTTTAGGGTTTCTTGGCAATGTTTTAATATTGGTGGAAGAGTGGAAAGGATAAAAAGAAATTTCTCTCTCGTGCCAATTCTGGACTGAATCCAGCAGGCTTATCCTCCTTTCATAGTTATTTTATATTCATTGCCATGTTATGGGGACTCTATGGAAAGTTATTGTATTGTTACATTGTATATATGTGTATTAAACATATTCATAGGGATCCTTTTTTTATCTAGAATTTTATTTTCATTATTTATATATAAATTATATATGGAAATAATTATAAATAAAAATATAAAAAGGTCAGGTGTTGATATTGAAGACAAAATAAAATGTTCATGTGAAAACGCGATCAAGAGATATACCTTTTTTGTTTTTAACATATATGTGTGTTTAAATAAAAAGGCATATATTGGATCAAATTATAACATTTTTATAATACAGTGATAAAAGTTGGCGTTCAGCCAACTGAAATATTGGTAAAATAAATGATATTTTGATCCAATATATGCCTTTTTATTTAAAGATTTATTTATGGATTGCTCTATTTTCAAAATTTATGTGTGTGTACCAAAAAAAAAAGATAGAGAGACACCTCTCACTTTTAATTATTTTTTAGAACAATGCATTATGTTTATAACTATAGAAAATATCTTCATTAGTGGTAATAAGGAATGAGCGACAACACCCATTTGTGGTAAATTCAGACAAAAAGGGATTGTTCTAACGCACAATTAAAGGGAGAGGTGCCTCTTTTGTTACGTTAATGTCATCCTCCTGCAACTTTATGTTGTATATCTTTTTTTAATTATCGCTAGAATACTTGGTACAGGCCATAATAATCATGGTGGATAGTAAGTGACTGCCATGCACCCCATGTCTAAATATGTCAGAGCCATTTGGTAACTTGCACTATTAACTAGTGAGGTTGAACTTTTACGAGAATCGGGGGCTAATGGGGCAAATTTTATTTAGAAAAAAAGTGTCCAAAGCGGGATTGGATCTAGGGTCATGGATGTTTAAAATCGAAGGTTACGAGGGTATACCTCGTCCCCATAAATTATATTAAATTTTATCTAAACTCTAACACAGGATAAATTCCGATAGCTAGTATATATTTAACGCTGAAATAGTATCGTAGTCTCGATATAAAATCAATAAAATCACTGATGCTATTCAAATTAGGTATGTAAATGTGTATATTCAAATATGTATTATGTGTATATATATTCATAATAATAATAATAATATGAATATTCAAATATGTATTTAAATATAAATAAACGTTATGTAAATTGTCGTTGTAAGAATTAGCTTTGTTCTCTCTCTTAACACACTTCATACATTCTAAATAACGCGCCATATATACCGTAAAGTAATACCATGACTTCATCCTTCAGTTGTTGTTGTTGTTGTGTTCAAATAACAGCCTCAGATGTCTCCATACATCTCTATCACAGCAGCAGCAATGTCCACTATCTTGGGTGTGTAAAGCTGCTGCTCTGGGTCCATGTCAATTTTCTGTTGTTGTCGTGTCCAATGAAGAGCCTCAGATGCCTCCATACATCTCTATCACAGCAATCGCAATGTCCTCTATCTTGACTGTATAAAGCTGCTGTTCTGGCTCCATGTCGATTTTCTGCAAGGCTGCGGCCATTGCTGGATATGGGGATATGTGAGTAGGTGTTAGTTCCACAACTATCCTGGTATGTAACTAACACCTACCCACATATTCCCCAGAAACATATATAAGCACAAAATCCTTCAATACAGTATTAAAGCTCTATAGTAGCCTGGTGAATTAAATTAGTGAAACTGATAGAAAGTTTTCCCACTGATAAGCCAAGCTCTACCAATATTTTTTCATCATAGGAAATATAATTGGAGTTTGTTTTTATTTGATTAAAAAACATTCATGCTTAATAGGTGTATTTCTTATTATTCATTCTATTTTTAAAAAATCACATTTTTCGTCAATATTTCTAAAGAGTAATTGATTTCTAGTCGAATAAATTCCCATATTTTGCTTAGGTCGTTAATGGAATAATAAATTTGAGTAATCTACCAATTTGAAAATAGGGGTCTTTTTTTTAATGATCCAAAACCTGGTTGCAGTTATGTTTCCTAAGTGTCGTGCAATGTATTTTCATACATTATTTAATATCCTCATACAAATATTATAGTGCTTATTTTGTTAATCTAATTTATAATGATAATATTTATATCCAAGTACTAAGGGTTTAATTCAATCTACTTATATATTTGCCTTATTCTGAAGCTCACCGTCACCGTTCACGGATAGAATGCGCGCCCATTGGCTGCCGCCGGCGAACACGTGACCTCCCTGCCCCCCTCTAGACAACCCTGTTATCAGCTGTATGATACATACACCTGTCTATAGCGGCCACTCTAGACAACCCTGTTATCAGCTGTGTGATACATCCACCTGTCTATACAGACCACCCTGTCTATAGCGGTCACCTTAGGCAACCCTGTTATCAGCAGTGTGATACATACACCTGTCTATACAGACCACCCTGTCTATAGCGGCCACTCTAGACAACCCTGTTATCGGCTGTGTGATACATACACCTGTCTATACAGACCACCCTGTCTATAGCGGCCACTCTAGACAACCCTGTTATCGGCTGTGTGATACATACACCTGTCTATACAGACCACCCTGTCTATAGCGGCCACTCTAGACAACCCTGTTATCGGCTGTGTGATACATACACCTGTCTATACAGACCACCCTGTCTATAGCGACCACCCAAGACAAAGTTTTTAAAATATATTCGCACTCGGGTAAAACCCGGGCGTTGCCCGGGCCATTCGTCTAGTATATATATATATATGAAAAACAATAGAAAAAAATAAAAGATAAGTGGGTCAGGTGTTGATATTAAAAATAAAGAAGGCATCTCCTGACCACGAGCACATGTGCTTTTTAGATGGCAGAGCGCCATCTAGTGGAGCAAAAATAAACTAAACGTTTATTTAGCTTGCTCCGTGATATTTTGCCAACCCAATTTCTTGATAAATCAAGTAAAGCCATCCACGAACGCGTTTCGCGCTGTTGGCGCTCGCCAGCGTGGAGAAGACTGTAACCACTGCGACCAAAAAGATTTTTTGGTCCCAATGGCTTCCCGAAAAATCAAGAAATGGGTATTTAAGGCAAAATTTGCGTAAAGACGCTTAACACATGGAAAAACAATCGAAAAAAAAGATAAGTGGGTCAGGTGTTGATATTAAAAATAAAGAAGGCATCTCCTGACCACGAGCACATGTGCTTTTTAGATGCCTAAATACCCATTTCTTGATTTTTCGGGAAGCCATTGGGGCCAAAAAATATTTTTGGTCGCAGTGGTTACAGCCTTCTCCACGCTGACGAGCGCCAACAGCGCGAAACGCGTTCGTGGATGGCTTTTCTTGATTTATCAAGAAATTGGGTTGGCCAAATATCACGGAGCAAGCTAAATAAACGTTTAGTTTATTTTTGCTCCACTAGATGGCGCTCTGCGATCTAAAAAGCACATGTGCTCGTGGTCAGGAGATGCCTTCTTTATTTTTAATATATATATACGTATATTTATATATATATTAATTATTCAAGAAACTCGTCCCTTGATTCTTTAATTTTATCGTACTTTATTGAAGCGATTCCAGTACTTATAGTAATATTAATTATTATTATTATTATTTGATACTTTACTACTAGATGGCGCTCTCCCATTTAAAAATGCTCATGTGAGCAGTCAGGATATGCCTTATTTGTTTTTAATATCAACACCTGAACTTTTTTTATATTTTGAAAATTATTTTTTTTTTCACATATATATGTGTGGCACCTCTGCCCTTAAAAAAACACACACATTTAGATAATGAAACAATACATTTTTACTCCGGAAATGACAAGATAGTTCCCCTTTCAAATTATTATTACGCCGCTGCTGTGTCAAGGATAGTCAAATAAGCAAAAGGGATTGTTAAGGATCTCTGTTCGCACGTTTTTCTTTTCAGAAAAAAATAAATCTAAACATATGCACTAACATATCAAAGATATTCTACTGTTAATAAGCAACAAAAAAAAAAACTTCCGAAGAGTTATAAAAACTTATTTTGTCTTTTGAATTTATAACAAAAAAAAAAGACATGAAAGTCAATACCTTTCGGAATCTACAGCAAAAAGAATATCGGTTTACACCCATTTTTTATTATATTACCACAAAGAGAAAGCCAAAAAAACATGACAAACATATACATTTCAATAGAAGGCTGAAGTGGCTAAATTAGATTATAGGGATGTCCCTAGGGTGATCATGGTGGATCCCCGGGGAGACAGGTTCCCTATGGTCTCCCATATGTAAATAACGGCGCAGTGCTCACTCCCCTTAAATATTGGTTGTTCTTTTTGTCAACCCCACCCCCTCACTTTTTATTGACAATGGACTTAAGGGTCGTTAGCTGATTGGTGACAATCCTATTGATGACATCATCCTGATTCCTTTGGGATGAAGAAGAAGATCCCTGTACATACTGATAATTTAGCATTCAAAAGAATATCCTTAAACTAAGAGAGAGAGAGAGAAAAAGAGACGGTTAAACATACTTTAATGTTCATATAAAAAATATATATAGTGTAATGCAGAAAAAAAAGGTCTTTTCAGCCGGTGATGTCTTCCTCCAGTGGGAGTTGTTTTTTCCTGGTCGACGAGCTCGGCCCAGTTGGTAGAAGGTTTGCCTGTTCCAGGCCCAGGTTGCTCTGTTTCCCCAACAAATGCCGCAGTGGCCTGAGGGGCGCTGATAACATCAGCAAGTCCAGATGGCAATTAGCTTTCAGCCAAGGCCATTGTAGAGTCGGTGGGGAATTCCATAAAAAATTCTAATATTATTCTTCTCTTCGAAGGCGGTTAAAATGCCAGCAAAGTTTGGGGCAGGAGCGCGCGCCCGTGCATCCTCGCAGCTCAAGTTACCGCTCGAGAGAGAGAGAAAAATATTTTATTTTCAATCTCAAATCTTCAATTACACACATCACAAATGTCTACAAAATTATACAAGGTTGTCCCAAAATTTCATAAACACTTGCAAAATAATGTAATACCAATATTATTCGTCGTTATGTATAATATCTTTGTATTATGTATAAAGTAATTGTATTATGTATTATTATGTATTCGCCGTAATAATATTATTCGCCAAGTAATAAGAAAAACAACGTTTTAAGAAAAACACGAACTTTTGGGACAACTTTATAAACACTAATTTTCTTTGAAGTTTATAGAACCAGACGAAATCTTAGAAGCGAGTGGGAATTTGCTGATGAGAAAGTAATTCTTTTAATTGTCACATTGCCAGATAGAATTTCTCCAGTAGAGAATTGACCGAGGATAACTTCATCGCGATAATGGATGAAAACTTTTATCACTGGGAATATAAATCCCCTCAGCAACATCTGAGCTATTGTAGACTTTTTGATATGACACTACGTTTTGTTCACACCAGTGTCAAATATTTTGAAGATCAATAGATTTTATAAGTTTTATCTTAGGTTAAAAATAATGCTGAAAAAAATACACTTTCATAAAATTCAATTTCATTATTGTAAACTATTTATTAGAATTTTATAAATTTCTTTTTTTTTAAATAAAAATTAACTTTAATGAAAAAAATAGTACAAAAGTGAAATCGTACTGATATCAGGTGGATAAATTCCTGATCGTGTGACTAAAAGTAATTAATGGCTTGAGCTATCTGTTGTACTATTACGACTTTAGTATTTTGTCCATTTCAGGAGGCTCCAGAGGAGTTTCAAGGCTTTTCCCAACATGTACCAAATGTAACAACCAACCTACAAGTTCTTACATCGACTGAACATGAGCCCTACTCACTCATCTTCATCCAAGCCATCGTGGAACTCAAAATTTAAAGACTTGATAATATAGCGGATTAAGAGGGATTAAGAAGGACTATCAATTGACAACCTAGGAAACATTTATAGATGGATACCAGCTATGTAATTATGTGATTAATGCAGAATCGGTATATACATATTGTCTCTAAAACGGAATAGAGAGAAGCTACAATTTCTAAATATCTAAATATAAATTCTGAATACCGCTAAACTATCTACATTTTTATTTAGAGCTTTCGGAATCTCCTTTATAAACAAATTATATAATTCTAAGTACGTAATATGTTACCTGTTAACCTTTCGAGAAACATTATTAGAATCGTTGTCGAATTTTTCTCTAAAAGCAAATATGAAACTTTTTAAAATGTTATTCAATGTTTATTTTATAAAGGAAATTCCACGAAAGATGAATATAAATGAGAAAAGTTTAGCACTGTTGAGAAATTTTCAATCTTTATCTTACAGATGGGTTAGTGTGTTGATTTATATGGATGGTTTTGTAAATAAATTTGTAATATATAAAATTATAGAAATACATAAATTCACAATATTTAAAATTAATATACATTTATTCATAAAAATTCTTATTTTGGATCATTATATTGTCAAGTAGTTCCATCCAGATGGGACACCTGTCAATCATCCCTGGACCCCGGGGGGACCACAGGTGTGAGGGGTTCTCGGACGCTGATCTGTAAATAAGGAAAACGGGACGGTGGCTAACGCCGTTCATGAGGATTATATTTTAACTTGGGGTAAGTTGTGCACTCTCTCTCTCTCTCTATAAATACCCCTTATAATAAATTATTTATTCCCAAATTTGCCCTTGCTTTATTTATTTCCGCGACAATATTTATTTATTTTTCCAATATTTCGTGTCGCTACACGCCAAACTTCCTTGAGGAATAAAACTGTTGTTGAGAGGGTTCGTGTTATTTCACGTTTCTATACAACTGGTATAAAACTTTTTCTCTCTCTCTCTCTGAGCTAGAATAAAATAACTAAATTTCTTCTAGACTAGACTTGCACTGTTAACGGGGGAGATAGAAATTAGATATAAATGGTAAAGGAATAACAGTCAAGAGACTCCATAATATGAACAAAGCTTCTTAAAAACTATCAAGTACTTATCTAATCCAATTATTTTCAAAATACTGCTGTACTTTGCTCTCTTAATCAGGTTCTTCCAAGGCAAACTATTCATAAAATTCAACTGGTGTTAAGAGGTTGTATTAGTTTATTTCTTCCGTTGATCCACAAAATGTAGAACGAGGACGTTTCCATTTGATCTTGTACCTTCAATCAATCTTTTTAGTAGTTAGGTATGTCTTATTATATGAGCTATTCAATTCAGTTTGCGTTTTCTTAGTATTTTAATAAGCCATCTCCCACTAGTATGAAACTATCGTCATTTGTGAAAATGAGCATCCTCTTGATCGAGTTATTTCAATGTATACATCGATCAACCTTATGAGTGTACATAACATATCTAATTCAATAAAGTAATACAATTGTGTTTAGCTAATCTAGATTAAATATATATATGTTATGAATATTTTGTTGTTGTTAAAAGGTTGATAAGACAAAGGATCGATAAGATAAAGGGTTGAGGTGCAGTCGTGATAAAAAAAAAAATATAATTATTTTCGTCAAGTAGCTTTTATTTTAAATTACTTGAGGAAATATTACAAATTAGTTAGTTTCACATTATATAGAATTTATAAAGTTAATCCTATATTAGTGATTTAAAAGGATAGATATGTTAACTACGCATATTTACAACAAAACTATACAACAAAACTGAAAGTCTTTCCAAAAACGATGATAACAAAAGTAAAATTATCAATGAATAAATTAAAATATATAATTTTTAAACTATAGAAATATTTGAGTTTTTAGATTATATAATATATATATATATAAATGTCGTACCACACAAGCACTGGCAGTCATGGGGCCAAAGTGGTCAGGCGTCAATAGGTAACTTAAAGAACGATAGATGTCACCTTAGAGAGAGGCCAGCACCGAAGACGCGACAAAGTCAAGGAGGCGTATGATATACATGAGGAGAGATGATCTGTTGTTGTCTGGCCCGTTTGTCGGTAGCGGTAGTCGTAAAACTTACTGGAAGTTTCCTGGGAAGGAAATGAATATTCTTGATGATATTGGAACCTTGTCCTGTCATGGGTGCGGTGGACTCTCAATAAAACTTTATTGCTTTGTTTGTGATTACATGATGGCCAAGCTGGCTCGTTGAATTTTACCTACATTTAGGGGCTGTCAGACTATTTATAATTATGGTATATATGAAAGTCTAGTGCATATATTGAAATATATTACTACATATATATATATATGTGTGTGTGTGTTTCCCATCAGAGACCGTCTAAAAAAATAGATACAACTGGTTTCTCATGGAGGTGGCTGTTTATTGGAGGTTTGATTAAACCAAGATAAATAAATTTTGATTTCACAAATATAATATCTCAGAAAGCTGGTTACTCAATAGATCTGTCGTTCCTGAGAGGTTTGCTCTGTAATGTAAACTAATAATTTATTTAGCGCATTTACAAATGAAAAGTTAAATAAATGCAAAAATGAAAATTAGAAAAGGAATAAATATCATTTAAAATACTGCTAAGAAGTTAAACCCGTCTAATATTTTAATTTAAAATCAATTAGTTACAGATCAATTCCCAAATTGAAACACAACTTTGTAACTTAATTGCATATTTTAAAAACATAATTGAGAATGTTTTGGAGCAGAATATTAACGCCATTATATCTATCGCATTTTAAAAATTTGGCGCCAAAAAGGCCATAAAATCTTTTGGCGGAGTTTATTTGCTTTCTAGAAAGAGTATCAGACGATTATTTTCCCCAGAGAAGCATAACAGCTTGTCAGGTTTATCTTTTAAATTTATTCTGCTATAAAGTTGAAATGAATTTTTTTGCCATCTGATTATTTGCTTAACATATAAAATCTTCCATCTTCATTTTAATATAATATTTTTATAACTCCTTTTATTTTAGAGAGCGCACATATTTATATTTATAATTAAAATAAATAATATAGCAATATATTTTATGCAATATTATTTTTTATTTTTACAAATATTTTGTTTTCTATATTCTATATATTTGGTATTAAAATATTTCTATAGTCATCACTTTTTCTTCTTCAGATGAATCAATATATTGGCAAGTAAAATAAATATACTTATTTACTTTTATAAATAAAAAATGAATATAAAGAAGCGTATATTGTTAGTATATTTACTTTTATCGGTAGCGTTTTAAATGTTTAATTGATATTTTTTAATTACATATATATTACTTTATATACCCTCTGCCGTTTTTATCGTGTGTTTTGTTTATATATTATTTTTCTTTTTTTGTATTATTACTGTATATTAAAAAAAAATCGAAAATCGTGTGATATTCATGAATTAAAATATTATATATAATATAATAATAATATATAATAAATATGGACAATAAATGTTTTTAATTGTAAATGTTGTGTAAAAAAATTGACAGTTTCACAACATCCCTTTTTGAAAATATTTTTTGTGGACAAGCACACGACACCCTAAAGTTCGAATTCTAAGTTTGGTACCATTGTTTTATTCTTTTCTTATATATTTCAACAGACTTTTATTTTAAAAAAGAAGTTCAACTCAGAAAATTGTTTTTATTAACTTAAACGTTTTCCTTTTGTGTTCTTTTTTTTTCATATTAATTTACATTATATTTATAAAATTAATGTTATCTATATTTGAAATTTGTAAGAATTCATATTTTGGCAATGTATTTTTCTTTTATATTTACACTAGACGGGTGACCCGGGCTTCGCCCCGGGATTGACCCATGTGCATATCTACCCGAGTGATATATATTTAGATAAGATTTTTTTTTATAATTGTTTGTTATTAGCATTATCTATTTGTTTGCATCAGCATAATTTAATCTAATCTTTGATAGAGGGCGCTGTTCGTGAGCTAAGTAGAATAATTTGAATATATAGTTTTAATAATTTATTTATATATATTTTAAAATAGCCTATCGTTTTCCCCGTATTTTTTTTACCTATGTATGTAAATTTTGGTTTGAATTAGTGAACTACTGCGAATTTGTATACCGGACATACAAACAAACAAACATACAAACATTGATATATATATCATCAAAATATATCTCTACAGACTGCGAAAATAAAAGTTATTGAATGAGAGGACAATAACCTTTATCATTGCAGTAAGGTCTGTATATAGAGAGTATATTTGATTACATATGTAAATATAAAATAAACACATTTTTTGACAAAATATTGTTACAAATACCTAATATTTATTCAGAGTGAGCATGGTTTTCTGTTTTCTAATTTTATGAATATTACTCATATTAAATATTTATTCTATAAATTCTCTTTTTATACTATTAACCACAATTTTGCATATTCAATATTTTATTATCAAATACTATAGGAACGATTGTATAAACAAAGATGGTAGCTTGCTTTTAAAAAGGAAGATGTTAAAATATATTTTTCTATCAAGTAATTTATAAAGTAAGATTTTCCAATTTTATCTTTATAAATATGTACGTAACTAATTATTAAAAAAAATATTTATAAAATTATAAAACATAATATTAGTGAATTATTAATCAGATAGGGAAAATATATATTTTTGAAATGATTAATAATTCACAGAATCTACCTTGAGCGCTCGCTATAGAAAGGGGTTAACCCCACATTGCAAAACAAAACCAAAACGAAAGGTGTTTTTAAAAATAAAATTAGAATAAAAAGAGGATGGAGATATATTCAATATGGCATGCATTGTGAGGTGCATCCTGTGGTGTTATCGGGCGCCATCTTGTCGTATTTCGGGAGGACCCGGATGTAGCATTGTGGCGGCCCCTACAAAGGAAGGTCCACTAGCTGACTGACCCACATAGCCTGCCTGACCCTGTCCAGTTCCTCCCGCCAATTAGAGTCCGACCTCGCCCGTCTTCCGCTCGACCGTCCTCTATTTCTCCCTGAGGCCATGGTGACAAGGCCATGATATGTTCTTCGATAGAGTTTCTAGATGGAACGATATAAATTTAGCGCAATATCAGTTTCTATATTTAAAAAGGCGAGCTTTTGGACCTTTATGATCCTTCCTCAGGTCGCATTTAGTCATAAAAATACCAAAACGGTTTCGAAAGCCCTTATTGCAATGGTTAAAAATTGAAAGAAGGAATGCATGGCTCATCAGTGGTGAACCATCTCAGCGGTAAAATAGCTAAACCGCTGGTGGGGATCACCACTGACGAGCCATGCTTTCTCTCTCTCAATTTGTAATTATTGAAGTATAAGGGTTGTAGAAATATATTTTAAATATATATATGTGGTAGGCAGGTTACGCAGTCATGGGGGCACAGTGGTTTCAGGCGTCAGTGGGTAACGCAAAAGGACGAGGCAAGTTGGATGTCACCTAAAAGAGAGGTCAGTCTCGAAGACGTGGACAAGATCCAGGAGGACGTGATCTACATGAAAGGGGGAAAATGATCTTTTTTTTCGGCCGCTTGTCGGGGGGAAACAGCGAAGTAAAACAAACTAACGACTTCTGTAATAGGACCCTGTCCGGTCTTGGCGGCATACTCTCAATAAAACTTTATTGTTTTGTTTTGTATTACATGATGGCCAAGTTGGCTCGTTTACATGTATCTACATATTTTGGGACTGTGTTTTATACGTATGGAAATCTATTGTATATTGACATATATTATTACATATATGTTATAAAAAAATAGCGCCTAAATATATTTATAATTTTCAGCGATAGAGGGCGCTAATTGATGATTCAATTTTAAATATTTTGCTTAAAGAAAGATAGAGGAATGCAGGTTCTAGGGACGGACCTTGTGAACGACAGCTAGCCCTTATTGAAGTTTCACCGTATATAATAATAATTATAGAAATTATAATGTATTTCTATCATCATCATATTCATCATTTGACTTAGAAAAAAAAAAAAACAGTCAAGGCAATATTATATATTAATCATGTACAGAGAGCAATTATATACAGTAATGACTTCATGTTATCCAAAAAGGTACAATCACGACAGCTAGTCCTGAGCTTCATTTGAAAGATTTACTAATGAATTTTATTATATTTATATATTAGTATCATCGGACGTATTGAAAATATATAGTAAGGACTATAATATAGAAAACATATTTTTATTCAAACGAACAAAGAATTATGTGAATGTTGGATTTGTCGTGCGGTTTTCAATCTTCATTTACTTTCTGTGATACATATCGGGAAGGTTCCGTTGACATTTTTATCAATAAAAAAGATTGTAATCCTACAATATACAAAGGTGTAAGTATTATCCATATGTTCTCTCAAACTATGAAAACTATGCAATTTTTAACCCCGATTTAACGTTAATGCAAATTAATGAGGTAAGAATACCATGATATTCAAAAGAGAGACCTTTTTTTGAAGTTCAAATTATATTTTGAATGAAAGTAGGTTCCATTACTATTTTCACTTCAAAATAATCATTTATACAAATCAAATTCATGTCGTAAGATGATTCACTATATTTTGGGAAGTAATTTTTAAATCAAGAAAACATATAGATAGATAGATAAATAAATAAAAAAGAGATAGGTATTAATGATTGGCTAGATATAAATAACTTCTTTAACTGCTCGGTCACATGACCTCTAAGTAGTATTCTAATTTACAAGTTCTATCAACTATAAATACATATTGTCACGTGGAAAATTAGAGAAGACAAAAACTTCAGGATGAGACAACAATTTATTTCAGGCCAGAGCAAACTATGAATGGTAAACAAAAGATAAGCCACGAGGGAAATTTACAGAGTAACAAATTATAAACATAAAAATGACCACTCTGTTAATAAAAATAATAAAATTAATAAATACTTTGTTACAATATACTATATATACATACTATACATACGTTTTTTGGGCCGATATCAATCAATTACACAAAACTATGTTTTTTCTATCAGTATGTGCAGTAACTTGAGAAAGTCAAAAATGAATCAATCAATGGTATGTAAATATTACATGGAAAGGAAAACGTATGGGGGTACCATATATAAATATGATGTCTGTGAGTGTGACGCGGTTTCAACTCTTTGGGAATTGAAGATATTTCAACCCCCTTGTTACTCTCTTTGTTTCTTTATTCCTCCATTTGTATTGTATTTTGTAAATTGATAAATACAAACACGCAAAAAGGGGGAGAATTCCGAGAAGCCGCTTTATTTAAAAGGCCAGTGAAATTCCATTTTAATGAGAGAGGGGGGAGTGGAAAAACAAAAGAAAAATTCAATCAATTCCATGTAGGTTTAATTTGGAGGTTTTTCTAAAGAGGAAACTATGCTTTGGTTTCCTATAGGATTTTGCTGTTAATTATTTTTCATTTATCTGGGAAGGATTTTCCCTTGAGAATTTCGAGGTGGTTTCTTGGAAAGCTTAATGAATCAGAGTTTTAATCAGTTTATGCTGTATTCTGTACTGCTTGGAAGACAATTTGGCGCTTCTCGATTGTTCTCGCCTAATCTAGGATCACTTTCTTATTCCACGAAGAACCTAAGTAACGACGTGAAGCTCAAGACGCGACAATATTTTTACTATAAACACAAATACAAAACAACAACAAATGCTTTATCAAGGAATACCGCCTGGTAATAGTTCGTCATACAAAAAATAAAAAAGTAAAATGAAACCACATTTTTGATCATTAAAGGTATATAGTAGAGATTTATTTTATATATACATGTTTTGACTTTTAATTTGTGTGGATATTTTTCCCAAGACCACTTTATGATAGTTGAATAGTTCTATAGCTATAAATTTATTTTATGATGCGATTTCAATCAGTTGAACTGGTTCAACATATATTTGATTAATGAACTTTACATTTTTCCTTTCCTCTTTCATATAAATACAATCAAATAGATAGTGGGATATGCAAATATAAAGCAAGTTGTCACCTTAATTTAGAGCTAAGTATAGTCTGGCGTGTTACTCCTTGAGTGTCCTTCCTACTTAGCTATAGATTAAGGAAATTCCTGCAAAATCTAAACTTGTTTCATATATGTGTCTAATAATAAAAATTGATGCTCTTTTATCTCATCGAAATAGACGTAAAAACTTTACACCTTCCTCTGAAATTGTCGACTCTGGTGTGGTAGATTTGTCACCTATCCAGTTTGTCAGCTAAACAAACTCTTTGCTTTATTCTAAATAGTTCATGATGTTCCCTTATAAATATCATGAAATTAAACCCCGGTTTGACTAACGAAGTTAATAGTCAGAAACCATGGTCACCTACAGGCTGGCGTTCTAAACTTGTCAAAGCTGAAGTAGTGGATTTGTCACCGACCCGTGTCAGTTTGACTAAAGAGACGGTCAATGCATTGTGTTTGCGTTGGTCAACACATTTGTTTTGCGCCCATTTTAACGGGAGAAATGACGTTTCTTTGTTTACATCAATTTCCTCTCAGAGAAATTTCCATCTAAAACAATCTTACCCTAAGTAAACAAGCGTTGAATGCGAAAAAAAACGAGAAGATGGTATTTATATTGGGCGTTGATATCGCGGAGCGATGCAATAGACATTCTTCAATGATAATTGCAATTTAAAAAAAGGTATCAAGTAAGATAAATAAGTTAAACAAGATAAATACGATTAAATATGGCGATTAGATGAAGAAAAAAAAGAACGTCAATTCAACGCTCAAAACAACAACATTCGAGCGCACGAGACGCTCGCGCAAGCCGGCGCAGTGCTTCAATAAAGGTGTTACAATATGCATGAAGAGAGAACATCTCTTTTTAAAAGTATATTAAAACATTTCGAATTTGTTTGTATGCACTTTAAAAAGTGAGAGGTTCCCTTTCTTATACTTAATTACGCTTTATCTAGGGTTTCTAGATCAATATGTAAGAAATGAAGTGAGATAATGAATTAATATTTAGTCTTAATTCTCTAGTAACAAACCTATTTGGAAAGAACTTTTCGAAAATTATGAATTGTAGATGGGGACATAAAAAGTAACCGATTCAGAAATGTGCGTAGTATTCCACCAATCGAAGCAAAGAGAATTGAGTAAACAAACAGTTAGTTGAGGAAAGGTCAACCTTTAGCTTCTCGTAAACAATTTATAGCAGAATAAAAACACTTTACGGCAAACCATTTGTCAGCTTTAATCTTTGGAATTTGGTGAGGAGAGATCTCAAAGTGGATGAAAAAACAAGTCCCTCACTCTTTTTTTTACTTTTATATCCGATATCACCTATAATAAAAAAAATCCTTCAATCACCCATACCTACCAGTGGAATGATATATACCAGAGATGAACTCTATGACAGAGATAGGGAATTAGCTTGACGGAAATATTGAAAGATATACCAATTAAATACGCGATTCATAGATTGAGAGTTTTCATCACATTAATAATATACGAAAGAGAGAAGAGTATATTTTTTAATTATTTCGCTAACGTTAAAACACGCTTTCGAACCTCTCGGATCTTCAACAGGCAATATATAAACAAGAAAGAACCGAGATCTATGATACGCAACTGCCAAAACCTCTGTGAACGTTGTTATCGCATTTTATAGTGTTTTTTAATATAAAGGTTTATGAATATATATTTGTTCTATCTTCATATATCTCAAATATTTTTTATTCGGAAACACGCAACCAGAATTTTAATGATTCCTTAAAACCGACACACAACAAAGAAACAACAGAACTTCCTAATTTACATATTATATATTCTTCAGACAATTCATAATTTGCATATCAAATTAGGAGCATATAATTAAATTACCGAAAGCCATAATTCAACTTATTTATAACACGGGCAATATCCGTTAATTCTCCAAAATATATGTGCAAAATAATAATAAAATTAACTTCTTTAATATAATAGAGCAACGCGGTCAAAATTTAATAAATTATTTTAAAATTATTCACAGAATAATTCAACTCTATACATATTTATTGTCTCACAATTTGAAAGAGCATTTACCAATAAGTAAACCTTGTATACCGAGTTGTTAATAGCACGAAACACCAGTTTGAAATGAAGACAAAATGGAAAACAGAGATAAAAAAAAAGATATTTTAAAAGTTCAATCACTAAATAAATGCAATCAAATGTCTGCATTTTCCAGAAGTGGTAGGTGGGGAAGGGGGTGGGAAATGGGCTTTGAGAGTTAAGCTCCTTTTAAATGGAGGGCTCAATCCTATCCAGTTTTCCAGTAGAAAATCAACGATTAAATAAATGGGGGTTGACATTTCGATATTTCACGGGGACATTAAGGACAGGGGTGGGGGGTAGCAAATGGCAGCGAGGGAGGGGAAGTGGTAGTGTTTGATTGGAATGGCGTCTGATTTGAATGTTCATGGAAAGGGATTTAGGCAACTGGCTTATTGGAAATGATTTTTTTAAAGGTTGCGTCAATTTTCGTTTAAAATATGTATATAAAAGGTGAGTTGAAAAAATTACATACTGTGAATTAGACTTTTTATATGCTTTTTAAACGACATCATATAAATAGACTTCTTCTGCTTGTGGAATCATATTTTTGAATGTCAGTGATATATGAAAAAATATACGAATTCGCCTTAAATAATAGATGATAGAATTGTTTGAATAATTGTCACATTTGGCTTGATTTCTCTATCAGTAATAAATATTTGTAATGAATTCTATATTCGTAACATCCTCACAATAACATTTATTTTACACCATGTATAAAATATCAAAATTTTACCATTCAATAAATTTCTCTGTTATTCATTTAAAAGTGATAATAATATATTTAGATTATTGTCATTAAATTTACTTATTAGAGTAATTTTAAAATTAAATATTTTAGTTCATTCTGTTTTGATCTGGCAACACTACGAAATCAGACGAGACACTAACGATGCCATTTTCCGGTAAACAAGAAATATTTCAGTCCAACATTTCAAATAAATGTATATTATTTGCTTTATAAACTTTTTAATATCCGTATATTCAATATTATAACTTTTTTTTCAAATATTAATATCATAAATTCATATCTAATAGCTTTTTGTAAACACTTTTTTCTTCTTCTCTTTACCACTTTGAAGAAGAATAAATACACTTGCATGATTACACTACTTTAATCTTTTATTGCCAAGTATCTTAAAAGAAAAGCTAATAAATTACGACACTATGTTTTAAAACATTTCACAACAATTGAAAATATAAATAATATTTTTAAAATGCTAAAAGAAACGATTTGTTAGTAATATATATAACTGCAAATTTACAACACCTCTTAAAAACGACATTTTCAAAAATATATTTTAAAGAATGTTTTTTTTTTCTAACCTCTCAATATACACACACCTAAATTATACAAGTTACTCTCAATATTTCATGAAAGAAGAGAAAAAAACTATAAAGAAAATCAATATATTAAACCCTATCTCATTTGAACTTGCGAGAAGTTTCCAAAAATATCGTTTGGCTGTAAATAAGTGACCAATTAAAGAAGACTATGAAAAAAAGTAGTTTGCTATTAACTAACGAATAATGAGACTGTTCTTCTGCCATTTTTTAAAAACCATCCATTCTCACCTTTCGTGCAAATTTCTTAAGTTTTCAACTTCCCAATTTTTTTTTTACAAATTAAAAATGTGTTTTATCATCTCCATGGTTGGCGAGAAATACCTAAGTTTTTAATATTGTAATTAAAAGAGTTATTAAACAGTAATTAAAACATGTTTTTATTATGGAAACTTATTTTCTTTAAATATTCTTATTTTGCTTTTTAAGATGTAACTTTTTTGTTTTAATTACTTTGAGTGAGAAGTGTTTCGAAAAACAAGAAAAAAAAAAGTGTAGCTTAGTGAATTGTTAGTTTGTATATTAAGATTTTGTCCGTTTTTGAGTGTGTCATATATATTCTTTGTAGTCAGTATAAAGTAATTCAATAGCGCTATATGTAGATAAGTATATATATATGTTATATAAAAGGCTTTATTTTAATTTTAATTATAATTTCTAGAACATACTTTGTGAAGTCGACTACCAGATATCGCGGCTTTATATTATATATTGTTGTTCTCCTTTGGCCGGCACAAAACCTTTTGTAAATATGTAAATACTTAACTATTTTATTTTCTTTCTTCTTCACGTCTCAAGTCAGGCATTTCTTCTTCAAACTATGTTATCATCGCAATTAAAACAAATGGTGATCTGAAGTTGATTTTATTGTATTTTTTAAGTGAGGGTTCATGGCTGCATAATATTGGCATAATACCCTTGTATTAAAACGAGCTAATAATTGCAATATCAAAATATCACTATAACATATATATACGATTTTAAGTTCTGTTCTCCGTTGTTGAATACCTTGTTGTTGAAAACATTTCAAATATTAATTGAAACTATCGGGATATAAATCGGGATAAAAATATAAACTGTCCTTCTACTTGCTATATAGATGGAAATTTTGCCTGGGGGATATTGATCTATAATTATAAAAGTGACCTCTTCCGTCAAAATAGACGACAAAACAAGACACCACCTATGACCGTCGCCGCAAACTATCGGCCTAGATGACGTTTTGTTTCGAAATATATTTTGACGGGACAGTTGACTATTATTTTTTACAGATCAATATCTTCCCGGGAAAATTTCCATCTGTATTTTGGCCATAGATTTGTCCTAGACACTTTTCTAGCTAAACATATCCTTGGACGACCTTAAGGGATAACATGACGGACACCGAATAACCCATAAATAAAAAGTGAATTAACAACACATTTTAACACTTTTAATGATTTAACACTATAATTTTAATTAGAATTTTAAATATAAATATATTTTATACTATAAATATATTTTAAATAAAATATAACATTTTTGATTAAATTATTTTTTCAATGATTTAACACTAATTTTAAATATAAATATATTTTATATTATAAATATATTTTATAATTATGAATATATTTTAAATAAAAAAATATTATTTAATGATTTAACACTAATATTTTTTATATTTTAAATAATTCTTCATATCTATATACAATTGAAAATCAAATAATTTCTCATTGCATTAAATTCTATAAAGAAAAATTCAATATAAAATAAAGAGTTAAAAAGGTCAATAATGTTAATAAAAACGTTATAAAGGTAAAGGTTGGGCACATGTAGATAATTGCTAACTAACAGAAGGAAGGTGAAGGAGGAAATACATTATCTGGGGAACATCTATAAAGCTTTGAACTATGGCTCCTCAACCAAAATATTTCAACTTGAAGAAAAGCCAAGCTTTTTTTTTATGGCTCAAAGTTATTTTATGGATAGAGGAGCGTCATTTTCTATGGCTTTCATTACGGGGGAATACTTTATCGAAATTGTTTAATCAAATTCACCACAATTACTTTTAACACATTTTTTACTCACCTTGTGATAATAAACTAATTAGAAATTAGTTTCCTTTGCAGTTCGGTTTTTTAGTAGGAATAGTTTGATAAAAAGACAATATTCGCACTTAAAGAATTTATATTCATGAATAAGAGATGTGATGGGCACACATTACTTGTAGATAAAATTAACAAATTAATTAACAATTATAAATAATAAAACTTGAAATTGTTTAAAATTTTTAACTAATTACAAAGAGAAATTTAAACCCCCATTCTCTTAACTATTAAATCAAATACCCATTAATTAAACAATCAAGTGTTTATTATATTTTATTTATTATAATTACCAATTGAAATTAGGGAATAGAGAAATACATGTAAATTTGGTGTTTGGAATGTCATTAAAAATGAAAGTAAGACAGAAAAGTAAAGTCAAATTAAAATTAAGGTTGGTTTTAAAAAGGTAGAGTCAAATTAATTTATTGAATTAGATATAATTAATTTGAGGTATATAATATTTGTCAGTTGAGAGTCGTTGTGCTTGGTTTTGTCTCATAAATAATATTGATATATCAATAAGAAAGCAAATGCCACGGCTTCGCCCGGGTTGTGCCACAAATGATGCCTTCCCACACAACCGATATATACTAGAAATTCTCAATGCTAGATTGTTTCCAGAAGTTACATGGAGGATCTCAGCAGGAGAACGACCCGAAATTGGGAAAACTACTGATAAAAACTTTAGATAGGAGTGTTTTATCTTTGGAAATAGATAAAATACAAGGTAATAGGGAGGCATTTACTCTTATAAAACCAAAGATATATGAAATCGTGGGAAATAAAAATGATTATTAGGAGTAACAGAAGTATTTGTAAATATAGTGAAGATAGAAATTCTCTCTCAAATATACGATAATTATCATCATTTTCTGACCGTAGAATATGCTGATTAGCCTATATTCGGACAAATTTTCATATTTCGAGGTTGCAACTACGACTCCCTTCTGTGACCTAACTCTAATTAAAATGATAATTTAATTCAGAATAATAAAATTCATAATATGTCAAATAGTGAGGAAACGTATGCGGAACAAACTAAATATGCATATTGGCCCTTATTAGACCTAGTTGCATATCCCAAGCTATGACCAAGACTCCTTCCAGACCTATTTCTATATTCTGTCAAAGATTTGGTCAAATATTGTACGTGTGGTCTATAGATTTATATACATAGGTGATTTTTAATTATAAAATTTTATATTATACATGATATTAAATGCAGTAATGCTGTTTCAAAATGTCATCAAGTATAAAATTAAAGACAACATTTCTATAAATAATATTCTCATAAAAACGATTAACTAATATTTTATTTTCTAATCTATATTTGACGTGCAAGGACATAGAATAAGCATTTTGGTACATGATAGAAACCGTGATGGAGTTTTAATGAAAATAGAAATTCTGTTAAATTGACCTAAAGTTTAAATTAAAGGTACTGTTCATGATTTGAAATGATGGCAATTTGCCGTAAAATTGGGAAGAAATTGATTTAGAGTATTTAATTAATATCGAATTTGTGTGGGCAATTATTTTGGGAGTTTCTTTAAAAGTGCCTTCACGATGGTAACCAAGGTATGTTGCTATGGTCATTGGGCAATGATCTAAATATTTGTTTAAATAAGATTTTTTAAAAATAAATATAATAAAAGTAACTTTTATGTTTTAGTAAAAAGTTTTGGAATATGTATAGGAAATAAGTACATAAACAAATAAATATTTACACATATCCGGATATATTTATTCAAATTTAATATTGTAATATTTAATTTGGGCAATGTGTTTCCTTTTACATAAATCATAAAATATTATCTCTACAGACCTTATTGGAATGATAAAAGCTATTGAATGAGAGGGCTTGGCTCATCAGTGGAGAACCCTCTCAGCGGTTTCGCCAAATTAATCTCCATACCATAAAAAAATTGATTTGGAAAGTGGTTAAAACATTGAGTGTGTTTGTATATTTGAAATGATTTAATAATGATTTACAAAAAGAGTTATCTGATTGAAATAAACGCAAAACCTATGTGCCATTTATTAACTCGGGTCGGTGACAAAGCCACAACTCCAACTTTCGTAAATTCAGAACGCCGGTCTGAAGATCATAGTTTCGGGGAATGGTCCTCGAATTAACGCAATCTTCAGAATTTCCTACAGAGTTTTTCAACTGGTAAATTGGCTGGGGTCAATTCTATGGCCATGATTTTCCTGCCCCGCTCGCGCGTGATCCATAAGGTCTCAACAATTATTCTTCTTGGTTCATCTTGTGCAGTAGAACTGTATTTGGTGATGTCGAGGGGTAATAAACGTTGTCAGTGTCTATAATTATAGGGGGACGGTGGACGAGTAATTTACACCTTCGAGTTCCGACAGGCAACGACCCGGGATCGAATCCCCCATTGGACTCTTTTTTTCTGTATTAAAATATTTGCTCCAATGGCCTCCGAATCCAACTCACCAGAGGGTGCAAGTATACAACCGGGGCTCTGGCACATTTAAAAGTTTATATAAAAAATACTTTTGATTCAAACATTTAAAAGTGTAAAAGTCGAACTGCTTTCTACATGTTCAGACATGTGGTGTATTTACAGCAGTCGGCAACTACTACCCACCATGATTATCACGACATGTGCCACGTATATAATTAGGATAATAATTAAAAACATTATATAATATGCAGTATTTTAGTTAAGGTTAGAATAATTCATCTCTATTTCTTTCAATCAAAAGGTTAGATTAGTATAATATACGGACACACATCATATAAATCAGTATTTAAATAATTAGTAATAAGAATTAGTAAACTAACAAAACATTTAGACCAATCACCCAGAATTTTCATACTTCCTCATTTTGTCTCTCCTCTGAGGCGTAACAGAGAAACCTTTTGTCTGAAATCTTTGTCCTAGAAGAATCTGGAACCATTGTCACCAGAAGTCTATTCTTTTCTTTCATCGTCCCTCTCTGGGATTTGGAGATTTGTTCTTTCCTTAGAGCTCTACCTTAGCTTCAAAATGCTTCATGTTAGACTGCTAATGTGACTGAAGGTTTCCAGACATACCATCGATAAAAAAAAAGATATATGCTAAATGTTTTGTTTCAATAAGATTAACGGATGTGGAAAAAGCTAGCTCCGACGCTATATTTAAAAAAATAATAATAATTTGACCAGTAATATGAAATCTACCTCACACTGATGAGCCAGGTCCTTACAATATTGCCACGTGGAAAATTAGGGAAGACAAAAACTTCAGAATGAGGCAGCAATTTATTTCAGGCAAGAACAAATTATGAATAGTAAACAAAAGATAAGCCACGAGGGAAATTTATAGAGTAGCAAAATATAAACATAAAAATGACCACTCTGTTAAAATAAAAAATAATAAAATTATTAAATACTTTGTTACAATATTTCCCCAAGACAATAAGGACAGTGGGGAATTTTTAATTTAATATTAGAAAAAAAAAGAAAAATATATAAACTATAAACCGTTTATTTTCAAATATACACTCATGTAAAAACGCAAGGAAGTGGAAAGTCTTTGATGTCACCGGTCGTCGGTTTTACTTAAGGAAACAAAGGCAATTAATTTTGTTCACACTTGGTTATCTAGAGTGTCTTTAATAAAGGTCACTGTAATATCTTTCAGAGTTATTATCTGAAACCCGATATATATGCTAAAAGGTACAACTTAATTTTGTCCATGATTGTAAACAATACAAAGAAATAATAACCTACTATTAACCAATATTAAAAACCAACTTAAAATATTTTCTTATATGATCCTATACATTTTAATATTTTAAAATATTGCGGAAAAAAATGTAATTCATTTACAAAAATAAATCAAATCTCCACCTTTAAATATAAACGAATTAAAAATGAATCTATCTTAAATACATTAAAACAATGCAACAATTTGTGCTTCTTTGCGCAGAGCATAAAAAATTCAGATCCCTGAATAAAGCATAATACCCAGGAATGTATTAATTTGATACATATTGTCATAACCAAAAATGTACATAGCTTGTAACTGTAAATAATACATCGGCAGCTTGGCGAATGTTATGTACCTAAGCCCCGATAGGTGGCGCGCGCTGTCAGCTCGGCAAGTGTTATGTACCTAAGCTCCGATAGATGGCGGGCGCGCTAGGCGGCAAGTTTGTAAACAATAGTCGCCATCTTGAGGGGTGTAGCCGATCGCCAGCCGTTTGGGTCTCTGACATTACTTCCTCAATTTACCATTATTTTTATCCATTTAACTTAGTTTACCTCTATTTCTTTTTATCCCTCAAACTTATTAACTATGTAAAGTCATCTAATAAATTATTATTTTATTCTACCCAAACGACTCGTCACATTCATTACTGTGACAATATAATAATTGTATTTCGATGCATATCTTGAAATGGAGAGAGATTCCCTTTTTTTTCAATTAATTATGTATGGTAACCTGATTCATCTACATACATTGTTAGATATTTGTAAATATACATCTAGACCAAAAGAAAATTTTATTCACGTCTTCACTTCGTTCAATACCACCGACTTTCATCGGTGATAAAATAAACCGACACGTCTCTTTAAATCAACATTTACTTCTAATCGAAAGGTGATTTCCTCCTGAATAAGAGTGAAACGTCCTGATGTCTCTTCAATATGATATCATAAACCACAAGACCAAACATAAGACGTCCAACGTGAACATAACAAGAATAATTGAACCTAGAATCAAAGTAATAAGTTGTGTATCAATTCTTACATAGTTAAAATATACTATTACAGAATAAAACGATTACACCTCTCAGATAGACAAAATAATTAAAAAATACATTTAAGTATCATTCATTCATTTAAATACAACACTGAAATACATTTCATTTATAAAAATATGTATACCTGCCTTTACAATTTATTACAATTATAAATAAACGTTCCTCCTTGATTTATAATATTATAAAATAAATAAAGCTTCCAGGGCTGAGTTACTTGTAAAACTTTTTATTTTCAAGCTTTCGGACTTGTCAGTCCTTCAACAGGAGTAGTATATAAAAATAGTATATATCATCAATTTATTAACGTGATACGGGGGTCGGTGGAAGGCTGGTTAAACCGTTTGGTTTACGACCACTACGACCCGGGTTCGATCCCCGCATTGGACACTTTTTTTCTGTTTAAAAAAAAATGCTCCAATGGCCCCCCCGATTCTTGCAAAAGTCCAACCCCACCAGCGAGTGCAAGTAACCAAACGGGGCTCTGGCACATTTGTAAGTGCAAAGTCGAACTGCTTTCACATGTGTAGACATGTAGTGCGCTTACAGTAAAAAGCAGTCGCTAACTACCCACCATGATTATCATGGCCTGTACCACGTGTACTAGGGATGAGCAAAACAAAAAAAAAATTAACGTGATACTCCTGTTGAAGGACTGACAAGTCCGAAAGCTTGAAAATAAAAAGTTGAACAAGAAACTTAACCCTGGAAGCTTTATTTATTTTATGATACAATAATAAGCAAACCAGGGTCAGGTTTCTTTAACTATTTTTTATTTCTCTAGCTTTGGGACCAACATGCTGTTTAACAGGAGAACCAGAAGTATGACTTCCAGCTGGAAAGCTCGAAAGCTAGAGAAATAGAAAATAGTTAAAGAAACCTAACGCTGAATTACTTGTTGATTTTAATAAACATTTCATCAAAAAAAAAAATTACAAACATAATAACAGAAAAAATAGTTTAGTGCCAACAAAAAAGAGAAATTTTGATCCTCAAACCCAGGATTTTATTCTTAATAGCCCTTAATCAGCCCAAAATGCGTCCGTGGTTAGCTTTTCTTGATTAATCAAGAATGGGTATTTGGCCAATAATGGAATAATTAAAAATCAACATGAATAGTTGATATTTATTCCGATAGATGGCGCAAGCCATCAGCAACTTTCAGTTGCACGATAAGGAGATGCCTTTTTAAAATAATTTATGCACCTTACCCCAGTACAATATCACATTTGTACGATTTTTTTCACAATATGCACTTCGTTGTTCAATGCAACCACTGAGCTAAAAAAACATTATAGTTTAATTGGCTAATGAACTCAACGCAAAGAAGCCGATTGAAGTCACGTGATAGTAACAGCCAATCATTGGGAGAATAAAATAGACACTATGTACATCAATCGATAATAGATATCAGAAAATGGTTAATTTACCCACTGTATCAACTAGTTTGCTATTCTACTCTTTTTTTTTCAACAGCTATTTATTAAAATGTACTCTCTAGGATTAGGTTGAATTATATTATAAAGTGATTAATATTAAAACGATATATTATTCGTATATATATATATGTAGGTAGATGTGGAAATAAAGCAGACGTGTTGATTTGCATATTAATGATGTACTCTCCATAATTATCAAGCAATTACCATACATTTACTAAATTATAATAAAGCGGATTTCTTTCCCTTCTCTATAATTGAGTATTTAAGATGTAACGGAGATATTTTTGACCTAGGTTTTGAAGAATATTTACACACATAAATAGGAGATAAATAATTATTGTGACTAGAGTATACATGATAAATATTGGGAGTGACTCTTGTCTCCCTCAAGTAATTATTTATATTTGTTCCCTATACAGAGTATAAGTTCCCTTGAGTGACCCTTCTGATATAACAACCTCACAAAGCGACATCTTTCCTGAATCAGATATGACTTGACCCAACCCTCAATGAGACACCACATCCAAGGGAGACCAGAAGTATTCAAGTTTGCATGTTAACTTGGTTGTGTATGAGATCCATTCAAATTTTATTTCACAAAGATGGTCAAATCTTGAGTAACTCGTGTGTAAAATTTCTAGTTTTTTCTATATGTAAATTGATTTTAAAACACACACACACACAATTAACATATATATGAAATTATATCAGAATTAATAATATTGTCACACAATTAATATATTATTCACAGCATGCATATATGCAACTTAATATTTCAATATTTTATTTAATTATTTCTTCAAATTTGTATTTTTATCCAAATTGGTACTTCAACATTAGTATATATTTTCATAAATAAATATAAGTTATTAATAAAAAATGTTGTTTTGATAAATATAAAATAAACTAGCCGAATGATTCGGGCAACGCCCGGGGTTTACCCGATTAAATGCTTTTATTCAAATACTTTTCGTTACAATTATAAATTGGCGCCGTGGATGTCATTCTTGTGAAACGTCCCGCTCCAAACTTTGTGTCTGAGAAGCGATATTTTTATAAAGAGATGATCTGGCTTTGTGTCTTCTGCTCGAATGAATGTTTTTCTGTTAGAATTTTGTTGCTGCATACTAAAAATGAACTGGCTTCACCCGTGGTCTCTGCTTTTTGGAATTTTTCCGGATATAATTTTGTATCTGATAATCAAATAGGATACAGCAATATTGTCATAATCATTTTCTGAATAAAAAACAACTACTTTTTTTCCCAGAACCTGTCAATTTATTTTTCTTGACTGAAAATCCGAAAAATATATTTTCCACATTTTTCTCTATGTCCTGTTAAAACACGTTTTACATGTCCATTAGGTCAGCTGATATTACCTCCCATCTTCACCGCTAGAGGCGCTGCTTGCAAGCGAAAGGGCAAATTTGCCACGCAATTTGCAAATAACTTGTATACATACTTGTATACTTGTGTACATAGACCATAAATCTGTACATAGACAGGAAAAGCACATATATTTTAATAATATAAATGAATTTTTAAAATTGTAAAAAAAAAATGCATCGGCCGGGAATCGAACCCGGGGCGCCCGCGTGGCAGGCGAGCATTCTACCACTGAACCAAAAGCAAACGGTGACAGAATTAAGAAATAATGCATGACGCTGATAACTGTATATATTAATGATCAAACGACACAAAGATTAGCTATTTTAAAGATGTGTTTATTAAAGTAAATACAAATCCATTCAAGTATTTTAGATTATAAATAATACAAAATAAATTTAGTGTAACACACAAGCCAAAAATATTTCGTCAAATATAAATATATATATATTTACCAAATACATTTATTAGAATTTCTTTTAAGAGATAGACAATAAAAAACACTATATATAAAAAAGAGAAACTGAGTAAATTGTTACACCCATAATAAATAGATGCATTTTAATACCAAACGATTGGGTTTTAACTTGCAAGCCTATTAACCAGACGAAAACTGGTACGCCGATTTATCCCCCTTGCCTATAATCTAAAACGTGAGGGGAAAAGGAAAAGAGAAAAATGGAGAAACAAAGAGAAAAAAAAGGGGGGGGAGAAAAAACCTAAAGTAAAGCATTGATTCGAAGGGAAACCGGGTAATTTATCCAAAGGAAATGCGTAATCTTTGTGAATGTTTTTTATTTTATTCAAATGTAAAGCTTTGAAATGATCTGAGAAATCTGGGGAAATTAATCTAACCAAACGACCATTTTAAAAGAAACCATACGAACCTTCTAAAGTTCCCGCCATAAATTTAGGCTTAACTCCTTTACCGACTAATGGGGTGCCTACAAAACAATTAAAGTAGTCGCCGCCGTCTGCGATTCAAGTCATTGGTATTTTACTTGGAATAATTCTAGACTTTAGAATGAGAGTCATTTTAAAAATAAAAACCTTTTCAACGAATAAAATAAACCTATCTAGTGGAGCGGGTTTATTTATGACGTTGCACGTTTGGTCAATAAGACAGAATTTATGGCCAGTGTAAACCAATTTAAAATGAAAATTGACCTTGCTTTTTTTTCTCCCATCGAAAGTATATGACTTCGTTTTATTATTTTTATTTTTTTTTAACCATAAAATATTTAGAACCAACCTCTAAAATTGAAAATAAACGGTAATAAAATATATTCGAAAGATTTTGTTATTGAAATGGTAAATAATGTTTGGTTGCCATTTTAGTCGGATATAATTTTGTTTCTTTTGAAATGTTATTATGTATAGAGTTTTTATTTGTATATTAATATTGCCTAAGTGTAAAATAATTATGTTTAAGCGCGTTAAATTTCTGTATATTACAATTAAAATATAATTATATTTGCACATATGATGTGTATATTCGAAACTATTATAGACGCGTATGATTCTTTTGATAATTAAGCAATTTCTACTGCCCTTACTGCAATGGAAAAATTATGGGAGGGCCTGGCTCATCAGTGGTGAAACCTCCCAGCGCTTTCGCCAGTTTAATGCAGTAAGGGCAGTAGAAATTGTTTTATTTTCAAAAGAATCATACGCGTCTATAAAAGTTCCGAATTTTCATAACAGATGGCGCGCTAATGCATCATAACATATGAAGTGTGTTATAATTATTATTTATCTATATGATATTCAAATAATATATTAAATCATACATGAGATTTGTGAATAATTAACTAACTAAGAATATTTGATAACAAAGGTATAATATATATTATAAATATAATTAAAATTATTAAAATAATAGTTACCAAATGTTATATAGTCGCAAATTTAAAAAAAATATATTTAATTTAATGTTTGGGAATAAATGAATCTATTTTTACATAATATATTTATTAATCTTTGACCACTATTGTTTATCCCTAATATCCCGTTCCTTTGTTGTTTTTCTAAGGTTACAAGCAATATAAAAGGTTATTTTTGTAACAAGGTAATGTTATATTTATATATTTTATTCATTCGTTTATTTGATAGTTTGCGTGTTTTAAATAGAATATAGAAATATATTTGAGCTCTATTCGTTATTTTTTCTAACTTTAGTTTTATCTCAAATGACTGCTATCAATTTATCCCTCCTATTTTCTAATATTTAGAAATTATGTATAAGGTGATAAATAGCTCTTTGTGTATGTGAGCTTAAAATTGCCAAAGTTTTCATTTATTTCTATTTTATTCTTGTCTAATATGTAAATGGGGTTACACACACACACACACACTCGAGCGTGCGGCCACGCTTTCGCGAGCTCCGCCGTTTTCGCCTTTAGAGTGCGTGTGAAGGGCGTTTAACCTGGCAAGTGTGGTACTGGCAGAGAGCCCAGGATGTACTGAAAAAGTGCCTGAAAGGCCCAGCATCCTGCTACAAACAGGCGAGGAATTATCGCCAAAAAACGAGAATATGAAGAAAACAATTGAAATTTCTTCTAATTATCAAAAAGATGCAAATCCGCCGGCAGGCGATATGCATGTAAATCCGGCCGCCGCGCGTGGTGACGTCACGGCGCCGAAGACTACTGCTACGACCAGCGCAACTGCAGCCAGCCCGACCTCGCTCAACTGGGCCGACAGCGAGATGACGGAGGTGGGCGCCAACGACGACTTCATCGTCGTGAAGGGCAAGAAGAGGCGCCGCGGCTCAACATCACCTGAGCACGCTGCAAGGCAGCCCAACAAGCCTGGAGAGCAGCGCAGCTCCCAGCAGCGGAAGCGGCCAGCAGGGCCGAGAGCAGTGCCGCCTCAGGAGATCAAGGCGACGCGCGCCAACATCGCCGACGCCAGGGCGAGGCAGGCCACAACCAACCACGAAAACTACATCTTCGTGGAGCTGTGCCCTGACATCCCGGACTACTCCTACCTCCGGGCAATCGGCGACCTGGTCGGAGGGCCCAAAAACATCGCCCACTTTGGCAGGATGAACGGCCACTACATCGTGGGCCTCGCGAGCAAGAACCTTGCGAGCCGTTTGGTGGAGGAGGGCCTGAACATCGAGGGAACACTCCTCAAGGTCTTCCCCTTCCGCAAGAGGGCCGAAAGGATCATCGTGGCCAATCTCCCCGGCTTTGTAGAGGACGCCACCATCGTGCAGGCTCTGCGTAAATACGGAGACATCACCTCCATCGCCCCCATCATGATCAAAATGGGGGAGTTCGCCTTCAGCGACGGCCGCCGGGAGGCGTTCATCCTGCTCCACCAGGGCGTAAGGCTGGAGACCCTGCCCGCCCGACTGACCATCGAGTCCAAGGGAGACACCCTATCTGCCTTCCTCTCCTTCGGAATTAAATGTTCCAAATGCGGAAGGCAGGGCCACCGCAGAGCTAGCTGCCCATCGCTCGCCAGGCAAGGGAACAGCAGCCCCAGGCAAGCAGCGTCTCCCATCGACGCAAGGCCTCCCCCCCCTCCTCCTCCTCCTCAGCAGCCAAGGAAGCCGGCACCGGCGCCCGCAACACCGGCGTCCCCTGTCCAACCGGCGAAAACATCAACAGAGTCTCCGGCGATCCCCTCGGCGTCCCATCCTGCCGAACCGATGGATCTCGCCCAGCCCGCCCATGCCGCCCTTCCTGCTCCCCTGGCTGTCCCGAGGCCCCTCGAGCCTCGCATCTCTCCGCTCGACCACGAGATGTCGGTGGAGAAGCTGACCTCACCTCCCTCCACGCCTGTCCGGGGAAAGGCCGCACTCGAACAGCTGCTGGAGCACCTCGGGAAGTCCCCTAACATCTCCATCGACTGGGATAAGTTGCCCGACCTAAACCGCGAGGAGGCTCAGAAGCTCCTCACCTCAGAGACCACCATGAAGAGGAGAGCGTCCACGCTGACCCCGGCACAGGTCAAAGCCCTCAACAAGCTGCACGATACCATCAAGCCCTTGTGCCCAGACTCCAACTCCACAATCCGCAAGACCCTCCAAAAGACCAGGAAGGTGCTGCGTGAAGGACCGTCCCAATGAGTTACCGCGTCGCCACCATCAACGCGCGAGGGCTCGCCACTCGGAGGAGGAGCCTTGCCCTTTGTCATCTCCTCAGGCAACATCACGTGGACATCGCGTTTGTCCAGGAGACAAACGCATTTCATCTGGGCAGCGGCCAAGACCTCTGCCTCGGCTACAGTGCTGTTGTGTTGGCCCATCCCGTAGCCATCTCGGGATCCGGACTCGCCTGCGTCTTCGGACCAGGCGTAGCCGTGCTACATCAACGCATCCTGTGGCCGGGCCACATCGCCTTGGCAACCATAGATGTCCGCGGCGAGGAGATGACGGCCATCGCCGTTCATCTGGCGCATGAACCCCGGGAAAGAAACCGGCAACTGGAGCTCCTGGCGGCGACAGCGGCACAGGAGGAGGAGGGAGCCTGCTGGATCATAGGCGATTTTAACATCAGGGATCGGGGCCCCTCGTCATCATCATCATCGGATGCCCTCGCCGCTCTTCTGGACCTGGCCGCGCTGGTCGACGTGGCCACCCAGTTCGACGCCGCCCACCTGCCCACCAGAGTCGCCATGCACGGCGACCAAGTCGAAACGAACCGCCTGGACCGGATCCTCGTCCCTGCTGGAGTCCTGGATCGCGCGTCCATCTACGCGACCAGCCACTACCACCTCTCGGACCACCGCCTCGTGCTGCTCCAGGTGGGCCCGCCCACCACCGCCGTCTCCTCCCCCACCCAGCCTCGCTTGGCCGCGATGCTCCGCTCGGGCCTTGCGCTCGAACATCTGGCTGGCTACATCCGGGAGTTGGAGGAAGACACAGCGCACGATGACGACGACGGGACCTTCTGGGATAGGTGGACCTCCATCAAGGCGGGGCTGCTGGCGGAGGCCAGATCCCTGCACGACCCGCGCCACGCTGCCAGCGACAGCTACGTCTACAGGGCGAGACGTTACATCGCGGCGCAGCTCGAGGCCTCCTCCATCCGGGCAGACTACCCATCGCTGCCGGACCTGGCACGCGCCATCCGCCTCCGTCGCCCGGTCAGCGTCATCAGGGACGAGGAGGACAACGTCATCGAGGGCCCAGAGCTTCGGCGGAGGGCGTTCGCGACCTTCCAGCCCCGCTTCGCCCGTCCCACCAGCGATCCAGCTGCGGGAGCTGCCTTCATCGCCAGCAGCGCGCCCACCACCACCACCCGCGAGCTGAGTGAGGAGGACCCGCTCCACCGGCCAGACATCAGCCCTAGCGAGATAGCCCACGCCATCGAGCACCTCCCTCGCGGAAAGGCCCCCGGCTGGGACGGCTTGCCGTGCGAGCTCCTCGTCGCCTTCAACGAGGACTTCTTCGCGGAAGCTCTGGCCCGGGTGTTCGCGGCTTCACGGCTCCGCGGTGCACTACCTCCGTCGACGCGGCGCAGCTCCATCTGCCTCGTGCCCAAGGCCCGCGGAGGTCGCGGCCTTGATGGCTACAGGCCTGTCGCGCTGCCCTCGGCCGACTACAGGGTCCTGGCCGCCATCCTTCACCGGCGCCTCAAGCCCCACCTGCGGACCCTGGTGCCGGAATGCCAAACATACGCCGTCCCCGGGAGGTCCCCGTCATGGAACATCGCCATGGTGACGGACGCCATCGAGGAGGCCACCGCCCTGGGCTCGCCGCTGGCCGTCATGGGCGTCGACCTAGAGTCCGCCTTTGACTCATTGGACCGCGGCTTCCTGGAGTCCCTACTAACATCCCTCCGCCTCCCGCCGGCCTTCATGGCCTGGATCAACATCCTCTACGCCGGGGCGGACGCCACCATCCGGGCCGGAGGCTTTCATACAACAGCCTTCCCCCTTCTCAACGGCCTCAGGCAGGGTTGCGCCGTAAGCGCCGCACTCTTCAGCATCGCCACGGGGCCGCTGCTACGTCGCCTGGAGTTGACCCTCGGCGTGGGCAATGTCATCGCTTACGCCGACGACATCGTCCTCCTATTTCATCGCGACGGAGACTTCGAACGGGTGGCGACCGTCTTCGAAGAATACAAGCAGGCCTCCGGAGTTGGCGTGAACCTCCGGAAGAGCGCTGGCCTCTGGTGCGGCGCCTGGCGCAACCGCGGCGACTCCCCTCTCGGCGCCTCCTGGTCGACCACCTCCATCAGGGTCCTCGGGCTCGACATCGCCCCCAGGAGCACCGTCGCCCACCGGGAGCAGCATCTCCTGGCCCTCCTGGAGAATGCATGCCGCAAATGGACGCCCTTCACCCGCGGCCTCTCCCTCGTCGGGCGAGCAAGAGCGGCGAACACGCTGGTGGGCTCTGTCATCCAGCACCACCTGCATGGCTACCTACCATCACCCCCAACCATCGCCAAGCTGCAGGCCCGACTGGCGAGATTCGTCTGGGGACAGGACCACACGGCGTGGCTTCCCGCCGATGTCATGGCGAGGCCAGTTGCCATCGGAGGCCTCGGCCTCCTCGACCTCGCGACCCAGCTCCAGCTCGCCTGCCTCAAGGGGGTGCAGGTCGCGCTCCGCGGGGGCAGAAATGCCTTCAGCTGGCTGGTAGAAAGCGGTGAGGCCTGGATCCACCCTCCACCGGACGGCACCCGTCTCCAGCCCCGCCGTCTCCGGCTGCTGAAGCTGTGGGAGGAGGCCTCCAACATCCTGGGCCTCAACCATCGGGCGGTCCCCACGGCTCAGCTACTGGACCTCAACATCATCGGCGGCTGCCGGTTCCTCCGCCCTCCCGACCTCCTGGCCCCTGCCCGCTGGCGCGGAGCCCGAGTCTGGGACCTTCTTGCGGAGGGCCACCTCACCGCCCGACCTACGCGCTCGGCCCTGGCTGACGCCGCGGCCCTGGGCGCCTTCTGTCGGAGGCTGACCTCCGAGAACGCCGTGGGCTTCGGGGCGGAGTCTGCACCCTCATCTAGCTCTTTAGCTGCGGCCGTGGTGCTGCGAGGGACGGCTACGCCGTTCCTCAACGGCCTCACGACCCGCTCGGCCCGACGGGCCCTGGATCGCCCGCGCCTCGCCGCCACGCCCATCTCAAGGTTCACCTCGAGATGGTCGCCCACCATCGGTCCACTTCCATCTAGGATCGACTGGGCCTCGCTGCGGCGCTGCGCCTACTCGGGCCACGAGGCCGACGCGGCCCTCAAGTTGGCCCTCCACGCCCTGCCCCATCCGGCCCATCCTGCCTCGGTCGGCCCCTCCTGTCCTGCCTGCGGGTCCATCGACCGCTCCCTCGGCCACCGTTACTGGTGCTGCCGTTCCATCAGGCCTCTCATCAGAGAGGCCTTCAACATCATAGGGCGGCCCCCTGACCTGCAGGCTTGGATCTTCGGCGGGTCCGGCCTTGAGGACGACGCCCTTTCCATCTTGGCGTCGGCAAAGTTGCGAATTTATCGCTACTTTGTACAGGTTGGGCTCGGAGAAGCAGTGGAAGACCCGCTCATCGCCTGGTCCAGGACCCTCCAGCGCCGAGGTTTTCTTCCTCCATCTCCCATCACCATCTTGTAAAATTTGTTTCATATATGTATATATTTTCTCTTCTCTTCTCTCTTCTTATTTACTTTTTCTCTCCCTATGATTGAAAATATGTAATATTGTCTAAGATGACAATAAATTTTTTTAATTGTCAATTGTCACACACACACACACACACACACACATGAAATAAAGCCTATTTAACTAAATTTATTTATAATCAAGATTTAAAATCTCTGTTCATGAGCATTTTAGCTATTGTGAATTTTGTAAGGAAATGTTAATAAGACGTTATACCTCATCGATATATTTTTCTTTATGTCTGTAGATTTAGCGAGCGTGTCTTTGTCGTCATGTATTCTAGATATTATTTCTGGCCATGTTCCAATAAACATGTTCTTAGTGAATATTTCCCTCTTAGCCTTCCATTCTGGCCAAACGTAGCACGCGAACAAGATTACCTTTAAGTTTATTGTGCTATAAATTGATAAAGAGGGCGCAATCCCTCGAAATATTTCGAGATACAATTTTTTACACAGATCCAGTTACGCTCTTTTTTAAATACAAGTGTGAGTATTCCATGGATCGTCTTCCGACTCAAAGACTTCTACCAGTTTCTACCGACCTTTAATCTCATTGGTTTTATCCAGGGCCTTATCTTAAGTGAATGTTAGCGACCAATCCTTTGCTCATTACTTATATTGTCAAGAGTTCTAGTGTTTCCAAGTCCATGCACGTTTTAATATCATCCAGTCACTTGAACCGTCGTCCTCTTCCACACGTCCCTTCAAATAATTCTGAAGTGTTATTTCTCGTGTACCTACTTTACAAACCGTTATGACTGTCTTTCTAAATTTTGACAGGCCGCTATCAAGTCTATTTCACCTAATCATTGTTGAATCTAGTTCACAACTTTCAAAATGAATATTTCATAAAGGTATTTTTTTATTTTCCTGATATCATGGATGTCTGGATATTCGGGTGGGACCTTACACTGGCAATGAACTACCAACCACTGATTCCACAAATTCATGGATCTACAAGTTCGTATTGACTTTGGGAATGAAGGAAATCTTCGAAGACCTTTTGATTATTTGGAGAATGACTTTTCATAACTGGGGAAACTTTCCAGAATATCTATAAATGCATATGACCTTCTATCTTTAGCATATACGTACTTATTTAGGTATGCATATTGATTCGCCACTTGATTTTAAACTTGAAACAACTTTACCTTCAGTCATTTAAAATTTATATGAATGTATCTCTCTCTCTCTCTCTCTTCTGCTATCCTTTTACCAATCTGTATAATCTATATTTGCATCATGATTCTATTTAGGACTGTGATGTCCTGTTTCTTTCCACATTACAATAATGTCGCCATTAAAACTGTCATGTTCACACTATTATGGTGTAAAGAGAAAGTCGCCTTAACGTCCTTTACCTCTTGCCAGTACTGCTGTCCTCTAATAGGGATGTTTATATACTTCCCAGTTTGAATCCGCCATATTCTGTTTCTGAACTGCGGCATGTGTTCAACATCACGTACGGACGGCAAAGCAATAGGTACTGAACCCGTTCCGCATCATATTCATGGAAAAATTACATATTCGCCGTTTTGAATTGATAAATTTAGACATTACCATTTTGAAGAAGAATCTCCTCACACGTCTATGCAAATAAATATTTCCAGAAAATGAGGCTTTACTCCCGAATACATTAACCACGTGGTTAATATTTTATTATTCTTAAAAAAAAAAAAAAGATCCAGCACGCATATATTTGCATAGGGGAGGTAAAAGCTTTTAGGCCTAACTAAAACTGCTGTTTAAATCGTTTTTTTTTTCAAACTATTTTTGGGTTGTGTGTGAAGCTCTATGCAGAATTTCTATTTTGATTTAATGAATATGTATGGTGAATATTTTTTTCTATGGATTCTTATATATAGAATTATCATAAATGGTTATTCTTTTTTTAAAATATAATTTATAAACTCTTTGATTTCTTCTTTTATGAGTGGTAAACTATACATATAAGGTGTGTAGGGCTTGTTAAATATAATGGCCGTTAACATCCGTTGTCGACAAAATATTTTTAAACTCGCAGAAAAAAACTTTAAAATGTTTTGACCTATGGCTCAATTAACTTGTATAATAATGTGCGTGGATAAATATATCTTAGAAAATATCTCTTATTTCACTATTTTCTCTAATATATAAAGTTTATTATATAGACTTGTATATGTAAATATAATTTGTTATTAGCTTGAAAATATTATATAAGTTTATCCCATACACATGTCGTATATTCCCATCTTGGGCCGGTTTCTGCCCGGGTAAACGAATATTGTTTTTTAAGTTAATTATCATGATTGTGTAATATTAACATCTTTATTAGTAGTAGTGGTGATGTATAAATAAATTATTATATTTAAAATATAAAGTTTCGTTAAGGTTCAAATTCATATTTCCTTCAATAAGTAAAATAATTTCCCTCTCAATCCCGAAATTTACGTCTTCATTATATTAATCTGAAGTGTTGTATATAGGTTCTTATGTTTTTATATATTATTATCATTATCGAAACCAAAATATGCAAATGAGTACATCTTTTAAAATTTGCATAGGCTTTACATATTACATATTGGGCTTTACATATTACATATTAGGCTTAACATATTGTTCAATTATTTTGACAGAGAATAGAAGCCAATATCAATTGAGAACCTCCCTCTTCTCTCTCTCTCTCTCTCTCTATTTACCAACTTTTTTATTTATAAGAAGATCATATTTCAAATAATCACACCTGGAGCAGTATATTTTGAAAAGAACAAAATTGTGTCGCGAACAGTTTCTTGTAACTTGAGAAACTCTTCGCCTCACGATTTTGTTCTTTTGATAATTTTATAAGAATATTTTTGTGGAAAATATATTAATTATGGTTAATAATATCACTGTATCAATTAATGATATATTTCGCAGTATGTATTCTTTAAATATAGCAATAAAAAAACTACCAATATATATTTATTTATTTAAATAAAAAGGCAGATATTGGATCAAAATATCATTTATTTCACCAATATTTCAGTTGGCTGAACGCCAACCTTTATCAGGTGTTATATCATATTAAACGCGTTCTTGGATGGCCTTTTTTGATTTATCAAGAAATCGGGTTGCTCAAATATCAGAGAACAGGTTAAATCAACGTTTAGTTGATTTCTGTTCCACTAGATGGCGCTCTGCCATCTAAAAAGGTCAGGATATGCTTTCTTCATTTTTAATATCAACACCTAACCCATTTATTTTTATTTTTTCTATTGTTTTTTCATATATATGTTATATATGTAGAAAATAAATTTTCTGCTGGATTTTGGTTATCTTGAGGATTATGCTATGTTAATGCATGTGGCAATGGGTATGTCGTGGCAATAATTAAATGAAATTAGTTATCAAAATAACTTTAATTGAGCTAAAGGAATATATAAAAACATAATTTGATAAAAGTAATGCCTGGCTTAAGTCGTAAGAATAAAAAAATGGAAAACCTATTTACATAATATGCAAAAGGTTCGACTTATATATATATAGGTTTTATAATGGTTAAAGAAAACTTTAGAATAATTTGATATCAAATTGAAGGTATAATGTCTAATTTATTATTATATAATTTATTATTAAAGGTATAATTTCATTTTAACTATCTTTACTCCTTCTATTATACCAATTTTCTTTCTTATTGTATAGATATAACACTACTTTATATATATATAGAAAATTTGTTATATATGAAACATCAGTGGCTCTCTATCATGACAGTTTTCTCTCTCCCCCCAAAAAAACTCCATTGTAATCAACGTAATACAAGTTTTAGAGGCAAAATAATAATAAAAAAAAAAAGATTTCCATCAAGAAACAAAAAAAAGAAGCTCATCAAAAGAAATATTGCTGACAACAATTTTTTTTTCCAAGAGAAAATTTTCTTTCCAAAAAAAATTGCTGACCATTTGGAAAAAGAAGAGAGTAAAAAAAAAGAAAGTTTTTTAAAATGAGAAGTTAAAAGAACTATAATATTTATATAGAAGTATTTCTATTTTAAAAAGAAAACAAAAACAGACAAAATGCCCTGAAACTATTGTCCAAAATATTTGGAGGAGAGCATCTCTTAAACGGTATCATCGTCCCATCGGTGTCTTCTTTGACGTCTGTATTTATTAAAGTTTTTTTTTTCAAACTTGAAGTTTAATGTTTTATATATTTACCTAGTTTTTATTTATCGTGAGAAAATATCTTTTTTTTTTGTGGAGTTTGTAATTAGGGGGTATATTATCTTTTTAAACAAACATCTTTATCTCAATAGATAAAAAATAAATAATAGAAAACATGTATATTAGAGTTGTTGTGTTTAAGTTATATTTTTGAAAATGGTATCGTCTTATCGTGTAATGTTACTGATGACTTGCGCTATCTATCGGATAAAATATGAACTAATCATCGTGGTTTTTAAAAGAAATAGATCCATATTCAGGAATATGTGTAAATGTTTTTTTTTTTTTCGAATTCTGACATTTTTGTTATAGTTGTAGACCTATCTCACTTAGGGGCATTATGGTGGTACAATTTGTGTTATCGTGGCATTTTTGTTGGTTAGTTCTCGCTTGTATCATTCTATATCACACCGGGCTTTGATGGTTCTTATGTAGCCATTTTGTTAGTATCACCTAGTATTGGAACTAGATATTCTGTAATGGAGTAGAGTATTGTGTTCGTTAGACAAATTCATATCTAATTTATATCTTCCTTATAGAGAGTAGGTCTTGTAACTTTTTAATTAGTTGTTAAATATCCTCTAGCTACTAAACTAAGGTTACTGATTTTTATTTTACAAATCTCACACAGAGATTCACATTTTGTAGTAAAATATATCGAGTTGGGGATTGACACCTCAGACAGAATTCTTTTAAAAGTTGTTTCTTCGACGTTTCGGCGAATGTAACTCACCTTTATTATGATTGGAATAAACGTTTGAATGCATAAACGATTAATTATATTGATCGAAACGGCTTTAAAAATAGAGATTTTCTTCTCGGCAAGGTCAATATGAATATGGGAGGTAATATATACACATCTTCAAGAAAATATTATTGAGAAAAAAAGTCTTTTTTTTTTTTTTTTAACATGGGGCATTAAGCTAAACGCCTTTTTTTACAAGCAGAATTTTTGACGAAACTCTCTCTCTCTCAGTATATAAACAACATACATAGTGTCTTCTATATGTTGAATTGTTCAACCCTATATTTACTTAATTACCTCTTTTAATGGTTTCTTGAAAATACACAATCACCTAAAAACCTTCAAATCTTGTCTATATAAGCAGAAAGAATAATACAATAGTTGTAGCGCGATCTGATGGATTAAATTGTCAAAATGGATGAGAAGTTTTACCACTACTGATGAGCCAAGCATTCCCATATATAAAATACAATATAACGCGGCTGATGATTGTAAAACGAAAATTAAAATTATACCGCGAATGTTTCTTTTTAAAAAACGAAATTTATTTTCAAAGAGAAATAGCGACATTTCTAACTTTGAGGATGAGGTATGGAAAGGTGAAACATGAAGATTTTTAAAAGAAACATTCGCGGTATAATTTTAAATTTCGTTTTAATTCCCATATATCTTTCATCCTGTTGGTCTCGAGGACCACGCCTTCACCTCAGCGGCGAAGCACGCGATCTACGATTTCTTCGTACATCGCGATGTGCGTGGTGGCAAAGGCGCTATGTACATTGTGTATAGTGCAGACTGCTCACCTTTGGCTGTATTGCTGTAAAATTATGTTGATTGTCACAATTGTTAATACCGATTTCTCCTGGTAGAAATTTATTCTATACGATTAGAAAGAAATAAAAGCTGAACAATTCCTTCCCTCCTCAACATTGTACATACATTCAACAAAATATCGGGTTTTTTTCCCGATGAATTAAAACTATCTCGATTTATATTTTTAGATGCCCTTTAGAAGCTCCAATTTGAAATTGTTCCCAACCAATTAGGATGGTAGGTCTTGTGCCCAATTAGCGGGGAGTCGACGAGGCTTCTAATTAGAACAGCTTGTGTTCATCTGCTGCTGTTGAATCAACCAGTGGGCGCTTGGCGCGAAGAAAAAAATCTCTTTCAGCTAATAGGAACTGAAAAAAAATCATTGAATTCTGAAACCTTTTTTAAAAAATTTTGCAAACTATTGTCTCGTGTTTATTTCTTTTAGAAAATATATAAAATATTGTTTATATATATATATATATATATATATATATATATATATATATATATATATATGTATATAGATGGAAATTTTGCCGGGAGTAAATTGATCTTAAGAGACAAGGGTCGCCTCTCCCGTCAAAATAGACGTCTAAAACCAGACGCCATCTATTGACCGTCGCCGCAACTAGCGGCCTCGGGTCGGTGACAAAGCCACAACACCAGCTTTGGCAAACTGAAAAGCGTCCACCTAGAGACCATGGTTTCGGGCTAATGGCCCTCGTCAGTCTAGGGCGGACTTTATTCCATGAGATCCACTCTTTGGCAGATTGTCAAGATTCCATTAGATCCCGTGTGGATCTCATGGAATAAAGTCCGCCCTAGACTGACGAGGGCCATTAGCCCGAAACCATGGTCTCTAGGTGGACGCTTTTCAGTTTGCCAAAGCTGGTGTTGTGGCTTTGTCACCGACCCGAGGCCGCTAGTTGCGGCGACGGTCAATAGATGGCGTCTGGTTTTAGACGTCTATTTTGACGGGAGAGGCGACCCTTGTCTCTTATATATATATATGTCCCATATTATAACTGTCATCTTACATATCATCCAGCCCTAACCTTCAAAACATCCCATCACACCCACTTTTATTTCTATTTGTAAATAATTTAAATATGTCTCTACTTAAAAAAAAACCTTCTATACCTCCAATGTGTTGTGAATAATCTAACATTTTCAATCTGTAACAAATGAATGAACAAAATTTGAAATGAAATTTACCGCTTTGACAAAGAATGGAAGCAAGTCTGTTAAATAATCTGGGTTGAAGCTAAAATTATGTTTCTTTCCCATTCAAACGTGTCAGCCATTTTGCTATGACATATCACCATCTGATTGGTCCCCCAAATCAGGTGACCCTCAGGTACAGACATCAGTCAGGTTTTGAGAGCAGACAGTTCAGTCAGAGTTTTCACGGTCAGAAGATAGTAGACCACAGAAGATGAGCAGGATACACAGTCCACTTCACACTAGTGAATATCTTATCTTCTTCAAGACCTTTTGTCAAAACTTCCCGTGAAACCTCGTGCAGATCTCAAATCACCCATGGTTCGAAAACCAACTTATTTTCATCGTTTTGTTTGGGAGCTTTTTGTTTCCCAAATCCATCGTGTGTCCGTGTCTTCTTTAACAAAGGAGAAGCCGCTTGGCCATCGACTGCAAAAACCAGGTGGTAGATCTTGAGAGGCCGTCTAACTGTGAAAAATATATTTCTCACTTATTAGTAGACTTTCGAGATCACGACATATATATATTAATGAATATTATTATTCATATAAAAAATATCTTGTTTTCTTCGAAATGAAATACGGGTGTGTGGTGGCAGGAATAGTTTAAAAATGAATCGTCGATGTGTAATTAGGACAAGAGAAGTGCTAGGCTTAACAGATATAAATAGAAACCTTAAAAAATAAGAAATAAGTTTCAAATTATTGTTAATTAATTAACCCTAATAATATCCTTTAAAATAATTTTACATAAGTTTTTAAACGATAATTCTTCCGTATTTACAACATTCAAATAAGGAAACTTTATTATTGAAAACGTCAAAAAGTCATAATCAAATTTTCAACAAAGGTCAAATATTATCAAAATATTTAGAATTAATCATTATAACCCTATATAATAAAATATCTTACAGATAGATATGTAACTATAGACATTTAAAAAATATATTGTGTGAATTTTTCAAAAGTTTCGTACCTAATTGCATATCTCTCTAACCTATATATAGAATAGAATGTCTCAGATATATATATATGTGGTATAAATATACTGACGAATCAGATATTTTAGTGCAGCAGTTATTTGCAGCTGAGAAAGCTAAATTCTCTTGATAGGACCATTATCTCTTTCGGCTGTCCAGTTGTAAATAAAAAGTCGATCAGAAAAATAAGAAGTGTGCCTTTTTTGTTGAGAGCTCACCAAAATTTTCTTACAACTTTTTAGACAGACAAAATGGAAATAAAACAGTATATAATATCGAATATGGGGAAAAAATAATTTTATAGCATTTTTATTCAATAAAATTAAGCTATTCAGCATGAATTTAAATTTTACAAAATAAAATAATTTCCTACTGTCTATGTCCATGGTCATATACCAGATATATGGCCTGGCTCATCAATGGTGAGCCCTTCCAGAGGTTTCATCAGTTTAATCTACCATACCGCTTTCCTATTTATTGGTATGTTCTTGTCATTTATACGGTTCTTTATAGGAATTCTTGGTGAAATTATTTAAGCAACTATGTAAATTATCTTTATGTACATAGAAATATATACAATCACATATATCAGGCAATATTATTCCTCAAACAATACATAAATAAACCAGTTTGGCGTCAATGTTGTTGTCGTGTCCAATGAAGAGTCTCAGATGTCTCTGTATATCTCTATCACAGCAGTCACAATGTCCACTATCTAAGGTGTGTAAAGCTGCTATTCTGGGTGCATATCAACGTTTTAGCACCAATGTAAAATAATATTTAATAGTAGAGAGATCTGGTAGGCTAAAATGGCGAATTCGATGTAGGGTTCACTACCGATGAGCCAGGCCTTCCCAATTATTTTTCCATCTAACTAAAACAATAGGAGTTGTTTTTATTTGTAAAAAGATAAAATCTCACCAAATAGATTCTCAAATATTCAAAAGATGACTTTTTACTGTGGTTAGTGTCAGACATTTGGTGACTAAATGGGGGGACAAATATTCTTCAATTTGATATGTTAGTGTGTGATCATCACTAGCACTTCATCTAGTGACCTTCCGGTAGCCTTCTGGGTCCCTTCTAGACAGATCTTTGGAGATATTATTCTCTCCCTAAACATTTCACCTAAACTACATTTTATCCCATTAGTTTTTCGAAGTAGGTCAGTATATGTTATTTACAAGTATACACCCATAGACAATACAATGGGTATTACAAGACAATGAAATTTCGCGCGCTATACACTTATGGACAAAACTTAAGGAGGTTGTACCTTTTAGCATATATATCAAGATTCAGACAATAACTATTAAATACATTTGATACACAATGAGTTTTATTGAAGAAATACGAGATAACCAAGTGTGAACAAAATTGCCCCTGGCTTAAAAAAAAAAAAACTTACGACCGGCGACAACAAAGATGTTTCACTTTTTTGAGTTCTTTCCCCATGAGTGTAAATATATTTACAGAAAAATTCTACTTTTATTTTAAATTGTGTATATTATACCTCAAAATAATTTGATTTATATGAAAGAAAAATGGTGTTGAGAAGGCCTGGCTGATCAGTTGGTAACCCTTCTATAGGTTCCGCCAGTTAAACTCCAGACAGGTCTACTATTATCAGAGTGTTTGTGGTCTGTTTTAATATTAAAGTGAATTGGTCTAAATATAAGGTGTCTCCTCAATCAAGCTTCTCTATGGTAATTGATCCATAGCCTTAGGTTTCAACTGATGGTAAGACTTGGTTGCTTTGGGATTCCTCTTTTGTTGGTCCTCAAATGGAGCACGAAGACTTCTTGTTCTGATACCTTCAATGCATACTTTATCTATGTAGTATGATATCACATGCTTCAGCTCATGCCCTATATTTAAAAAATGATCATATATATAAACCTATAAATACAGTGGTATATATGGCATACCAATTCTACATTGTTTCAAAATTAAAGCGCACATTCCTCAAAAATACATAACTTCCTCTTTTTCTTTATAAAGAAAACACAAAAAGTCCATTAACAAAATTACTCCATTTATACTATTAAATAAAAATGTCACAGAGCGGACCAAAAACACACACAGGGGGGATCAAATTACTAATTGAGACCGATAGAGTAAAAGAAGAATAAAAACAACATCATATTTACAACACATCACCAATTAATGGAGAAAGAAAAAAAGACAGAAGTTATTCCAAAGAATGCTCCAAGCAATCATTTTAATGTGATTTCAGCTCTTTTTCTCCTATACTAAATCTAATTGATAATGGAAGTGGCCGTTGCTTAAGGGGGAAAAATTGTCAGCTCCTGAGAAGATTCAATTATTTTCTTAATAGGTTGTTAAATCTGCGTTAAGAATAGATTACCATGACAAAACGGATCCTAAAGCTTGGTATGGGGGGGTCGGATAATTGTCAATGACGGTATCTTTTGTGAATCGACGGGGAACTTTTAGAAAATTAACTTTTATTGGTAATGGAATGAGTGTCCTTAAAGAGATTTGCATATGTTTAATTAAATCCATTATTCTTACTTAATTGGAAAACAAAGATATCAGCACTAACGTTAATGGAATGTGTCGTTAAAAGGAGTATCAGTTTGATCTTTCCCTAGAATATATCAAGATACTGAAGTAAATGCTGCATAAGCTATGTACCTTGATTGCCTTATATAGGAATTTAGTTATTATATGCAAATATAGTAGAGTTTTTGTTTTTTAATATCGTCAAGAAATCTTGTAAATGATTGAAGAACATTAGAATTCTCTCTAATTCTTTAGATGACATGATAACTATTGTTAAAAACCATACATATATATAGGTTAACTCTTCCACAAAAAAAAATGCATAACCAATGTGCCTGCTATTCCCCTTCTCCTCAATCTAACATTCGATGACAAATCCACAACGCCAGCTTTGACTCTTCCGACTCGAAAGTTTGCCGACCGCTGCTGTATACCATTGGTTTAGGGATATATCCCTCATCAGTACAGCTTCGAATTAATCTTAGGCGATGAGAGTCATGAAATCGGCGCTCAATCTGCCAAAATCTACGATAATATCTCATCTATATGTAAGATGGACCGCTTCTTTCGCGATAATATGCGCCTCAGTGTAATACGTATATATATAACGATATTTTTGTAAAATTTAAATTGATTTTTGGAAAATATCTAAGTGCAGTCGTTTGTTAAAAAAAAATTGCAAAATATTTATTATCACAAGTAGTGTTTATTTTTAATTCTTGAGTAAAAATCATAAAATATTTCACGGTTAATATAGAATTTGATAAGTTAATTCTTTTTATTGCGATTGATAAACAAATAGGAATAATTATTTACAAATATCGTAATATATACATATGTCATAATTTGTACATAACTGGATGCAAACCCGACCCAATATGTATGCAATGTATGTTTTAAAAGATTTAATAAAAACAAGGCTTAAAGAAATCTGGGAGAGAAGACCTACAAGAGGAAACAATCATTAGCAGGGTTTATTATCCCGGAACTCATAAAACTGAGTTCAAGAACCTAGTACTTCCTGGTCAGGTTAGGACAAGTCCAAAGGACAAAGAATTAGCAAAGACCAATCAGAGAGCAGCTCATTAGCCAAGAACCTATAGCGAGATTACACGTCACGAACGGTCAACCAATGAAAAACCAAAAGAGTTTTCTTCTTAAATCGGGAACGCAGAATTGTTAGTTAGGAGCTCGGCACCATCGCAACAAGTTAGCTCCGGTACAGCACCGAGTTAGGACCTTGGAGCCATAGGAATCAGCTTGGAGCAAAATCCCATCTCCCCTCCTCAGATAAGTTAATTCTCAATCATGCAATAGAAAGTCGATAGTCAACTTCGCTCAATTCCTCAACTCCTTCTCTCCCTAGATTACTCGCCTTTTTCAACCCAACCAACCCTGTGTTTTTTCGTTATTTTCCCTTGTATGCAGAACTTTCCACTCAAACGACTGCGCTCAAATCAATCTCATCAATTATCAACCAACATCAAAAGATTTTGCACCCGTGTTCCCACACGATTTAGTCAGGATTCAAAGAGTAATATTCACCCCCCATCACACATATATTATGAAAAAGGCACGAGAAAAGACTTTTTCATATTTTATGAACCTTATCCCAGTTCAATATCACATTTGTATTATTATTATTTCACATATACATATATATATATGGAAGAGGATATCTTTATTTTATTGTTAACCTCTACAAAGTTTTCAAATTCATATGATGATCACTTTATTCGTTCGTTGATTGGCTCTCTACTATCACGTGCTAATCAACGTGCAGTATATTTTAAAACTCAATAGTTGTATCGAGAAATGAAGTTATATATTTATATAAATAAGATCGTAGGTTCAAATTTATGAGAGTTATCTATTTTGTTAGTTAAATATTAATATTTCTCATCCTATATATCCTACAAACTGTCCATAAAAATAAATATTTAGGAATAATGGGGAATAGCTTATAATCGGGTATGGTAACGTGTTATCCCTAATCTGATAAGCTGCTCACCGGACTTCTGGCAAGCCATTCCCTGAAGGGACTCCGATCCCAGGAATATATGTATAATATAAATATGTTATATGCAAAATTTATTTTATTTTTACTTATATTTTCTGGGCCAAATTCTGTGAAGTCGACCACCAGATAGCGCGGCTTTACACTAAATATTGTTGTTGTTGTTGCTTTCCGTTGGCTGGCACAAAGCTTTTGTAAATATGTTATCAATAATTTTATTTTATTTTTCTTCTTCACGTCCCAAGTCAGGTATTTTCATCCTCAAATTACTCTATCACAGTTCAATTAAATCAAATAGTGATCTAAAGTTGTTTTATTATATTTTCCATGACTGCATGATAGACATAATACTCTTGTATACAAAATCAGCGAACAATTTCTATTTATTTTTCTCTCAGAAATAATATATAATACCTATATAATTTATTTAAAAGAATTTTCTTATTTTGGTTTAAATATATATTATTTTCCCCAATATTTCGTGTGACTACACGCTCCTCCCAAACTTCTTCGAGGAATGAGAATGTCTGGAGAGGCTTGCTTATCGTTTCACACGTGCCTATACAACTTCTGTAAAATTTGTATAGGCACGTGAGGCGATAAAACTGCCTCTACAAACAATCTTGTTCTCCGACAAAGTTTGGGGCGCGCAGCGCCGCACAAAATATTGGGTGGGAAAATATATATTCGATCTAAAATAACCATATTCTTATATATTTATCCATTCATGGAGAAAAACTAAGCAAGTGGAAAATATTTGATGTCGGTCATCTTTTTTTTTAAAGGAGACATAGACAATTTTTCTCACACTTGATTATATCGTGTTGTCTTCAATAAAGATCGCTGTATGAGTGTATATTATATATACAGTTACGAGCGTCATGCATTCTTAATCAACTCTTCAGTTTTCATCTCTGTCACCGTTTGCTTTTTTTTGGAATGGCGCTCTCCTATTGGTTGGCTACGATCACGCCACCTCTGCCCCCCCCCCCATCATGCCCCCCCACTCGCTTTTTCGTTTTTGTAACTATTGTGTTGGAGCGGGTCGCTCCTTAAATAAATGCATATATTAGTTAATAACTAAATGGAATCCTCTCTTTCTTTTTCCCAGTAAGAGACGCCTACGGAAGCCAACAGTACATAGACAGATAAAGCACATAGGCTATAGTTATTAACTAACATATGCATTTATTTAAGGCGCCAATTTATAATTGTAAAAAATAGTATTTGAATCAAAACATTCACAATCGGGTAAAACACGGGCGTTGCCCGGGTCATTCGGCTAGTATATGTATATATGTACCTAACCAGCGGGGAGGGGAGGGGGAACCGAAGAAGAAGCACATGAAAGGAAGGAACACAGAATGCGGGTTAGCGCCAATTAAGGTTTGAAAGGCGGTAGGTTTGAAATGAAATGGAGTAACAACAACCAAATTCAATTTAACCTGCTCAATCCAATTGTACATTCCAATTTACTGATTGTTGTTCCATATGCAAATTGAAGACGTAGTTAATTTAATTGAAGGGACACGTTTCAATTTATTTTACCTCTCCTTACTCCTGTATGTATGTATATATGTGTTTCTTTAATGTATGACACCTACACAGATGTCTTAATTCTCAGCATCTTGATTCTATTCCGAACTCTATGTCTATTAGAGGAGAGGGATAGTATCAAATAATGTTGTAAATAATTTATGGGTTTCTAATTAGATTTTATCTTTCAATTGTCTGAAGCATTCTCGTAGTGAGAGTTAAACCTCCCATGAGCGACTCATCTATGAGACCACCTCCCTGAGAGATCCCTTTTTTTAAATCAACAACAATTTGAACCCACAACCTCCAATGAGAGACCACCTTCAGGAAAACCCGGAGTATCTATTTTAATATGTCGCTCACTGGGTTATATCGTATCAAGTTATTTTTAAAATTTATTTCACAAATATATGATAATTTTGAGGTATGTTGACGCTAAATCAGACTGGATTCTCTTTAGACATTTTACTGTGTGTAAATGTAATTTAAATGTAATATCAATATTTAAAATCCACACTAAATGTAATAAAAAAAGTGAGGGGCCAGACACAATCTTATTGTAATCCTGATGGAGCATCCCAAGGACTGTGTGTGAGAAGTTGACAAGGCCCTAAGAAATAACAACAAATATATAGGATATTTCAGTAAGGAGCCAGCCCTAAATCAATATAGAAGTTATTGCAAAAAAACATAAGACGCCGCAACTTTTTTATTATTTACTTGCACAAAGTAATAAGACCAAATCCAAATAAATAAATAGTGTGTGACGTTTCGGTAACAGCGTTGTTACTATCTTCAGACAAAAGTACTGAATGAGAAATTTTACCACAGCATGTTTTTAAATAGTTCCTGTTATCAATGTGTAAACAAGATAACAGAAAAGAAGAAGATATTTATCTGAGAAATCTTTCGGGCAAGTCCTTCTTCAGATAACTGAGACGTTTTATAGATGGAAAAATTTCCGGGAGGAAATTGATCTAAAAACACAGGGCTCCTCTCCCGTCTAATTAAACGTCAAAACTAGACGCCACTTAGTTAAACACCTTTTTGGCAGATTGTGAAGATTTCATTAGATCCCGCGTGGATCTCATGGAATAAAGTCTGCCCTAGACTGACGAGGGCCATCAGCCCGAAACCATGGTCTCCAAGTGAACGCTTCTCAGTTTGCCAAAGCTGGTGTTGTGGCTATGTCACCGACCCGAGGCCGCTAGTTTGCGGCGACGGTCAACGTTGACGTTTAATTTGACGGGAGAGTAGCCCTATGCTTTTTAAAAACGTTTTAGTTAAATGAAGAAGGGCTCGCCCGAAGCTTTTCCTTCATTCAAGTAATTATAAAGAGTCGAGTGGTGTCTTATGTATCTTTGTAATTTGTCGAAATTATCAATTTTGTGTGATATAATGAATAGTAGTTAAGAATACAGGTAAACACATAAAGAACGGAGGTCGAACAGGTTACAAAGCCCCTGTAGAGGCTGGACAGCAATCCAATAAAGCAGGAATTAAAACAACGACTGGTAGTTAAAGTACCATTAATTTCCCGACACGTCCGTCCAATCAATACTTTCATATTTTAAATTGCTCCCAGCTAAATCGTTTTTAAAAGCAATTTGCCCCATTTTAAATTGAGCTGGCATTAATTTTCATTTCCTTCTCCGCCTCCACTCTCCAAATGGCAATTCCATTTCATATATATCTCTCTTTCTATAGTTTAGGTTTCTACTAGGTACACAACCAAGATGTTTGCCACAAGTACAGTATTTATCCGAAAGTCCAATTATACGAATATGATTTTTGATTCCAATCGGTAGAAATAAGTTGGAGGATGAATGTTTTATCTGGTATATATACTTATAGAAAAATGTGTGAAATTGAGAATTCAATATATTGATGTTAAAACACCACTTTATTTATTTACTAGAAAATTTACCCGTCGAACACATGGTACAGGACATTTCAAAAATACTCTTATGTACACAACTTAAGGTAGTGGTGTAAGTCTTTAATGTCGCCGGTGGTCTAGTTTTTTTTTCTTTTTATAAGGAGAAAGAGGCTGTTCACACTTGCTTATCTCGTGTGTCTTCAATAAAGGTCACTGTAATATCTTTCAGAGTTATTGTCTGAATCCCGATATACATGCTGAGAAGTATAACTTCCTTAAGTTTTGTCCATGAGTGTGATTCAACCTATAAATATGCATGCAATAGAACCAATCTATTCTCACGCCGCTAAATTTACTATTACAGATTAAAAATGGATCTCAAGCGACAGATATCCCTACCAATTAAAAAACCTAATATATCAATATACATATATTGTATTAGAGCTCTGGAGAGGCGGTCTAATAGAATAAATTGGCGAAACCGTTGGGAGGGTTCACCACTGATGAGCCAAGCCCTCCCAACATTTTTAATCGCAGTAAGAACAATAGAATTTGATTTATTTGTGAAAAGAAACATTCGCGTCTTAATGTTTTCATTTGATACAATATAATTGTATTATTCAGAAATACCACCCTGAAATAATTTAAAACTTCATTTACAAAATGATAAAATCATTTTAATATCAGAAAAATAAGAGTGAAAACTTCCCGGAATCTAAAACGATTACATATTTAATAAGGAAAATTCTTTGTTCGGATATTAACCCTGTTTGAGTTAAAGAAACACTGTACGCTAATTGGTTGATTAAGGTCGAGTGACAGTGAACAGATAATCAAAACGGCGAAAAAAATCACACATATATCTGATAATTTAAAACCCCAGTCATTCTACCTTGTCCCTGCCTATGTCCAACCACCTTGTACCCTGTACCAACTTACTGTATGACATGATGTACTGCTGAGAGCCAAATAAAATACGGACTGTATGTCAGACAGACAGAGAAAAACAAGGAGATAAGACGATTATAGATATTAATAAACGATTGCAGTTAGGCCTAGAGTTAAGAGGAAAGATTTCTATCTCGCATCATTAGCGCTAGGTCATCAACAATTTTATTCCAGAGAACTCCAAGACAAAGGACCCCGGAGTTGAATTCGCTGAAAATAACTTTATTTAGGTCAATGCTCCATCCTCACATTTTCTGCTATAACTATCAAAGATGGCTTCCCAGTCGTTTGGACCAATCAAGGCGATTCTTCATCTTCCATGATGTAATGAATGACCAATCAGAATCTCAATAGAGGTCACGTGACACCACCCGACTGGGGAAGCCTCAGTAGCGTCTTCGAGTCTCATCCGTGCTAGACGTGTCTTCTGATCCAGCGTAAATCGCGGGGCGTAAGCTCACTCTCCTCCATGCTCTCTGTCTGTCAGCATCGGTTCCCTTGACCAACCTATCCTGTTTCCTCACTCCTGCCATCACGACTGCAAAATTCCCCAATCCAATCCCAACTTCCAGTTGACAGCACCTTCGCTGTCACAACTACTACAGAGCAAACAGAGAATCGGCAAGATTCTCCACATATATATTGTTTTGAAAATAGAGCAATCTATTAATGCATTTTCCCGAAAGCTTCCTTTAACCAAGCTAATAAAAAGAGTTGCGAACTTTTATGATTTTTGTATTATGAAAAACGTCTTAACCATTATTCTTTCGCAAATTGGCTGTGTCCTACCATCTAAAGGCGCATGCTTCAAAATATTTGAAAATATGTATCACAAAAAACATTCACACAATATTTATTCCAAATTTTATCGATAAATGGCAATTGATTTATAAAGGCTATATCTATATAAATTTAAATATATAGAACGAATTTAGTATTTTGGTTGATAACTCGCATTTCTCTGTTACATGTGCAAATAAAGGCTACTCTAGTTCACATAGACAGACAGAACAATTGTATAGCTTACAGTCAACAGGTCGTGAAATGAGAGAAATATAAAGTTAGAAATTATAGGGTCATATCTCGGCAAACAATAAATGTACAAGTTTATTTACATAAAGAGTTCTACAGATATTTACATATGGAAACGATTCTACTCTGGTCATTTAACCAGAGCCAATTATCCGAAATGCTATTTTATCTAAATTACGTTCTATAGAGTTCGTTTATTTGGAACTGTACTGAATACACGCCTCATATATTGTGCGTAACATTTTTATTACCTATGTCGAAAGAAAACTTGTATAGAGCCTTTATTGAAGAAAAACAAGTAAAATTCAAAGCGCCATATATCTTATTTATGTCAAACCTTCCTATTTGAACAAGAAATTGTCCTATTCCCTTGCAGCTATTAAGTGAGGCTTGTTATTTTCAACATAGTCAATCTCCCACGTGGTCTAGTGGCTAGGATACCCAAGAGGCACAGGTTCGATTCCCGACGTTAATTTTTTTTTTATTAAAAAAATTAAATAGTGGGGGTAGAGTCTTCTAAACCGTTGGTTTTCGACCGCTACAACCCGGGATCGAATCCCGCATTATGCACTTTTTCTAATTTGAAAAAAATGCTTAAATGGCCCCCGATTCTTGCAATATTTCAACATCACTAGCGAGTGCAAGTAACCAAACGGGGCTCTGGCACACTTGTAAGTGAAAAGGTTAAACTGCTACTCACATATGTAGACATGTGGTGCACTTACTTGTAAAAGCATTCGCCAACTTCTAATAACTATGATTATCATAACCTATACCAAGTGTACTAGGGATAATAAAAATGAAATTTCAACTTATATTTATCTATAATATCACTTTGGTACATTTTATATCCGGGGTTTAAGGAAGGAAACTTTGGTAGTGCCTGGCTCATCATTTGTAATCCCGACAACCCAGGTAGGGCAGCGGAAGCAACTAATCCCATCCTAATGATAACCTAATCCCCTCCACCGCCATAATTTGATGTGGAGGGAACTTTATTAAAATTGGCCATGAATTATGGATGAGGATCGTCCCAAACTTGTGGTGTACACACATCATTTTCTTCTACTTCTGTGTGGTAGCTCACCTATGTATAGCTTGTCTTTTATCTAGCTCTGTAGATATGGAGTGCTTGTCTAGACATTCTGCTTAACTTGTGTGGAGTAATTTCAGAGAACAATGTAGAAAAACCTATTAATATTAATTAATTCGTTAATTATATTTACATCACAAACTTTCTTTAACACTTTACTTCCAACCTTTCGACGACCATCTGTCGTTCTTTTCAAGGAACTATTTGTCTCCACTGTTTATACACATTCTGAAAGTAAAACTGATATAAATAATTCCTTGACGACAGAGGATACGTTATAAATAAATAAAAAAGTATTAAAGGAAGGTTGATGTTAATTATTTACGACTCAATTATAAAACCAACCTACAAAATGGCGCGTTTGCCATATATTATTAATATTAGATTACTTTAATTATTACTGCAACACACTATACTCTTTTATATTATTCCTTATACCTTTGACCTATCTTAACCCAGCTTTGACTACAAATGGTTATGTTTTCATTAGATTGGCCAGGCTAGTGTTTATACATCATTTCTGATGTATTTTCTTCTTTTTTTATATAGTTATGGCTTTAAAAAAATACAAGAATTGATATATTCAACCTTGTTATATCTTAAGTGTTTCAACTCTTCACAGAATCTAACCAATATAGCCAACAACTAATCCTTTTGTTTAATAGGTTCACATGGCTATATAATGATCTGTTTTATAAACAATTATGATAAGTAATTGAAATGTGGGGAATTATTATTTTTCTTCACACACAATATATACACTCATGGACAAAACCAAAGGAAGTTGTACATTTTATCATGTATATCGGGATTCAGACAATAACTTACAGCAAGCATGTCAAACTCAAATCCTAACACGGGCCAAATAAAAAAGTAATAAGATTATGTGGGCCGCAAAAAAAGAAAACAAGTAAATAAATTTTTATAGTAACATTTATGTAGGTTTATTTTAAAAAATACTAATAAGAAAAAAGAAAGTAAAGTTAATATTTTCTCCCTGAAATTTGGCATCTCTTTTCTGCTACCATCTTTCCTACTTCGGGGGAAATTTTTTTAAATTTATAAAAAAAAAAATTAATTAAAATATATTGTCTGGTGGGCCGCAAATTTATTCGTTGTGGGCCGCATGAGGCCCGCGGGCCGCGAGTTTGACATGCCTGACTTACAGTGACCTTTATTGAAGACACATGACATAGCCAAGTGTAAAAAAATGCCTCTGTCTCCCTAAAAAAAAAACAGATATCCGGCGACATCAAAGACTATCCACTTCCTTATGATTTGTCCAAAAGTACACAAACTTACCGTTCAACTACAGACATCATATTTCAACAGTGATTGAAGTACCACACGTCCTCTCAACAAACGCTCTCTACCCACCGTACTACGCTAAGACAATCTCCTATTGTATCATCCTTGGTCACGTATAGTCAGCGATTGCTGAGGTTTCGCTATTGTAATCTCTGAAAGGCTCATGTCTCCATAATCGTCCATTTGAATATATTTAATAAGGAAATCCTTAGAAACTGTTTGCCACATGAACAAAACATCATACTACAATAGTTAAAGCTTAGATATAGAAACTAAACTGTCAAAAGGGCTGGAAAATGTACCGCTAATAGGCCAGTTCTTTTCATTTTAGTTTTCACCTCGTTTTTCGATAGATTCTGTAGAGATGTATTTGAAAATGTTTTCTGTATATTATAATCAATAATAATAGTGTTGTGACTATTTTGTCCTCTAATTCATCTGCATAAAAATATGTCCCAGGCTACTCTAGGAATCCTTTATTCACTAATAAAATAATTTGGCCATAAAATCATTCCTGTTTTTTTAAGGGCGTTTGATTGCCCCAAATTTGAAAAAGATAATTAATTAGGTTTACTGTCCATTCATCTGTCATTTAAAACAGTCCATTCTAATTTGAAATATCCCATCAGTGATATACAGGCAATATTAAAGAGATTCAATTGTGTATAATACAGGTTATGTAGAGAGTTTCAGGCCTACTTCTATAATGAAATAAAATATAGAACGTGTTCCATTGGTCGAAACAGCCCATAATCAGAAGGAGCAATATCAAGACTGTAAGGAGGATGAAATTAGATCTCAAATATATATCTCCAGTTCTTCCAAATTTTTGCTTAGTCATTCTTGAAAAGTAAGGTTTAAAATTTTCATATATGGAACTCAAAACATTTTATCTTTAAACTTTAAAATATGATTTAGAATTCTATTTACAAAAGTCAGAAATAAACATACGTATTTTCTATAATATATGATGTAATCTTTATAAAACCTTTTTATACATTATAATAATTAAAAATAGATTAGAAATGAAAAATAGACATATTATCTATAAGAATAAAAATGAATCTTTTTTTATAAAGGAAATTTTATATCATAGAGAAAAGGAAAAATTATTATTTTGATTGAGCTCTCCAAATATTAGGAGCTATACTCGCAAACAAAGAAAATAAATATATCGTGCCATCAGACGAAATTATTTGGAGGAGCAGACGATGAGCAATGAAAAGAAAATTCGTGGTTTTGATGGATTGATTGTTTTGCTGCAAAGTATTATGGGTAGGGGGGTTAGAAATGCAGTCGAAAGGATTCATTTAATTTAGGGGGTGTAGCTAGCAGCGGGGAGTATAATCCAGATCGTGGGCAGGCGAACTTTTCAATTTTTGCCCTTGTTATCTCAGATTACTGGGCTTGCCCTCAGCTACTCTAGATCCCAGAGAGCAAAGAAGCTTACAAACCTACCTGATTATAGACCTGACAACGCGCGCGCCATTTTTTTTCTTTTCGTCTGCTAAAAAATTGCTTTTAAAATTACATTAATTGAAAACTTTCAATTTTTTTTTCGTTTTTTTTTATTGTTGTTGATTATTTATATGTAATTTCGGTCAAATCTATTTGAACAATATTTATTTTATTTTAAAATATATTTTCATTATTGCGCAGAAAAAAGTGAATTTGAAGTTGTCTTTCTTTAGTATGCTTTAAAAGTTTAAAAAATCTTGAAATTTATTTACACTTTAAGATTGTGTATATTAACTCTTGAATATAATATATTTTAATAATAATAGAGAGGATCTATATATATGAAAAATATATTTTGTATATTAATTCTATAACGTTGTATTGTTCAAAGAGACTTATAAAACCAAATGTATGTTTGAGAGAATAATAAGAAAAATGCTTAAATTTTTATATAGGAGAATACAAGAACACACACACATATATATTAGATTATTTTAAAATGCTTATTTTCGATCATAATGTTTTATTTTCCAATATTTTGTGTGGCAACTCGCCAAACTTCTTCGGGGAACAAGATTGTTTTGAGATGCTCGCGTCAAAACAATATTGTTCCCCGAAGAAGTTTTGCGAGTTGCCACACAAAATATTGGAAAATAAAATTTTATGATCCAAAATAAGCATTTTAAAATAAATATATGGATTGCTTTATTTTTAAGCATATATATATTTATTGGAAAAAATTATGACAACCACATTCACTGGTAACGTAACTCAACGTTACCATGATTAATATTGCCATCTATCGGAATGAACACTCATTGACAAAACTTAAAGAGGTTGTACCTGTTAGCATGTACGTATATCGCGATTCAGACAATAAATCGGAAATATATTTGAAACTTACTGCGATAAGGGCAGTATATGTTTATTTTATGCAGAACACGGAAACTGTCTAATGCCTCGGGCACACCCATCGGTTTCATTAAAAAGCTCACCAATCTGCTTAACAATAATGGATCCCCTGCACTTGTTTCCTGTGATGATCCTGAAACGCTGAGGAGCGCGATTACACGGCTCTTAAAAACAGCGGCAGACCAATCTATACAAAACGACCTTACAAGAATGGATAAATTATACCTTTGACCTATCTTAACCCAGCTTTGACTACAAATGGTTATGTTTTCATTAGATTGGCCAGGCTAGTGTTTATACATCATTTCTGATGTATTTTCTTCTTTTTTTATATAGTTATGGCTTTAAAAAAATACAAGAATTGATATATTCAACCTTGTTATATCTTAAGTGTTTCAACTCTTCACAGAATCTAACCAATATAGCCAACAACTAATCCTTTTGTTTAATAGGTTCACATGGCTATATAATGATCTGTTTTATAAACAATTATGATAAGTAATTGAAATGTGGGGAATTATTATTTTTCTTCACACACAATATATACACTCATGGACAAAACCAAAGGAAGTTGTACATTTTATCATGTATATCGGGATTCAGACAATAACTTACAGCAAGCATGTCAAACTCAAATCCTAACACGGGCCAAATAAAAAAGTAATAAGATTATGTGGGCCGCAAAAAAAGAAAACAAGTAAATAAATTTTTATAGTAACATTTATGTAGGTTTATTTTAAAAAATACTAATAAGAAAAAAGAAAGTAAAGTTAATATTTTCTCCCTGAAATTTGGCATCTCTTTTCTGCTACCATCTTTCCTACTTCGGGGGAAATTTTTTTAAATTTATAAAAAAAAAAATTAATTAAAATATATTGTCTGGTGGGCCGCAAATTTATTCGTTGTGGGCCGCATGAGGCCCGCGGGCCGCGAGTTTGACATGCCTGACTTACAGTGACCTTTATTGAAGACACATGACATAGCCAAGTGTAAAAAAATGCCTCTGTCTCCCTAAAAAAAAAACAGATATCCGGCGACATCAAAGACTATCCACTTCCTTATGATTTGTCCAAAAGTACACAAACTTACCGTTCAACTACAGACATCATATTTCAACAGTGATTGAAGTACCACACGTCCTCTCAACAAACGCTCTCTACCCACCGTACTACGCTAAGACAATCTCCTATTGTATCATCCTTGGTCACGTATAGTCAGCGATTGCTGAGGTTTCGCTATTGTAATCTCTGAAAGGCTCATGTCTCCATAATCGTCCATTTGAATATATTTAATAAGGAAATCCTTAGAAACTGTTTGCCACATGAACAAAACATCATACTACAATAGTTAAAGCTTAGATATAGAAACTAAACTGTCAAAAGGGCTGGAAAATGTACCGCTAATAGGCCAGTTCTTTTCATTTTAGTTTTCACCTCGTTTTTCGATAGATTCTGTAGAGATGTATTTGAAAATGTTTTCTGTATATCATAATCAATAATAATAGTGTTGTGACTATTTTGTCCTCTAATTCATCTGCATAAAAATATGTCCCAGGCTACTCTAGGAATCCTTTATTCACTAATAAAATAATTTGGCCATAAAATCATTCCTGTTTTTTTAAGGGCGTTTGATTGCCCCAAATTTGAAAAAGATAATTAATTAGGTTTACTGTCCATTCATCTGTCATTTAAAACAGTCCATTCTAATTTGAAATATCCCATCAGTGATATACAGGCAATATTAAAGAGATTCAATTGTGTATAATACAGGTTATGTAGAGAGTTTCAGGCCTACTTCTATAATGAAATAAAATATAGAACGTGTTCCATTGGTCGAAACAGCCCATAATCAGAAGGAGCAATATCAAGACTGTAAGGAGGATGAAATTAGATCTCAAATATATATCTCCAGTTCTTCCAAATTTTTGCTTAGTCATTCTTGAAAAGTAAGGTTTAAAATTTTCATATATGGAACTCAAAACATTTTATCTTTAAACTTTAAAATATGATTTAGAATTCTATTTACAAAAGTCAGAAATAAACATACGTATTTTCTATAATATATGATGTAATCTTTATAAAACCTTTTTATACATTATAATAATTAAAAATAGATTAGAAATGAAAAATAGACATATTATCTATAAGAATAAAAATGAATCTTTTTTTATAAAGGAAATTTTATATCATAGAGAAAAGGAAAAATTATTATTTTGATTGAGCTCTCCAAATATTAGGAGCTATACTCGCAAACAAAGAAAATAAATATATCGTGCCATCAGACGAAATTATTTGGAGGAGCAGACGATGAGCAATGAAAAGAAAATTCGTGGTTTTGATGGATTGATTGTTTTGCTGCAAAGTATTATGGGTAGGGGGGTTAGAAATGCAGTCGAAAGGATTCATTTAATTTAGGGGGTGTAGCTAGCAGCGGGGAGTATAATCCAGATCGTGGGCAGGCGAACTTTTCAATTTTTGCCCTTGTTATCTCAGATTACTGGGCTTGCCCTCAGCTACTCTAGATCCCAGAGAGCAAAGAAGCTTACAAACCTACCTGATTATAGACCTGACAACGCGCGCGCCATTTTTTTTCTTTTCGTCTGCTAAAAAATTGCTTTTAAAATTACATTAATTGAAAACTTTCAATTTTTTTTTCGTTTTTTTTTTATTGTTGTTGATTATTTATATGTAATTTCGGTCAAATCTATTTGAACAATATTTATTTTATTTTAAAATATATTTTCATTATTGCGCAGAAAAAAGTGAATTTGAAGTTGTCTTTCTTTAGTATGCTTTAAAAGTTTAAAAAATCTTGAAATTTATTTACACTTTAAGATTGTGTATATTAACTCTTGAATATAATATATTTTAATAATAATAGAGAGGATCTATATATATGAAAAATATATTTTGTATATTAATTCTATAACGTTGTATTGTTCAAAGAGACTTATAAAACCAAATGTATGTTTGAGAGAATAATAAGAAAAATGCTTAAATTTTTATATAGGAGAATACAAGAACACACACACATATATATTAGATTATTTTAAAATGCTTATTTTCGATCATAATGTTTTATTTTCCAATATTTTGTGTGGCAACTCGCCAAACTTCTTCGGGGAACAAGATTGTTTTGAGATGCTCGCGTCAAAACAATATTGTTCCCCGAAGAAGTTTTGCGAGTTGCCACACAAAATATTGGAAAATAAAATTTTATGATCCAAAATAAGCATTTTAAAATAAATATATGGATTGCTTTATTTTTAAGCATATATATATTTATTGGAAAAAATTATGACAACCACATTCACTGGTAACGTAACTCAACGTTACCATGATTAATATTGCCATCTATCGGAATGAACACTCATTGACAAAACTTAAAGAGGTTGTACCTGTTAGCATGTACGTATATCGCGATTCAGACAATAAATCGGAAATATATTTGAAACTTACTGCGATAAGGGCAGTATATGTTTATTTTATGCAGAACACGGAAACTGTCTAATGCCTCGGGCACACCCATCGGTTTCATTAAAAAGCTCACCAATCTGCTTAACAATAATGGATCCCCTGCACTTGTTTCCTGTGATGATCCTGAAACGCTGAGGAGCGCGATTACACGGCTCTTAAAAACAGCGGCAGACCAATCTATACAAAACGACCTTACAAGAATGGATAAATCTAAGCTATACTCTCACTACAAAGACATTCACATATCTTTCATGACGGAGAGATACCTTTTAGGGGATTTTCCTTTCCCGGTTGTAAGACTACTCGCACAAGTTAGAATACTTTCAAGTTTTTTTAGAGAAACCCACACCAAGATGCTCTGCGGTGAGGACCCGATTTGTACTTTCTGTTATTGAAAAAATTAAAAAATGAAATCACTCACTATATTTTTGATTGCTATGCTCTGAAAGAAGAAAGAAGAACCCTTATGCTCAAAACTGGGCAACTCTGTGCTTCACTTCCATCAATAATTGACAATATGACCCAGAATAAGTATATTGCTACGGCGTTTTATGGTTTCCACAAGTCCATATCTCAGAAGAAGGCCAAGTGACACTCACTCCTCCTTTTCTTACTGCTACTCTTTTTGTGTTGTTTTTCTTGCTTCCCTCTTTCTCTTTCTTTTTTTTTTCTTGTTTTTTTTCCTTTTCTTCTGTATATATCGTTATTTCCTTTGTCTCACTGCTTTGTTCTTATGCATACCTCTGGTTAATCCTGTATAGGGTCAGTGACCCTGAATAAAGGCTTTTTTTTGTTTTGTTTATTTTATGCGTAAAAAAGCATTCGTGCTTTAATGCTTTTAATCATTTAAAAAACCTGGTAATATTGCATATTAATGATTTATTAGCTCATATGAAACTTGTGAAAATGAAATCATTCTATATTATTTAATCACTGATTCTTCTTTTAGTCCAGCTTTTCAAGTTTTCGCTGTGTCCGCATGGTGTCGCTGGAGAGCCACTGGCGATTCTCAACCAAACTCTGCAGCTGTGGCAGAGGCGCCATGTTCATTATACATAGTATATATAATGCATATTATATTTTTTTAAATAGTGTGACTGTGCACTTTGCATGTATTGACAAGATGTCAATAAAATTATTTTAATTGTCAAAAAGAAAAAAGAAATTGTCAAGTTTTCGGCAAAATTCTTTATTTACCTCACAAGAGAGTATATTAATTAATAATCTGAAACACACACATAATCGGTAAAAAGAAAAGTTTGTTTTTATTTACATGATGTTTTAAATATAGACAATAATGTAAAACAAACAATTTCAATTTTTCTTTAATCGCTAATTATTTTATAACACCCCTCCCCCCCTTTATATGCAAACATTTTATCTCTCGTGTATAATCTCTTGTGAAGTAAATATAGAATTTTGCTGAAAACTTGAAAAGATGGACTTAAAATAATCAGTGATATAGAATGATTTTATTTTCACAAGTTTCATATAAGCAATTTATTCAATAATATGCAATATTATCAGGTTATTTAAATGATAGGGCTTTCGGAATTTCACGAGTAGGCTTGTGTGAAGTAAAATAAGGTTAAACTTCACAGTCTTTTTAGATGCGATGTTATCATTAAGTTATAATGCTATATAATTTCTAATATGTATCCTGTGTGCGACCAATGAGAGACCCTACAACTCTGGTCAATGAGGAGCTGACTGTCTCTGCTGACCAGCGGACAGTTCAACGACCAGCAGTTTTAAGGAACCCGTCATCTGTACCACTAATTAATTGTCTCCTACACTTTTTCTGTACTTCCCCACTTTCTAATTAAGGTACTGTACCGCCTTCAAAGACAAAGAAAGAAAAAAAAGGTTCTATTTCTTAATTAAAGAACCAAGAAGACCCCTTAGGCGTATATTTCCTCCCAGTAACTGAGTACAACTCCCCCGTTTTTTTACTCTCTCCCTCTCTACACAGCCGTTTAAAATTAATTTTTACTTTTGCTCTCTCAACACCACTGATTATTCAAATTAGCGGCTCGTGTTATTCTTTTAGAATTGTTTTTTTCCGTTCGTCCCTATAGTATCGTACGTTTAAACCGCTTGATTTCCTCTTCGAGCACAATTTGTGTTGCCATTCTTCCGCCTCATTTGCTTAACATTTCCTCTCTTTCTCGTTCATTATGAGTTTTAAATGAATTTCTTTTTGTTTTGTATTTGCATATTGAATGAGCCTTTTTTTACGATTTGTGAGAAGAAGACGTCGTTTATTAAATTATAGATTTTTCATGAATTTATGAGTGTGGAATATTAATGAGGAAATTGTTCCTGACTTTTGAATTGCTTGAAATCTCGATCTCAAGTCAGACTTGTGCAGAAAGATTATCGGATTTAACACAGGGCGGTAACTAGGATACAAATTTAGAAATGTTCTAATTGGAGGAATACAACCACGTGATCGAATGCCAATATTTATTTACTCCTATTGGGCGTTTTCAGGATTACAGTTCGAAATGTAAATAGCGAAAAACATTAGCAGATGCAGTGTTGAAAATACAAAAAATATACATTTCCGATTCAAAGTAAAATACGAGAAAACTGTGCATATATATACACATATTATATAATTGGTAATAATTTAGACAAAGAAGAAAAGCAATCTCAATCAAGACAAAACCTCGGGATTTATCGAATCAATGTTTGCCTACATACTGTGTAACATGCAGTCTAAGATGATAGGAGACATTGTTTGTAGTTGTCACTTAGGACTATCTTTGAAGCCTCATCAATAATTATGTGTCGCATCTTCCGTGTCGACTTATTATATATGATAGCTCAAATCGAATTGTCTAGCAATGAATACCAAGTACATATAAAACCTTAAACTCAGAACGCAAAACGTCAATACGGCTCTATCAGTTTTATCTGATATATATCAATATTTTACCAAGTGTCAAGATCCCAGGTTTTTCCCTCCCTCGACGAGAATGGGTGCTTCTAAACCGCTTTAGGACAGGTCAGGGAAGGTGTGCAGAGCTGATGAAGTTATGGGGCTACACCAAAGATCCAAATTGTGCCTGCAACGTCCCACAATCAATGTCCCATATACTAGATGACTGCCCGCTGTACAAATTCAATGGAGGAATCTCCAATCTCCATTCTGTCACCCCGGAAGCCCTGAACTGGCTGAAGGCCTTGCCTCTCAGACTTTAATGACCGATATGTCCTCACTTCTTTTTTCTAGATTTAATTCATTTTGTCTCCTCTCTAATTGTAAATACGCTGCTGTATCACCTCATAAGCATAAATAAATAAATAATATTTTATAAAGCTCCATTAAAAGAAACGAGAAAGAAATCATAAAATATTTTATTTTAAATAAAAAAACCTGCAAAAATTATTTAGATAGTCCGTAGAATTTTTCTTTTTTGATTATATTTCAATGGGGAAAATATAAACTAATGGAAAGAAATACATTTGGGATCTTTGAAGTTTATCTGTTGATATGGGTAATTAGCTCTTTTTTAACATGTCCCTGGGGGGATATTCTTTTGTGTGGGTGTGAATAAAAGTAACGGCGGATGTCGGACACGTGTGCGTGTGTGTTTGCAGGTTTATACGAGAAGGTGTTTGTACACTAGTGTTTCCAAAGATGTGCGTTGTCTTAATAAGTCTGTGCGCATTATGTTCACCCTCATATTTATACCTCCCAAGCTAAAAGAACAAAGTCTTTCTCATTTTATTTCCCATTTGCAGATGACGGCCATCAAACTTATCACAACATAAGCGTTTTAGTAAATCGAGAAGAACCTTTATATAATTTTTGAGGGGTCAGTATCTAAACTGGAGAACAGCTTTGGTGTTTTACTATCATATTGTATATTGTAGTTACAACACATCCCAACCACAAGCATATTACTCTAATATCAACAGCAAATTTAAAAGATTAGTCGTCGAGGCGTTGCTCTCTTTGAAATACAATAGTATCAACCGACATATAGAGATTCCTGATGCATATAAAGCAATATTTTCATAAATTGTGTACCATAGTTGCCCTATGCCAGTTTGATTTACTTTGAAAAGTCTCAACTTAGCAGATTTATTCAATGTATCATAGTCTGGGTCGCGTGGATGTGAGATTTATTCACGCGTTACAAGATCAATAGAGATACCATTTTTGTTTACAAACGTTACTTTTTGAAAATGATTTTCTATAATTTCCTGTAGAAGGGCTGTTTTCGCCCGAAAGCTTGAATCTTCATTAAAGTTTAAAAGAAAAGTATCCTCGTACGCTTCATACCCTTTACTTATATTGTAGTTACATATTGTTACATATTGTAGTTCATTAAAGAGCACATATTCAACTGATTATCACCTTTCCCGTCAAAATAGACGTCAAAGTCAGACGCCATCTATTGACTGTCTTCCCATCTTGTGGCCTAAGGTCGGTGACAAAGCCACAACACCAGCTTTGGCAAACTAAGAAGAGTCTACTTGAAGACCATGGTTTCAGGCTAAACGCACTCTTCAATTCAGGGCGGACTTTATGAGCTTGTGTTATGCCTTTGTCACCGACCCTAGGACGCTATTTTACGGCGACGGTCAATAGATGGCGTTTTGACGTCTATTTTGAAGAAAGAGGCGAATTTTATTTTTATAGATCAATATCCTCCCGGAAAAATTTCACCCATATAACTAAGTATTTATTACACACCTAATAATTGACGTCAGACATAGGTCTTCAACTTTTTTATGCCACCACCCACTTATAAATTTGAGTATCAACGGAAAATTGACCTCCCCTTCACAGTTACTACACATCTTCAATAAGAACAGTACCCAATCTGTTTCCCACCCTTAAACATTTACCCTCCCATTTCCCAAAACTTCTCACTTTTTTCTGTGTGTGTGTTTGGAGGGTTTTCATATAATTTCTGTCTTTCTCTAGATTCCCAATTTTCATCCTTCTTTCCGTCACACACACAAATGACTATATGCGAAATTTAAAAAAAATATCCTCTAAAATTAAAATTATAATCGATATTCTTATAAAATATTTCTATTTATGCAAATTACTATATGTATATATCATTTCTTTCTCCTCTAGTTTATTGTATTCGCATTACAGCCTGTTGAAGGACGTTATTGACCGAAAGCTAGCATCTCTTCAATATAGAAACTCGCCGCTTTTACCTTTGGTATCCACTTAGCAATGATATCCTGCGATTCTTCCTATTGTAAGATAGAATTTTACAATGTTAATTTCTATAAAGATGGATCAACCCTTAGATGCCTAAATGCTTCCCAAATGAACCCACTCTCAATCATCCCCCAGGCGTCAGCGCCCCCTGGTGAATGGTATTGTCCCCACGATGGACATCGCCTAACTAAAGCCAGTCAAACTGACTATAGAGTTGTTCGAGGTTTTCAAAGAGAAAGAAAAACTTATATCTATATAAAGAAAAAGCATCTCCTGCTCGTAGAACTGAAAGTTGGAGGGCCTCTTCGAGACTGTATAGGTTAGTGAATATACTTGAATATGTTATTTTACTTCTTCGTATATATATGTGTGGTCAGGATATACCTTTTTATTTTTAATATATATGTGTGTCATACCACAAGCACTAGTAGTGATGGGGCCCAATGGTTTCAGGCGTCTTAGGGTAACACGGAGAGCGAGACAGGTTGGATGGCACCTAAGAGAGAGGCCAGCGACCAAAGATACGGCAAGATCCTGGAGGGTGCGCTCTGCAAGAGTGGGCTAGGTGATCTGTTGTTGTCCGTCGTGAAACTCACTAATGACTTATAGAAGTATCCCGGGAAGAAATGACGTAATCTCGCATTGCCTGGGGTGTGGCTGACTTTCTTCAAAACCTTCTTGTCTTGTTTGTGATTACATGATTGCCAAGCTGGCGTGTCGAATTTTATAAAGATATTTTGGGGCTGTTACACTATTTATAATTATGGTAAATATGAAATATATAATTGATGACTATATAATATGACTTATTGTCAAATTGACTCCACTTCTGTAGATCACAATGACCTCACTATTCATCGTCATAACCTTCCCACCGCAGTAGTGACACTGATAAATCAGTTTTAATTGAATAAATAAGAGTGAAAATAATCTGATTACTTAATATATATACTTAATATATGTCGCTCTAATACTTATTCTATTAAGAATTTAGATAGAGAGTGAATTTAGCACATTATAATGTGTTCCCATTGATTTCATGCGCCCGCCTAATTTTTTTTTTTAAAACAGTTTCATTCAAACTGTATTCTATTTCAAAGCATTATAAAGGGCTCGTACCAAATTGATAAACTGCATATGGAACAATATGTAAATAGATTTGAGAGGAGTACGAGTGAAGGACCGTTCATTATAGAATGTTCGCCAAATGCTACTGTAAAAAAAGAAAGGAGAGGAAGGTTGTTGAGAGGTCACATGGTACATATTTCAGTGCTCCAATTGGTGGAAGACCAATCTCGGGATTGGATGCGCCTCAACAACTTTGACCAGGAAGTGACGTCGAACCCCTTCCGCTCTCTCCACACTCATTGTTGATTGGGTCCTCAGTCAATATATATTTATATATATTTTTTACTCTCTATGATATATTTTTTAAATTTATTTTTTTCTCAAATTTTATTTATACGTTCAATCATAAAGTTTTTAATATATGTAAGCGCATAAAATATATATCCCACATTTCTTTAAATATAAATATTTTCACTCGCGAATTTTTCAAATATACATTTTGTGTCTGAAACAAGATTTTCATATATTTTACTAGCCGAATGACCCGGGCAACACCCGGGTTTTACCCGATTGAATGCTTTTATTCAAATACTATTCGTTACAATTATAAATTGGCGCCGTGGATGCCATTCTTGTATAATATATAAGTGAGTTTTAAAAATTGTAAAAAAAAAATGCATCGGCCGGTAATCGAACCCGGGCCGCCCGCTTGGCAGGCAAGCATTTTATCACTGAACCACCGATGCTGATGAGAAATGGCCATATTTGGGTATTTATTCCATTCACAAAAGCAAACGGTGACAGAATTAAGAATTGATTGATGACTCTGATACTTGTATATTTAAATAATGACTTTCAATGTTTATATAAATTATTATGATAGAAGGTCGCCTTAATTTTCTATATTCCCTATATCCTTATTGTTTACACATAATTTTAAGTAAGAAAAAGGTATCTCACGACCGTGCAACTAAAGGTTGCTGTCGGCTTACGCCATCTGTCGGAATAAATAACTACTAATCGTTTAATTATTCCAGAATTCCAGTCACACGATCAGTAGCTACCATTTTTCTAATTTATCCACTTGATCCCAGTACAATTCCCCACTTTTATACTATATTTTTCACATAATTATAAGTATGGCATTCTAAATACCAAAACTTTGTATTAAACTATTTTCAGATAACCATTTTAAAATATGAAATATACTTCATATTAATATTAGAATGAAATATATGTAACGCTATATTCATTTTATATTCATATGATGATGAGCTTTTGGAATATTTTCCTTTTCTGAACAAAATATCGATATTTCAAGACAAGCTTATCCTGAAAAATTGTACATTTGATCAGAATATGTGTAACAAAAATACGGTAAGATGCTTCTGTATTTTGATTAGAAATATTTTCTCGTCCGCAAGTGTTAACATGTTACCATTGTGCATTACATGTTATTCTCAGCAAAGGTCTCCAGAGAACCTACACTTCAAAACCTTCCAACAATATTACAATGTCGTCGACTGATACAACACAAAATATTCACATAGATTTTTTTATTTTTAAAATTTGTGAAATCACATAAAATTTATATATCGATATATACTTATGGTATTCAAAATTATAATTACACTTTAATTATAATAGAGAAAAAAAAAGGATTATCCCCCTCAATAGAATCACGATCAGTATTTTACTATTCAGAAAAATAAATTCCTATAACCACTAAAATGAAGTTGAATTGATACTGCTGTATTTATTTTTCAGCTTTCATTTAGTGGTTAAAGAAATTATACTTTCTTTAAGAAAAATAGTAAAAGACTTAAGAGTTGTAAATAATTGATAATTTCACATTTCTCCACCCACAGATAGCTCTATGTATGTTGTATTAATATTAGAGAGAAAGATAAATCTCCTTAAATAATACAAAAGTATAAACTACCTAGCCAAGTCTACCTAAATCCCTCTAATCTTTTTAAAAATATTAACAGATATAAAGTAGATAAACATTATTATAGTTTGGCCTATGATAAATTCCATATGTCGACTCATCAGCCTTCAACCTGGCACGGCCGATATATTTACATCCTGCCTTATCTGCTTGGACAATGTTAACGACCTCTTATAGACCTTTCTACGTTCCGCCTTTCTTTCCGGTTAACATTTTATTTAACGATATTTTTGAGTTACAACTTTTTGTGATTCTTATTTTTTCACGCACAATATTTTCATGCAAAAAAATAAAATACGATATATAAATAAATGCTTATTTTGGATAAAATATATTTATCTTTCAAATTTTCGTTCGTGGCTACACGCCAAACATTTCAGGGAATAAGATTGCTTAAAGAGGCTTGCGCATCACTTCACGTGCTTATATCACTGCTATAATATTGGGTTATATATATATCCCATCCAAAATAGGACCTTTCTAGATGAATGCAAAATGGATTGCCTAATTTTCAATCGTATTTATATTTACAGATATCGAAATCTGACAAAAATGCGTACACAGACACACAGTAGCAAGATTAATTAATCAAAATTTCTCATAAATTGTAAACTTTATCAAGAAATTTTAAAAAATAAATCTAATTGCTCTGTACGGATATTTTTGTCGTATATGTATTTCAAATATTGCACATGCTAAATCAGGATGCAAATATGTATAAATTTCCCCATCAAAGCAGTTGCGTCATACAACAACAACAACAAAATATAAGACTTATTAATATAAGAAAGGAGGATGAGAAATGGCGACCAGAAGATATATGTAAGCTAGGATGTATGACGCCATTAATAAAGGTAGATTGGGACAGATTGCCTCAATTAGCTATGTTCTTCTTGATTTATTTATTTCCCGGGCGGACGAGAGCTGCTGCCATTATGACGTAACATAACTCCGCACTACGCCGCCAATTTCTTTCCAGAAGAGCTTCAATTAATTAAGGAACCAAACGATGGTTATCACTCCTTTATTTATCACGATTCCCTTTCTCTCCAGATTACAATAGCTCCAGGCCTAACTAGACCATTTATTCAAGCCAATATAGCGTTACATTTATATATATACAATTATATATTGACTATTGTGTGTGAATAAATATATATATACGGGTAGTTGGCGACTTAAGTACGATCCAGGAACATGGTTTAACTATAAATAACTAACTAACTAAATAAATATATATACAGTTAACCCTGTCTATAACGCTCCCTCTAAATTGCGCCTCCCTCCCTATAGCGCCCGATTTTAAATACGTAGTACAATGTGATATTTATATTAAAGTGACCTGTCTATAGCACCCTATTTTGGTGAGTCCCAAGAGGGGGCGCTATAGACAGGTTTAACTATATATCGTAATTAATTTATAATAATCTTTTTTTAAATTCATTTTATGTTGAAGAAATTTTATTATTATAGAAAGAGATAGCTCCTTTAATAAATATGTATGCATAGCTCTCAAATATTATAATAATATTTTTGTAAGCGCAATTAGGTAATTTATATATATGGTGTCAGTGTTTGCTATAGGCTCCATGCAGCTTCCCAGAGCCATTGTTGACGCATGCGCAATTCATTTCAATTTTAACATCGATGAGTGCGAACAGACTTAATATTTTCTTCTTTCAGATCGGTATTTGTGTATTATAAAGTGACGACTTTTGAAATGTGTTTTGACACTTAAATTTTTGAATATCCTCGAATTTCTAAGAATTAACTCTGGGTTAACGGTCTTAGCGTAGTTTGATAATGGCTCTGTCATTTTGAGATGTTCTCCCATTTTATCAATAAATTCCTTCAATGGCCACCACGATTCTTGCAAAAGTTCAACTTAACCAGCGAGTGCAAGCGACCCCAATTGGAGCACTGAAACATTTGTAATGTACAAATGTCAAACGGCTTTCTACATGTGTAGACAGGTGGTTCACTCAGAGTAAAAGTAGTAGTTTACTACCCACCATGACTATCATGGTGTACTTGGGAAAGGTACCTCCACCATCACCATTATTGAGTTTTGTGTGCTCAGTATAGATATTTTCAACAACAAAATAAAGGAATAACTGGTCACAAAACAATTGACATTTTTCAAAGCGCTCGAGGCAAAACTATATTAAAATCTTACTGAAGCAAAATTAATATATTTCCATTTCCTCACTTTACACATAAAAATAATATTTTTCAAATACCATATTTCTTCTATTAGTTTAACTAATAAAACTAATTTAATTATTCCTTAACCAATACCATTAATCATACGCTAGAATTTCTCCATCTCTCTCCAACAATACAACAACAACATAAAACAAACCTTTTATATATATAGATATTTCAATAAATTCCTATTACTAAATTACATACTTTCCAAATGCGGGGGTTTTAAGAAAATAATGTAAATTTGAAAGGTATAGAGAAAATAGAAAAGGGAAATTGTTATATATGTTTTTCAAATTAGGAAAAATTCTCTCGTAAAATTTTAATTAAAGTGTTGGTTAATTGAAAACGGAAGAAAAAGGAAAAAAGAGAGGAAAATGTTTTCCCGACTGTTTACACAAGGACTGGGTATTAGTCGCCAAATATATTTCAGAATATATATACAAATAATAATTGAATAGATTCCGCTTTATTCCGAGAATTTATTCAATATATTGAACATACTTTAAACGTATATTATATATCTATTATATTTTGTCATGCTTTATCTCAATTCCTCCTATAAATTCTATATTCAATTTCATTTTACACATAAAAGGTCGACGATATCTTTGCTGGGTATATTTGTGCGACAATTCTGACAAATATAGTTAGATATAAACTCATGGAGACAAAACTTAAGAAAGATGTACCTTTAAGCATGTATATCGGGATTCGGCCAATGACTGAAAGATATTTTATACATAGTGACCTTTATAAAATGAAAGGATTTAAAAGCACGAATGTTTCTTTTATACATAACACAAACTTATACTGTCCTTACTGCGATGAAAAAATATATTGGGAGGGCTTGGCTCATCAGTGTTGAACCCTCCCAGTGGTTTCGCCAATTTAATCCACCATACCGCTTCTCAGAGCTCTAATACTGTATTGAACAATTCTGCTTATATACGCATCACTGAAGGGTGGAATCTCAGAAATGGATTTCAAGAAAACTATGGACATAAGCTTATAGGACAGTAGAATTACATTCAATGTATACATAATGACCTTTATTGAAGACATGAGAGATAACCAAGTGTGATTAAAATTGTCTCTGTCTCCTTAAAAAAAAAAAAAAAACAGACGACCAACGATATAAAAGACTTCCCCTTCAAAATTGCATCAAAACAATGCATTTTTAAAGATATGCATGCCTTTTTTTGGGGCATGAATACCACCTTCCAGGATCTTTGTCATATAAGCCAAATCTTGTCGGGAGGAAATTGATCTATAAAAGCATAATGCGCCTTTCCCGTCAAAACTAGACGGGAGAGGCGCCCTATGCTTTTGTTGATAACATGTTCATATGTACCAAAGGTATGCCACCTCTCCCTTTAAATTGTTTTTTATTCATTCAAGTGTCTTTTTGATACATGAATATCATCCTCCAACAAAATTGTTCTGTAAAGATACATATAACTCAAAAGTTTAATGTTTCGATTTAAAAAAACGGAAAAATCAAAATTATTTATAGAAAGAGATATCAATTTTTGTTTATATATATTTTTATTAAAAATAAAGTAGGCATTTCCTGACCACGAGCACATGTGCTTTTTAGATGGCAGAATGCCATCTAGTGGAGCAAAAATAAACTAAACGTTCATTTAGCTTGCTCCGTGATATTTGGTCTACCCATTTTCTTGATAAATCAAGAAAAGCCATCCACGAACGCGTTTCGGGCTGTTGGCGCTCGTCAGCGTGGAGTAGGCTGTAATCACTGTGACCAAAAATAATTTTGGTCCCAGAGGCTTCCCGAGAAATCAAGAAATGGGTATTTATGGCCAAATTTGCGTAAAGACGCTTAACACATGAAAAAACAATAGAAAAAATAAAAGATAAGTGGGTTAGGTGTTGATATTAAAAATAAAGAAGGTATCTCCTGACCACGAGCACATGTGCTCTGCCATCTTAAAAGCACATGTGCTCGTGGTCAAGAGATGCCTTCTTTATTTTTAATATCAACACCTGACCCACTTATCTTTTATTTTTTTCTATTGTCTTTTTCATATATCTTTGTATCGTAATAAAGCTCCATATATATATATTGGAAACGAAAACATTACACTCGAATGTTTCTTTTATACTTAAAAACTCTACTGTCCTTACTGCAATGAAAAAATATATTAGGGAGGGGGGAGGGCTTGGTAGCATCAGTAGTGAACCCTCCCAGGAGTTTCGCCAATTTAATCTAAGACCGCTTCATAGAGCTCTAATACTGTATTGGATCATTCCGCTTATATATGCAACACTGAAGTGTGGAATCTCAGAAATGGTTTTTGAGCAAACTATGGACATTATCAAGGCCAGTTAGGCATATAATATATTTATTTCTCTGAAACGCGTTAGATGAAAAGTTGAAGATAAATGAAAATTAGATAGTAAAGAGTCATATGTTGAATTGAATAAAAGATATTTTTGCCAATATTTCGGCTGGCTGAACGCCAACCTTTATCGAGGCATTACATTTTGTATACACCAACTAATGTCTAATGTCTCGATAAAGGTTAGCGTTTAGCCAGCCGAAATATTGGCAAATATCTTTTATTCAATCCAATATATGCCTTTTTACTATTTAATGATTTAATTATGGATTGCTCTATTTAAAAAAAAAAAAAGAAAATTTAAACAATAACAGAACATACTACTATCAAAGCATACCTTTTTTAAAGCTAAAGTAGAGCTCTTATACAAATTTACATATAGAACCTTTTCTTTATTTTGGTCTCAACGGTCAAAGAAATCTATAATACAGTATAATACACTGCGGCCTGTGATTGTAAAACGACACTTAAAGTTACACCGCATGAGTTTCTTTTTACGAAAAAATCAAATATTTATTTAAAGGTGAAATATCGACTATTTCTAACCTTTTTGGATGAGGTATGAAAGGATGAATTATGAAAAGTAATGATGAACGAAAAAATAAAAGTGTCCAGGGATGGGAATCGAACCCACAATGTTCCGCTTACCGGGCAGATGCCATGTCCACGGGTAAGCGGAACATTACTTTTCATAATTCATCCTTTCATACCTCATCCAAAAAGGTTAGAAATAGTCGATATTTCACCTTTAAATAAATATTTGATTTTTTCGTAAAAAGAAACTCATGCGATGTAACTTCAAGTGTCGTTTTACAATCACAGGCCGCAGTGTATTATATTGTATTATAGGTTACTTTATGTATCTATTACGAACGGAAAAATACGTCCAGGGTAGCCTAGTGGACATGGCATCTGCCCGGTAAGCGGAACATTGTGGGTTCGATTCCCATCCCTGGACACTTTTATTTTTCCGTTCATCATTACTTTTCATAATTCATTCTTTCATACCTCATTCAAAAAGGTTAGAAATAGTCGATATTTCACCTTTAAATAAATATTTGATTTTTTCGTAAAAAGAAACTCATGCGGTGTAACTTCAAGTGTCGTTTTACGGTCAAAGAAATGTTTATTCGCTCTAAAGCTTGGTCGTTAAAAAAAAAAGAATTTTACTAAGGAATTGCTTAGATAGTTCAAGGGGTCGTCTGTCTGTCTTTTTTTTTTTAAGGAGACAAAAGCAATTTTATTCAAACCTGGTTATCTCGTGTTTCTTCAATGAAGGTCACTTTGTATCAAATATCTTTCAGAATTATCGTCTTAATCGCGATATACATGATAAAAGATACAACTTCCTTAAGTTTTGCCCATGATTTGCATTAATATTTTGACATTTCGATATAATATATATGCACAAAAAAGGTAACTTTCCCTTTCAATGAAGCAAAATAAACCATTGTCAATACACTTAATAAAAGATATGGGTAGTTTATTTTTCACACACATGATCCTCCCTCACCTTTACAATACGCGCGCGCGCGTATATACATATAATATATATATACTCAAACATAATAAATTATTAAAACTTGGTAAAAACTAAACTAAATATATTTTCCATCTTGAAATAACGAGGCGAGAACACAAGGTTTGCCAAAATATAAAATATAGAGATGAGTATAGGAAAAATATGACCTGAATAAATTCCAGTAAAATTATTCATCTAGAGAAATGACAGAGCGGATGGAGGTAAATAAATTTCTATCTTTATGAAGAATCTGGCCATGCGCATAAAGTCATTTTTCTGTGGGGGACAGGATTGATCGTCTTTTTAACTATACCTATTACCTCTTTACTAGGCCAGATATCTGAAACTCCTAGGATTGATTAAGATCATATAGTGAGTGATATCCTATCCGAGAATTATGCAATTATGTTTTTAAAGTGTAAGTATTTACAATTCAATCAATTTGTGAAGACATGGTTAGAATGAATGATGGTCGTGTGACACACTCAATCCCATGGGCAACTATGAGTGATGCTTTTTAGAAAGCTGAGCTAGGATTAATGTATTGTAGGTCTTTCTTTCGGGCAGTTGGTCGGACGGTGAGGAGAAAGACAGTTAAATTAGGATTATGACTCAGGAGATCTCCAAACTATCTGGATGGGGTGCAGGATTATGTCTCGGGAGATGTCCAAGCCAGTTGAATGGGGTGCAGGATTATGTCTCGGGAGATGTCCAAGCCAGTTGAATGGGGTGCAGGATTATGTCTCGGGAGATGTCCAAGCCAGTTGAATGGGGTGCAGGATTATGTCTCGGGAGATATCCAAGCCAGTTGAATGGGGTGCAGGATTATGTCTCGGGAGATGTCCCAGCCAGTGGAATGGGGTGCAGGATTATGTCTCGGGAGATGTCCAAGCCAGTGGAATGGGGTGCAGGATTATGTCTCGGGAGATGTCCAAGCCAGTGGAATGGGGTGTAGGATTATGTCTCGAATAATATCCAAGCCAGTTGAATGGGGTGCAGGATTATGTCTCGAGAGATATCCAAGCCAGTGGAATGGGGTGCAGGATTATGTCTCGGGAGATGTCCAAGCCAGTGGAATGGGGTGCAGGATTGTGTCTCGGAAATATCTAAGCCAGTTGAATGAGGTGCAGGATTATGTCTCGGGAGATGTCCAAGCCAGTGGAATGGGGTGCAGGATTAAGTCTCAGGAGATGTCCAAGCCAGTGGAATGGGGTGCAGAATTATGTCTCGGGGGATATCCAAGCCAGTTGAATGGGGTGCAAGATCATGTCTCGGGAGATATCCAAGCCAGTTGAATGGGGTGCAGGAGTATGTCTCGAGAGATGTCCAAGCCAGTGGAATGGGGTGCAGGATTATGTCTCAGGGGATGTCCAAGCCAGTTGAATGGGGTGCAGGATTATGTCTCAGGGGATGTCCAAGCCAGTTGAATGGGGTGCAGGATTGTCTCAGGATATGTTCAAGCCAGTTAAAGTAAAGTGCAGAAGGATGTCTTGGCAAGTGACTAGCCAAATGTAATTTGTATTCATTGGAATAAATATCCGTTTAACGTTTTTATCGTGTAAATATTGAAAGAATATCTTTATATATATATATGAGTTATTGAAGTAATAATTCCTTCACCAAACTTTAAGAACGAAATACTTGACGAGGAAAGAGTTTCTTTATTACACAAAATTAGTTCACAAGCTTTCGGGCTCAATCACCCTTCTACTGGTGTAAAACGAGACAAAATTATTAGTGGCATTCAGCTATATACATATATACAAAAAGTAAGAAAATAAGACAGATATGTAAAATTGTGCCAGAAAAAATTAACATAATATTGGAGGATCATTCATAAAAATTAAGCAAAGCAAGTAAATAAACGTATAATACATTCAATACTTGGCTATTACAGAAACTAAGTATGAACAACGACTGTTAAACGAAATAAAACAAAATAAAATAGAAATAAAATAAAATAAAATAAACCAAAATTGCCATTGACGTGTAAAAGTGTAAGTAGGTTAATGAAAACTAGATCTTTCAGGTAGGAGGTTCCAGTACTAAATTATCATATATTTCAGGAAGGTCTATTGCTCTATTGATGCTTTTAAATTTTTTGGTGAGTATAGCTTCCAGGACCAATCGCTGGTGTTTGTTCTTAATCTCATGATAATGGGCCGAGGGGTTATACATATTGAATGTGTGGCCTGTGTCCCGTATGTGTTGGTAAACTAGAGAGCGGGGATCTTTCCTTTTTACCGATCTATCATGCTCCACCATTCTGGTCTTCACCATTCTCCCAGTCTCTCCGACATACTTGGCATCACACTGCTCACATGATATGGAGTAAATGGCATTGTGATAATTAAGGGAATCAATGGTTACACTACTTCTTGCTATTGTCACAATGCCATTTACTCCATATCATGTGAGCAGTGTGATGCCAAGTATGTCGGAGAGACTGGGAGAATGGTGAAGACCAGAATGGTGGAGCATGATAGATCGGTAAAAAGGAAAGATCCCCGCTCTCTAGTTTACCAACACATACGGGACACAGGCCACACATTCAATATCTATAACCCCTCGGCCCATTATCATGAGATTAAGAACAAACACCAGCGATTGGTCCTGGAAGCTATACTCACCAAAAAATTTAAAAGCATCAATAGAGCAATAGACCTTCCTGAAATATATGATAATTTAGTACTGGAACCTCCTACCTGAAAGATCTAGTTTTCATTAACCTACTTACACTTTTACACGTCAATGGCAATTTTGGTTTATTTTATTTTATTTTATTTCTATTTTATTTTGTTTTATTTCGTTTAACAGTCGTTGTTCATACTTAGTTTCTGTAATAGCCAAGTATTGAATGTATTATACGTTTATTTACTTGCTTTGCTTAATTTTTATGAATGATCCTCCAATATTATGTTAATTTTTTCTGGCACAATTTTACATATCTGTCTTATTTTCTTACTTTTTGTATATATGTATATAGCTGAATGCCACTAATAATTTTGTCTCGTTTTACACCAGTAGAAGGGTGATTGAGCCCGAAAGCTTGTGAACTAATTTTGTGTAATAAAGAAACTCTTTCCTCGTCAAGTATTTCGTTCTTAAAATATATGAGTTAACCATGCACGCATTTCGTGTAGTCTAGACTTCACTTCAAAATAAATATTCTACCAACTAGTTTCTTTTATATAAATTATTGTCATAGAGAATAGAATTGATATTCAATATTTTTTTCATTTCCGACAAATGGAGGATATCCTATTGGCAACGTCCAATTTTATACGAACTATAAGAACTTTTGCCTTCATAGATAAAATTCCGGAAAAAGAAGAAATGTTAAAAAAAAAAAAATACAAAATATACTTTCCATTAATTTACAATTCAAATATTCAAATTACAATACATGTATATTTGAATATTTTAGTTTATATATAAAGTATATACTATATCATTTATTTTTAAAAAATGAATACACTCATTTTATCTACACAAAATCTATCAATCACGTGGTATAAGACAATATTTTAATATTAACTCCATTTAAAATATCGACTACATTTATCTCCAAAGTATATAAATATGCACACACCCACACTATAATTTACAATATATAAAACGAGGGCTACATATAGAAAAAAAGAGAAATAAAGAATTAAAAAAAAAAAGAAAGAGAATTGTAAAGAATAAATCATTTAGCGATCATAATAATCAATAAAAAGCTTGATAAATCTTGAGGGCGCACCAAAAAACAAGAAGCGATAAGGGGAGGAAATTGTTTGGCAGGGGAAACTATCCGCCAAGATAAGCCATAAAAAGAAGGAGCCAAATAGTAAAAAAAAGGTGTAATTTGCGTATATTTTAATCTTAAGGGTAGATAAGATTTTTTAAGGCGACTGAATGCTAATAGAAATTCTTCTTGGCATGTTAAATTAAGCTTTAGAATTCATCCTCAAAATGGCGGATAATTAAGCAAACGATCTTTTTGATAAACACTTTAATTAAAGAGACGCACAATGATGATGATAAAAAACAAATCGTAGATTTTATTTATATTTTACTCTCTATGACTGTATTTTTTAATTTGTTTTTAAAATGCTTTCTTGAATATTTTTATTGAAAAAAATGTTTAGTTCTAATATTTAATAAATATATATTGCTATATTTGTTAAACACACAAAACTTTCACTCTCTCTCTCGATTTTTTTTTTTTTTGTACTTTACTAAAATACTATGCGCAATTTTTAAATGTTAATTAATGGTTTACAGTTTATATATTTTTTATTAATGTTGCCCTTTTAAACGTAATGAAATATAAATAAAAATTCGAATTTTAATAAAATAAATATAGATATATTCAAAATCGGCGGAACATATAACTTTTATAATAGACTTATTTTTGAATGACATATTTGCATATCTTCGAATAGAATATTTGTGAATTTCTCTTTGAGAAATTCACTGAAAAAAATATTTAACTAACTCTTAGTAAAAATAATTATATAAAGAAAAAAGAACGATTGTAGCAAAACCTTTTATACCAGAAAAGTTACTGTACCAAAACTTTTATAATGAAACATTACTGTCCCAAAACTCTTCCTAAGAATAATTTTACTGTACCAAAACTCTTTATAATTAGAATATTACTGTACTCTAAAGCTCTCTATAATGAGTATATACTGTACCAAAACTTTGTATCAAAGGAAGTACTCTAGTAAAACCTTTATAACGTAAAAATATCAACTCTAAAAATCTCTTCATATTGAAATGGTTTGACATCCAATTTCTTTTTTTATAAAGAAAATATATTCTAAAACCTTTTATAATGAATTAATTCATATTACGAAATTATTTATAATAAAAATAAATATCAAAATATTTAAACGAAAACAATTTATGTCAAAACTCTTCATAACTCTATTATAGGACAAAATATGAGAATATGTTTATTTCATTTTTATAAAAATTCCATTTTTTCACTCTTCTTACTCGCGCGAGGTAAAAAGAACTATCAAAATTAGAAGATGCCTAGTTCCGCCAAATTTGTCTTATTGAGTTTTCACACTTATAGAACGTTCCGTAATTCTCTTTTTATTTCCAGAATTGCAAGCTTTCGAAGAAACCTCTTTATCAAATGAAGGAAGAAAATAATATACACTGGATTACATATTTGGAGGGAGAGATATGGTTATAATTTGCAATTAATAATTTTAATATGGGAATATCAAATTTGCGGAAGAGAATTTCTCGATGCATTTCTTTGCAATTTTATTTATGCACCTCTGCAAAGTTTATGTCCATAGGTTCTCTAAACTGCCTTCATAAGTTGACGCATACAGTTTGCTTTTTGTCTGAATTTTCCGAACCTGGTGTTGTGGCTTAAACTTTATCACTACTAGTAAAATATTCTTACTAGTGTGATAAAAGTAATGCCCTTTTATAATACATATTTGAAGGGGAAGGTTCCTCTTTTGGTACATATATAAAGAAAAGGTACGATATATATTATAAAATTAAAGATGCAATACACTATTGTAAATACATTTATTTTAAAATCAAATTTTAAATTAAAAGGCCATTTATATAAATGTGTATCTCTCTCAGGGCATAAAGCTATGGGTTCCTACATTTCAAGCTGTTCTATAACATTTTCATGTGGCAAGATATTTAGTTTTCCTATCCAGAAGTAGCGTGGTGATTCAATTGGGTGATATTTCCTCAAAGGAAGGAAAGCAGGATTTATGACCAAATCAAACAACACAAAGAGTACCTATACCTAAGATGTCTTCCTGGAACGTTCCAGAAATACCGCATTGGAGGAAAATTCCATCTGTCTTGTAGAAACCGTTATTAGATGGCCATTCCCGGGATAGATCCAGAATATGACCATCCTGGGGTTTCTCTCTTCTGAGAAAAACAAGATACATTCCCTCTCTAATAAATTACAATATATATATACATATTTACACCTGAATAATATATTTATTTATTACCAGTTGAAATAAGACACGCTATATCCGATCTGGATAATTGCGCGTGAAAAATATTTGTAATAATTCATATTGTAGAAGAAGTAGGCAACAGAATTATCAAAAAGAAAATAAATATATGGCGCTTAGTTTAGGTGTCTATTTCGACGGGAGAGGTACCCATTATTTTCATAGATCATATCCTCGAAACGAAATTCCATCTCTATCTATCTATGGATAAACAGACATATTACTATTATTATTATATTAGGCTTACAGACAGAAAACAATAAGTTGTACAAACATTTGTAAATACATTTTTATAACGCACCAAAAATAAGTTGAACAAAAATTTGTAAATACATTTTTATATAGCACCAAAATCGTTCTTTTTGAAAATGGAAAAACCTCTGTAAAGCAAAATCGCAGTTTTATCTAGCTTCCAAATATAATTTATCTCTTATAAAACTATGAAATTATTTTATGCCGAGAATAATAAAATAATACTTGGAATACTAAAACATTTTCGATATACTTTTATGGTCATCTCTAAGTAATATATAAAATTGAATATAAATAAAGTATTGAAAAATCCCTCGAAATAATTCAACCAAATTTGCATAATGGCAACCTCCCATGTTGATACACAACTTTAAAGCTATGCAACTTTTATTCAATAAACTCTCTGATGAATATTACATTATTCTCTTCTCAATATATAAATACATAAGTTTTTTTATGTCCAATTTAATATAGGGGAGAATATATATATAATGTTATTTAAATCAATAAATAGATTCCAAACACATATATAATGCATGAACTTTTTGAAATCTATACAAGATATATTTGCATATAAAGCGCGTCATTTAAAGCCTATACATCATATGTTGATATTACTCTACTATTTATGCCATTTTCGAATTTGAATATGTATATATGTTATAAATTAAAAAAAAAAAGATTTTCTGCTTGAATTTAGATCATGTTGAAGATTATGTTATGGAAATGCAGTCGTGGTTGAAATCTTTAAAGTATGATAATGAAAAATAGTTTTGTTCAGTAATTTAATTGAATTAAAGGAATATATAAAAAAACATAATTTGATAAAAGTACTGCCTGGCTTAAGGCGAGTAGAATAAGGAGAACAAAAGTTTATTTACAAAATGTACAAAACTTTTGAGCCGGCCATTGGGATAAAACAACAAAGAGTTTTTATAGTGGAAGAGTGACCTCTGGCGGTCGATTTAGCAGAGTATTTGAATCCATGAAATTTTATTTAAAATAAAATAATATTTTAATATAACATATATATAGTCGAAACAGCATTTACAGTCTAAAAAAGATAATTTGAATAAACTCTATTCAAAATATAGTAAAAAATGAAATTCTTATTTAAACGTAATATATAAGAGAGAGAGATATAGAAAAACTACATTAAACATCCAATTGTTGGTCATCCCATTATTGGGGACTTTAGATGGGAAAATAAATGTATTGTTGTTTTTTGTTAAAGAGAGAGGGGGCGTCATTTAAATTAGGGAATAAAAAGTGGATAGAAAAGGTTCAAATTAGACTAATCTATCTAGATTCGTTTAATTGCCTTCCATTTTATTTGCAACCTAATTTTTATAATTGGTTCCCATCCAAATTCCTCTAGAGGGGTGTTATTCCTTTTATGATATCGGCTCTGCATTTTCCTTTATTTATTGACTCACAGATAATCAGCGTTGCTAGATTGATAGCGGAGATTGTGTGCTTCCCTATGATTTTCTGCGACAGAAATATGTCGCATATTTAATAATAGTCATTTATATAGTAATAAAAATATATAACGCACAACAATTAATATTAATTTATCCAATATGTCTATTTTCATTCTTAGATTATGAATTTATATGATTGTGAAATCAATTCAGAATTATTAATTATTATTACCGATATAGTGTTTTGGTTTATATTAAAATTTATACACATTCGTTCCCATTTCATATATTATATATATATATTTATAAATATATTTCTTCAATTAGGGAATATTTTATCTATATTTCTCTCTTTTTTTCAGATCTTCAAGCACACACACTCAAAAAGGTACAGCCAATTGCAGACTAAAGCCTACACATATTCGAGTATGGGAAATAAATATATATTTACATACCTACCTATAAATTTAAATCAAATTCTAAAAGAGTTCCAATCTTCAATGTAAAAAGAGAGTATCGATTGTCAATATCGGAATAAAAAATAGCAACAAAACTTTGATTTTTTTACGAAAAGAAAAGGTAATTCAACTATATATATTTTTAATACTTGCGCAGTTTATTTTATTTCAGACAACTTTCTGTTATCGCATTTAAATCTGTACTTTTATTCTTCTAAAGTGCCGGCTATCTAAGTTGAATTCTCCAATACAATATTAGGAGGTTTGGTAGATAGAACTGACGAGGGATTGGGAAGGTTTACTACTGATGAGCTAGGCATTCCAATTTCCCATCTTCAGTAAAGACAGTAGTAAGTTATTTTATTTGAAAAGGATAAAAATCACGTTGAAAATACAGTACCATCTCCTATGAAAGACCATATCCTAAAACCATGGTTAACCCATTAAGTTAAAAATACCAGGCTTCCAGAGAAAAGTTAAAGAAATTTGGAGTTGAAACCTTTTTCAGCCACTCGCCCAATTTGAATTCGTTACGAAGAAACCCCATAACAAAGAACAATTGCCTTAATTATAGTAACAATAATAATAATGTCATATATGATACATAGAAAAATGAAAATACGATTTTCCCTGGAAAACTGATATTCTTTGTCTTAATATTGATACAAGGAATTAGTTTATTGGATTATTGAATAGTTGATCCAATTGATCCATCCTTTGGGTGGTCCCTCATCAGAAATTCTGTTTCGGTTGAAATAGTTATCTTGACTATGCTATATATTTAAAGTATTTCAGAGAGATTTTAATTAAACTTTTTGATGTGTAAATATGTAAATACCTCTATATATATATATTGTAGGTATTTGCGAAATAATCGGCCTGATGATGAGCTAACGCTTGAAAGCTTGTCAATTTTTAACTGAATAAAGAAACCTTTTTACAATTATCCTGATTGATATATCGTATTTATACCTTTGCAATTATTTTACAATCTAGGCCTGGTATGTAAGTCTCTGAAAAGAGCCCATATTCAGGAGAAACCTTATTCAGCCAAGTATTAAGCTATGGTATCTAATCATAGATCATCGGTTGAAAGAGATCTCATGACAAAGTCTGACAGAACAGTCTCTAACGAGAGATTACCTCCAGAAGAGACTTAGTTCATACATGTTTTTATACTTCGGTCTATCATGGGAGACTCCAATATACTTTCTTATGTATTTTTCTTTTTATCCAAACATCAATACCAAGCATTCGATCAAGTAATTGTAGGAAAGAAAGTCTATAAAGTGGGCGAGAAAGAAAGAAAGAAAAAAGCTGTGTCCATCCCGAGACCTCCAATTAAGAGATGTAACATCTAATAGATTGTCTGGCAGGTTGGAGATCCCATTAATTTAGATGGAGCGATCAAATATTAATTGAAGTAGATGTTGCCGCTAGGTTATCAATAATAGTTAACTTCTAGTTAAATACACCTCTCTCGTATATACAAGGTTAGGTGACACGTTTAATCCGATTGTTGAGGGAATACTTCTATATATATCCTCTTTTACTCTATCTGGTTTATTGTGTGTTATAGTAATAGATTGCTGCTTAGTGGATTCGTCATTCTTACTTCATTCATTACTCGAATGTGTACTACCTTTCTCCCGAACAAATTTCCATCAATACAAATACAAAGGTGATTAAGTAAATTAATAATAGAAGTATATGCCCGTTGAAGAGCAGAAACTTTGCTCGAAAACTTGCGAAATTCAAAATTAAAAGAAACCCTTTACCTTAATATTGTTTATTCTTTCTTTTCGAATATTTTCTAGGTAACTGTTACTCACATAAATTAATAAACAATTAACTTTTGCAATTGACCTCCCATCTCTCCTGTAGTTTATACCTATTACAAGGTAAATTGTAAGATGATTAGTGACTATCCAAACAATTATGATAATAGTAGGAATATATCAGAGATGAAAATATCTGTGTTGAATACCTGAAGCAATGTTTACAAGAGCGAGAATCAAAGCCAGACAGATAACCTCGAGTACAGTTACAAACGGTAAATGTTTGGACAGAGACAATATTGTGACAATTGACACAATTTTATTGACAATCCTGTCAGTAGAGTGTACAGTCCGCACTATTTAGGTAACGGAATTGGGTAATTTACAGTTATGATAATGAATACTGTATTTGAAAAATGCTATATAAATATATATATACACAACTTTTTTTGGATATTAAAAAGGCATATATTGGATTAAATACGAAGTTTATTTATCAATATAGGCACTTTAATATCTGAGGATTTGAATATGTATTGCTCTATTTTCATATGCAACTATGTACAATTTCCATTTTAATATTGGTTCCGATAAAGAGGCTATTCCGATTTATCTAAATCTATAGTGACGTAACCATGTAAAAATGTAGGTATAAATCATAAAGTCGTAATTATTCAAATATGGAACATTTTTTAAACTCACGTTTACTTTGTTTAACATTTTAAGTAAATAATATAAAGTGGCATAGAATATCTTCGCTATCTATTATTCATACAAAAAGTTTGATTTGATGTCATTTTAAAAATATATATAGACATTCCTATGGCGAAGACCAAACCTTGGACCACTTCACCTGTCCGACCTTCCAATACCAAAGATTCCAGACAGCCACCTTCCTAGGTATCACCAACCTATGTACAGCATCCCTAGAAAATCTCCCAAGAAATAAATCTGCCTGGCGTCACCTAATGTATTGGACTTCCACTGACATTGTGAATAAAGCCAAGAAGAATTAGGTCAGAAGGACAGCCGGGGTTGTTGGCGAATTCTGTACGTGGCTCCAGGGGTATCTGGGTTAACTAACTAAATAAATATAATACACATTCCTTAACCAGATGAAGTTGCAAACATATACTTCGATACAGATTTTGAAAAAAAAGTTTAATCATCAAAGAAAACAATGGTTATAAAAAAAAACGTTAAAAAAGAGACAACAATGGAACATTATCGCCTACGTCTCATCAACAATCCGGGCTATTGGAGGTCATCCGATGCCCCAGAATTCTTGTAAGGTCCTGGTGTGCTATAGGAAAAATAAAATTTCACTTCACAAATAGGTTTATTGATGAGTTCATTGCAATATTATTTCAACCATTTAATCCCTTCTTAATTGTATTACGGGGTGTGATTCAACAAGCCGTCACCTGAAAGCTTAAAAAATATTTTTGTCACATTTCATTTCGTATTAAATGAGAGGTATATTTGGAAATTTGTGAAATACCGGTTGTGAAAATAGCGGTTGAAATTTGCTCATTTGTAGCCAACATATTTCCAAAAATATATTTTGAGATCATCAATTTTTTTTCGAACTCATTGCGTGATTCAATATTAGGCAACTGATTTATATTACGTTTATTAGTCTTAATTTGAAGCGCTTTTATTTGATTAAGGCTACTATAGAAATCCTTAATGTTTTTTTCATCTACAGTTCACAGGTTGTAGAAATTCGCCCTGTCTATTCAGAATAAATGGCATTGAATAACACCATCATCAACAATAACAAAATACACACGAGTCAATAATCTCCAGAAACCTATTCCACATAAAGTCCTGCCATTTGGGAAGTCCAGATCGGTGTTAATCACCGATGGGTCCCATAAACAAGTCCATCGTCGCAGGGACACGGGCGATTAAAGTTAAATTACTGAGAGGGGGAGATGGAAGAGTTACTGATGCGTGGTCCTCTTCATGACAGGGAAGCTGTCGTAGGGAAGAAGGTTTTATACTTTGTTTAGAGGACACAACCTCTCTATTGGCTGGAAGAAGTATTACCATAGCTGAGTGGAATTACCGGATTGTGAAATCTGTCTCTTCAGCACAACTCCAGATTGATGGCTCAGATTTAAATGGACTTTTACGATACATGTGGTGGTGTCTGCTATTGTTATTGCAGTCACACAAATTCAATAGTTGTAGAAACAAGAGATATCTGAGATGTCATCTCACCATTTGTCTTGATTGCTTGTACACTTGGATAGCGTTGTTATTTAAGCTTTACTCCGAGATTCTACTGGGATAGTTTTACGTGTTATCGTTTTATAAAAACAAACATCTTAATAAAGTTTCGGACTGGAGCATTGCCTTCATTCACTAAGATATTTCAATAAACTATTTACATATCTACACGTTTATTTAATTAAAAAGGAATATATTGGATTAAAATATAATTTTAAGAATTTCTACTTGTATTTATTTGAACAATATTAGTTAAATTTCTTCATGAATATATATAAAATAAAGTAAATTGTTGTCTTTAATACGTATGAAGAATCAATACGACTCAGGTCGGTGACAAAGCCACAACACCAGCTTTAGCAAACTGAGAAGCGTCCATCTGGAGACCATGGTTCAGGATAATGGCCCTCTTCAGTCCAGGTCGGATAAATGGCGCTTAGTTTAGCGTCTATTTTGACGGGAGAAGAGACCTTTATTTTTTATAAGTCAATTTCTTCCAGGAAAATTTTCCATCTATATATAAAGAACAGATTGATTGAAAATAATGTTATTGACATCAGTTAATTGTTATTTAATAGAATAAAAATGTAATAAAAAATAAGACAATATAAACTATAAGAGTTAAAGCTATCGAGCTATAGAGGAGTCTCTCCTACCGACAAATAGTCCTCCTCCAGATAGCCATCCCCCTGGAGTAAGACTAGAGCATTAGTTTGTCGCATATACGACGGTGAACACTTTGTATATATCTAACACTAAAAGGAGGACTCTCTCAAGGTGGAGGGGCTTCCCTCTCTAGAAGGACGTCCGAAAGCTTGCGAATAAAATTCTTATAAGACACCCCTATTCAATCGTCATTATATTTTGCTATTTTTATTCGAAGAGTTTAATTTAGTCAAAATAAAATATCTCTATTAAAAAAAAAAATCCACATTAGTTAATATTCCCTCCTGTAGCTGTGTCGTAATCCCTCAATATTCAGTTAAGTAATCAAATGCGTTTTCTAATCTCATAAAACTATATTAATTTCCGAATGCCATAAATAGACTTTAAAAATAGATGTTTTTTTATTTATTAGTGCTTTTATATAGAAGACTATTTGCGAGACAAAAGGTGGGAAATATATTAAAATCGCCAAGTTGCTAGAGGCCATTTATAATTTTTTCTTTATTTTTAATAAATATGCTGATTGCATTTAAAAGCTTTATTGCCAGCTGTAAAAACGGGGCAATTAATTTTAACAACAATTCCTCTTAGGAGGCGATTAAATTTTCATTTAATTGGAGGGAAATATTAAATGGCGGTCGCCTTAATTCCCAAGTTGGGCGGTGAGAGGTTGGGAAAATTATTCATAAATTTCGCTAATATGCCGTATATACATATATGTGTATTATATATGTAAATAATGGTGATAATTGCATAATTAATATTAATGATAAATATAAATACAAAAAGTTGAAATAATTTGAAGATATATGAATTTCCTTCAACTCATCTTAAAACAATGCTATTTTAACATGAGAGATGCCTTTTTTTAACATATATATTGTAGCAAAGTATTTATAACACACAAAGAATGTAATATATATTTTCTCCCCTTTCAATATCATTAATATTTGAATATGTAAAAGTTAATTTGTATATAAAATAGTATATAACATCTATTTATTATCGTGATAATCCTGTTGAAGGACTGACAAGTCCGAAAGCTTGAAAATAAAAAATTTGAACAAGAAACTTAACCCTAGAAGCTTTATTATTTTATAATATTTATTATTTTATTAACAAAGTATCATTTTTTATGTTTATATTTTACTACTCTGTAAACTTCCCTCATTCCTTATCTTTTGTTTATCATTCATAGTTTGTTCTTGCCTTAAATAAATTGCTGTCTCATCCTGAAGTTTGTCTTTCCTAATTTTCCACGTGGCAATATATATTTATATGGATGGATTTATCAAGAAATTGGGTTGGACAATAATCACGGAAAAGGTTAAATAAACGTTTAGGTTATTTTTGTTCCACCATATAGAGATGGAGCTCTGCCATCTAAAATGGTCATGTGAGCGCGGTCAGGATATGCATTTTGTGTTTTTACTATATATATATATATATGATGTTAAAATTATAGTTTCAAAATTTATAATCAATTGGATTTGACTAGTAAATATAATCTCAGTATAGAAAGCTAAAAATTAACAACTAAATATGTGGTATAACTGTTGAAACTTTTGCGTGAATCTTGATTTCCCTTAAGTAATTTTAAGAAATATATGAAAACTATTTATATAAAATTTCAATATATCTATATATATAAAAAATCAATGTTTGTATGTTTGTTTGTTTGTATGTCCGGTATACAAATTCGCAGTAGTTCACTAATTCAAACCAAAATTTCCATACATAGGTAAAAGAATACGGGGAAGACGATAGGCTATTTTTAAAAATATATAAATCAATTATTAAAACTAGATATTCAAATTATTTTACTTAGTTCACAAACAGCGCCCTCTATCAAAGATTAGATTAAATTATGCTGATGCAAACAAATAGATAATGCTAATAACAAACAATTATTAAAAAAATTATTATCTAAATATATATCACTCGGGTAGATATGTACACGGGTCAATCCCGGGGCGAAGCCCGGGTCACCCGTCTAGTAAAATATAATTTTATATTTAAAATTATTAAATGATAATCGGAACTTGTATTTAAAAAAAAGAAATATAGGAGGAAGTAAAGAACAATACAAATTATATACACTTGTATGTGTGTATAAGGTAATAATAATAAAGTTTGTGAAGAAAATATAAAGTAAGGTTTTTTCTTATTCACATACAAGATGATTACTGAATAATGTAATGATAAAGTTAAATAGTTAATCCTAACTAGAGACTTACTCCTCCGTTAGTGGTTAGATGAAGCCTAACTATTATAGAAACAAAAGATAAAGTAGATAGCGTGTCAAGGGACTGCCGGCGTATCTCATAATATGCTAATTCAGGCAGGAGTCTAATGTAATCTCGTCACCAATGGTGAAAGCCTCAGCTGTTAATCTGTTTCAATTATTCCAAAGGTTGCCCTCGGGGCTACTTCGTCTGCAGCTCTATATGATCGTCTGCGAGGGCTTATCTGCTGCTCACTTTGGAGACTTGATTAGGGCTATTCAGGCGTACTTCTGCCTTAATCTGATTGGTCCATTTTGTGAATATATCGTCTGGGTGGTCTCTTCGCACCTATTTACACCTTGACTACTTCAACTGTCTTCTGTCCTATGTAACCACGGAGGGAGATATGCAATAACATGTTAATATACCTTGTTGCATGTTAGAATCTATGTATATTTATTAGCGCTCTCTCATTCAATAATGGATCTCAAATATTCAATAATAGATGAGAAGGTAATTTATTCAAGGGCATATCTACTATTAATATACGCCTTAATGTTTACATATACGTGTTTATGTTAGCGCTCCGATTGGCTGTTTACTGTAATGTGACATCACTCACCCAAACGGCGTTGAGTTCATTAGCCAATCAGCGTGCAGTGTTTCTTTAGCTCAGATAGAGATATTGAGAAGAGAAATTCTCTCTTAAATATAAAATGGTGGGATCGATTCTAATCAATTCTCTCTCTCATTCTCTTTTAGAGATGTTGGGAAAATATATTTTTGTTATATATTCAAATATGTATATCGTAGTAAAATTTTAATTATTTTATGAAAAGATTAATAATTTTATTCCCTCTATTTTACTACTCTATAAACTATTATATTTACCTTTCTGGGATTTTATAAATTATATTTTTGTTTTGCATCAAATAAATTTTGCTGTGTAATTCGGAGGTTTGTCATTCCTAATTTTCTATGCGACATATATATGTAAATAAATGTTAGAGACAAATTTATTTCAGGATTGTATCAATGAGTTATCTTTATACCAGGCGTTTTTCTTATTGGTATTATGTGGCGCTCAGGATCCTTATACTGCAATGGCAATTTTTAGCGGCAAGAGATACCTTGATTTTATTACATCGATACATTTTCGAGCTTAATATATTTTAATACACTAATGTATAAAACTTAAGGAGGTTTCATATTGTGATGTCGCCGGTCGTCTTATTATTTTTTTTTAAAGATAAAGAAACTAAAAAAATGTATCTCATGTCACTACGCTTCTAATTTTCATTGTTAACTTATGTGTTTAATATCAGAGTTCCAATTGATATATATATTTCTTTTCTAAATATTTTAATATACACTTTAAATATATAAAAATTGTAAATTTAAAACTTATTTTAAAAATTAGGAAAAAATATATTCATACTCATGAACAAAACTTAAGGAAGTTGTACCTTTTAGCATGTATATCGGGATTGAGACAATTACTCGGAAAGTTATTTGAATATACAGTGACATTTATTGAAGACACACACGAGATAACAAAGTGTGAAAAATAGCATTTATCTATTTCAAAAAAAAAAAACAACAGACAATTGGCGACTTCAGAGACTTTCCACTGCCCTAAATTTTGTTCTAGAGTGCAATTTCACAATATATATATATATTTATAGATTAAAATTTAATATGTATATTGTATGCTAACTTGAAGCTAAAACATACCGATTGAAGTATATACAATTCATGTATTTTCATCATTTTCATTTTAAATCCCAATATTATCAAACACCTAATAATTTAATTCACACTCATAAGTTGAAAAAACGCAACACAACAACAAATACATTTGAAAATATATTCAATCAATAAAATCTTATTTTTTCAATAAAGTAAAAAAAAACTACATACAAATATATAAATAAATAATAATCATTAAAGATTTAACCAAATAAAAATGAATAAATATGAGAGGACAATATATTAAAAGAATTTTTAATAAACAAAATTTTAAAAATTAACATAATGAAGTGCTAATATAGGAGCAGCAAAGAAACATTTGTCAGTTTATCAATTTAAATATGGAGAGGCTTTAGGCATTTCCACGCTGTGAAATTCGGACAATAACTTTGTTAGACAAAACAAGGTTATACAAGTATAGGAGACTTTTTTTATTTAAACCACAGCCCAAAATCTTCTCCTCTTTTATTTCTGAGAATAAAAAAAAGGTGAAGTAAAACTTAATTTAAACAGCGTAAGTTTTCCTTGAGGCAAGATTCCTTCTTTTTTTTTTATTCCTTTCCAGAACACACGAGCGTGCTATAATGGTTAGATTAGATTTGTGTCTTGTTTTTTTTTTCAAAAGTTTTGGAATCACAAATTGGTGAATGTGTGGGAATATATGTTATATAAATATTTAGGTTTCTCTCTCTCTCTCTCTCTCTTTCAATATATGTTGCCACTTTATATATATATTGGGAATGTATATCATTTTATAGGTTTTTTATATTTTTTTGTAAAATCGAAATACATTTTATTAAATTTGCTTCTAATATTTTATTATTCTATCTGTTTTTTATAAACTATTCTCTGATATTCCAAATGCGCAAAGAAAATTGATAACATGTACATGTTTCTTTATTCGATTATTTCTTCTAGTAATATACACTTTATAACAACAACAAAAAAAATCGACACACCAAAAAGAAGTTTTCCTATTGGGACAAAAAATGGTATATGTGAAGAAAATGTATAGGGGAAAAAACTATTAAAATTTCAGAACTATTATTCCAGAGTTTGATCGTCACAAATTGAGAAAGTCAATATGTCGTTGGACCCCCACTGGCCTGGATGTAGACTGCCACCCGGCGTATCATGGTGTGCTGTGGGATTTGTTGCCAAATGATCTCCAACTGTCGTACTAAATAAATATAAAAAGTAAGAAATGTGTGGGTTATTTTTCTTCATACGTTCCCACAATATAATGGCTTAACTAGATGATATTTTGACATGATGTTAGGTCTGCAAGAGTAGTCACCAATTTGAATATAACAGTTCGAAACTATGACCACTAATCTCAATAAAGATATAAACTTGCAATAATATAGGTCGGATATTATAGAAACATGAGTAGAATAAACAGAATATGCAAATTGGCTGAATATAGGATTAATTTGCATATCCTGATACTGCTCTTATGTTTCGTCACTATTTGACCTATATCTGAATGAACGTTTCGAACTATATAGTAGTGCTAGATATTGCAAATGCCATAGTTTCTCTAAGCTGTAAATATTCAAATTAGAATGATAATAGGGACATTTACCAGGTGAAATGATGATAAAAACATTTTACGGAATATCTAACTACCACAACGACTACGCACTACCAATATAAGACATTTTAATTTAAAATACAAGTGATATTGTTAAGTAATTGCTTAGTCAAATATTCACTCAGGCATAACTCGGGGGCGAAGCCAACCCATTTTTATAATTTTTCTTTATAGAAAAGTTAATATTAACTCATCTTCCTTTTGGAAATGTTAATTTGTAAAGAAAATCTAAATAGTCGACGGGGTTGGGTTTAATTATATAATGAACTAGGAGGAAAAACCCGCTGAGAGGATATACTACTGATAAGCCAGGCCTTTCCAATATTTTCCATGGCACCTTGTGAACAGTAGAAAGTTATTTATTTTTAAAAATTTATCCCTGAATAGTTTCAATTTCTATATACAGATGGCGTGGCATTTCAATATATTTGATAATAAAACATTATTTGTTAAGAGATGTACAAGATTCACAATAAGTGAATTATCGCCATGACCATCTTACTTTTCAATTTACTGGCTTTCAGATCACTACAGATTAAATGTTAAAAGCTTTTTTTATCTTAGACCACAGCCAGAATGTTCTAATGTTGGAAATTGCTTTGTTGAATACTAATGTTTTAGCCATATAATCAAGGAGTTCTTCGTTTTGAATAGCTTCACGTAGGAACATGGAAATTTGGAAGCGTGTGTGTTGAATGGAAAGAGAAAAAACCTTCACCTTTCTCCCAATTCCCAAGCCTACCACCAACTTAGCTCAAGAAATGTGCCAGCTCTAATTCCCTTCACTCCAATAATTCTGAAATGGCAGATGGAAATCTCATTTATTGCGCCGAACCGTTCGATTTCTAATTTGGAAAGTTAGCAGAAAGTTTTTTTTTTTCAACCCGGCGTTCTCTTAAACTAATGTTTGTTCACGTGTGTGACAGAGAAGGTATGTTGACCATTGGCTTTATTACGGTTTATTTCTTTACATATTTACATATGCCATTGTAAAATATATTACTCAATGCTCCCTTTCTTTGTCTGTAAAGACATATATACCTATCATAGCTTAAACACCCTAGTACTACCAGAAAGAGGAATAGAGGGAGAACTCGAATAATAATAAAAAAATAAAAGGAGAAATAAATAGAGAAAATTGATATAATACAGAATCTATATTCCAATTTAAAAATATGATTTGTAAATTTAATTGCCATCTATCGATGAAATATGATTCCTTAATATTTTAGCATTTGATATATTAATAACTAGCATGAGTTTAAGAAATCAACGTCATACATAATTAATAATCAAACCATGTCTAGAGGGAGGTCAATCAATTATAAAATGTGTTTTTATAGAAGAAGTCAATTCTTGTATAACTCGAGGTATAGAGAGAAAGAAATAGGTCTTGTGATAATTAAGTCTATCCCTTATAAAACCTCGAGTGTAGTGATAATTAAGTCTATCCCTTATAAAACCTCGAGTGTAGTGATAATTAAGTCTATCCCTTATAAAACCTCGAGTGTAGTGATAATTAAGTCTATCCCTTATAAAACCTCGAGTGTAGTGATAATTAAGTCTATCCCTTATAAAACCTCGAGTGTAGTGATAATTAAGTCTATCCCTTATAAAACCTCGAGTGTAGTGATAATTAAGTCTATCCCTTATAAAACCTCGAGTGATAATTAAAAGTCTATCCTTTATAAAAACACTCGAGCTATATAGAGAAGTCTATCAATTTAAAGACAGAAAAGGGGAGGTCTTTGATCAGGAAAACGGAGGGTGACGGAGCAGGTATGGGAACAAAGTGGAGTCAGCCACCGCGACCAGATCCGCTTCAAGAATCGGGGTCAGGCGGCACAAACTTGCTGCCGCAGAAGACAATGTCATCGTCGTCTGCATATCTTCTTTGTTCGTCTGGAACCGGAATTAAAATGGATCATCTAGAGCTGTCCCAATTCCTCCTTGTTGTATAGGTCAATCTCACTGGGATAGTGTCAGAGCTCCATCCATGTAAACTTTCCTATTTTCCTTTTTTTCAACCGTGATTCTTGAAATTTTGAGATATACTCATTCTCTCTCAATTTTATCAAAAGTAAGCAGAGAATTTAGTAAGTTTGATAATCAGCATAAAGAGGATCGGAAAGTAGGTTATAATTACATTGTTTTTGGCTCGTAATGGTGATAAAGATCAATATATAAAGACAAAGTCATAGAGTTGTATATTTCAGATAAACACCTAAATTGTTAATTTATTTAATAGATTCTTAGCAAAGTTAGTCAAAATTGAAGAATTTCACTGAATATTTTAAAGACCAAATGATAAACTATCTGCAATAAGTTTGTTTTAAAGGGGGAAACCGGTAGGTCCCCTTGATTATAACTTTGCTACACTATTTATTTTTAACTTAGAATATAAAGAGAGAACCTTTATTAAATATATAATAGCGATATTTGATATTCAAAATAAAATATCTCAAAAATAAGAGATTTTCTGCTATGAATAGATTTTTTTATTCAAAAAGAAAATATAAAATAAGTACTGATATGACACATTTGTATGAATGAATAACTTCGGATATATGCAATATATTATACATTATAGATACACTCACGGAGAATATTTAAGGAAATATGGAAAGTCTCTGATGCCGCCTGACGTTTGATTTTTATTATTAAGAAGAAGAAAAATAATACAGAGGGAATTTTGTTCACACTTGGTTAACTCGTGTGTCTTAAATAAAGGTCACTGTAATATCTTTCAGAGTTATTGTCTAAATCCCAATATACATGCTAAAAGGTACAACTTCCTTAAGTTTTGTCCATGAGTGTATACGTCTGATATACTTCATTCTACCTTGTATCAGTACCGATATCAAATGTGTGTTACTAAATATATCTTGTTGCTAAGTTATGTAGATTTTGTGATATGTTAATTTCATCTTAGTTATATTGAGAATCCACCCGGATCTTAACAAATCCCTTAGTACAAAAATAAAAACAAAATAATGAAAAGTTGATTAGAAAGTCTCAACAAACTAACAAATAAATTCGCAAACATTCATCACTCTGTCGCGAAATTCGCATAAATTACAGACATTTCTGATTTTTTTTAAATATATTGATTTCGAGTTGGAAGTACTGATCTAGTATAATCTTGACGGGCGATAATAAGATAATAATAGCATTGTGATGACATATCTCGGATAAAAAGAACAGACGATTGTGTAGAAAAAAAAAAGAACTAAATATCTTTCTATCGGTATATTCATTAGAACAACATTGCATATTGTGATGTTCCTTCGATTAAATGAATAAATATGCTTTATTAAATTAATAAACAAATTTTAATTATATATCTTTCTAATGTCAAACAGACACTTTTTAATATATTCATAACAACAACAATAATAATTACAGTGCTGCCAAATCCAAACAATCAAAAATAAATTAATTAAACAGAGTATATTATAATATTATTATAAGGTATATTACACATATATTTGTAACAAATAAATTTCCTGGCAATGTGTTTCTTTTCAACATCAAATATAATCTCTACAGAACTTACTGCAATGTTATTGTTGTAAAGAAACACATTGCCAGTAAATTTATTCATTACAAATTGTATCGATAGAAGGCAATTGAATTTACAAATTGCATATATTAGACAGCAATATTTATTTGGTAAATATGTTGATCTAAATATATCCAATTTGCATAATAAGATAAAGCTATATATATGTACTTCCAGTTAGGTAGGAAGGTTACGAACGGTTTCAGAGACCTAGTGAGCTGACGGGAACTTCACCCGATATATAAAAAAGTGGGTTTGCCATCGTGCACGCAAGCACCCCTTCACAGTTCAGAGGATGTCTTTAGGTTGTTCTTTCTTGTGCTAATACCTTTAACAAGGTCAATTGATATATAACCTTTTGTTATAAACTTAGTAAATATATATATCGTTATAATTATTTTAATTAAAAAAAAATTAACAAGAAATGTATATATGAAAAATAGTACAAAATGAAATTGTACTGGAATCAGGTGGATAAATTAAGAAAAAAGCATCTCCTGATCGTGCAACTCAAAGTTTCTGATGGCTTGCGCCATCTTTCGGGATGAATATCTACTAATCGTTGATTTTTAATTATTCCAGAATTGGCTGAATACCTATTCTTGTTTAATAAAGAAAACTAACCACGTTTGCATTTCGGGCTGTTGTTCCTTATCAGCGTGGTGCAAGCTGTGCCTCAACGACCAGAAAAAAACTGGCCTTTCAGACATCCTGAAAAATATATGAATACAAACACAAAATGATAGAACCTTTTTGTGTATAAATGAAATTTCAAGATGTTTTATTTTTAAATGTATGTTTTTTTTTAATTTATTGATAATGTTGTTGTTTTTACTTAACCCAAATAGAATGAAAAGGTAAAGTGTGCCATAGCCCCGTTTGGTTACTCACATTTACAGAAAGTAACCATTGCAAGAATCGGAAGCCAGAGAAGATTTTTTTTTCATTAGAAAAAAAAAAGTGCTAAATGCGATCCCGGGTCGTAGCTTTTGAATTTCGACGGTTTGTACCACTCTTTCACCAACCACCTTTGTAATCATTGGAATTATAGATATAAGAGACAATAGAACTTCACAGTTCAAATAGGAAGTATAAATTACAACAGTTTTGTCATAAAGAGAGAAATATACAATCACAACTCTGTCAATATCACATCCTGACTTTTTGTCGTTTCAGAAAAATACATACAAACTTTCAATTTTATTGTATATAGATTTTATAACATTAAACCTCCTTCAGGCTACAAGAAGAGATATTAACTAAACTAACAATAAAATAAACAAACATTTCGAATTGGATTCTTTATAAAATATATTTATTGATGTTAGCTCTCAGTACAATTATTATTTTAGAAGCATTTATCAAATATCTAACTATGTTGTACTCTATATAAAATTGATACTTTCACATATTGACTATAACTCCCGGACACACGCCATTAGTAAGTTATTATATAGAGAGTAAAGAATTCAGTTTCAATATACAATTTTAATATGCCTGCCTTTTTGCTGCTAAATCTGCACTTTTCTTAATGGAAAATGTTTGTGTCATTTTTGATATTAAATCTATAAGTACTTTTAGACTGTGTGGAGCTCTCTGGTTTTTGAAAAATTATATAAATATATAATAAGAGCTCTTAGAAACCAAATAGTCGTGTTACAAAGCCATTTAATCATTTCTTTATTTCAAAATTAAAAAGGTATTGAACTCTTTTTTTTAAATATTATTTGAGAAATTTATATATATATAAATAGTTAATAACCAATAATTTTACTATAGTCAGAGATGAAAAATACAAGATTATCTCTCTCATTTACCTGCGTGGCAATTATATATATATAAAATATATTCTATTATAAATATTTTCAAACTAAAAATGTATATTTTGGCATGTCGCATATGCGAAGGTGAAAATTTCGAGTAAAGTTGTTTATATACACTCACGTCTTTAATATCCCCGGTCGTCTATTTTTTTAAGGAGACAGAGGCAATTTGTTCACCCTTGGTTATCTCGCGTATCTTCAATGAAGATCACCGTGTATCAAATATCTCTCAGAGTTATTATTTGAATCCCGGTATACATGCTAAAAGGTACAACTTCCTTAAGTTGTGTCTATGAATGTATTCAACTTAAAATATTGATAACAGTAAACTGTTACTCATTAACGAAATCTGGCTTCAGTTTGAGAATAATTGTTTTCATTGGTCTCATTTCTAATTTTAAACACTTAGCAAAACTTGGCCATTGAGCTGGAGCATGCATCCTACTGACCAATCGTGAGCAGAAGCTGTACCGTTCTTTACACCCGCAATCGTCTGTGTAATCGCCAGGCAGCCGTACAGTATAAATGAACGGTGCATGCGTTACCTAGAAGGCGCTAAGAAGCAGGAAAAGGTCAATCAGAGGGGAATTATCCGGATCACATATAAACATATAAAGAATTAAAGTGTAGAAAGAGTTGTTATTTATCCAAAGAGTACGCTTGCTATTGAGCATGATGATCGTGGTGGGAAGAGGAGTTCACACCTACATATACAGTAAGAACACTACATATCTACATATTTATAAAGCAATTTACACTTTGAACTTACAAGGTGTCTTATAAAACCTGTTTTCTTTTACTTGCACTTACCCATGAGGTTAGACATACTTGTACAAATTTCGGAAGAGTCATTAAAAGAATATTAACGTGAAAATATCAGGCTTCCAGGGAGAAGTTTATTTTTGAAAATTTTAACTCGTGTTCAATTGGCGATTTATTGCATCATGTTTTATCTTGTAAAATATCTTTTAAGTACGAAATCTAGAGAGATTTGTGGAATAAAATTAAAAAAAAAAAACATTTATTGATATTTTAACCTTAATATTGATATAATCGATTAGTTTATTGAATTTAAAGACCCTATTAGAGTCGACTTCAGATATACTGGTGTAAAATAGACACAACCCAGTAATGGCACGGTAAATATGCGAATACCTCAAAATAAAAGTATGTAATTAATCCTTAATAATCTACACGATAATCAGGAATTTCTCTAATAGAGAGAAATAGGAAGAAAACCACCATCCATTAATTATTCGGACCATAATTATCAAAGGAAAGGTTGAGGATGGAACCTTCTAGAATTCCCCAAATATTTTGTCAGCCGATACATTATTTGTAACCAAACGATTATGTTGACCCAGGACGACTACTTCTGGAATCCTGAGCAAACAAAATGTCTCGACCACACAATTTCTCCCTTTCTATTAAAAAGATTTTTCCCATTATCCGAGTTGGATAGATTTCTTGATTGAATGAAATCTTTGACGTGTATTTCCACCTAACCTTATTTAATCCTTGTGTTAGAAATATAACGGCTTTGTAGTGATAAGAAAACCGCTTTTATACACACACACACACACGTATCTATACATTATTTAATTGGTTCTCAGCTTTTAAAAATATATAAATATACCAAAAAAGGCATATTTACATTAAAGTATGCATTAGAACGATGCATTACGTTGATCGCCCTAGTAAAAAACTTTATTAGTGGTGATAAGGAATAAGCCGCACAACACCATTTTTGTAAAATTCAGAGACAAGCGAAAATAGCTGTTGGCTTCGGGCTTTGGACTTCATTAGTACAGGGACGGCTTTGATTTCATAACACCCTACAGGCTCTTGAACAGTTCAGGTGCACATTGCTTTAATGCATATTTAATGGGAAAGGTGTACCTTTTTTTGGTATTTGTATATTATCCCCTTCCGCAACTTTATACTCATACCCATAGACAAAACCTAAAGAAGTTGCACCTTCTAGCATGTATATTGGTATTCAAACAATAACTCTGAAAGATATTTGATACACAGTGATCTTTATTGAAGATACGTGACATAATCAGGAGTAAACAAAATTTCCTTTGTCTCATTAAAAAGAAAAAAGACAACCGGCGACACATCAATGACTTTCCACTGTCTTTAAGTTTTGTCCATGAGTGTGTGTATATATAAACATTTAAATGCACTCATGCATTTTTATCTTGGAAGACAGCTTCAGTCATTTATCAAGTAGGTTCCATGATCAACTTGTTTGAGGTACAGCCTGATCACCACGCTGAAGAAGGCCAATAATGTGATGCAGTTGCCCTTTTCAATCAAACAAGGTGTTCTTACTCCTAGATTCTGGTATATAAGGATATATTCGAGAGGATACTCTATATTCATCTTTATAGTAATATAGGATTATCCAAGAAAATTCAGTTTCTCACTTTTATTCTTTGAAGTACAAGCTATAGAGTATTTCTGCCTTTCTACAGCTGTAATATATTGACAATGTTTTAATGGCATTCACATTTGTAAAGTTGTCTTTAGAAGTTGGTAGACGAGTGATATAAACTTCCGATTTTCGACAGCCACGACCTGTGATCGAATCCCCAATTGGTCACCTTTTTCTGTACAATATATTTGCTCCAATGGCCTCCTATTCTTGTAAAAGCCCAACCTTACCAGTGAGTGAAAGTAACCAAACTGGGCTCTGGAATATTTTAAAGTGCAAATGTCGAACTTCTTTCTATTATTATCCTCCATGATTATCATGGTCTATAACACGTGTACTAGGGATAATAAACAAATAAGAACATTGTTATTACATCTGGTTAAAGGCTGTATAATTTTAATTGCGTAAATATTTTGGTCACTGAGTTTCTGATGATAAATATATTTTCGTTATATATTAGTTTTTCACACTAAATCGTTTCCATTATGAAGAATTCTTCATTATGAATAGTTTATTGTTATTTTGATTTTTCTCTACCTATATAGACATTTTTTCTCTACATAAATGACATATCCAATATTGTCTGTTGGTAAAACTTCGTAAATCACCTCGGACTCCCAATGTGTGCCATGTCGGTATTTGGCAAGACACTATGCGGAGAGAGACTGTGGAAGATCAATACTTGTCCATCCAGTCTGTGTAGCAGCAGAAGATATTGAGGGCCGAGATATCGTATGCTAATAATACAGTTAGTCATTGATTTCTCATTAGAGCGGTTTTATCGTCTGGCAAAGAAATCCGCGCCACACAAAACTTTAAATTTAATTAGCCCTACTTTTAATGGATTTTTTTATTGGGGGATGGGGTAGATAGATATTGTGGGCTATTCTCTTTGAAGATCTCCCCTACTGGACTTGTTTAATTATTTACGTTTGTTAGGTGGTGAGGAGAGCTTGTTGAGTTTTTATTGAGAAGGAATTCATTTAAAATCTTTCCTCTGATTTTTACTTTTATTTTTGGAATTACTCTGTGGATCCTTTCTCTATCCACAGAATCTATGTCATATATATTGTAAAAATGTGAGATGATGATATTCATGTGTTAAAAAAAGGCACTTCTCCATTTTCATTAATAATTAAACTGCATTAGAAATGAAATAATCAAAGCACCAATGTTTCTTTCACATATAAAACAAACTTCTACTCCCAATACTGCGATGAAAATAAATATATGAAAGGGCTTGGCTCATCAGTGGTAAACCCTCCAAGCGGTCTCGCCAATTCAATCCACCAGACCTCTTCTTAGAGCTCTAAAACGGTATGGGACGATTCTACTTATATATGCTACACTAGAATATCAGAAATGGTATTCAAGAAAATTATGGACATAAGCTTTTTGGGGCAGTAGAATTACATATATTTAAAACAGTTGAACTTTAATTTTATCGGCTATGAGAAAGCGCTAATTCATATTTCTAAATAGGCCACAACAATAGCATTATCAATTTCGGACCAATTACCTAAAATATTTTCCATGGTTTTGGATTATGTCCATTATCTCATTACCATGACGACTGAAAATTTTCTTCCTCTACATGACATGAGGCTTTCATAAATGTCAGAATGGAGATTTCGATTGTTGAAAATTCATGCGGGTGTTTTGTTTGAATACAACGGTTCCCCCTTGCATTAGGCATTCATTTGATATTGGCCTAATATTAAGGTTATCTTCTTTTTTAAGCTGTTTCCATCTTTAAGGGTAAGTGTGAGTTTCCTCTTCTATTGTAGGATGGAGTTGGAGACCTATACTGACCTCTGCTCGGCATCTTCCTGGTTTAGCCAGCCGCTCTAGGTCCGCCACACAGTACCTTCCTTGAGTATAGATGGGACTTGATAGCACGGCATTTCCTACACTCCTCCGGTACTTTTTGAACGACAAAATTCTTACAAGAATGGAGAATCTGTATGTTGAAGTAATATGCATCATTATACTCAACTTTCATTTTTGATTGAATATCAATGGTGTTGTTAGGCCTTCATCACTTGAAAATCGAATAACACGGAGAGAGAGAGAGAGAGCGATATTCTTATATATTGAAAAATATTAATGTATATATTTTAGATTTATTGTCCGACTCGTGTATATAAAAGACTTCTATACACAACTTAGATCAATAGAATGATTAAAAAACGGTTTTCTGTATTGACCTATTACATTGAAGAAGGTTGAAAAGAGGAACGAAAAGTTTCTCTCTTAATGGAACTACGTGGTTAGCAAACAAACAAAACTAAAAGTAAGTAAAGAAAGTTTCCCGCCAAATGTCGCGCTTATGTAATTGAAACACTTATATACATATTATACGGAATATATATTTTTCGGGTGTATGTTCCATAAGTTGATTTCTTTCACCCACTCTATTATGAAAGTAATTGATGATTAAGGAAAATGCAAAGGTTTTCTCCAACGAGTTTATTTTAATAGAAAAAATGATAAAAATTTATAAGGATTTATAGATATTATACATGTATATTTTTCAAAACGTTTTCTGTCGGTGAAATATCCAGAAACAGAGAATGAGAATCTTAGAAGAGGGGACCAAATAAGATTGTTTATGTTCAATTGAAGCTATATTTAACAAAATTGAGCATCCACAGCGGCCGAGGAGTGAAATATGTCATTTTTAAATCTAACCGCTTACAGCTTGAGGTGACTCTTTTCTTGTTAGCACGTGCTACCCGCATTCAGTTGGAGATGGCACTTAAATGCAAGAACGCAACAATTCGAGAATGTCTCGAACAAAACGTTTAAAGGGGCTAGCTTTAAAAATTAATAGCTAATTTACCCCGAGTGTGACATTGTTTCTTTATCTTCACTGTATATAACTAAAAGGCAAGATGCTTTGTTGAAACCTTGTTATCCACCATGTTCAACATCCATAAAAAAATCAATATTCCACAATTATACCTACAGCTGACACCAACATCACTTATATTGTACGCTTATATATATGATGCATTAGCGGGCCATCTGTTAGAAGAAATTTGAACTATTTTTGATGCGTATGATTTTTTAAAAAATAATTCAATTTTCTACTGCCCTTAATAAAAGGAGGGCCTGGCTCATCATTAAACTGGCGAAACTGCTGGAGGGTTCATCACTGATGAGCCAGGCCCTTCCTTTATTTTATCATTGCAGTAAGGGCAGTAGAAAATTGATTTAATTAAAGAAGAAGCATACGCATCAAAAAATTTCAAATTTCTTATATATATATATATATGTTATAAATATGTTTTGCAGTCGTGGAAATAATAAAATAGTTTTGATCAGATATTGCTTTAATTGAACTGAAGGAATATATAAAAAACATAATTTTATAAAAGTACTGCCTGGCTTAAGGCGTAAGAATCTAAAAATGAAAAACTTATTTACATAATGTACAAAAGATTTGAGCCGGCCATCGGGAAACAACAACAGTGAGTTTTTAAAGGGGAAGCGTTACCTCTGGCGGTCGATTTAGCAGAGTATTTGAATCTATGAAATATAATTTTGAATAAAATAATATCTTAATATAACATATATATATGTGGTATCCATTTTATTTGGGTTCTGATTGGTTGATATTAAGGCACTTGTGTTCATTATCTTGGTGTATATATATAGAGAGAGAGTTATCAGAGCACCGTTTGAAAGGTAAATTCCCAAAACGAAAAGTTCGGGAATCGATACCTCAGAATACGACATCTCAGTAATTGGTTAAGTAAGAGATGGATAGAAATAACAGACGGAGATTTAAATTAGCGTCTGTTTAGTTGACTCCTGGCGTCTCTCCTGGGAATTGTGAGCGGGGTAATTGTCTTAACCCGGACAACGTAACTGGAGACAAGCTTCCTCCTACTTCTTAACCTCCCTCCAAGCACGGTACCTAAAATGTAAAATAAAAGATCATTTGCTAATGTATTTGCATATATATACATATGTATATAAGAAATTTGAAGTATTTTCGACCCGTATGTTTCTTTTTAAGATATGTTAATCAATTCTCTACTGCCCTTACTGAGAAAGTTCACTCTGATGAGTCAGGTCCTCCCATTATATTTTATAATTGCAGAAAGAGGGCAGTCGCGAATATTATTTTATATTAAAAAGAAAGGGTAGATTAAACTGGCGAAACCGCTGGGAATATTTATCACTGATGAGCCAGGCCTTCCCATTATTTTTTAATTGCAGTAAGGACAGCAAAAAAGTATGTTATATTAAAAAGAAATGGTAGATTGAACTGTCGAAACCGTTGGAAGGATTCACTACTGAAGAGCCAGGCCCTCTCGTTATTTTATCATTGAAGTAAGTGCAGTAGAAGTTTTTTTGTTATTATTTGAAAAATAAACATATGCGCACGTCAAAAAGATTTCAAATTTCTTATAAATGATGACGCGTTAAAATACATATATATTCCTCCCTGCGGTGTCACATATATAAACAGAATCGTCCAATACACTATTAAAGATCTGAAAAAGGGTCTGGTAGATTAAATTGGCGACACCGTTCGGAGGGTTCATCACTGATGAGCCAAGCCTTCCCAATATTTTTCATTGAAATAAGAGCAGAAGAAAATTTGATTAGTTTGAAAAATAAAATTCGTTAACTTGATAGTTTTAAATCTCATATATATATATATATATATATATATATATATATATATATATATATATATATATATATATATATATATATTTGATTATTAAGACTCGCGTGCACAAGGGGAAAGGGAGAAGAATTGCTGCATTGTTTTGTTGTTATGTGGAGAATCCATACAGGGCAATGGGCCCTAATAAAAGCCTTTTTGTTGTTGTTTGTTTATATTTAATTATTCAATAAGGAATAAAGGCATTTCCTGATTTTGCAACTAAAAATCACTGGTGGCTTGCGCCATCTATCGGAATAAATACCAACTGACCGTTGATATTAGATGATACAGGCCATCAGCAAATTTTAATTGCACGATCAAATGCATTTTTTTCTTAATTTATCCACCTGAATCAAGTACAATATCACTTTTGTACTATTTTTCACAATATCTTGCTGCGTGTTATTTCTTTTAATAAAAATTATGTAATATGTGAGGGTATAGATAGTAACACTACTAGGTGTCTTAATAGCGCTCTGTGATTGGAACTAAATTGTTTATTCAATAAAACGGTTTATTGCACTATTTGGTTTCGTTCTTAACCTTTGGAAGGGAATGTAATTACAATTAACTCTCCCTATTTAACGGGATAGTTGTCGAAGTCTTAAATGACCTCTGGTTACATGGAGGAGAACTCTTCGTTATCAGTAGAGCTTCCTCAAATATACATAATTGTCCATTTATTTTTATGCAATATCTCTCTCCTCTTTTTTACATTTGTTCCTATTTTTATTTCAGTTTTCAATAGTGTCGTCGAAATGACGACATAATACGAGCAGCATAAATATAGGTATAAGCAGCATAAATATACGATTATTTGAAAACCGTATATATTAATACATGCCACAAATATTTGAAACTCGCGGGCCTTTAACTAGTTAGATTCGTTCTTTACAATTGGACAAGTAAAAGGACCGCGAAGGTCGAGAGCTTATGACAAACAAATATGTTTTTTTTTTAATGCTAAAAATATCTTTATCTTCCTACTTATTCCCTTCGTATTTTTATTTTAAAGTGGCAAGCCGGTATTTTAATTCAAAATAGTGGTTCACTTATTGAAAACAAACATTTTAAAGTTAGGTAATTATTTATACCGTTTATTCCCAATATTTATAAACCTTTGGAAAACTTCCCTTTTTCACAAATTGAACGAAGTTCAGAGATATTTCCTCTAAACTCGTTGTATTTATGAAAAAGGGAAATCCCCCCCCCTCCCCCGAAAGCTTATATATATGTTAAAACAAAATAATTTGAGAATTACATAACTTGGACATGCTTGTTTTAGAAACGTTTCATGTGCTAAGGAATCGTGACCAAATAAATATATACACTCATGGACAAAACTTAAGGAAATTAAGTGGTTATCTCGTGTATATATAATAAAGGTCACTGTGTGTGAAATATCTTTCAGAGTTATTGTCTGAATCCCGATATGCATACTAATAGGTACAGCTTCCACAATTTTAGTCCATGAATGTATTTCTACATTTGACTTGTCAATAAACTGCTTTAAGATATCTCTAGAAGGAACAGCAGCATAAAAGGATTGATCTAGGACACATCCTGAAATCTCTTGAAGAATTTACGGATTCACCGTGGAATACCGCTGAACTCTTCCTCACCGGCGGAGTCCTCTCTACTTAGAGACAAAGAATAAATAATTTTATATTCTGGTTTAGACAAATCTATATATATTTATTAATAAGAAAGAATGCTATATACAGGTTGACCACTTTTTAAACATTCTAGTTCCGAATTTATTCGCTTTCTCAATTATAGACTCTACTCAGAGAAGCCGATAAATTTTCAATATTTTTAAAATAGAGAAGTTTATTTTATTCTCGTATTTATATATATATAGGAATTTTATCTTTTCTTAAAAGCAGAGAGCAATAGAAATTCAATTGCAATATATAAAAAATTCACGTTTTTGATTTTAAACTTAATTTTTTTTAAATCAAATATTAATATAGTTACACACACTCTAGAATTCTCATTACAGACCACGAAGATATTTAATATTATCTAAATCTCTTCATTTCGCGAATGAGAAAGAGTACATGCTCGAAAGCTCCGACTATATAGGCTAATAAATCGCTTACGTTGTGTTGAATCTTGACAATCTCAATGTGTTGATCCTTCCATAAAAGTAGAAGCAAAGCATCATGTTTCAGCCTCCATGTTGCGAAATGTTGTTATTCCAAGTATAAAACGTTGGAAAATTTATAAAAAAGGAAAGTGTTGACACGTCCTTAGATGATAAGCCATATTTGCCACCAAACGATCTTGTATTTTCCAGGCAGACGAAACTTGAGGCTTTTAGCGCCGAGTCAATCGGCTTACAACATATCATCCTCTTATCTTTTTATTGTTGTTGTTGTCGATAAACAATGTTGGAATGGGGCAGAAACTGCTAGCTAGACATTTAATATATTTATCTTTCAAATATATGAATATAATATATGAAATATATGAATAGTAAAATTCTCCGTAGCTGCATATTATATCTATATCGGTAAAGCGTTCTCTGAATGTAAGTATATTCTTTGTATATGTAAATATGTTAGAATATAGCCATCACCACGGTGAGGGGGATCAACAGCCCGAAACGCGTACCTAGTTGGCTTGTTAAATCAAGAATGCGTTAACATTGCTAGAGAATATTCGACACTATTAAAACATGGATTATAATTGTATATCAATTATAGTAAAAATATATATGCATAGATTGTTAATGTGATAATATTGTCTAGAAAGTGTGGTAACAATCCTGTATAGAATAAACAGTAATTTTTGTTGTTGTTGGCAGTTTTGTATTTCACGAGAATTCTTAATATACATTGACTAGCCGAGTGACCCGGGCAACGCCCCGGGTTTACCCGAAGGACCCGCAGGTGAGAAACTATAGAAGAAAAATTTTAACAAATCAGAAAATGAAATTGCAAACAACAGAACTACACTACTTTAAGGACATGAGAGCACATGCACTGTATCACCATACGTGTACCATTTTCAAAGACCCTGCTTAGGATTAAAACTTCTCAGAAGCATAACAATAGTACCAACCTAGAGGTTAACTGGTGTGGATGCATTCCTCTGGGAGTGAGACTATTGAGAAATTCAGTAGGGAGTTATTTTGCTTCTCCGCATTCTAACACTCCAACTGTTAACACTGTGGAAACACTGACTCATGTTTGGTAAGCAATTTCAGGGAAGAAACTATAGACATTGGATTAAATAAATTATTAATTAAATTGCATTAAATAAAAATTATTAGATTTAAATAAATATTATTAGAGTGAAAAAAAAAGAAAGAAATTAACAAATTAGAAAATAAAATTTCGAAAAATACAACTATATTGCAGATAAGATAAGAGGACCTTATTAAAAATACATAAACAAACTGTAATTCGACACTCGATAATTCGACACTTTCGATAATTCGACACTTTCGATAATTCGACACTTTCGATAATTCGACCATTTTAAAAATCAAATTTACAAGGTTGATTGTTGTTTAAATACAACTTTGCTTTTGCATGCATAAACACAGGCTCTTGTAGCAAGAACCCAAATATTATTTATAGTCATAGCAAAAGCAAACTTTAGTGAAAACTGATGCCTCTTCAGAATGAATGGAAGACTGAAATCTGAAGGAGCAGAATATATGGGTCATTTATACTTTCACCAATGCCTTTAGGATCTTTGCGATGGAACGCGTATGGTGTTTCAGCGCATGTGCTCTCATGTCCTTGAAGCACATATACTGACAGTGCCCAAAGTTGAACACACTGTATAGTGTCTGGAATATCTTTGGCCCCTTCGGATACCAACCTTCGCTTCATTCTAGAGAGGCGTTAGTTTTCATGTCATATCTGTAATATAGTTTTGTTGTTTGCAATTTTCTTTTTTTTTTTTTCCTTTCAAATATGTATCCACTCTGAAATATAGTTTGTAAATTTTTATTCCAATTTATTTTCTTATATATATATGTTTTTTTTTTTCATTTCCAAAATATTTATTTATACTTTCACCAATGCCTTTAGGATCTTTGCGATGGAACACGTATGGTGTTTCAGCGCATGTGCTCTCATGTCCTTGAAGCACATATACTGACAGTGCCCAAAGTTGAACACACTGTATAGTGTCTGAAATATCTTTGGCCCCTTCGGATACCAACCTTCGCTTCATTCTAGAGAGGCGTTAGTTTTCACTAAGGTTGGCTTTTGCTATGACTATAAATAAGGCTCAAGGCCAAACCTTGGCTACAAGAGCCTGTGTTTACGCACGGACAACTTTATATGTAGCTTTTTCAAGTGTGCGAACATTGGATAGCATACATGTAAAGATGACCCATATCTTCTGCTCCTTCAGATTTCAGTCTTCCATTCATTCTGAAGAGGCATCAGTTTTCACTAAAGTTGGCTTTTGCTATGACTATAAATAATATTTGGGTTCTTGCTACAAGAGCCTGTGTTTATGCATGCAAAATCAAAGTTGTATTTAAACAACAATCAACCTTGTAAATTTGATTTTTAAAATGGTCGAATTATCGAAAGTGTCGAATTATCGAAAGTGTCGAATTACAGTTTGTTTATTTATTTTTTAATAAGGTCCTCTTATCTTATCTGCAATATAGTTGTATTTTTCGAAATTTTATTTTCTAATTTGTTAATTTTTTCTTTTTTTTTTCACTCGAATAATATTTATTTAAATCTAATAATTTTTATTTAATGCAATTTAATTAATAATTTATTTTATCCAATGTCTATAGTTTCTTCCCTGAAATTGCTTACCAAACATGAGTCAGTGTTTCCACAGTGTTAACAGTTGGAGTGTTAGAATGCGGAGAAGCAAAATAACTCCCTACTGAATTTCTCAATAGTCTTACTCCCAGAGGAATGCATCCACACCAGTTAACCTCTAGGTTGGTACTATTGTTATGCTTCTGAGAAGTTTTAATCCTAAGCAGGGTCTTTGAAAATGGTACACGTATGGTGATACAGTGCATGTGCTCTCATGTCCTTAAAGGACATTGTTTGCAATTTCATTTTCTGATTTGTTAAAATTTTTCTTCTATAGTTTCTCACCTGCGGGTCCTTCGGGTAAACCCGGGACGTTGCCCGGGTCACTCGGCTAGTTAACAACATATTAGACTGCAGAGCGCAAAAATGTAGAAAACTGTATGTATATAATTGTATGCAAATAATTGTATGTATAGATCAATGAGTAAAATAATTTTTTTTTGCTTATCCCTAGTACACGTGGTACAGGCCTTGATAATCATGGTGGGTAGAGTAGGCGACTGTTTTTACTGTAAGTACACCACATGTCTAAACATGTGAAAAGCAGTTCGACTTTGCATGTACAAGTGTGCCAGAGCCCCGTTTGATTACTTGCGCTTGCTGGTGGGGTTGGACTTTTGCAAGAATCAGAAGCCATTGGAGCTTTTTTTTTTTATTTTTTCAGAAAAAAAGTGCCCAATGCGGGAATCGAACCCGGGTCGTAGCGGTCGAAAACCAACGGCTTAGACCATCCTTCCACCGACCCCCAGTAAAATAAGTAAATAAAAAGAAGACCAAAAATAGGTGATAATGGTTTATTGAATAACAAATAAAAAAAAATCTTTCAGGTGAAAAATTATAGGCATTGGTAAAAAAGTAAACAAGAGAAATAGCCTAGCGGTCAGGGAAGTGAGTCTTCCACGGCCTTTCCGAGGCATGACAGAAGACGCTAAAAAAAAAAAGGTAAAATAAGAACCAAGCAGAGGAAATCTATAAAACTGAAAGCCAGGACAGGCATAAAAAGAAAATTCCAAGCATGTGAGGAAACAATTGATGAAAAAAAAAAGGATTCCAAAAAATACTTCAAAAAAGAAACCAGACACAAAAAGCAACAATTGAGTACACAAATACAGCATCAGCCTATTTATGAGATGAAAAAAAAAGACAGACACAAAAATGGAGCTAAATTCAAATGAAAAACTATAACAAATTAATAAAAGAAAATAAGACCTAATCCAAATAATTTAATAAAAAAAAAAGCAACAATTGAGTACACAAATACAGCATCAGCCTATTTATGAGAAGAAAAAAAAAGACAGACACAAAAATGGAGCTAAATTCAAATGAAAAACTATAACAAATTAATAAAAGAAAATAAGACCTAATCCAAATAATTTAATTTAAAAAAAGTCACACACTATTAAATTATTTGGATTAGGTCTTATTAATGAGAAAAAAAAAAGATGCCAAAGAGAGATGAAAAGATGCCAAAAAAGATAACCAGATACAAAAATTGTGCTAAATTCAAATGAAAAACTATAACAAACACTTATAAAAGATAGAATAAAAGTAATAATTCAATCTACAATTCGAAAAATAATATAACCTGGTGAGTTCCCAGAAAAGGTTAACTTTGGTAGGCGGCGCTGTACGTTGACACCGCCGTCAGTATTTTGATGCTTTTCCTGTGGAAAGGATAATGAAATTTAAAATTAAGCTTTGCTTTTTTATATACATGGTATTTACACATTTAGCAATATATACACAGAAATATTTTTAGAATATATAACTTTTTTGGTGAATTTTTGTCAGGGAAGCTATGGACTGCCGTAATCATACATTATGTTGATGTTCTTCTCATAAAAAAAATATTTGGGTTTGGAATTGGGCCTTGCTTTTTTGTATACATGTTTTTTACATATTTAGCAATTTACACACAGAAAAATTTTGGAATATTTAACTTTCTTGGTGAATTTTTGTCAGGGAAGCTATGGACTGCCGTAATCATGCGGCTGCAAAAGTGCCGTACTTATGCAGTATTTTGATGCTTTTCCTGTGGAAAGGATAATGAAATTTAAAATTAAGCTTTGCTTTTTTATATACATGTTATTTACACATTTAGCAATATATACACAGAAATATTTTTGGAATATTTAACTTTTTTGGTGAATTTTTGTCAGGGAAGCTATGGACTGCCGTAATCATGCATTATGTTGATGTTCTTCTCATAAAAAAAATATTTGGGTTTGGAATTGGGCTTTGCTTTTTTGTATACATGTTTTTTACATATTTAGCAATTTACACACAGAAAAATTTTGGAATATTTAACTTTCTTGGTGAATTTTTGTCAGGGAAGCTATGGACTGCCGTAATCATGCGGCTGCAAAAGTGCCGTACTTATGCAGTATTTTGATGCTTTTCCTGTGGAAAGGATAATGAAATTTAAAATTAAGCTTTGCTTTTTTATATACATGTTATTTACACATTTAGCAATATATACACAGAAATATTTTTGGAATATTTAACTTTTTTGGTGAATTTTTGTCAGGGAAGCTATGGACTGCCGTAATCATGCATTATGTTGATGTTCTTCTCATAAAAAAAATATTTGGGTTTGGAATTGGGCTTTGCTTTTTTGTATACATGTTTTCTACATATTTAGCAATTTACACACAGAACATTTTTGGAATATTTAACTTTCTTGGTGAATTTTTGTCAGGGAAGCTATGGACTGCCGTAATCATGCGGCTGCAAAAGTGCCGTACTTATGCAGTATTTTGATGCTTTTCCTGTGGAAAGGATAATGAAATTTAAAATTAAGCTTTGCTTTTTTATATACATGTTATTTACACATTTAGCAATATATACACTGAAAGCCAGGACAGGCATAAAAATAAAATTCCAAGCATGTGAGGAAACAATTGATGAAAAAAAAAAGGATTCCAAAAAATACTGCAAAAAAGAACCCATACACAAAAAGCAACAATTGAGTACACAAATACAGCATCAGCCTATTTATGAGATGAAAAAAAAAAGACAGACACAAAAATGGAGCTAAATTCAAATGAAAAACTATAACAAATTAATAAAAGAAAATAAGACCTAATCCAAATAATTTAATAAAAAAAAAAGCAACAATTGAGTACACAAATACAGCATCAGCCTATTTATGAGAAGAAAAAAAAAGACAGACACAAAAATGGAGCTAAATTCAAATGAAAAACTATAACAAATTAATAAAAGAAAATAAGACCTAATCCAAATAATTTAATTTAAAAAAAGTCACACACTATTAAATTATTTGGATTAGGTCTTATTAATGAGAAAAAAAAAAGATGCCAAAGAGAGATGAAAAGATGCCAAAAAAGATAACCAGATACAAAAATTGTGCTAAATTCAAATGAAAAACTATAACAAACACTTATAAAAGATAGAATAAAAGTAATAATTCAATCTACAATTCGAAAAATAATATAACCTGGTGAGTTCCCAGAAAAGGTTAACTTTGGTAGGCGGCGCTGTACGTTGACACCGCCGTACCTTCGAGCCGTTTTACACGAGTTAAAGCGAAGATTTTGGACATAGTGATTTTTACATTTCGATCTTTTATATTAATATATATGTCATAATTTGTATATAATTAAATGCAACCCCGACCCACTATGTATGTATCATGTATGATTTTCAAAGATTTAATAAAAGAATAAGGTAACTGGAGGAAAGAAAGTAACAAAAGATATAGGAAGTAAATCTAGAGGAGAACATATTTATTAATAACGCCGCAGTTAACCTTCTGACCCCGGGGTCCCTGCGAGCTAAGTTTAAACCGACACTTCCTGGAAAAACAGGACGTATCTAGTGACCAGAAGTTATAAATGTTAAAGCTAACACCCAATATTTCCGGCAAAGACAGGACGTATCTAATATCCGTCGAAGCTATAAGCGTCAAGCTACCCGACACTTCCTGTCAGGCAGACCATCTTTCATCAAGGAGAGCCGCGGGCCAATCAGAAGACAGCACCTTAAGTAGGTCAACCAATAGGGAAAGATCATGTGATCATCTCTCAACCAATCAGAGAGAAACTGAGTCTTGGTGTTAAATCGAAAAGCAAGAATGGTCAGTTACGTTTTCGCTCTCATAGGAACAACACCTACAGTTCGGAGTTGCTCCTTCGCTTCCAACAAGGTAACATCTACTCTAGAGATCTCTCTCTCTCCGCTCATTTCATCTAAATCCCATCATCGCCATGTGATCAACTAATTAATAAGTCAAATCGCTCAACTCTTCTCAAGCTTTCTTCCCTCCAACCCAGTTGCCTTTTATTTTCAAACTCAATCATGTGTCCTGATTATTCCTAACTGTATGCTGCAACTTCCACTCAAACGGCTGCGCTTCAACCAAATCTCACCATTCGCATCCAACAACAAGAAACCCCGCAACGATATTGCCACAGAGCGGTTAAGTCGACAGGATAGTGAGATGGAATTAAATCAGGATCCCATAAGCGTAAAGTCAGACGGTCCAACGGAAACAATGGAAAGAAGGCAAGAAGTAAGAGGGAGCGAACCGGCAGGAGGAGGACAGGAGATGACCGGCCGAGAGACAACTGCGCCCCTAGCGGACGCCGTCAACCAGCTGTCAACGTTCCTGACGCGAGTAAAAATTTCTGATGGAGCGGAGTCGGCAATCTCGCCTTTCGACGGCACATACAGCGCGACACAGTTTTTCCAGACGTTCGACCGAAAAATGGAAGACGCATCCATGGAAGAACAAGAAAAATTACTGCGCCTGCCAAACTACCTGGTGCGACAACCCCTGGAGCTCTTCAGGAAACTTCGGCTGGCCGACCGGAGTTATTTCCAGGTGAGGCAAATCCTCCTAGATCTCTACCCTGAGTCAAGCGAAGCGTCCTTTGCGAAATATTTCGCCATGAAGCTCACTGGACAAGCCAACTTAGAGACCTACTACCGGGAAAAAACCGCCATGGGATTGCAACTAGGACTTCCACAAGAGGTGATCCTCGAGACGCTGACAGAAGGACTGCCATTCAGCGACCAGCGCCTAGTCCGCGTAGTACCTCCCGAGAACCTAGGAGAATGGTTCCGACTGGTACAGCGGATCCACGGGCCCAGTGTACCGGCAACACGATCCAGAGAAGATCAACCACCCACAATGTCGGGTCCGTACCACAGCACATCCCGACGCCCAGGTGCATGGAATGCACCTCTTCCGCCGTCCAACTGCAAGTTCTGCGGCGCGAGACACTGGCACAGCGAATGCCGACGTCGACCAATCCCGACGACCCACGAAAAAGTCCGGACAGTGCAAACGGTCCCAAAATCACCAGTTCCGACTTCATCACAACCAAGTCAAGCCAGAGACACCTCAGCCGGGCAGCCCTTTCGAGACTGAGGTAGGATCCCTAAACCAACTAACTGTCAAACTCTTTCTAGCCCCTAATGTATCATGCCCCTTTTTAATTGATACAGGCGCCAGCCTGAGTATAGTGCCATATAATATTTATCATATGCTAAAAACCCACCTGCCTAATTTAACCCTTGAGGGACATTCACTACACCTCCAAACCCTAAACGGATTTGCAAAAACCATGGGTAAACTCTCTATCCCACTGACAATAGGACAAATATCACGAAAGGAGTATTTCCATGTAGTGAATGCACCAATGCCATTCGGAATTCTTAGTATCAATAGCCTCCATAAATTCAGATTAACCATAGATTTTAATAAATGCACTATACTCCAGCTGGGCGCCCCATTGTCTACCCTTTCCTACCATTTTAATCATGTGTCCAATGTATGCACGTACTGGCAGTGTCAGGCGATGTCACAAAAAATTTTCCCCACATCCCAACTTTCCGCCTATGACAACCATTGCGTGCATTCATTGAGAAAACCCCACTTATCTACATGCCCCTTTTTCACTAAAGCCAATTGCCCTTTTTACATGCCCTCAAATAATCAAACCACAACAACTTCAACTTATGAACCTGTCCAAAACGCACCCACACAGCGGGATAACTCGCATACCAAAAACATAGGTGATCACACACCGTTGCACAACTCTCACATGACCAACCCACACAACGAACTCGACACTCACACTAATACACAACAAAACCCTTTACCCCATGCATACTACAACACAACACCTAACACTCACTATACACCACAGTTCACAACACTTCTGCAAAGGTACACTCACATTTTTTCACAGGACAAATTCAACGTACCATGCTTACGTATTCCACCAGTAAAAATACCCACGAATTCCGAAAAAATAATCACCATACGTCCATATCGTGTTCCGATATGTGACCAACAAGAAATCCGTAACCAAATACAACAAATGCTGGAGAACGGCATCATAGAGCAATCTTTTTCACCTTTCTCGAGCCCTGTCACCCTCGTCACTAAGCGCGACAAGACCAAACGGTTTTGTATCGATTATAGGAAGGTGAATGAGCTAATCAGCTCTGATGTCCATCCCCTCCCGAGAATCGAGGATATCCTAGACCGCCTCGCACAGGCCAAATATTTCTCCACGGCCGACATATCCTCTGCGTATTGGCAAGTCCCAATACACCCCGATTCTCGACCACTGTTAGCATTTGCCACCTTTGAAGGATTATACCAACCCACTCGATTACCTTTCGGGTTAAAAACCAGTCCTCAGATTTACGAACGAGCCATAAGTCAGGTCCTACAGAGACACGGACTTGACTGTGTGGCACATTACTTTGATGATTTCATCATTTACTCCAACACATTGGAGGAACATCAAAACCACCTGCGACAATTTTTCGCCTTTTGCGAAGCGGAGAAGTTACAACTTAACTTCGCAAAATGCGAATTTTTTAAGCAATCCATAAATTTTCTAGGTTACACCATCACAGCTGGTACAATTACACCACTTACACGCAATACCGACATCATCCACGCCATTAAACAACCACACAACCGAAAACACTACAATCCTTCTTAGGCGCTGTGAACGTCTATAACAAATTCATTCCGGAATACGCTCGCTTGCGAGCACCACTCAACAATCTCCTCAAAAAGGACGTCGTGTGGAACTGGAATGAAGCTTGTCAAGAGGCGTTCATTGACCTGAAAGGAAACCTCACACAACACCCCATTTTACACCTTTACAAAGAAGGTCTGCCATGCCAAGTGTATTGCGATGCATCCACCCTCGGTATAGCAGGCATTCTCAAACAAGTTCACCCTGACGGAAACGTATATCCAGTTCAATATTTCAGCCGAACATTGCGCCCACACGAGAAAAACTACTCCATCTCTGAACTTGAGTGCTTAGCAATCGTTGAGAGTGTGGAGAAGTTTCGCATCTATCTTATGGGCAGAAAGTTTACAATATTTTCTGACCATCACGCATTGCAGTGGTTGAAAACCATCAAGAACCCGTCCGGTAGACTGTTTCGATGGAGTTTACGACTATCGAGTTACGAATATGAGGTCCGCTACATAAAGGGAAAATTACAATATGAAGCAGATCTCTTGTCCCGTAACCCGTTTTGTGGATTCTTGGACGCCACCCTTATCAAGACCCACCAACCTCCTCCATCGAAAGAGTCTAGTTTGACCATTGATCATAATGGATTACATACAGTTTCCCGAAAAGGTGTAACCAAGATTATACTTCCAAAACCACTCATACAACAACTCTTACAAACAGTACACACACAATACAATCACCCCGGTATTTCCCAAATGTCACGAATTATCTCCACACAATATTACTGGCAAGGTATGTCAAAAGATATTAAACAAAAAGTTAAGACCTGTCCCACCTGCCAATTAACAAAACGTCCAGTAGGACCCACTTACGGAGAATTAAGTCAACCTCCGGAATCTAAAGAACCCTTCGACCTTTTATCTCTGGACACCATAGCAGGATTTGCCAAATATGGCAACACCAAGATATACCTCCATGTGGTAGTCGATCATTTTTCACGCTACGCGTGGGCTTTTCCATCTAAATCCACCAGTACCACCACCTACCAACAGGTACTTAAGCGAGTATTCCAGGATGGTTCTCCAAAACGCCTTCTTACGGATAGAGCCCCTGCCTTCACTTCACCCAAATTTCGTAGTTTTCTGCTTAATAGAAATATTCACCCATTGCTCACAACCAGCAACAATCCACAGGCCAACGGTCTATGTGAACGCCTGAACGCCACCCTCACGGGAAAACTTAGGTTATTACACCTAGAAAATCCTAAGGTCGCATGGACCAAGTTGGTCAAGAAGGTTACACTTATATATAACAAGACACCCCACTCTACCACAGGTTTTCCACCCATATACTTAATGTTTGGTATCCTACCCCCAGAAATCTCTAATCATAACACACCGTACCCAGATATCGACAAAGCTAGAAAAATTGCACACACACGCACACAAAACAAACATTTACAAGACAAAAACACTTATGACCAACGACACAAGCAACCACATTTCGAAGTAGGTGATCTAGTGTTAGTAAAATTATATCACCACCCAAATACAGGGAAACTTGCGCCATATTTCACAGGACCTCACACAATATTAGAAATTATTTCACCAAATGTGGTCCGCATAGATCGACCAAATCAACCACTTCAAAGAGACACTGACACAATCCACGTCAACAAACTTAAACTGTATACAGAAAAAATCCATTATATATCACCACCCGCCGTTAGCACCTATCATATAAAACACAACCCCAATTACACGTTCCCTTTCAAACATTTAACACCCGAATTATTCCCAACAGAGTCATTAAGGTTCAAACCCACCAGCAGCGAACCTTTCAGGCATTTAGACCCTGCCATTTTTACAACAAGACGATTTACATCACTCTTCCCCGATGTTAAAAACTGCAAACCTGACAACCAACTCAATCATATCACACCACCCCCTAAAGATATCAAACAGGAGAACGGCGAACCTACCAATCATTCAAATTCTACAATTCATAAGGTTCAAGCAAATATTTCAGAATCCCCAGTTACAAAAATGTGGACGAACATGGGGCAATATCCTATCTTTCATCTGATTTTTATCCTTTGTTTATTAGTTCTACCGTACAACTGTATCCCAATTTTATTCATTAATTACCTGTTTATCTATGCCATGCCCGCTCAGAAAATCTTCGAACTACAAGAGGTAGTTTTTAATTTTGGACAAGCAATTTTTCATTGTGGACAAGCAGTTCTTCATTGTGGACAAACATTTATAAAACTTCTCATAATTTTAGGAACCATCTTCGCAGAAAATCTAAATAAACTCCGAAGAGATAGCAGTAACTGAAAAGATGACCAAACAATGTCGGAGAAATCACGCTCCAAAAACAAGATCTGAGCCGCACCAAAAATAAATAGACGGCAGGAAATGAGAATTTTGAGACACCACGACAGGGAGTGTAGTCCGCAGCGATAAATTCGGCCTCTGTAAACAAAGCGGAGCGCCTTCGTCCGATCTCCAATTTCATTCCCTCTCGTTTGCCCGACACACCCCACTTCCGTATCTCTAATTACAATGAGAAGATCCCCTATTGAGGTCGACTAGGAACCTCACTATGCCACCGGTTTTGATTCCAGTTCGAGTCTACATATCGATTTTTACCACCCAATTACACATCCACGAAACAACACCTAGAACTAGCTCACACATCTCTTACACAACCGACTTCTAACATTTTTCACAACACACACACAAAGACAAAAAATTACACATAAAGGTTATATAGATTTCCATGTCTCCTGTACACACAGCATAAACGCACTTGAGGGCTAGAATCACGTTTTTCACCTAAGTGTCACTACAGATGAGACAAAAAAATTTATAGGGCATAATTGAGCAAGTAAAACATTTATAGGGCAAAATGGAGCAACCAATACATGTAGATCAGGGCATGAAGATACCAAAGGGTTCCAACCAATACACCTTATATTTCATATCAATCATTTTCATTATTTTCTCTCAATTAAAAATGTAAATATTTAATCAACTTATCAATTTATCCAACTTTTTATCAATTTTAATTATCAATTATCATTCTATTTACCACTTAGCTTATACTGTCACAACTCAATTATCAACGAAAACTCACTGGCTTTCGATTAAACTAAAAACATTAAATCACCCTTTGTTGTTGAAACCTTTTTATTTTTCATTTTTTTTTTCCAAGCACTCAACTTTTATTTCGTTCAACTCTTATTTTTATTTTTATTTTGATTTCTCAAAAGACCTAATAAAATTCCCTCGGTCTCCATTCCCAATTTCGAGTTAGAATATGGTTAGGCATTTTTCCTTTTTTTTTTCACCATTCAACCAAGCACTCAACTTTGATTTCGCTCAAAAAACTTTTATTTTATTTTTATTTTTGATTTCTCAAAAGACCTATGAAATTCCCTCGAATTCTTTTCCAAATTCGAGCAAAAAAAGTAACTAGGCATTTTCCCTTATCACCATGCAACAAAACAATTTTTGCTTTTTCAACCAAAAACATTCAATTTTGATTTCATTCAACTATTTTATATTATTTTATTTTGATTTCAAAAGCCTTAATAGAACTCCCTCGAATTCATTTCTTAACTCGAGTAGAATTCGTTTAGGCGCATTTTCCTTTTTTTTTTTGCCCACTATGTACCATAACATTCATTGATTTCTTACAATTAAAAAATTTTTGATTTCTATTAATTATACTCAACCTATATCATCAACACCATTCTATTTTACTTATTATATCGCCACCAATGCTTGTATATAGACTCAATACCCACAACTAATTTTCCCACAAAATTATTTTTCACTTTACAGAATTCTCTCAGGCTAACCCCTTCTTGAATTCTTCACATGTAGGGGGCGCATCTGTCATAATTTGTATATAATTAAATGCAACCCCGACCCACTATGTATGTATCATGTATGATTTTCAAAGATTTAATAAAAGAATAAGGTAACTGGAGGAAAGAAAGTAACAAAAGATATAGGAAGTAAATCTAGAGGAGAACATATTTATTAATAACGCCGCAGTTAACCTTCTGACCCCGGGGTCCCTGCGAGCTAAGTTTAAACCGACACTTCCTGGAAAAACAGGACGTATCTAGTGACCAGAAGTTATAAATGTTAAAGCTAACACCCAATATTTCCGGCAAAGACAGGACGTATCTAATATCCGTCGAAGCTATAAGCGTCAAGCTACCCGACACTTCCTGTCAGGCAGACCATCTTTCATCAAGGAGAGCCGCGGGCCAATCAGAAGACAGCACCTTAAGTAGGTCAACCAATAGGGAAAGATCATGTGATCATCTCTCAACCAATCAGAGAGAAACTGAGTCTTGGTGTTAAATCGAAAAGCAAGAATGGTCAGTTACGTTTTCGCTCTCATAGGAACAACACCTACAGTTCGGAGTTGCTCCTTCGCTTCCAACAAGGTAACATCTACTCTAGAGATCTCTCTCTCTCCGCTCATTTCATCTAAATCCCATCATCGCCATGTGATCAACTAATTAATAAGTCAAATCGCTCAACTCTTCTCAAGCTTTCTTCCCTCCAACCCAGTTGCCTTTTATTTTCAAACTCAATCATGTGTCCTGATTATTCCTAACTGTATGCTGCAACTTCCACTCAAACGGCTGCGCTTCAACCAAATCTCACCATTCGCATCCAACAACAAGAAACCCCGCAACGATATTGCCACATATATACTTACTATTTCGAATTATTTTTCTAAAAACGAACATTATTTTTTTTAATTATCTGAAACTAACCTAATTCAACTTATCTAAAACTAACCTTATATTTAGCGATTAAACTAACATAATTTAACCTATTTGAATCTAACCTCATATACACTTTTACACTACCTTTTCATTTCAAAATTAAATTAAAATAAGTTTATATTAAATAATAACATTTTTAAAAATCGACTTTCTGGTTCACACTTTTGTATCTAATCAATTATGTATTTCTTTATTTCTCTCTATAAAAGTACGCAATTGTAAACAAAAGAATTGATGATGATAAATGCAAAAAATCTACGATTGTAAAATAGATTAAATTAAAAAATAAAAATAACTGTTAACATTAGGAAAATAAAAACAGGCCTATCATACGAAGAAAAAAATAACGAAAATTTTGGTATATAGATCGTTATGTGTATTTCAGAATCTTCGGAGGAGATAGCTCAGGACTTTACAATGGAAAACTCTGTTACGGTATTATCTATATAGATCGTATGAATTCTTACATTAAAAATAGATATCTTTTCTCTTTGCCTTAAATATTCAAACAATAGGAATGTGAGGCTGCAAGTCTATCCACCGGGAACAACGATGAATACAATGGAATATCCTATCTTGAATGTTTCATCTCCACATAAATATCATTATAAATATATCACACCTAACCATACAATTATAAAATTTGCAAAATCAAAATTAAATAAAGAGTAGTTTTAATATCAAAGTAAACATATTTGAGGAAATATATTTAAATTTTCCTAATAAAATACTCAAGTGAAGCAAAGTAAGATGGTGCTCCAAAAGTAATGATTATCATTATTGCGAAGCACGCATACCTCAACACATTTCCTCTGAGAAAGGTAATTATGTGTCTCTGAAAGGTCGAGAAAAGAAGTAATTTAATAAAGGTCACCAATCCTCTGTTTTCTTTTTTTTAAGGAGACAAAGAAAATTTTGTCACACTTAGTTATCTCGTGTGTCTTCAATACAGGTCACTGTAATATCTTTCAGAGTTATTGTCTGAATCCTGATATACATACTAAAAGGTACAACTTCCTTAAGTTTCGTTCATGAGTGTATATTATTCACACATGTTTCTGAACACATCCCCAGCTTACAATTTACCGAGTAGAGAATGGATTAAATAGTTTCAATACACAAAATTAAACACCAAAAATATATAAATTACTTCGATTTAGAAGTGTACAATGACTCTTTGTAGACGGCTTCTTTTAGACGGCCCCTGTGACACGCAATTCCTATAAAACCGTATCTAAAAAATAGGAATTTGACACTGTATGTATAAATCCTTTATATATTTTATATTCTAAAATAGAGAGAAAATACATTGGAAAATTCACTTTATTATAAATTGAATTTTTGTTCGCAAATTTAAAATGGTATAAAAGTAGACGGACGATTTGCATTTCGAAATAACTGAACCGTAGAATTAATATTTGAATTCCCACTTATTTGTAAAGTTATATTTAAAATACCAATCTATATATATATATATACTTTGAACAGAATGGTTTTCATGAGAGATTCCACCAATTTAATACTAAATAGTGTTTCTTTAATATTGCACCCTAAATGCCAAGTGTCCACAATAAAATGACAGAATTTTGATGGGTTAAAACTAATAAAATGGAATTTATATGATAAATCAGTATTTTCATGGCAAATTTCAATTCTAGCGAAAGGACAACGGTTCAAAAAGAGAAAATGATAATTGGTGATTGAGGATGGGATAATCCAACAATTAATTTTAATCCTACAGGACAAAGAATTTCTACAATTAATGAACTGAAAATGAAAAAGATTCAGGAAGGCTTGGCTTGTCCGTGGTGAGAGCTTCCCAACGATTTGTCCAATTTAACTCACCACATTTAAGCTAAAACTATTGCATTGTTCATTCTACTCATATAATCTGTATTTTAAAGTTTATTCTAAACGATGAGGTTTAACGAAACTATGAAAAGAAGCTTCTGTAATTATTCAAATTTCGTAAATAAATTTTGCTTCGAACATAGCTTTTCCTGATAAAGAGAAAACAACAAATATATTGTTTAGGAAACATTAGTCTGATGACATGTGATTTCAGTAATATATTAGGGGATGTCTTTGATCCCTAGCCATCATTGGCGCCATTTGCCTTAAAAGAAAATGAGATTTTTAAAGGCACAGTGTCTTATTCTTTCTTATCTCTCCTCATTCATATTGGGGTATCAAGCGTGTAGAACTTGAGACTTTTGGTGGTGTTTGTTTGGGATGAGTAGACTCATCAATGGATGAGTCAATAAAGTCAATGAGATGTGGTTTGGTGTTGAAATTTTAGAATTGCACAAGTACATAGTGAAAGGTACAGTGTGTGTGTATTTCGATATCTTATAACGATATGGGATTGGTAGAGTTTAGCGTTATATAAAAAGCTTCTATTTCCATCCCTAGCGAGATATCAGCAGTTTTGAAGATTTGGATCTACTGGGTGGGAGGGAGGAAGTGCGCGGAAGTAGTTAGTGGGTAAAGTTGGGATTTCCTCGAGTGTTTACAACGGTTGACTGAATGTAGAGACAGTTGGGACTTGGTACCGAGGTTTCCCCTCTAAATATATCGCGCGTTGTTGTCTTTAATTACCCACGGAACTTGTTCGCCGAGCAGAATCCTAATTGCAAGGAAAACAAGAGGAATGTGTAAATAGGCTCTAATTTAGCAAAGAACAAAGATAATATCGATTATAAACGCACAGAGGATAAGTTATCAATTCCTGTATACGTATTTGTGTGAAAGTTATATGCAATAGACATATCAATACTTTGTATTGACTTGAAAATGGGAAAGATGAGTCACGTCGTTTTGTATTGATAATGAACGTAGAAATTTCATAAAATGCATCGATACGGTAGAAAATTAGAAAAACCTATCTGTTTATTTCTAGGATTAATTGGTAAATAAATAAGACACAACGTATCTATTCTGTCATCTCTGAGTGCTCAGATTGAAATAAATTAAGCCACATCACCAGTTTTGACAAATTCTAACAAAAGCCTTAGTTTCGGGATTTGACTTTCATCAGCACAGAAGCGACTACAATTTTATAACCTATATAAAAGAAACAATTCAGGAATAGATCAAATATTGTCAGAGTGGGTATTAGCTTGTGAATTGGAAAATCCTATTTTATACCTGAATACAGTGTAAAAAAGTATCTAAGGATGTTAAAAAAAAGCATATTTCATTTTAAATAAATGCATAAAATAGAAACAAAATATTTTATGACCTCTTTATTAAGATGTTTTAAATCGAGGTGATCCCATACTGATGAGGGTCAAAGCTCGAAACCATGTTATACAGGTCAGAATTTTTCTGAAACTGGTGGTTTAATCACTGATATTAACATTTTAATAAGGAAACTTAAAAAAATGAGAAGTTCCCCTTTTTGTAGAAACATATATAATCATTGACAAAACTTAAAGAAGTAGAAAGTCTCTGATGTCGCCAGATGATTTTATTATTATTATTTTTTTTTAAAGAGACAGAGGCAATTTGTTCACACTTGGTTATCTCGTGTGTCTTCAATAAAGGTCACTGTAATATCTTTCTGAGTTATTGTCTGAATCCTGATATACATGCTAAAAGGTATAAGTTCCTCAAGTTTTATCCATGAATGTATATATGGCATATTCCTAATATTAAATATAGTAACCTGAAAAAAAAGGTAAAACACACAAAATAGTTTCACTTGGTCTAATTCAAATGTTTACAAAACTAAACGATACAATATTTTATTAAAACATTTCCTATTTCAAACAACAAAATAGTTCCTAAAACTGAAAAATTTCCAATACCCTGTTTTTTATATTTACTAATACGCAGAATTCAATTTTAAGTGTATTTACTTTTTTCCAGGCATACCAAGAGCGGGTAGAACATTTCAAATATTGACTGCCGAAGGTTTAAAATGGCAAAGACTACAAATTTAACAGGAAAAATATCGTATTTTTGTTCGATCAAAAAAAAAATTGTCAGCAACTAATATATTAAAGTTGCATAAGAGAGAATGTAATAATAATAATCTACAAGTTATCTTTTAATAAAAAGTCAAATAAAATGTCTTTATATTCGCCTTTTATTGGAAATGCGTTTATTATTGGAAAACCGAAAATATTTGAGATAATTTTTTATTGAAAAAATGTGGGGCTATACATAAACCTATTGGTTCTATATGTAATACAATTCTATTTTTTAGGAACAAAAGATGGGTTAAAATATTTAAATGTTTTTTTTTTTTTTTGTGTGTTTGAGAAAGTTTCAAACGTCGTATTCTCTCTGCGAGAGAGGGGGTGATAAAATAGCGAGTTAACCTAATTGATTCCAACTAAGAAGTTATCCCTTCCATATAGGTACAATAGAAAATGAAATAGGAAAATTAGCATTTCTATGGCGTGCATTCTCTAAATGGAAAACTTCAAAAGAAGAAGGTGATTGAAAAGTGGTAATCCTTTAAGTGCGCTGAAAACGTTCAAAGCTATACTTTGGGATTTATTTGATAGAAGAGAGAAATATTTAAATATTGCAATTTTTGTTGAGAGAGAGAGAGAGAGAGAGATTTTTAAAGTTGGTTTTAAATAACTAGAAATGTAGGTGGTTGTATAGTGAAGGAAGATGTGTCAAAATGTTCTGAACGGAAATTATTTCGTATCGTAGAATGATTTAATTTAGGTGAAACGTGCAAGCAAATAATTTATAGGGAGAAAATATTATTAAATATAGTACATTAAATAACCCATATTGATTTGAAGTAGATTGTTTTAATAAGATTTTATCTATTTTAATAAATATATATATGAGAGTTATTTTTTACAATTTATTTTGGTTTCATTATGTTTTATATTATGATATAGATGCTTTGGTTTAGCGCGAATAGAAATACATTGGTTTTGAACCTATGTTAGGCTTTTTTCTTCTTCTATATTGTTTATCTGTTTCCTAATTCGGGCGAGGATCAATGTCTACACCGAAATGTTGAGGAAAGATGTTTATCCATCATGTCTAAGATGTCACTATGACATGGCCTGGCACCCAGGCAAAAAGTCTTTCATTAAGACATTTCGTCTTACATGGACTTGTCCCGAAGTCACAGCAAGGCAAAAACAATAGTAGAAAGTATCAATAAGTGTAAATAGGTAATCAGGTGGAGACACATAACAACCTCTGCATGCCTTCATCCTTTAACGATAGTTCGTTTAACGATAATCTCAGTTTTCTGATTAACTGTATAACTGAGGGTATACAAAGCTCGGCCTATGTATAGGAGAAACGTGTAAATCGTTTGACATGTGACATTGATAAGAATATGAAACTATTAAATTGTTTCATCCATCAAGGAAGATGTAAACAGGTAATTTCAACCTTCAATAATAAACACATCTATATATTTTACTCTCGCTAAATAATATAGAAAGATATCGTTAAGGAACTGTCATAAATATTTGGTAAGGAATTATATATATAAGCTAAACACTAGAGGATGGAATTAAAGAACGTATGAGGTAGTTGCTAGAATATATATAATGAAACACGTAGATAATAAAACAATTAGATGTGGTCTACATGCCAGGTTGAATCTAAGTAAGTAGAACGACATTGCTTTCATGGGGTAAGGATGGAAGACTAATTCGTCTACAATATGAATGTAAACATTTCAGGAAAGCCCTCGATGTTGTCTATTTCTATAGGTACAGGAGGAAATTATAGCGAGCTGGTTTGCCTTGATACATGGACTAGATTGGTTAGAACTTATACAAGCGTTAAATCTCGAAACGATTAAAACATGGATCAGTTTATTAAGAAAAATTATTTCTTGTACGTTTTTTAGGAAGCCCGAGACATAACAAGATGTGTTTAGAATACTATGAGAAAACGAAATTTCGGTAGAGTACTATCTGGAGAATAGGCTGAACAGTGAAGATATCAGAAAAAAAACTTATTCAGTAATATATTCGAGAATGTTATATAGAAATATTGGTTTGTTTTTAAGAACCCGGAGAATTATGCGATCGACTTTCTTTTTGTGTCTGCCTAAGAAGAAAAGAGTTACAATTTCGGTGAAAAAAAGGCTGTAACTGCCAGCAAAAGAAATAGCGTTAAAAATTATATATATGTGAAGTGTAAGATTCCGAGATTAGATTGTTCCGGCGAGATGTGGCGAGAAGGGGTGTAAAAAAAAAAGAGGAAGAAATGGGTTAAGATGTTGTTGTTTGGAAAAGTGTGTGTGTGACGTAGGACCTACCTGGAGACAGGGCGGCCGCTATACGCAGGAGCAGTCCGAGAACAATCCAGGGTCTCCGTCGCCGAGCCATGGCATCACTGACTGAAGTGGCTGCGGGAAAGTGCCGCCAGGCGTCGCTGAGGTGATCCATACCTCCCGCTAGGGGGTCCTGTCACACAGGGGACACCTCTCTTAACTCTTCTTGTCATCCCATAGTACTCTCTCTGCCCACTCAATTGAATAATTTTGGTAGAACGGTCTTTTTTTTCTATATTTGCATATTACAGATTTGAGATATGTAAATATTAAGCATCTTAATATATGCAAATTTTTGCGCAAAAGATTAATATTTTTGTTTCCACTTATATTTTTCAAAATTTAAATATTGTAAAAATTTACCTGTAATCTTTATTATATATGACAAAAAAACTTTGTGTTAGGTTTATGAAAGACATTATACTATACTGAAACGGAAAATCAAAATATTTTAGTACCTAAAACTCTACCAAGGTCGCCAGTTTAATCTACCAGTTTTGTATGTAAATAGTCTATTCTCTGATTTTATTAAAAGTCCTTTTTATTATTCAATCAGAAAATGTGTGCATAGAATGCCTATTAAGATTGTATGTGAATTATTTAACTTTTTTTATTGATAATTAATATGCGTTATCCGTTTCAGTGCTTGTAGTGTTTCACAGAGGTGGACGAGTGCTATAAACTGTCGGTTTTCAGCATCCACGACCCGGGATCGAATCCTTCATTGGACACTTTTTTCTATTTAAAAAATTCTCCCCAATGACCCCCGGTCCTTGAAAAAGTTCAACCCCACCTGTGGGTGCAAGTGACCAAACGGTTCTGAGGCACGTTTGTAAGTGCAAAAGTCTAACTGCATTGCACATGTGTAGACATGTGGTACACTTACAGTAAAAACAGTCGCTGACTACTACCCACCATGATTATCATGGTTTGTACCACGCGTACTAGAGATAATAAAAAGTCTTTAACAGATATTCAATAAGCGCTGATAATAAAAACGTTCACAATTTTCATAGATTGATGTCGCTATATGTTGTTATATTGAAGTAAAAAGGCTTTATATGTTTAAAACGAGAAAGAGTTGTGCTAGAAAAATCGGTAGAGAAATGTCTATTATTTGCATAACCGCAAAAAAAAAAAAAAACTAGTCCTGTAGATGCACGAATACTAATTTCCGGAGTAGGTATCAAAATATACATTGTAGCAAAGTAATCATTTTATTAACAAATTATTTTAATTTTTAGATGTTTGTATATTTTAAAACTCTGCGTAAACTCTCTCCCTTTTATATTTAACCTTATATGAACGAAGTAATGAAGAAGTTTCAATCTCTCTCTATCTTCCCTCATTGCTTCTCTTATATTTTATCTATTTTAATTGGTTTGCTTGTTTTTAAATAAATTACCGTGTCGTCCTGAAGTTTGTCTTATTTTCTACGTTAAATTAGTACATAGCGCAGAATTGATATTACAATTGAATAGAAGGTATTAGCTTGCCCCGTGTATATCTATATAGAAGGTTAGAACCTACGTAGTGAGATGTTTCCTACTGTCTGAATAATGCCCTTCAATGCTTACATCCGCACTTACCATGAAATATCTCCATCAAGAAATCCTTTAACTTGACAACTATAAAAACATAACAGCCCTATATAGTATTATAAAGGCATGGTATACAAAATAAGCTCGGAAAATACAAACTATAAAACCTTTTTATATAGAAAAATAGATAAGAATTTTAAACTTTTCTATTACGGGAAACTTGTACAGACAAATATACGCTAGTGTAAGAAGTTGCTGTTAATTAACTTGTTTACTTACCTATTGTTGATTGAAATAACATATCGTATCATATCATGTTATAACAATAACATATCATATTTTATACAATGTGCAAATAAGGTTTGTTTATATCCAAATTGGGTTTGTTTGTTTATTATGAAACAAAAAAGAAGCCAAGTAAATAATGACTATACCTTTTTATTATTCATTGACTTGTATATTGTGTTCATATATTCTCAATTTAAACAATAATTCATGTTTTGATATATTCAACTCATATACTGTGTGGTTCTCTGAATATATTAATATACATTTAGGGACTTCCGAGATATAACTTTTTTTAATTAGTGATTATTGCTCACATATCTATATATCTACACAAATTGGAAATTCCTGTAGGGAAAGTCTAAAGATTTCTCAGCGGATCCACGTGTGTCAGAAACTTTCAGTAATTCGTTTAGAACTCGATGACACTAAAGTTGGGAAATATTTGCTAAAATTAAGAGATTTCCCAGTAAATTCCAGTATTAGTAAATTGACCCAATTTACAGTTTTCCATAAAAGAGATGTCTAAGAATAGAAGATGTTTTTGGAATTTACATTGCCAAGTCTAAAAATTTAAAAATAGACTTCGCTATAGAGCTCCTTATATCTTAAAACTATTTAATGATAAAATATCTGGGTTTGAAAATGGAAAATATTTCAGGGTCAAATTCCACTTTACAAAACAAATCCTCTCAGTTAATAACACTCCTATTTTATTTAGACATACATTTAAAACGAGCTTTAGAGCTCTTCTAAGGCCCTTTATAGAGAAACGGTTGCTCGGACAATTACATAGGTGCAGTGGCTTCAAGTTCTAGTTGAATTCTTTCATATATTTTTAATAATTTGACGGAATAAAATTATACTAAATCAATGCTGAAATATTCTAATTAAATTAAATGGAGGATGAAAAACAAAGAAAAAATCGAATATAAAATAAATCTGAAACCAAAATTTAAAATATTTTCAAATCAACAAAATTGTAAAATAAGAAAAAGGCATCTCCTTATCATGCAACTAAAATTTGCTGATGGCTTGCGCCATCCATCGGAATAAACATCAACTATTTGTTGATTTTTAATTATCCCAGAATTGACCAAATATCCATTCTTGATTAATCAAGAAAAGCTAACCACGTACGTGTTTTGGACTGTTGGCCCTCATCAGCGTGGTGCTAGCTGTACCTTAACGACCAAATAAACTGGTTATTCAGGCATCCTGAAAAATCACGAAACGGGTAGTTAAGGCCAGAATTGCGTGAGACCGTGAAACAATGTAAAAGAAAATAGTACAAATGTGACATTGTACTGGGATAAGGTTCATAAATTAAGAAAAAGGCATCTCCTTATCGTGCAACTGAAAGTTGCTGATGGCTTGCGCCTCCTACCAGAATAAATATCAACTAATACTTGATTTTTAATTATTTCAGAATTGGCCAAATACCATTTTTGACTAATCAAGAAGAGCTAACCATCATTTTCTTGATTAATCAAGAAATAAAGAATCTCGTCGCCGTTAAATTTTATCTCTTCCAAGAAAGAGTATTTGACCAATTCTGAAAAAAAAAATAATTAAAAAATCAGAGATTAGTTTATATTTATTCCAATAGATGGCGCAAGCCATCAGCAAATCTTAGTTGTACGATAAGGATAGCCTTTTTAAAATTTATTCACCTTATCCAAGTACAATTTCAATTTTGTTATATTTTTCACACTGTTAAAATAGTCAAAATTTGTGCGTTAAGGCTGCAATAATATGATGAAAATAAAAGTGCATTTCGTTTTAGATACATCCATGTATTTGTATGTGGCATGTGTGACGGGTTGATGTTGCAGCATATCTAGCTGGGATGGGAATCTAGCCGGGATCTCCTATTTCTACATCACCCAGTCAGCTGGAAGATAAAGGCGGAGCTTCCAATATGGAATCAATTAAGAGTGAAACAAGACATGGCGTCGATAGAGTGGTGAACTGGACCATTGACCACATCTTCTTCTTTTATTGTCTACTTCTTGTGTGATTCTCTCTTACAACCTCCTTAACTTCTGATATTTCTTTTATTCCAATAACAACAAAGTATTAATGTATCGTAGTACTGAATATGTGTGTATTTACAATATACATAGTTAAATGCTTCTTTATTGACCATGTCAAGTTGGAAGCCACTTTTTAAAAATCCTAATTTTTCTTTTTGATGTATTAAATATTTTAGAAACATTCATTATTATTATTACTCGAGTAACTGAATTTATTAATAAACATTCCCTCGATTTTTGCAATATTTATTTTGTTTAATGTATTAATTGACGTCAATCAAAGCAGTTTACCTCTCTATGGATAGAGAATTTGTTCTATAGATATCTTACTTATTGATATTCACTTCTGAACAATGTTTTTATCAATTGATGAGATCCACAAGGGATCAAGTGAAATCTTCACAATATTCCAAAGAGGTGTTTAGCTGGTAGAGAAGTAATGCCCCAAATATTTCCATCTATATTTTGTACCTAGATATTTTACATTGACTACTGCCATATTTGACCTGTTAAATATTATTTCGCGATGTATGTAGAGCAAATAAAACGCACACAAACCTTACATGTTTATTTGATCTCTATAGTTATATATAGTAGTGATTTTAATTTGAAATATCATCAAGATTGGTGTCAAAAATGGTAGATTTCAATGAAGAATAAACAAACCTATGTTTCGATAAAATAATCCCTTGATTCAATAATGTGAAACATCAGGTATCCAGAGAAACCTTTTATTTTATAATTGACAAATCTCTAGGAATATTCCGGAAATGTATAAAATACTATTCCCTGAACCCACCCTATAACCTCCAAATAAATAATTTGCCTCCGATTAGCAAACTCTATAAGCACACGCAGTAGAGGCCCGCGTTTATTCTTCATTCCAATAACTGTAAACACTCTTTGTATTTAATTTAAAAAAGCATATATTGGATCAAAATATCATTTATTTTACCAATATGTCAGTTGGCTGAACGCCAACCTTTATCAAGGTGTTAAAACATATTAATTGTGTCAACAACAAACTCAGCACCACATTACGTCAACAGAATTGAGTTTTAAAAATATTTTGTTATATTTCTCCTCATTGAATATAACAAAATATTTTTCAAACTCAATTCTGTTGACGTAATGTGGTGCTGAGTTTGTTGTTGACACACATTAAAAATGTTATAACACCTTGATAAAGGTTGGCGTTCAGCCAACTGAAATATTGATAAAATAAATGATATTTTGATCCAATATATACCTTTCAATTAAAGATTTATTTATGGATTTCTCTATTTTCAAAACTCTTTGTATTTAATTTGATCTCAACTCTAATTCTATTGACGATTTAATGTAAAATAGTTTCTCCTGTAGAAGGGCTTCCGTGCCGGAAAGCTAGATTTTATTATTATATATATTTTTATAATTTAATTTATAAATAAAATAGCTTTCTTATGCCCTTTCTGCGATGTGAAAATATTTTTTTAAATATCATTAACTGATCAACTTTTATCGTTAAAAATTAGATACATTTATTGACGATACTTTTATTTTTTAAATATTATAAATAGTTTAAAAGTATTTCTACAGTCCTTATATTGCAATTAATAAAATTGAAAGAGGGAAGGCATAGTTCAACGCAGTGGAGAACCCACCAGCGGTTTCGCCATTTTACTACGCCTAATTATTTTGGAGATTTGCTGCCCCTTTTTATTTTTCCGGTATTATCCACGTAATTGATCTATTTGTAATTTTATGGATGGTAATTTGACGATATTTTGACGAATTTTAAATTAAATATCTAATGATATTTACTATCTTATAGGTGTTTCTCCACGCACACATTTTGGATATTACTAGAATGTGAAAAATATACAAAGTCTTTTATAATTTATTAAGATAATAAGATATCCAATGAAAGAGACTATATGCAAATATATTTTACAAATTAAACAACCAGAAAAATAAATATAACAACAATCAATTGTATACAATATAAGAATATGAGTCTAATACAATATTATCACGGTCTGGAAATTAAATTTGTGAAACCGCTGGAAGGATTCACCACTATTGAGTCATGACCTCCATTTTAACTTTAATCAATGCAGTATAAAAGAGGTATGTTAAAATGTTTATATATATATAGGTCGTGTTAAAATTGCAGCAATCTTAAGTCATAAACAACAAGGCCAACCTCTAAAGAAACCGTGACCAATCTAGGATCAAGTTACTCCAGTGCACACAACATCTCAAATAACAGAAACCATTAGAGTCCCAATAGATCCAGCAAGAGAAACCGACGTTACACAGAGAGGTGGAGAGGTAAAAAACGTAGAAAGACTGCTTCCCCTCCCACACATTTGGGAGGTGATTAAATGCAGGAGTCATGTCAGGAGACAAAGAAGTCCGCGGAGACAAGAAAGGTCTAATTACTTCAAACGAAGTGATTTGTTTTAAGATAGCTAATTAGATCCGCATCACATCCTTAATTGATAGCTTCTTGGTGATTTCTCCAGAGTGGTCTGTCTCAGGATTCCCTGGGCGGTGGCGTGGTATTAACTCTGGGTGGAAGATCCTACTGTCCTTGGTGGAAAGATACCATGGCACCAACACTTCAGTGGAAATATTATTCAGGCTATCTTTGTTATAGGCCGCATTGTAGAATTTTTCCGAAGCTAACCTCCATGTTTATATTGGATGATGCTTAAAGAAACGAATTTTATATGAAATTTTACTTTATAATATTACAAATATCCGTAGGATAAAAAAACGTCAATTAGATAAAGATTGTCCTGTATATGGGTTCTTTATCTATAGAGATAAAAAAAGCGCATATAATTAAAATGTGGTATTCGGCATCGTTTGTTTGGCTATTTTCTCATTAGGATATTTGAATCATTTCTCAATGGGAAGTAAATGGAAAAATCTACCTCCACTAACCCTTTCTGTAAGAAGATGTAATTGATAAGTGACATTACAAAACCGAACATTTCTAGTCGCCTCTCTTTATTGATATTGCGTTTACGTTAAGAACAAAAATGTTGGAAAGATTTAGCCTTTATGTAAATTTGAGAATGAATAGAATTACGAAGACATTCCTCCCTTTTCATTGTTCAGAGAAGCAATAGAGATAATAAAGCGCCATCTCTTGGAATATATACCAGTTAAACAATAATTTCACAGGTTATTGGCAAAAATAGTTTGTCATGAAATCTTACCACGTACGCGTTTCGGGATGTTGTCCCTTTCGGCGTGATGTATGTCATGCATGTTTACGACCAATAAAAGAGAGCATAGGTGCATCTTTATAAAGAAAGAAAATGGTATTTGAAGCCATATGACGTGAGTACGCTTTAACCAGTTGAAAATAGAGAGTAGCAAACATTTGAAAGATATATATGTGAAGTGGATATACATTTGAAGATATAATATTAAAGATTAATACTCAATAAAAATGATAAATGAGAAAATTATTCAGCTTTAATGATTAAATGCATATTTTTGCCGCATTTGAAGTTCAAATACGTATAAATATCTAAAGCATATATAATACAAGATTGCGCGGGAGAATAGTATTTATGTTTCTATAAGGGGAACCTCTCCTTTTAAAACTGGTTCTGTGTCATAACATGTATAACCAACACTGGGCTGGTAATAAAATGCATTGTTTTAATGTATTCAAAGGAGAATATATATAAACATTTCCCCAAATATATATATTTACTAGCCGAGTGGCCCGGGCAACGCCCGGGTTTTACCCGACTGGACCCGGCTTCGCCTGTGTAGTGTTCGAGCGAGGTTTACTCATGAATGAATAGAGGCCCCAACTGTTTGTAAACTCAATGTAATGAATTTTCTTTCAGCAAAATGGAGATAAATTGCAAACAGCAATATCGAAAATGCGTGTGAAAAAATCTGAAATATAGGATCAATTTCACAAACACATCTAATGAATAGAGTGCTGTTTGGAGGAGTGGTCTAAACTGTTAATTTTTAAAAACCATGACCCGGGATCATTGAATGCAGATTTAGACACTTTGTTCTGAAAAAAAAATTGCCCCAATGGCCCCTGAATCTTGAAAAAGTCCAACCCCTCCAGTGAGTGCAAGTAACCAAACTGGGCTTTTATTTTTAAAAATAAAAAAAAAGAGCTAATGATCAGTTTGAATAAAGGAAAATGGTCGGCACAACCTGAAAATTTCACTTTGTCCACTTCACTCTCGGCTGTCCAAGAAGAAACAGCCAGAGCAAACATTTTAAAGGGCACCTAATCCGGCATTTACATATCTAAATAGTTAAGCAACTTTTATAAATGTAATATATTTTTGCAATATCGAATTACCTTAACTCGGAAGAATTTTGTATTATTTATTGTTGCAGTTTTAGAAAAGTGTGGGAAATTGGATATTTTAACAAAAGAATACAATTTTTAAAATGGTATATAAAATAAAAAGGAAATTTGCATAATTTTCTAATAGTCAAGGGCAATTTTAAAAATACCAAAAAAAGCAAGACCAAATAAAAAAAAATATATATATGTGTGATGTTTCAGTAACAGCATTGTTGCCATATAAAGACAAAATTACTGAATGTATTCAGTACCTTTGTCTGAAGATAGCCAAAATGTAACTGAAACCACACATAATGTAATTATTTGTATTCGGTCTTGCTTCCTTTTTTTTTTTTAATTATCCCTAGTACGCGTGGTACAGGCCATGATAACCATGGTGGGTAGGTAGCGACTGCTTTTACTGTAAGCGCACCACATGTCTACAAATGTGATACATTGCTACCAGCTAAATGCATTTTCACTATGGTGTGATTTCCACATGATGGATCTGTAGACACATTATAATCTCTCCAGAGCTTAAGGTAGCCAACAGTACTTTCACATTATATAAATATCAATGCCAAAAGCCAGAGTTATGATAGCTGTTGCAGTGTAATGTAGACCTGCAGGATGGGAAAAAGCAATATTATTTCCGGCTTTAATTTTAAAAGTATTATGAAACGTTAAAAATATAATCTTAACTTTTGAAGCATGAAAAAATGCTAACTTGATGTGTATTAATTTAGTCTAAAAACAAACAGCATGTAAAAGTAAGCACCAATCGAAAGCATTTATTGGCTCTAACAGTGCTACCCCAGCGGTAAAAGACTGGAGCTAACGCTTCACGGGTTGGTAAAGTTTATGTTAATATTACATTAACTTAACAATATTCCATGTCTTGCTAACACAAATTTTAAAAATAATATGCATAAAAATAATGCAATTCTAAAAATCATAAATGAAGCATCATTAAATTAAATGGGAGAGAAATGGTGCTCCAAAATTTTTTTTTGTTGTAAAACTTTGACTTTTTATTTTTACAAATTCTTAATGTATATAACCCAAACCAAATTGTCTATAAAATTCTGCAAACAAATATAATATTATAGAGGCATGAAAATACTAATGGTGTAAATCTCAAAACAGCAAAGTTATCCTGATAAATGCAATGAGCTATGATAAGGTGTGTTGCAGGCTAACAAAAACCTTAATTGAACCAGAAATGTTGATACCATAAAAAAAAATAAAAAACAATTTTCAAGAATAGAGTTATGTAAATGAATTAAATGTGAAAAAATTAAAATAAAATAAAGTAAAAAAAGCTTTATTGATGAAACTACAGTAGAGCAATAATGATAACAAATTATTCACAAATTATGTAGTTACAAAAGTCAAGCTTCCCAAAATCATTATTCGAAGAAATCTCTTTCAAAATTGTCAAAATCTATATCAAAGCCCCCTGATAAACAATATTGCGTGTCTTGCTAAAAGTAGAACTAAAGACAAATAAATTTTTAGGGCTGGAAACACGGGAGCATGCTACATAGAGTTGCCCATGCGAGAAACAGGGAGACTCAAGATGCACACCAACTACTTGCAATGTTTGACCCTGAAGCATGCTGAACCCTAGAGCTATTGGAACGCTGAGAAAGATTGCTTCTCCTATGGCTTGGCATACCTACAAACACAAAGCATTAGTAAAAATAAAAATAAGGATAACCGAAAAATGTAAAACATCAAGGACTGAGATTGAAGAAAAAAATTCAAAAATAGTGTATTAAAATAAGCGCGACTCATGACTAAGGCCAAAATAAAAAAAAAGCATAGAAATAATCTGAAAGGAGGGGGAAAATGCATAAAACTCAGTGAAAACGTAAAACAACTGATTAAAAAAAAGCAAATGGAAGAAGACGTAAAAAAAAAATTATAAATCGCAGAAAAAATATGCACAATAAATATGAGTAGAACATATATAGATATATATGAGCAGCTACATATTATGAAGCAGATAAATCTAAATACTACCTAAACAAATGACAGCAAAACAAAAAAAAAAAAAAAGACAATGGAAGAAGGCCTAAAAAAAAAGTCTAATTTGGTTGAAAAAACTGCTCAATAAATTGAGCCTATATAGATATATGGACCCGGCTTCGCCCGGGTATTGTTCGAGTGGGGGTTGACTCTTGAATGAATAGAGCCCCCAACTGTTTTAAAACTTAAAGTAAAGAATTTTCTTTCAGCACAATGGAGATAAACTGCAAACATCAAAATTAAAAATTCTGGTAAAAATAATCTGAAATATAAGATCAATTTCACAAACACATCTAATGAATAGAGTGCATTTTTGGAGCAGTGGTCTAAACTGTTGATTTTTAAAAACCACGACCCGGGATCATCGAATCCAGTTTTGGGGAATTTGTTCTGAAAAAAAAAAATTGCCCCAATGGCCCCTGATTCTTGAAAAAGTCAAACCCCTCCAGTGAGTGCAAGTAACCAAACTGGGCTTTGGTATCTAAAAAATGAAAAAAAAAAATCTAATGATTAGTGTGAATAAAGGGAAATGGTCCTCGCAACCGGAAAATTTCACTTTCTCCACTTCACTCTCGGCAGTTCAAGAAGAAACAGCCAGATTAAACATTTTTAAGGGCACCTAATCCGGCATGTACATCGATAGTTAAGCAACTTTTAAAAATGTAATATATCTGCAATACTGAAATACCCAGACTTGGATTATTTTTTTATTAGGTTATTGTTGGCAGTTTTAGAAAAATGTGGGAAATTAGATATTTTTACAAAAGAATGTACTTTTTAAAATGGCATAAAATAATTAGGAAATTTGCATCATTTTCTAATAGTCAAGGGCAATGTTAAAAATACCAAAAAAGCAAGACCAAATAAAAAATAAACGAATTATGTGTGATGTTTCAATAACAGCATTGTTACCTTATAAAGACAAAATTACTGAATGTATTCAGTACTTTTGTCTGAAGATGGTAACAATCCTGTTACTGAAACCACACATTATTTATTTATTTGGATTTGGTCTTGCTTCCTTGTGATTTTTATCTATATTTCAAAATATACCTCAATTCTTTTTTACCTAAAAAGCTTTACATATATATTGCCAAGACCATAAATAAAGGTAAAATGTCAAATGAGTTATTAATTAACCCTATATGGGTCAGGACAAGTGAAAATAAGGCCACAACAATAGAAATATCTTTCTAAAAAATTAAATTTGAACGCTAGCTTCACAAAGGGCACAAAATTTGCTACCAGCTACATGCGTTCTTTTTTACTATGGTGTGATTTCCACAGGATGGATCTACATTATAATTTCTCCAGAGCTTAAGGTAGCAAACAGTACTTTCACAATAAATAAATATCAATGCAAAAAGCCAGAGTTATGATAGCATGTTGCAGTGTACTGTTGACCTGTAGGATAGAAAAAAAGCAATATTGTTTCCAAAGACTTTAATTTGAAAAGTATTATGAAACGTTAAATATATTATACTTACTTTTAAAAGCATAAAAAAAGCTATCTCGATTTGAATAAATTTAGTCTAGAAACAAACATAACGTAAAATTATGCACCAATCGATCTCTGATTGTATATTTATTTATATAAATGAGTATATTTGCATATATATATGTAATATGATGCAATTGTTATTACACTATAATATTTGTTGTATTACACTGTTGTAGGATCCTGTCGACTTAACCGTTCTGTGGCAATAGCGTTGCGGGGTTTCTTGTTGTTGGATGCGAATGGTGAGATTGGGTTGAAGCGCAGTCGTTGAGTGGTAAGTGAAGCACACAGTTAGGAATAATCAGGACACGTGATTGTTTTGAAAATAAAAGGCAACTGGGTTGGAGGGAAGAAAGCTTGAGAAGGGCTGAGCGATTTGACTTATTAATTAATTGATCACATGGCGATGATTGGATTTAGATGAAATGAGCGGAGAGAGAGAGAGATCTCTAGAGTAGATGTTACCTTGTTGGAAGCGAAGGAGCAACTGTCCGAACTCGGCGAGAGCCACTGAACAACTGTAGGTGTTGTTCCTATGAGAGCGAAAACGTAACTGACCATTCTTGCTTTTCGATTTAACACCAAGACTCAGTTTCTCTCTGATTGGTCGAGAGATGTCATATGATCTTTTCCTATTGGTTGACCTACTTAAGGTGCTGTCTTCTGATTGGCCCGCGGCTCTCCTTGATGAAAGATATGCCTGCTTGATAGGAAGTGTCGGGTAGCTTGACGCTTATAACTTCGACGGATATTAGATACGTCCTGTCTTTGCCGGAAATATTGGGTGTTAGCTTTAACATTTATAACTTCGGGTCACTAGATACGTCCTGTTTTTCCAGGAAGTGTTGGTTTAAACTTAGCTCGCAGGGACCCGGGGTCAGAAGGTTAACTGCGACGTTATTAATAAATATGTTCTCCTCTAGATTTACTTCCTATGTCTTTTGTTACTTTCTTTCCTCCAGTTATCTTATTCTTTTATTAAATCTTTGAAAATCATACATGGTACATACATAGTGGGTCGGGGTTGCATTTAATTATATACAAATTATGACAGATGCGCCCCCTACATGTGAGGAATTCAAGAAGGGGTTAGCCTGAGAGAATTCTGTAAAGTGAAAAATAATTTTGTGGGAAAATTAGTTGTGGGTATTGAGTCTATATACAAGCATTGGTGGCGATATAATAAGTAAAATAGAATGGTGTTGATGATATAGGTTGAGTATAATTAATAGAAATCAAAAATTTTTTAATTGTAAGAAATCAATGAATGTTATGGTACATAGTGGGCAAAAAAAAAAAAGGAAAATGCGCCTAAACGAATTCTACTCGAGATAAGAAAGGAGATCGAGGGAGTTCTATTAAGGTTTTTGAAATCAAAATAAAAACAATATAAAAATAGTTGAATGAAATCAAAATTGAATGTTTTTGGTTGAAAAAGAAAAATTATTTTGTTGCATGGTGATAAGGGAAAATGCCTAGTTACTTTTTGCTTGAATTTTGGAAAAGAATTCGAGGGAATTTCACAAGGTCTTTTGAAATCAAAATAAAATAAAATAAAAGTTTTTTGAGCGAAATCAAAGTTGAGTGCTTGGTTGAATGGTGAAAAAAAAGGAAAAATGCCTAACCATATTCTATTCGAGATTGGGAATGAAATCGAAGGAATTCTATTAGGTCTTTTGAGAAATCAAAAATAAAAATAAAATAAAAGTTTTTTGAGCGAAATCAAAGTTGAGTGCTTGGTTGAATGGTGAAAAAAAGGAAAAATGCCTAACCATTATTCTAGCTCGAGATTGGGAATGGAAACCGAGGGAATTTTATTAGGGCTTGTGAGAAATCAAAATAAAAATAAAAATAAAATTTCATAAGGTATTTTGAAATCAAATAAAAATAAAAGTGGTTGAGCGAAATCAAAGTTGAGTGTTTGAAAAAAAAGAAAAATGAAAAATAAAAAGGTTTCAACAACAAAGGGTGATTTAATGTTTTTAGTTTAATCGAAAGCCAGTGAGTTTTCGTTGATAATTGAGTTGTGGCAGTATAAGCTAAGTGGTAAATAGAATGATAATTGATAAATAAAAATGATAATATGAACTAATTGGAAAATAAATGATAATTGATGATTAAAAGTGCTAATAAATTGAATAAATTGATAAATTGATTAAATATTTAAATTTTAATTGAGAGAAAATAATGAAAATGATTGATATGAAAAATAAGGTGTATTGGTTGGAACCCTTTGGTATCTACATGCCCTGATCTACATGTATTGGTTGCTCCATTTTGCCCTATAAATGTTTTACTTGCTCAATTATGCCCTTTACATTTTTTGTCTCATCTGTAGCGACACTTAGGTGAAAAACGTGATTCTAGCCCTCAAGTGCGTTTATGCTGTGTGTACAGGAGACATGGAAATCTATATAACCTTTATGTGTAATTTTTTGTCTTTGTGTGTGTGTTGTGAAAAAATGTTAGAAGTCTGTTGTGTAAGAAGTGTGTGAGCTAGTTCTATGTGTTGTCTCGTGGATGTGGAATTGGGTGGTAAAAATCGATATGTAGACTCGAACTGGAATCAAAAATCGGTGGCATAGCGAGGTTCCCAGTTGACCTCAATAGGGGATCTTCTCATTGTAATTAGAGATACGGAAGTGGGGTGTGTCGGGCAAACGAGAGGGAATGAAATTGGAGATCGGACGAAGGCGTTCCGCTTTGTTTACAGAGGCCGAATTTATCGCTGCGGACTACACTTCCTGTCGTGGTGTCTCAAAATTCTCATTTCCTGCCGTCTATTTATTTTTGGTGCGGCTCGGGGCTTGTTTTTGGAGCGTGATTTCTCCGACATTGTTTGGTCATCTTTTCAGTTACTGCTATCTCTTCGGAGTTTATTTAGATTTTCTGCGAAGATGGTTCCTAAAATTATGAGAAGTTTTATAAATGTTTGTCCACAATGAAGAACTGCTTGTCCACAATGAAAAACTGCTTGTCCAAAATTAAAAACTACCTCTTGTAGTTCGAAGATTTTCTGAGCGGGCATGGCATAGATAAACAGGTAATTAATGAATAAAATTGGGATACAGTTGTATGGTAGAACTAATAAACAAAGGATAAAAATCAGATGAAAGATAGGATATTGCCCCATGTTCGTCCACATTTTTGTAACTGGGGACTCTGAAATATTTGCTTGAACCTTATTAATTGTAGAATTTGAATGATTGGTAGGTTCGTAGTTCTCTTGTTTGATATCTTTAGGGAGTGGTGTGATATGATTGAACTGGTTGTCAGGTTTACAGTTCTCCTGTTTGATAGTCAATGGTTTTATTAGAGATATGTCGGCGGTAATTGGTTTAGGTTGAGATGTGTGATCGTTTCTCTGACGTGGATGTGGTAATTTTGGCATTGTTTGTGTGGTGTGTACGCTGTGCTTTATGTACGAATCTTGTTTTGCTTTGGTGCCTGTGTCGGTATTTTTACGTGAAGGTTGGTTGTATTCATCGATTCTTCTAGCGAATCGGCAGGTGGGACAGGTTTTTACCTGTTTTGCGATGTCTTGTGTCATGTTCTGCCAATAATATTGTGATGAGATGAGTCTCGTCATCTTGGAGATGTTTGGGTGGTGGTGTTGTGTGTGTACGGACTTAAGAAGTCTGGTTGTAAGTGAACTTGGGATTATAGTTTTAAGTACTCCTTTTCGGGAGACGGTGCGCAGTTTATTGTGATCCATAGTCACGCGAGATTTTCCCGGTGGAGAAGATTGTTGGCTCTGTATGAGTGGCGCATCTAGAAAGCCACAAAATGGGATACGAGTTCCAACGCCCGTTTCATATTGTTGTACTCCATTTATGCTACGGACCTCATATTCGTATCTTGACAATCTTAACCTCCATCGAAACAATCTGCCTGACGGAGTTTTGATCTCTTTCAACCACTGCAATGCGGGATGGTCAGAAAATATTGTAAACTTTCTGCCCATTAGACAGGTGCGGAAGTTATCCACACTTTCCACAATGGCTAGGCATTGTAGTTCCAAGTCTGAATAATTTCGCTCGTGACTACGCAGAGATCGGCTGAAATGTTGAACGGTGTATGTCTTCCCATCAGGGTAGACTTGTTTAAGAACGCCTGTAATGCTGAATGTTGAGGTGTTACAGTACACCTGGCATGGCAGATCTTCCTGGTAAAGGTGTAATGTGGGGTGTGTGGTAAGGTTTTCCTTCAGGTTAGTGAACGCTTTCTGGCATTCGTCATCCCAGACCCACATGATATCCTTTTTTAGAAGGTTGATAAGTGGCGTCCGCAAGCGGGCGTGGTCTGGAATGAACTCTTTATAGACGTTCACAGCTTTTAGGAAAGATCGCAATGCTTTTCGATTGTGTGGTTGTTTGGTGGCGTGAATTTTTTCTATGTTTTGTGTAGACGGGATGATTGTATTATTCTTAACGGTTGTGCATGCGCTTGTTTGTCGTTGTTGTTGTCTTTTGGCGTGCGTGTTGCGTTTGTTGTGCGGGTTGTGCGTGTTTGTTGTGTGGTGACGTATGGGTGCGTGTATGTTGTGAGGTACATTTTCGTAATTATGGTGTGGCGAAGTGTGGTCATGTGTGAATTTTGTGTGGTAAGTGGGTGAGCTGTGTCGGTGTACGGACACTTTTTTGGGCATTATTGGAATTGTAGGTTGAAGTCGTGGTGGCTTTACATGTGGTGGGTATAAAGTATTGGCAATTGGGTTGAGTGAAAAGTTGCGTGGTGTGAGATTAGAATGATGGTATGTAAATATTTGGGGTTTGGGCAATGAATGCAGGCAAGGGTTTCCATGTGTGAAAGCTTTGGGTGCTGTGCGAGTCCTTTGGGACAGGTTTTGGCCTAGCCCGTGCTTGCATTCATTTGACACATGTTTAAAGTGGTAGATAGTATTAGACAATGGGACGCCAAGTTGGAAAATAGTGCCGCGATTATAATTTAGCTTTAATTTATACTGATAAAGGGTTTTTAAGGTAAGAACTCCAAATGGCAAGGATGCATTTACCACGTGGAAGTTCTCTCTACGGGTTATTTGGCCTATTGTCAGAGGGAAAGTTAAATGTCCTATTATTTTCGTAAAACTATTTAGGGTGGATAGATCAAGGGAAGGTTTTTTAATACTTAAGTTGGGAAGTTGTGCTTTTAATCTATTGTATAAATGATACGGCAATATGTTCGAACCTGCGTCTGGTTCAATTAGAAAGGTACATGGTAGGTCCTGGGTCAGATACAAGTCCAAAGTCAATTTGATGGTGTCATTGGGTGGATTGCCTACCTTAGTCTCGAAAAGTCTCCACTGTGGCGTCTTCGGCTTGGGGTGGCTGGCTTGGAATATCTGTTGGACCGGAACGGGACCTTTTGCACTGTCCGCGCAATTGAAAGGGAAATCTAGTCATTTGTACTGCTTCCATTCGAGTGGACCGCGTTGTCGGTACACTGGGCCCGTGTCGCGTGGACTGCTTCCGGGTGTACGGGTACGGCATGGCGGGTGGCGACTCCTCGGTGGGCGTCAGGTTGTTCGGACACGTACCGGCGGTGCGGGCGTCGGTTGCCCCGTGGGTGGCGCTCCGGAAGACCGCTTCCAGTTGCGTGGATCTTGCCCCTTGTAGCGCGGCGGTCAGTTCTAAAATTACCGTCGCCAGGGTGTGTCTTGTCGCTTCGTTCGTTGTCAGTCTCTTCTCTCTCGGTTTGTTATTGCCTTTTGTTTTGCTGGCGCCTGGGTTAATTTCCATAATCTTTATCCTGATTAAGCTCAATAATCTTTATCCTGTTTAAGCTCCATAATCTTTATCCTGTCGACTCTGTGTAATATGATGCAATTGTTATTACACTATAATATTTGTTGTATTACACTGTTGTAGGATCCTGTCGACTTAACCGTTCTGTGGCAATAGCGTTGCGGGGTTTCTTGTTGTTGGATGCGAATGGTGAGATTGGGTTGAAGCGCAGTCGTTGAGTGGTAAGTGAAGCACACAGTTAGGAATAATCAGGACACGTGATTGTTTTGAAAATAAAAGGCAACTGGGTTGGAGGGAAGAAAGTTTGAGAAGGGCTGAGCGATTTGACTTATTAATTAATTGATCACATGGCGATGATTGGATTTAGATGAAATGAGCGGAGAGAGAGAGAGATCTCTAGAGTAGATGTTACCTTGTTGGAAGCGAAGGAGCAACTGTCCGAACTCGGCGAGAGCCACTGAACAACTGTAGGTGTTGTTCCTATGAGAGCGAAAACGTAACTGACCATTCTTGCTTTTCGATTTAACACCAAGACTCAGTTTCTCTCTGATTGGTCGAGAGATGTCACATGATCTTTTCCTATTGGTTGACCTACTTAAGGTGCTGTCTTCTGATTGGCCCGCGGCTCTCCTTGATGAAAGATATGCCTGCTTGATAGGAAGTGTCGGGTAGCTTGACGCTTATAACTTCGACGGATATTAGATACGTCCTGTCTTTGCCGGAAATATTGGGTGTTAGCTTTAACATTTATAACTTCGGGTCACTAGATACGTCCTGTTTTTCCAGGAAGTGTTGGTTTAAACTTAGCTCGCAGGGACCCGGGGTCAGAAGGTTAACTGCGACGTTATTAATAAATATGTTCTCCTCTAGATTTACTTCCTATGTCTTTTGTTACTTTCTTTCCTCCAGTTATCTTATTCTTTTATTAAATCTTTGAAAATCATACATGGTACATACATAGTGGGTCGGGGTTGCATTTAATTATATACAAATTATGACATATATATATATATATCTAAATACATTCATATAAAAATATGGTTGTACCATATAAATATATATGAGCAGTCATATATTGTGAAGAAGATAAATATAAACCCTACCTAAACCAATGACAGAAAAAAAATGTTTAGCCAACCCTTAAATAAAGCAGTTACTGAAAATTCATAGCTGCTGCTTACAATATAAATGCTATTAGAGCATAAACATATTACATGGAACAAACATATAGTAAAATATATGTAGCAAGTTATATTGTAAAACATACTTTTTTCAATAAATATACTTTTTACAACTTTAATAAAAAAAATAATATACCTTATGAGATAAAAAAGTACACTTATCTTTAAAAATGTAGATCGTTATATGTACACTAATTAAAATTAAACGAAGCAAAATATATGAATAAGCTGCGAAATAAATAATAATTCCAATTAATTTAAATTGAAAAAATATTACTAAATGATTAAATAAAATCTACCTTCTAAAAAGGAAAAGAAAGTTTTTCGAAATGCAATTTTTGTGCTTTTAGCCTAAATGTTAAACCAAAACCTCAACTCCCTACGTGCGAAATTTCACAATACAGTTTTAATTAACCCAGGTTCCGGGGGCGTATTTATTTGATAATGATCGATTAAAATTATTTTCAAAGAGTTTAAATATATAAAAATAATCTTACCTTTTAAAGACACATTAATCGGGTAAAATTACAAAATTAAAAATTAAAAACAAACAACGTGTAAAATTATTAACCAATCAAATTCATTTATCGTCGCGACCAGTGCGCCGCCAAGCGGTAAAAGGCTTGAACTAAGGAATTTTGGTTTAACATTTTTTAAAAATAGCACATTAAACCTTTCTTTTTTTTGAATAGCCTATATGTTAAACGAAATCTTCAGCTACCTACATGCGAAATTCCATAATGATTGAGTCAGTAGATTTTGCGTGATGCGATAACAAACATCGATTTCGCATTTCATTTTTATAGATATAAGGATTTATAATAAAGAATACATCTTCCGTAAAAAGAGGATGCAGAGTTTTTGTGTATATTTTATGGGAGTTTTATCATTTATTTTTTTGGATCAATTTCCTTCAAGACAAATTAGAATTTATATAAATATACCATCAATAAACCCAGACACACATATATAAAAGTAATATCTTATTCAAACATATTCAATTTTAGAATTCATATTAAGGGCTATAAGTTTATCCCAAATAAAATCAAAACCTTTATACATTTATCAAACTGGAAAATAAAATCGAATGTATTCTAAAAGCTTTTATATATAATTTAGTGGGTAATTCAGATATATTCGTATTTTATTTATAATAAAGTAAACTTACGAATAGATATATAGGTACCAAAAGAGATATCTTTCCTTTTAACTATGCATCGGAACAATGCATTGTACATCACCCCAGTAAAATACTTTCCTAGTCTTCTTCTTCTTCTTTCTTATCTCCACTCAATCATATTAGGATATCAAGTTGTGACCCTTGATGGTGTCTGTTTGACAACCATCATGACTGGGTGAAGTAGAATGCGTCTGCCTTTGTCATTAAGACTGGGAGCACTACTCAGTGGCAGGCCGACTTAGCTCCAAAAGAAATGGCCGCCTCTGACATGAGGAACAGACGCCATGTGCAGCTGCTCCTAACATGGAGTACAAACGCTGCTCGTCCTATATCCCTGGATTAGGAGCCCTTACAGGGTACTATCAGCCGGGCCAGCTGAACCCAGGTTTTTTAGTGAGCTTGTTACTGCTCCCCCTCCTCCTTTTTTATCCGGGCTTGGTACTGGCAAAGGCGGAGTTACTTTCCTAGTGATGATAAAGAATAAGCCACAACAACACCAGTTTCGGCAAATTCAGACAAAAAGCCAACCTGTATATCATGGTTTGGGGCTTTGGCCAAACTGGTGCTGTAGTTCATTCTTTATCATCATTAGTAAAATATTTTACTATGGTGATGTACAGAGCGATCGTTTTGATGCACAATCAAAGAGAGAGGTGCCTCTTCTGGTACATGAATATCATCCTCCTGAAAATCTATGTAAAATGTATGGTACGTTTTGCCATCAGACGGCATTTCATTTTTTTTATGTTCTCATGTAGAAAGCAGAGATGCCAGAAAGTTTGAGACTGCTAAAAAAAAAAGAAACTCACATCTCCAGAAACCTTTTTAATTATTTAATATAAGTATATGTGTGTGTGTGTGGATTTTTTTTTTTGCTGGGAGCATATGGCGCCTCCCCCGCCAAAATAAACGACAAACCTAGACGACATCTATTGACCATCGCCTAAAACTAGCGGCCTCGGATCAGTGATAAAGCCACAACACCAGCTTTGGCAAACTAAGAAGCGTCCACCTGGAGACCATGGTTTTGGGATAATGTAAAGATTCCATTAGGTCCCGTGTGAATCTCATGGCACTGGTCAGCCCCAGGGCGCACTTTATTTCATGAGATCCACACGGGGGCTAATGGAATTTGCACAATCTGGCAAAGAGGTGTTTAGCCGGCAAAGTGGCTGAGTCAAATATGTGGTCAGAATGGTCAAATGTTCCCATTCAAAAGGAAACGTATTTGTAATTGAGTAATTGACTCCGTATGAATTCTATTCTTCTCATGAGCAAGTTCACCATGTCATCCGCTTATTAATGTATTTCAAAATATTTCCATATTAACGAATGCTCATTACAACTAAACTCTAAAACCAATAACCCTCTTTAGATAGAGTAAGAGATTTTGAATAAAATCTTTATATATTGGCTCTATAAAGATAAGTCTATAATAAAACCTATTCCCTTCCCCTTTAATTGCGTTAGAGTTTGTACCGTAAAGATTTGATTTAATAGATTGTGTAGCTACTCACCATTTTGTCAAATTCGGAATAATGTTTGATTTCTTCATATTCAAACCTCCTTTAAAATTAAGAGAGTCACAATGTAGTCCAAATATGAATATAAAAAGCTAAAAGGTTTATAGAATATTGCCACATGGAAAATTAGGAAAGACAAACTTCAGGATGACACAGTAATTTATTTGAGGAAAGAATAAACTATGAATGATAAACAAAAGATAAGCAATGAGGGAAGCTTACATGGTAGCAAAATATAAACATAAAAATGATACTCTGTTAATAAAATAATAGATACTTTGTTACAATATCTTACCTATTAAATATATGAATTCGTGTACAATTCCAATGCTAACGACTATATATGGCACATGCTTATTGAAGTAGATTGCCGATTTAGCTGTTTCTTTATCCGAAGTTATTGTTATTTAAAAATTTTCAGTAGTTAACATATTTTTTTTTAATTGTGAGAGACTTGTAAAGAATTGTTAATGGTTGGGGAAGAGAAATTGTACATTCGCTTTCTTCAATATCTTTGCATAAATTTGTGCACTCGGGACAATATTATCATTTACTTATCCACCAGAACTGAGAGATAAAAACCAAGAGTCAAACTAGAGATTAAGATGAATGAAAAAGTTGAACTGTAGGACCTGAAATAAAGAAACAATTTGGGGACAATTCAAGAAGGAATCCAAATAAGTTTAATAAACCGAAGCCATATAAACCTCCTACGCAAACCTTTCCAAGAAAACAACGAAAGAATAAAAAGTTTAGGCATTCCCAGAGATTTAGAAATATTTGTTATTCACTTGATATATTTGATCTCTGGCTTCCTTCTAGAAATTCCAATTTAATAGAATTCCAACGACTAAATAAATCTGAATAATTCCATTTTGTGTAAAATGATATGAAAGTCTATTTCTTAATAACGTTGTGACTTTAACTGAGGTGTCGTGTGTAGATAGCCATATTTTAGTAAAAATATGTATTTAACAAAAGTATATTTTGTCTGAATAACCTTTTATCGTCACATTAGTGATACCGTTGAAAATTTTATATTTTCTATCATTTCAAATATTTCGAAATTTCTTGAAAATAGAATTGTCCATAATGGGGGTTGATAAAGAGATTCTGGGACACCTCTTGGCTCATCGCTAAAATCCATTATTATGGTGGTAGCCGTATCTAATTTGAACCTGGTTTAACATGTACCTAAACCTATATAACGTGAACCTAAATAAAATATGTAAACACACTTTTAAAACTTTATTTACTAAGAAATTTGATATACATGGAATCAAGCTATATGAGAAAATAGTATAAAAGTGAAATTCTACTTGGAATAAGTTGATAAATTAAGGTAAATACATTTCTTGATCTTGTAACTAAAAGGTTACTGATGGCTTGAACCATATTTAGGAATATAGATAACTAATTATTGAATCATAATTATATTTTTCAGGATTGGCCAAATATTTTCTTTATTAATCAAGACAAACAGCCTGAAACGTGTTCGTGTTTAGCTTTTCTAGATGAATCAAGAAAATGGGTGGGCCAATATCACGGAACAAGCTAAATCAACGTTTAGTTGATTATTGTTCCACTAGATGGCGCTCTGTCATTTATATTTTATATATAGGCTCTGCAATTTTAAAACAACATTTTATACTTTAATAACAACATTTTACTCTTTAATGTCAAAATTTACACTTTGATAACATTTCCATTTTCAAACGGTAATAATCATTTTTTGAAATATTTTGAACAATTTTGTTATTGATATATTTCGTGTGCTTATCAAAATATATATTTATTCTTATATTCGTTTTAATGAGCATTGAAAATAAGAATTTTGATATTTCTTCAAATAAAGTCAACCATTGTCTAATATGGCGTTGAATTTTTCCTATATTTCCGCTACAAGCTGCTTCCCAGCTCTAATTCCAGCTATTTTCATAACTACTGTTTTAAATAGCATTTTTATGTTGCATAAAAACATCACACAAGTTAGAAAATTATCTCTTTGATATTTCTCCATCGCATTTATGATGAGCTAATTGATGTGCTAATGATTATAATATCATTCAATATTGAATATATTCATTATTTTTCAATAGCATTATTAGTTCCTATTCATGAATGAATATCAACGTATCGATGGAAGTACAAACTTACATGATGTTTACATTGATCCTATACAAAATAAATTAAAAAAAATACAGTTATTTAAATGGCTATGAGTTAAGCTCGTAAGCATCTTTTAGTGTGAATATAGGTCATAAAAAACTGTATAACAGTATGCATCACCGTGTAGTTACTTGTATACCTGTCTAAGAAGAACACGCCAAATATTGATAAAAGCTGTGTATCTGAAATATTTTACACCCTTTTTTAAAAAATAAATTATTTTTCACATTACCATTATATAGCTTACCAATATTAGAAAATAAAAATAAGTTTTTCTATATATATATATATATATATATATATATATATATAGGTGTTGCATTTTTTTTTTTGTGTGTGTGGCCAGTATATAAATACACTGCGTGACATTGAAAATGGAACACCAAGAAATAGTGGCCAGAAAATTATGCAAATTTCAGGGTAGACGCGCCTAACCGAGTTATGCAAATGATGTAAAATGCGCAGCTCTCGTGCGCACATGGAGTAAGATATAAGGGAAGGAACTTGCAGAAAGGACAGTATTCGTGTCGTTATTTCTTCAAGGAAAATCATTGTAGAAATTTTGTTCTTGTGTCAAAAGACACGTGTAATAACAGAGAATGCCAGGTCATCGTAAACGGGGGCAGTTCAAGCAGACAGACACTTTTACGAGGGGCATGGTGATCGGACTGAAAAGGGCAGGTTGGTCCATACGTCAAATCGCAGCTGATACACACCTTGGTGCGTCCACGGTGCACCGACTGTGGAGAAGATGGTGGAACAAGGAAATGTGGCAATTTATAGGAATGTCGGTGCAACCAGAGTGACGTCAGCACGTGTGGATCGGCGTATCCTTCGACAAGCAGTGGCGGCCCCACAAGCCACTTGAACCGCCATCCTGCAACATGTGGAAGACACCCTAGATCATTCCATCTCGACCAGAATCATTTCCCGTCGATTGGTTGCTAATGGCTTGCACTCATGCCGTCCGCTAAGAAGACTGCCATTGACCCCACCGAATAGGGGCCAACGTTTGGAATGGTGCCGGGCTAGATCGACGAGGATGACGGAATGGCACAGGGTCGTGTTCTCAGATGAGTCGCGTTTCTGCTTGTCCAGTGATAGTCGCTGTGTACGCGTGTGGCGTCGACGTGGAGAAAGGTCCAATCCGGCAGCAATTGTGGAACGCCCCACCATGCGACAACGTGGAATCATGGTTTCGGGCGCAATCGCGTATGATTCCAGGTCACCTTTACTTCGTATTCAGGCCACTATGACGGCCCAACCATACGTTGATGATGTGCTGCGACCGGTGACACTCCCCTACCTTCAGGGGGTACCCAATGCCCTTTATCAGTAAGATAACGCCCGACCGCACACTGCTCGCATTAGCCAACAAGCTCTGCAAGATGTACAGATGCTTCCCTGGCCACCGTACTCTCCTGATATCTCACCAATCGAGCACGTCTGGGACATCATTGGACGCCGTTTGCATGCCTTGCCACAGCCGCGTTCAGAAGACGAACTGTGGCAAATGGTTAAGAGGGAATGGAGAGCCATCCCTCAGGACGCCATCCGTACTCTGATTGACTCTCTACCTAGACGTGTTGCTGTGTGCATCGCCGTCCGCGGTGGTCCTACTTGCTACTAAGCCGACGCCGTTCTCGCTCTGTATTATGACTATCATTTTGAAATAAAGATCACTTATTGTTCGTCCCTGTCTCTCTCTGTCTACCGAGTTTCATCACTTTCTGGCCACTATTTCTTGGTGTTCCATTTTCAATGTCACGCAGTGTATCATTTTAAAATAATCAGAAATATGGACGCCTCTTTTATATCTCTAAAAAAGAAATATGTAAATATTACGTAATTCTCTAAATTAAAAAATAACACAATTATATCAATCTAGATTAAAATTAAAAATATATAATGGGTATACTATTATATAAAAGAGATTTTATATTTAACTTTAAAAATTCCGTAATTAAATAAAGCCTGATGTAAAATATTCAAATTACATTTTGGTATTTGTGTTCAAACAATATAAGGTCTTTTGTGAGTATTTTATATTGTAATTATTTTAATGAAATAATATAATAGAAGATATATGTGTATAATTTTTAATTCGTTTTAGACTAACAAAACGTTTAATTTAATATATGAATAAAGAATTTACTTTTTTAACGAGAGTATATATATATATAATACTTTTTATATTTCGAATTCTCATTTGCGGATTGGATAAAATGTGGTAGAAATAAAATTATCGTTAATATTTCTAAGACATATAGTTTTGTTGTAAGATTTAGGTACTTACAGCTTGTAGGAAGGCATGAGGACGTTGAGGATTATATGATAATAATCTTTATTATCCATTTAGCAAGAAAGACAAAGTTATGGTAGCGAACAGTTATTGTAATATAGAGAAGAAGGTAAACAAACAGTTGTGATGATGATAGGTCCAGTGTGGCGCTAGCTGTCGTAGCATTCAGTTATCTAACAAATCCCCGGCATGAATGTGGAGACATCACGAGGTTGTAGCGTAACTTCTCAAATGTCGGCCTTGGTAGCGGCTTGGTCAGAATGTCCGCCTTCATGTCGCCAGTTGGGCAGTAGATCATTTTTATCACTGTCTTCTTCTGAAGATCCTTCAGGTGATGGATCTTGGTTGCGATGTGCTTGGTTCTAGAAGACACTTTTTCGGATGAACATATCTTGAGACATGATTGATTGTCTTGGTGGAAGTAGATTGGAGCTTTCTGTTCCAGTTCGAGATCCTTTAGCAAGTCGAGAAGCCATAACAGTTCTTGTGAGGCTTCAGCTGCGGAGATAAGTTCCGCTTCGGTGGATGAGAGAGATACGCAACCTTGTTTCCCAGACATTGTTCTTCTCAAGAGAATTTAGTTCTTCGTTCATTGCTTGTAGCCATTTTTCTCTTTCTATTTTTGGTAATTGTAGGACTTCCGAGTAGTTGGTAGGTGTCTGAATGTCTTGAGCTTCAGTTTTGTACAGCATGTAGTCATTTCTTATGGGAGGTATTCCCTTTGTTGGTCTCGTGGATCTTCTTTGTGTGACCACTTGTGTTCCTGTGCTTGTACCGGGTTGAAGGTAATCCTCGGTTTCTGAGTCCTCAAGGTTTTCGGGTTGTGTTCCTGGTTCCTGACTTTCCTCTGCATTACCAATATGATTGGAGGAAATTAGATCTGTACTTAGTACTTGTGGTGAAGTTGATTTTGTGGAAGCGTGGTGAAACCCATTTTCTTTTTCTATAAATTTTACGGATCTGCTGATTGTGATGTTGTCTGTATCGTGCAGGATTCTGTATCCTTTGCTTCGATCATCGTATCCAAGAAAGATCCCTTCGATAACTTTGCTATCCAACTTGTTTCTTTTTATCTTGGGAATATAGGCGAAGGCTTTACATCCGAATCTTTTTAGATGCTTCAGACTGGGCTTCCTGTTGGTCCATAGTTCAAATGGAGTCTTGTCTGTAGCTTTCGAGGGTATTCGGTTGTGTAGGTAATTAGCTGTGGTAACCGCTTCCGCCCATAGAGACTGTGGGAGTCCTGAGTCAAACAGCATGCATCTTGTCATCTCCATTAGTGATCGATTTTTCCTTTCGGCTACTCCGTTCTGGGCTGGTGAGTAGGGGACTGTTAGCTGATGTTTGATTCCGCTTTGGTTCAGGAAATCTTCGACTTGTCGGTTTACGTACTCACGACCGTTGTCTGTCCGTATGGTTTGGATATTTTTTCCAAATTCCGTGTGTGCTGAGATGACGTAGTCTTTTATTTTTTCATAGGCTTCGTCTTTTCCTTTCAGGAGGTAGATCTTCGTGTATCTGCTGTAGTCATCAGTGAAGGTGATGAAGTATCTCTTACCGCTGAGAGAGTTAGTTGGTAATGGACCGCAGATATCACTGTGGACAAGTTGAAGCGTTTCAGTTGCTCTGTACTCTGTCTTCTTTGGAAATGGGGTTTCGGTGAGTTTTCCTTGAATGCACTGAACGCAGTCTGTGCTGTGCGAACAGTTATTTAGACTTAGTCCTCTTGCTAGGTTCTCATTTCGAATCTTCTTAATTGATTCTATATTTCTGTGTCCTAGTCTGTCGTGCCAGAGCATGAGGCAATTTTTGTTCTTGCAGTGGTTTTGTTTTGCAACATTTGCTTTGAATGTGCGAGTTTGGGGGTTGTCATCCAGGCGGAGTCGGTACATTCCATTGTCAAGTATACCGTTCGCGAGGGCTGTGTTGTCTCTTTCGATGGTACACCAATCTCTGTTGAACGTCACTTTACATCCGTTGGAGGTGGCCGCACTCACTGACAGAAGGTTGTCTGTTAGTTCCGGGATGTAGAGAACTTTTGTGAGAAGTAAGGTGTCAGTCTTTCCTTGGGGTGTGATGACTTTGATTTCTCCTTGTCCTATCCCTTTGACCTGCAGCTTATTGCCATTAGCAACCACAACATTTTGTGTTTGTTCTCTGTTAAGTTCAGTGAAGAAGCTTTCATCGTACGCCATATGAGATGTGGCTCCAGAGTCGACGAACCAGTTGTGTACACTTGCTTCTCGTTGAGTGCAATTGAGAGCTTTTGGGTTAGGTCCTTTTGTTGTTCTCTGATTTGTTGATTGTTCTTGGGTGACACTCGACTGATTTGTGTACTTTGGTACGTTTCCTCTTCTGAAGTTTTCATATTTGTACTCTTTGTTGCTGTTGTTTCGCTTTTGATAGTGCCAACATTCTTCTTTGGAGTGGTTTGGTTTGTGGCAGAAAGAACAGGATTTCTTCTCTTTTTCTCTTCTTTGGCTTGAAGCTCCGTGGAGGCTTTTTAAGGCTTTTGATGCGGTGCTTTTGTCTTTCGAGCTTTCTACTCTGCGTGTGTGTTCATCAAGGAGTTTGTTCTTGGTGAATTCAAGCGTTAGCTCGTCATCAGGCCTTGATTCCAACATCGTGATGAGATTTGAGTAGCTCTTTGGAAGCGAGCAAAGCAGTATAGCCGTGATGTGAGAGTCCTTTAGTGTTTCGCCAATGGTTCGCAGTTTGTCAACTATTTCCATCATGGTAGTGATGTGCTGCTGCATGTCTTTGTCTTCTTCGAGTTTTAAGCTGTATAGTTTCCTTAGCAAATAAATTTTTCCTGAGAGTGTTTTTCTTTCATAGATATTTTTAAGAGTGTCCCAGGTAGCTTTGGCTGTTAGTAGGTTTTTGACATGCACTATTTGTGAGTCGGCGATGCTTAGATTAATGATAGCTCTAGCTTTTGAGTCTTTCTTTTTCCATTCGATTTTAGGTTCATCTGGAATATTTTCGGTGACAACTTCCCAAAGATCTTCCTTTTGCAAGAGCATTTCAATTTTGAAAGACCATAGTGAGTAGTTATAGCCGTCGAGCTTATCTAGGGTTACATCGTGGCTCGGGAGTGACGCCATTTTTGCTAAGCCTTTTTTCTTTGTCTTAACTCGTTAGTTGAATTTCATGCAATATTCAGTCTCATAATCTAATTGTTGTAAGATTTAGGTACTTACAGCTTGTAGGAAGGCATGAGGACGTTGAGGATTATATGATAATAATCTTTATTATCCATTTAGCAAGAAAGACAAAGTTATGGTAGCGAACAGTTATTGTAATATAGAGAAGAAGGTAAACAAACAGTTGTGATGATGATAGGTCCAGTGTGGCGCTAGCTGTCGTAGCATTCAGTTATCCAACAAGTTTGAATATCTCTTTGAATCTATTTTAAAACTTTAATAAAAATATATATATCAATGATTTATCATACAAAAGTTATATGAAGTAATATATATTTTATTGTGCACCAGTATGATAATTTACTAATATTCTACTTTCTTTTAAACATTTGGTTTGATATTTTGAAAATTCTACGATATATTAATTTATAAATATGCCTCACCTTTATGCAGCCATCTCAACCAACTAGTTTGTTTGAAAAATAAATGAAAAATAAAATTAAGGAGAAATATCATTTATATCAAAACATTTTTACTCCCAATATCAAATGAATCGTATGCTACTTGAAAATATGTTGTCAGATCCCTTTTAATCAAATGCATTTCTTTGAAAAAAAAAGAGCTTTTGTAATACAATTTTATAAGTCGATTTTAATATATATAACAAATTAGAGAAATAATTAATTAGTTAATACAAACATAAACAGATATTTTTAAAATATAAAAAAACTACTAACGGGGGGGGGGTCTGGGGGGGGAATTGCAATTAAAATACATGTTTTGTATTTTTTGTAGATATTTAATTATGCAAAAATATACTATATTAAATTTAATATAAGTGATTTTAATAAAAATATAAAAACACTAATAAAAATAATTAATTAAATATATATAGAAAGACAGTTTTTTTATAAGAAATAGTTTTATATATAAATTGCAATTAATAAATATAACTATATACCGAAAGCGATAATAATATATATATTTTATATTAGATACAAGGATTAAAAGCAGATATAATTTGTGAAAATAATACCTTATTTTAAATGTATAATATAATCAAAAATATATAATTAGGTTTTATATATATATCTAAATTAAATTTTTCCAGAATATTTAATTACATAGAAAGCTATTAATATTTACTAAATATAATCTTACGTATAAAAAAATAAATATTAGAATATATATTTTTAAATATATCTGTTTATCTGTATATATAATATGTTTATTTTGAAAATAGAGCAATCCATAAATAAACCTTTAAATAAAAAGGCATATATTTGATAAAAATATCGTATATTTTACCAATATTTCAGTTTGCTGAACGCCAACCTTTTTCAAGGTATTATAACATATTAAAGTTGACACAAGCCTTGAAAAATATTGGTGTTCAGCCAACTGAAATATTGGTAAAATAAATAATATATTGATCAAATATATGCCTTTTCAATTAAATATCTGTTTATATTAAGGTATAAACCTATTTAAGCTCGTATATTTTCAAGTGTTATTTGTCTATTGTTGGAGGAATTCGGATGAGGAAGGAGAAAATTGTAAACTTTTATAAAAAAAAGCGAAGCTTCTTTATTCTCTTTCAAGGCGATTAACAATAAAATAGAAATGTAAAATTTAAAGTAGCCTCATAGAGCAATTAAAACCATTTACCGGCGACTCTCTCACCTAACAATGATTATACTTTAAACTGAACTTAACCAGACGTAACTAATAAAATAGAGTTACAATATTCATAGATACAATTCAAGGAAGTTTCATATTTTGATATCGACGGTCGTCTGTTTTTTCTTTTTTTTTAATGATACAAAGACAATTTTGTTCACATTTGGTTTCTCGTGTGTCTTCAATAAAGGTTACTGTGTATCATATATCTTTCTGATATCTTATTGTGTGAATCCCGATATACATGCTAAAAGGTACAATTTCCTTATGTTTTGTTTATGAGTGTATATATACACAGACAGATATGCAAATTAGCAGAGATGAAAATGGTCAAATTAATTGAAACAGATTAAACATTCATAGAAATATTATAAAATTTCTTATATTTTAATATTTATCATCCCGCCCCCTTATTTTTAAAATCATAAATATATATTTGAATATATATTAATGTTACAAATTTGTAATTAATAAATCGGTTTCTGTTAAATATGTAAATATGAATTGTTAATGACAATATAATCGAATCTATCAACAAATATCTTGTGCGTGTGAAAGACTAATATATTAATGCTATTTATCAGCACGAACACACACAAATCTTGTTTCTGATAAATATTGTTGCATACACAGAAATATCTTGTTAACATCACAATACACAAGAAGGCCATAGATTCATTTTTACTAATTCTATTTCCCATTTAAAAATGTAAATAAACATATTCCTTAAAAGTAAAAATGCAAAAATGTACCTTTCATATTTTAGAGTATTGGGTGTATCAGGTAAATTGGTGATAACTTTGGCATATAAAAAAAAAAAAACAATTCTACCTCAGATTTAAAAAATCGATTTTTTAAAAATTCCGTAGCCATATATTCATGTAATATGTAACAATACATGTGTGTGTAGTGTAGTGATGGACAATAATCGATAATTCGAAAATCGAGCAGCCAACATCGTGCGCGCCGATAGTGGAAATAGTGGAATTTCTTAAATTGTCCAAAATCAGTGTTAATCGTCTCAAGAAATACAAGGTGCGTTCATTAATTTCCAGGACTGGTTAAAAAATAAAATGAATAAAAAAGCTAGAGAAAATATTTTTACAGAGTTGAATATTGGACATTCGACCACACCTGACTGAAAGCACGAGTCTCGTGGCGCACGCGCCGATCTAAAAATAGAACAAAACAACTTCCTTATAAGGTTCGCATTTCTAATTTTAAAATGGCCATTTTCGAAGAGCAGAGAATCTGCATTAAGTTTTGTTTTAAATTGAAAAAAAAAGTGATACTGAGACGTATGAATTGATTAAAGAAGCTTTTGGCGATGCAGCTTTATCCCGTTCAAGAACTTTTGAATGATTTTCACGCTTCCAAAAAGGTCGGGAAAAGGTAAACGATGATCAGCATACTGGGCGTCCAAGATCATTTCGTTGCGAGGAAAACAAGCTCAAAATAAAGGAGTTAATTAAATCTAACAGAAGAATTATCTTCAGTGACTGGACTATCTGTTTATTTGGGGATAATGAGGTGCTTAAGGGAGGCAGTGCGCCTTAAAAGACCTGAAAGATGGCAAAACAATGACTGGATACTTCACGTCGGTAATGCGCGGCCGCACACAGCCCATGTTGTTTTGCAGTTTTTGGCCAAGCATTCAACCATACAGATCCCTCATCCACCCTATTCCCCCGACTTAGCCCCCAATGACTTTTTACTCTATCCTAAATTGAAAATTAACTTGAAAGGACGGAAATTTGACAACGTTGATATGATACAAGCTGAATCGAAGGCAACCTTGAGGAACCTCTCAAAAAGTGATTTTATCTCCTGCTTCGACAATTGGAAAAAAAGATGGAACGGGTGTATTGAGGCAGGAGGGGCATATTTTGAAAAATATTGAATTAGTTTTTTTATTTGTTTTATTTTTTCAAAGATACAGAGCAGTCCTGGAAATTAATGAACGCACCTTGTAGTTTGATGAGGCCGACAGTAACAAATAGAGAATGGCTTCAAGGAAAAAGTACTCGCGTCAATCAAACAAGGTAAGAGGCAGAGAATGCGTCAAAATGTCAAGAAGAAGTTTGTGGAAATCCAAGGAAGAGCACGAGAGCCATAGCCGGGGAAATGGACATTGGCTCGAAAACAATAGTCAGAACTGTACAAGGGGACCTTGGTCTCAAGTATTATGCCCTTCGGAAAAAAGTCAGTTGCTGATTGATAATATGAAGGATTACAGAAAAGGAAAGGTTGCTGCCCTCCTCAACAACCTGAAACATGACTTGTGGCATACTGAAGTTCTCTGATAAAAATAACTTTAACGTGGACCAAAGGTGAATCCCAGGAATGATCGCTGGATGTGTAAAGACCCCTCAGAGATACCTGTCGTGATGCACATGAAATTTCCTGCCTCCGTAATGGTCCTTGGCGTTATCAGCATTGAAAGTGAAGTCATTCCTCCACATATCTTTGAGAAGGGCCTCAAGATGTATAAAATGAAAGGATTTAAAAGCACGAATGTTCCCTTTATACACAATACAAACTTGAACGTTAACACCTACATCAATGTCCTGGAGGTCGTTGTGAAGCCTTGGATGGACATAGTGATCGCAGGAAGGAAGTATGCCTTCCAAAAGTACTACGGTCCAGTCCACAAGGCAAAAAGTTACAATCATGTTGATACTTAACGCCCCCCAGTCACTGAAGTCCTGATATTTGGTTCCCTATCTCTCCAGACTGCAACCCCCTCGACTACTATGCACGGGGCGTTGTTGAGAGAGATGTCAACAAAGCTCCCCACAACACCATCCAGTGTGTCAAGAAACCTGTTCACACGGTGTTGAACCAAATGGGCAAGGCTATTGTCGCCAAGGCCTGTGCTTCATTCCACACTGGCCTCGAGACTGTTGTAGCTAATAATGGAACCACTTCATTGAATAAATAAAAACTATATCCCTTATCTATTACTGCACCAAATTTTATTTTTTAAAATTATTTTTACTTGCAATAAATATTTCGAGGGAATTTCCACATTGCGGTTATTCTCAATTTATCTGATACACCCTGACGACGGTTTTAAATTAAGCCTGTTGAAGAGCGATTATCGCTTAAGAAAGTTAGCATTTTTAAATAAAAAATGAACTCATTGTAAAAATCCTTTATAATTTTTAACGCATTTCACAACCTTGAATCATAAATAACTAAACATACTTTTAATTTTTGTAATTATCAAATAAAATTTAAAAGATATAGTTTTAAATAAAGAGTGAGAAAATCTTTTTTTCCGGTGTTATACACGAAATCTTATTGTTAAACTTGAATTTTATTTTTGCATCAGTTTATGATTTCATAAAAAGATATTTTTCAATTGATTAGATCTATACTTCTTTATAAACAAAACATTCAAACGCCACCTATTCAGATAAATAATATTTTATTATATTTTTACAGCTTTGGCCGATTGTGAAGATTCCATTAGATCCCGTGTGGATCTCATGGAATAAAGTCCGCCTTGGGCTGATAGGTCCATTAGCCCGAAACCATGGTCTCTAGGTGAACGCTTTTCAGTTTGCCAAAGCTGGTGTTGTGGCTTTGTCACCGACCCGAGGCCGCTAGTTTGTGGCAAAGGTCAATAGATGGCGTCTAGTTTTGACGTTTATTTTAACGAGAGAAGCGACCTTTGCCTTAAAAGATCATTTGCCTCATGCCAGAATTTCCACATCTATATTAGTATTACCAATTAAATGTAAAAAAGGCATATATATGGCAAATCTACAGGCATTCAAGATAGGCTGTTGGCCCCGAATAAAGGTAATACAATGCATTGAAAAGACTAAGTAAGGTAGTTGTTCTGAAATGATGGAGGAGGGATATAGCTTTATAAGATCGAATGTGGAGAACCAGCATTTTTGAACATCTTTCAAGCACTCGAAGTGGTTGACGGCTTACTAGAGGGAGGTGTGGAGAGAAGAGTGGTAAAAGGAAGACTGAGAATGGTGAATATAATACACTAGCCGAATGACCCGGGCAACGCCCGTGTTTTACCCGATTGAATGTTTTGATTCAAATACTATTTGTTACAATTATAGATTGGCGCCTTAAATAAATGCATATGTTAGTTAATAACTATAGCCTATGTGCTTTATCTGTCTATGTACTGTTGGCTTCCGTAGGCGTCTCTTACTGGGAAAGAAAGAGAGGATTCCATTTGGTTATTAACTAATATATGCATTTAGTTAAGGAGCGACCCGCTCCAACACAATAGTTACAAAAACGAAAAAGCGAGTGGGGGGGGGGGCAAAGGTGGCGTGATCGTAGCCAACCAATAGGAGGGCGCCATTCCAAAAAAAAAACAAACGGTGACAGAGATGACTGATTAAGAGATGAAGAATGACGCTCGTAACTGTATATAGAATGACCAATATCGGGATAATACCCTCTAATGGAATCAAAGCCTGGAATCGGGACTCTGAGAAGACAAGAATACCGCCACTCACCAGCCTATGGCTAGTTGAGGAGAAATAGAAATATTTAAAAGTGCAGAAACAAAATTTCTAAATCCTATTTTAGAGATGGCCATCTATTATTCACATTTCATATTCAGGTTGAACATTGTCTTCGATGAGGATTTAATCATATCTGGACTAAACCTTATTTGGTTAAACCTTTTTGAATTATAATTTGTGAAAACAATATAGATACAAATTGATTTAAATACACTCTGCTTTTCTTCCTAACCCAACTTCACTACGCTACAATATACGTCCACGTAATATTGCCACGGTAGTGAGGACGAGGAGTTGTTCAAATTGCATTAAATAAAGATTTAAGAATTTATTGATAACACATAACGTAACCCTAAATATATCTCAAGACAATGAATGGTAAACCCTATTGTGGATTCTGTAATTTACATCACACCTCTCGATTCAATACAGATCATAAATATGATATCGTGATATGACAACATTTGATAAAATTATTGAAATTCTGCAAAAGAATAATAATGACCTTGAAGGTATGCCTGTTTATAGAGAAGCAATTTTAGAGAAATTGTGGAATTCGGGAAAAGAACTACGGTTATTGTTTTTTTCTGTATATATTTTAATTTGCATGTAAATCGTGAAATATCTTAGCTCTTTGTGATATTCGAAATTCAGAGTATAATTCATGGTTCTCTGCGCCTATATTCTATCTACCCATAGTTAGACATTCTGAAAGTGTCAAGAACGGCTGTAGGAGGATCTAAGCAATCTACAAAAAGGCTGTCCACAATTATCTGTTGGTCGGGTAATCCCACAATCCTCCTAGAAACTAACCACGCTGAGCATGGAATTGATTGGTTAGAATTTAACCAATCCTCGCATTCCCTCTATAGCACATCTATTCCTCTCCCTTCACAGTCATTTATCTTATTTTTTATTCTGAAATTATAGGACGCTGATCGTATAAGATTGTGTTGGTTCAGTCCATATTGCCGTTTCCATTATATATCTCTGTAAATCTGGACAGCCAAACAGAAGATAATTTACTGTCTGTTATAGCAGTGCGAACATGTTAGATATATGTAGAACGACATTTGAAAATTAACCCGCATGTGTTTCTTTTGAACGAAAAATCGAAATTTATTTTAAGGAAAAATAGCGATTATTTCTAATCTTAGGGATGAAGTATGAAATGATGAATTGTGAAGAGTAATATGTGAAGAGAAATAATCACTATTTCTCCTTAAAATAAATTTCGATTTTTCGTTCAAAAGAAACACATGCGGGTTAATTTTCAAATGTCGTTCTACAATTATAAGGCGCATTATATTGTATTATGTTAGATATATGTAAATATATAGTTTCCTATTTATTCATTTACCAACTCTGTATTTGATCTCCTGTGTCCCAAATGTCATCAGGCATGTTTATTTCGGCAACCAGTATGAAATACAATATTATAATTTACATAGCTATATAATGTATGTAAATAAATAAGACAGAATAATACTTATTGATAATGTCAAATAAACAATTATTTATCTATTCCTTTGTAAATTAGAGATTAATGAAGTCACATCAAAATAAATTAATTAGTAAACAAAGAAAAGAAAACACACATTTGAAGCGGCTGGCAAACAAAATCAAAGGAAGACAATGAAGTTTCTAAACAAATCCAAGTTGGACAAAAAGCATAGAGGGATTTGAATTTCAAAAGATCTCGGTGTTTTCCTCAATTCTTTTTGCCAAACACATCTTTGACATGCGCTCTTTCATTGATTCCAATATTGAGAATGTGTTTTGGGACTTGGGACAAGATCCAATAACTGGCACCCCAAATATAAGAGTCATTTTTAGTCAACCTATTCAGCTATTTGCGAAATAAAAGAAGTATTATGTAGTTTTATATGTTAATGTTATTATAATTTATGTTATTAGAAAAGAATTCAAGTAAAGACGTGACCTCCAAAGTATTCTTCAATGCTCCAGGTTTCAGGGGGAAAACGGGCAGTTTCATATGCAAATCAACGTAACAAATTAAAGATTTACAAACCTTTCTTTAATTCATTAACAGATGAGAGTGTGTCTACTTGTACAATCAGTTCTACTGTTCAGTATAAAAGTTAAGAATATAAAAAGATAGAGAAGATGACTAGAAACACACTCAGTGATTATCATGTCTAAACTCCAAGACTGTGTATAGGTGTTTACTTATTTTTTAAACTCTTCTTATTGTTTTTTCTCTTTGAAATCTACGATGAGTTTAAACAAGACGAGATGTATTAATTGAAAGGTATTTTAATATGATGCGCGCCATCTTTTATGAAAATTTTTGAACTATTTTTGACGCGTATATTCAAAAATAAAACAATTTTCTACTGCCCTTACTGTAATGATAAAATAATGGAAGGGCCTGGCTCATCAGTGGTGAACTCTTCCAGCGGTTGCGCCAGTTTAATGGTAGATTAATGGTAGAAAGTGGTAGTGAAACATATTCCAATTACACATAGTATCGGCTATGATAACCATGTTTATACACTTAGCTGTTCAACCTACAAAATGTGCTAGGATTATCTTAGCTAATTGATCTCTTTGTTGAGGTCGGGCTTGTATGAATAAATAGGAAACCTCTTAAGGCAACAATTATTTATATATATATAATTTTCAAGTTTAAAAAAAGTTTTAATCTACATTTAGAGAACAAGGAATTATATATTTCACAGTATAGAAACAGGTCATAGCTCTTTATTAAATCAGTATGACACGTGACTCTCAAATATATAGAATCATTCTATACCTCAGAGCAAATGAAATTTCAATATTTGTATCACACTTCGCTGTACCATGTATGGCATTCCATTTTCAGTACTTAATCAAAGTTCAAGGTACACCTTTTATGGCCTTTGTGAAACTCCGGATAAAACCGTAACGTAACTGAAATATAACTATGGAATGGTGAATTCACAATCTCTAGAGGATTTGTGGTCAATTGGAACAAAGGATAAGTGAAAGAAATGAATAACACATGACTACATATATAAATAACTCTAACAACAGAGGATAACAGTCCATTATTTCAAGAGCAAGTTATCTATGGACGATGAATTTCCAGAGCAGTTACAAGATTTTCCCAATAGATTCAGGGACAAAATCTAAGGAAGTGCAAAGTTTTTGATGTCGCCAGTCGTCTATTTTTTAAAGTCCATTATTTCAAGAGTAAGAAATCTATGGACAATGACTTTCCAGAGCAGTTACAAGATTTTCATAATAGATTCATGGACAAAAATTAAGGAAGTGCAAAGTCTTCGATTTCGGCCCGTTGTCTATTTTTTTTAAGGAGACAGAGGTAATTTGTTCAAATTTAGTTATCTCGTGTGTCTTCAATAAAGGTCACTGTATATCAAATATTATGTTTTGTCAATGGGTGTATGTCTTTCAAGCACAACTTACAATCTGCAGCAGCTTCTAACCACCTCAGTGAATGGATTGGCTCATCTTTCGAGGAAAGCCTCTCATCCCCAGATGTTACCATTGAAATCTCAAGATGACTTGAAATGATAGAGAGGAAGTTATAAGAAAGAATACAAACAAAAACATCGTCGACATATAAGAAAACAAACACAAGTACATCAAATTACAACATGTGTTTTACGATATCTTTTTAACGCCTTAAAATATTACATATTATATATATATATGACGTAAAGAATGGTTAGTTAAATATATTATCTTTAGCTTTCAACATATATCAAAAGATACATTATAAGTTGATATATATACTAGCCAAACATGTTGCGAAAAAATATAATTTATTATTAGAATAACATACTTTGATATATTACCATAATTGCATATATACACCCCACGCAAAACATATAATATTTCATAGATATAAAGTTAGTCCCTATATTTATTAAATATATATATATAAAATATTTAAAATATAATATAATATAAAATATTTCAATATAAAACTCCCACGTTCAGAAAAGATATTAGAGAGAAAAGTAAACATATAATTTTATATTCATATATGCAACTATAAACTACATGGTTACAAAGAGTTAACTCTAAAGAAATATTCAATCAAAATGACGTTTAGACCTATAACGGATGTGATTTTAAAACGTACAGCCTTCTAGGCTATTTATCAATGATAAATCATATTTAAGCTGGGAGATATTTGGGAGGAGATTTATATATTCATTGAAAATAGCCTCACTATAAATCTTAAATTATGACCATGGACCGGCGTGCAATTTGTTAGGGCTGCCAGGTTTGGCGCCATTTTTCACTACGCGACCTTCGGATAATTAAAAGTTCAGAAGATTTTTTTACCTTGTAATTGCTCGTTAATTTACAACCTAGCGATGGTCAAATTTTAATTTTCTACTCACAGATTTTGTTAGTTCTTAGAGAATAATCGATGTGTAGCGACTAAAGATATTTTATTTGTATTTTTGTTTATTTTTCTATTTATATTGGCTCTTTTCAATATAGATTTTAAAAAGCTTTTTATAACAAGAATTTTAATAAATATATCTAAAGGGCATACTATATTATACTCTTTCACAACGTATAAAAATGATATTTTAAAAATCAATCTTAAAAAATATGCAGTATAATGCTTCCATAAAGACTGTCGCTGAAAATAATAAATATACACTTATAGACATAACTGTAACTCGTGTATCTTCACTATAATATCTTTCAGAGTTATTGTCTGAATCCCGATATACATGGTAAAATGTACAACTTCCTTAAGTTTTGTCTATGAGTGTAATGATGAAATTATATGGTGATAGAGATATTCAATGAAAATCATCAATGAGCCAGTCTTATATTTATGTGAAACCTTCACATGAAGGTAGCCAAAGAAGTAGCTTGAGGCTATTGAAAGATTCTACAATCAACTTGTTATTGTATTCTAATTTGAGGTATAAAACAATGATAATAAAATGATATATAGGAAAGAATTGAATCTCACGGTGACGATATTCTGTATTTAAAACAAAGAAACCATTCGCTTTAATTCCTTCTTAGAAATGGTAACCGGTGATTCCTCCTCTTGTAACATATTATATTGCCACGTGGAAAATTAGGGAAGACAAAAACTTCAGGAGGAAACAAAATTTATTTCAGGGAAGGACCAACTATGAAAGGTAAACCAAAAGATAAGCCACGAGGGAAATTTACAGAGTCGCAAGATATAAAACATAAAAATGACCACTCTGTTAAATAAAAAATAATAAAATTAAGAAATACTATGTTACATAAATAAAATTAATAAATACTATGTTACAATATATAGATATGTCGATGCATTAGCGCTATATTTGTTATGAAAAATTGACGCGTATGATTATTTTTAAAAAATGAATCAATTTTCTACTGCCCCCTTACTGCAATGATAAAATAATAAGAGGGCCTGGCTGATCAGTGGTGAACACTCCCAGAGGTTTCTCCAGTTTAACCGTTCGCCAGTTTTGGTTGAACAATAAAGATTTATATATAAAAAGATAATAGTCACCTCTCATATCGTCAAAATAGATATTAAAACTATTGACCACAATTTAGCGGAATCGGGTGAGTGACAAAGTTTTGTTTTATTTATTGACAGGAGACTTTTTATAGATCCATCCGGGAAACTACCCATCTAATATTATAGACAAGAGAACTGGCCATTTCGCCAGCAAAACACCTTTTGTCAGATTCTGGATATTGAAAAATTGGATCTCATATAATAAAGTCTGCCCTGCACTGACGAGGGTCATTAGCCCGAAACCACGGTCTCCATATGTCGGCCTTCTGAGTTTGCCTAATCTGGTGTTGTGGATTTGTCATCGACCTGAGTCAGCTAATTTACAGAGACGATCAATGATCGGCTCTCAGTTTTAGCGCCTATTATGACAGGAGAGGTAACCTTCCTTTTTTATAATGATTTGTATTATAGTTTGTGCTACTCTAATCTTACATCTGATCATCTTTGAGAACAATGTTGAAGTCGAGCCGAGAAGGAAGAAAATGATTTTACCACGAAGAAAGAGCCCAGGATACACTACCTGAAGTCTCTGCAGAGAGGCCTAGAGTCACACAACTCACCACTATCCTTTGTTAATGTTGAATATAGAAAGAAATCTTCTCTATCATAATTTTCGTAATCACCATTTTAATAGGTAAAACTATTCAATTTTCCAAAAGCGAGGAAATTTTATTTTTAGACATAATAAACTAGCACGTCATCTGTTTTTGGAAATTTATACTATAATTAACGCTTATATGTTTTCATTTTTAAAATAAAACAGTTTTTCTAATGCCCTTATTGCAATGATAAAAATAATGTGAGGGCTTGCCTCATCAGTGGTGAATCCTCTCAGAGGTTTTCCCAGTTTAATCTATCATACCGCTCTAATATTTTGTTGGGCTGTTTTACTTTTTTTTACCTGGAGTAACTATATTTAAGAAGTTAACAATTCTATAAGAAGAAAATTGATTCAAATGAGAGAGATAACGCACACATATTCACACTTGGTTATCTCGTGTGTCTTCATTAAAGACCACTGTGTATAAAATATCTTTCAGATTAATTGTCTGCATTCTTATATTCATGCTAAAAGTTACATCTTTCTTAAGTTTTGTCCATGAATATATATATAAACAGCTTACTCTGTTCAACAAAAAACATAGTTTGGCCATATTGCAATGGAAATTCGCCTCTTTTTATCGAGGTTTTTCTGAGAGATTTGAATAAAATCACGTGGGCAGGTGATCCAATCTCGCTATACAAGACAGAAGTGAGAAACGATCTTATGAAATATCCCAAGAAAGAAATCTGCCTGGCGACACCTCATTAATTGGACTTCCACTGGCATTGTATATAAATCCAAGAAGACTTAGGTCAGAAGGACATCCCGGGTAGTTGGCGACTTCTGTACGCTCCAGGAACCTGGGTTACTTAAATAAATAATAATAACCTTATGAAAATTGTGCTGTACCACAAATACATATATACAATCTATAACTGTTATAACAATAAAATTATATGAAAAATATTACAAATGTGATATTGTACTGGAATAAGGTGCATAAATTATGAAAAGGGCATCTCCTTATCGTGCAACTGAAAGTATTCTGGAATAGTTAAAAATCAACGAGAATAGTAGATATTTATTCCGATAGATGGCGCAAGACATCAGCAACTTTCAGTTGCACGATAAGGAGATGCCTTTTTCTTAATAAAATTCTGATTCTATAAAATAGAATGATAAATAATATATATATATATGTAGTATAATAACGAGTTTACAAAGTGGGAAGAGGAGCTTCTTTTTATTAGCATGCACACAAGCTTTCGGACATGTCGTCCTTCATCAGGTAAGAGTAATAAACGCGCTGAGGATCCATATATACACAAAGCTGAAAAGAAAATTTACATAACTGCAAAAGATAAAAGTATTTAAAGATAAAAATAAGAACCAAATATGCTAAAAAGATTATAGGGATTAAATGCTAATAAATCTGGACTAAGTACATATGCACTATGAATGGTGTTAATCAAGGGCAGGTAAATGCAACCTATGGCTATTCACACAACATATGGTATTGTTCTGGTATATCTATATGCCTGTTGATGCTGTTTGTTTTTATTGACACAAATGCCTCTAGTAAAAGTCTTTGGTACTTATTATTGATATTGTTGTATAAAATGGATGGCTTTGTTAGATTGAATGTATGACCGGTTTGCATAGAATGACTGTAAATAGGGGAATTTAGGTTTTTATTAGAGATGTTTCTGGAATGCTCAACCATTCTGATGGCGACGGATCTACCCGTCTCCCCGACATAAGTGGCATTGCATTGGTCGCAAGAGACGGAATAGACAGCACCACCAGAACGGAGAGAACTCGCATGAAGGGAAGATCTGGTAATGGGGTGTCGGATTAGTGTGGCGATGTTAGGTGGGTTCTGGAAGTATGTTGTAATGCCATGTTGCCTTAAAAACCTGGCTATGGTGATAGACTGGGGGCAAAAAGGAAGGGAGCAAATATTTCTGTGTATAGCTGGAGCACTGTTGTGGTGAGGGTCATGCATGTGTTTAAGAATGAAGGGGGTCGGGTAGCCGGATTTGGATAAATATGAAAATATTTTAGCCTTTTCTATTGTTTGGAATAACGGGAGGGAACAATGAGTAAAGATACGTTTAGTGAGAGCTCTAACTGTATTGATTTTGTGTGGTGTTGGGCAATGTGACCGGAAGTTTGTGTGGTGTGGGGGTGTGTTGTTTTTATAGTATACTGTGGTATGGAAACTGCTGGGGGTGCGTATGACTAGTGTATCTAGGAAAGGTAGGACTGAGTGATTTTCTGTTTCATGGGTGAAGGCTATGTCTGGGTGGAAGGAGTTGAGGTCAGATAGGATGTGAGAGGCAGATACCTCACTTACCAAGCAAAAGGTATCATCGATGTACCGCCTCCATAGAAAGATGTCTGAAGAATGGCGTGAAGTGATCCATTGGTCCAGTGACCTCATGACAACCTCAGCCACCACGGTTGAGAGGGGGCTACCCATGGGGGAGCCCTTGGTCTGCTTGAAAAACTGGGTATCAAATGTGAAGGTGGACATGCCTAGGCATATGGAAGTGAGCTCGACAACCGTCTCCGCGGTGAGGGTGTCTAACAGGGGGGCATTTTCGAGGAAAGTGCGTAAACTATTAATGATCAAGGGGTGGGCAAGTGAGAGATATAGAGACGTTACATCGAAAGAAACCATTATGGACCTGGGGGGAGGTGTGAGGCTGGTGATATAGGACACAAACGAGGGGGAGTTTGCAATGGTATATTCCCATGGGGGAGACTGTAGAAGGGGGGTCAAGAAGTTGGACAAAAATTTTGACAGGGTATATGCCGGAGAGAGATGGTAAGATATGATTGGTCGGAGGGGAACATCGGGCTTGTGGATTTTTGGAAGGCCGTAAATGTAGGCTATTTGGGCGAGGTTAGCTGTGAAGTCGTTATATTGCTCTTTAGTGATCTGCTGGGACCTTTTTAATCTTAACAATAGTAAACGGAAATTCTTAACGGATGTTTTATGTTCCTGTTCAGTGATGGCAGAAAAAATGGAGTGTTGGTCGAGAACGTTTTGCATTTTTTGCTTGTAAACGGTAGTGTTGAGAATTACGGTCTGTGAGCCTTTGTCGGATTTTGTTATGACTATGTCTCTATTGCGTTTAAGACGGGAGATAACCCTATTCATGGCTAGGGACGGTTTAGGGATATTGTAGGGTCGTTGAAGGGTGGAGGTGACGAAATGCCTGATCCTATGGGTGTCTTGGTGGTTAAGGCCTCTGAGAGCGGGTTCCACACCAGCTATGATGCGAGGAATATCAGAAGGCCCAGGCAGTCTGTATTTTAGGCCCAATGACAGAATCTCAGCATCAGCAGATGGCAAGACATAGTCCGAGAGGTTGACCACTCCTTGGGGTGACTGGGGAAGATAGGCTTCTAGTAGATAGGCAGGGAAGTTGTACTTCTTGATCCAGTGATGAAGCTTGGAGTTGTGACGTTGCGTTATATCGTTCTTCTGATGCCGAATGTCCCTTGTGATGGATTGCAACAGATCGGCCATTTCTGGATTGGTTAGTAGCTGAGAGACCAGAAAGATCAATCCCTTGACGGACTTAGAAATAAATCGGATATTGGAGTGGCAACCTTTAATTCTAGACGATAACAGATGGAGTTGGGCGCGGCGTATGACGACGGATGAAAATGGATTGCGAACAGGATCCCTGATTCGAAGGGATGGAGGTATAAAATCAGCCGTTTCACACAGTTTGTTAAAGTTCAAATGGAGGCGCCATCTTGACAACTGTAACGATTTCTTTCGCAACTGATAGGTATAACGAGGTAGGTCTTCAGCGGAAGGATTCATGATGAATTCCAGGATAAAAAGCGTAAAAATGAGCGAATTAAGTAGAACTGCTCTTCACTGAAGGTTAATAACGAGTTTACAAAGTGGGAAGAGGAGCTTCTTTTTATTAGCATGCACACAAGCTTTCGGACATGTCGTCCTTCATCAGGTAAGAGTAATAAACGCGCTGAGGATCCATATATACACAAAGCTGAAAAGAAAATTTACATAACTGCAAAAGATAAAAGTATTTAAAGATAAAAATAAGAACCAAATATGCTAAAAAGATTATAGGGATTAAATGCTAATAAATCTGGACTAAGTACATATGCACTATGAATGGTGTTAATCAAGGGCAGGTAAATGCAACCTATGGCTATTCACACAACATATGGTATTGTTCTGGTATATCTATATGCCTGTTGATGCTGTTTGTTTTTATTGACACAAATGCCTCTAGTAAAAGTCTTTGGTACTTATTATTGATATTGTTGTATAAAATGGATGGCTTTGTTAGATTGAATGTATGACCGGTTTGCATAGAATGACTGTAAATAGGGGAATTTAGGTTTTTATTAGAGATGTTTCTGGAATGCTCAACCATTCTGATGGCGACGGATCTACCCGTCTCCCCGACATAAGTGGCATTGCATTGGTCGCAAGAGACGGAATAGACAGCACCACCAGAACGGAGAGAACTCGCATGAAGGGAAGATCTGGTAATGGGGTGTCGGATTAGTGTGGCGATGTTAGGTGGGTTCTGGAAGTATGTTGTAATGCCATGTTGCCTTAAAAACCTGGCTATGGTGATAGACTGGGGGCAAAAAGGAAGGGAGCAAATATTTCTGTGTATAGCTGGAGCACTGTTGTGGTGAGGGTCATGCATGTGTTTAAGAATGAAGGGGGTCGGGTAGCCGGATTTGGATAAATATGAAAATATTTTAGCCTTTTCTATTGTTTGGAATAACGGGAGGGAACAATGAGTAAAGATACGTTTAGTGAGAGCTCTAACTGTATTGATTTTGTGTGGTGTTGGGCAATGTGACCGGAAGTTTGTGTGGTGTGGGGGTGTGTTGTTTTTATAGTATACTGTGGTATGGAAACTGCTGGGGGTGCGTATGACTAGTGTATCTAGGAAAGGTAGGACTGAGTGATTTTCTGTTTCATGGGTGAAGGCTATGTCTGGGTGGAAGGAGTTGAGGTCAGATAGGATGTGAGAGGCAGATACCTCACTTACCAAGCAAAAGGTATCATCGATGTACCGCCTCCATAGAAAGATGTCTGAAGAATGGCGTGAAGTGATCCATTGGTCCAGTGACCTCATGACAACCTCAGCCACCACGGTTGAGAGGGGGCTACCCATGGGGGAGCCCTTGGTCTGCTTGAAAAACTGGGTATCAAATGTGAAGGTGGACATGCCTAGGCATATGGAAGTGAGCTCGACAACCGTCTCCGCGGTGAGGGTGTCTAACAGGGGGGCATTTTCGAGGAAAGTGCGTAAACTATTAATGATCAAGGGGTGGGCAAGTGAGAGATATAGAGACGTTACATCGAAAGAAACCATTATGGACCTGGGGGGAGGTGTGAGGCTGGTGATATAGGACACAAACGAGGGGGAGTTTGCAATGGTATATTCCCATGGGGGAGACTGTAGAAGGGGGGTCAAGAAGTTGGACAAAAATTTTGACAGGGTATATGCCGGAGAGAGATGGTAAGATATGATTGGTCGGAGGGGAACATCGGGCTTGTGGATTTTTGGAAGGCCGTAAATGTAGGCTATTTGGGCGAGGTTAGCTGTGAAGTCGTTATATTGCTCTTTAGTGATCTGCTGGGACCTTTTTAATCTTAACAATAGTAAACGGAAATTCTTAACGGATGTTTTATGTTCCTGTTCAGTGATGGCAGAAAAAATGGAGTGTTGGTCGAGAACGTTTTGCATTTTTTGCTTGTAAACGGTAGTGTTGAGAATTACGGTCTGTGAGCCTTTGTCGGATTTTGTTATGACTATGTCTCTATTGCGTTTAAGACGGGAGATAACCCTATTCATGGCTAGGGACGGTTTAGGGATATTGTAGGGTCGTTGAAGGGTGGAGGTGACGAAATGCCTGATCCTATGGGTGTCTTGGTGGTTAAGGCCTCTGAGAGCGGGTTCCACACCAGCTATGATGCGAGGAATATCAGAAGGCCCAGGCAGTCTGTATTTTAGGCCCAATGACAGAATCTCAGCATCAGCAGATGGCAAGACATAGTGTGAAGTGTTGTGTGAATAGCCATAGGTTGCATTTACCTGCCCTTGATTAACACCATTCATAGTGCATATGTACTTAGTCCAGATTTATTAGCATTTAATCCCTATAATCTTTTTAGCATATTTGGTTCTTATTTTTATCTTTAAATACTTTTATCTTTTGCAGTTATGTAAATTTTCTTTTCAGCTTTGTGTATATATGGATCCTCAGCGCGTTTATTACTCTTACCTGATGAAGGACGACATGTCCGAAAGCTTGTGTGCATGCTAATAAAAAGAAGCTCCTCTTCCCACTTTGTAAACTCTTTATTAACCTTCAGTGAAGAGCAGTTCTACTTAATTCGCTCATTTTTACGCTTTTTATCCTGGAATTCATCATGAATCCTTCCGCTGAAGACCTACCTCGTTATACCTATCAGTTGCGAAAGAAATCGTTACAGTTGTCAAGATGGCGCCTCCATTTGAACTTTAACAAACTGTGTGAAACGGCTGATTTTATACCTCCATCCCTTCGAATCAGGGATCCTGTTCGCAATCCATTTTCATCCGTCGTCATACGCCGCGCCCAACTCCATCTGTTATCGTCTAGAATTAAAGGTTGCCACTCCAATATCCGATTTATTTCTAAGTCCGTCAAGGGATTGATCTTTCTGGTCTCTCAGATACTAACCAATCCAGAAATGGCCGATCTGTTGCAATCCATCACAAGGGACATTCGGCATCAGAAGAACGATATAACGCAACGTCACAACTCCAAGCTTCATCACTGGATCAAGAAGTACAACTTCCCTGCCTATCTACTAGAAGCCTATCTTCCCCAGTCACCCCAAGGAGTGGTCAACCTCTCGGACTATGTCTTGCCATCTGCTGATGCTGAGATTCTGTCATTGGGCCTAAAATACAGACTGCCTGGGCCTTCTGATATTCCTCGCATCATAGCTGGTGTGGAACCCGCTCTCAGAGGCCTTAACCACCAAGACACCCATAGGATCAGGCATTTCGTCACCTCCACCCTTCAACGACCCTACAATATCCCTAAACCGTCCTTAGCCATGAATAGGGTTCTCCCGTCTTAAACGCAATAGAGACATAGTCATAACAAAATCCGACAAAGGCTCACAGACCGTAATTCTCAACACTACCGTTTACAAGCAAAAAATGCAAAACGTTCTCGACCAACACTCCATTTTTTCTGCCATCACTGAACAGGAACATAAAACATCCGTTAAGAATTTCCGTTTACTATTGTTAAGATTAAAAAGGTCCCAGCAGATCACTAAAGAGCAATATAACGACTTCACAGCTAACCTCGCCCAAATAGCCTACATTTACGGCCTTCCAAAAATCCACAAGCCCGATGTTCCCCTCCGACCAATCATATCTTACCATCTCTCTCCGGCATATACCCTGTCAAAATTTTTGTCCAACTTCTTGACCCCCCTTCTACAGTCTCCCCCATGGGAATATACCATTGCAAACTCCCCCTCGTTTGTGTCCTATATCACCAGCCTCACACCTCCCCCCAGGTCCATAATGGTTTCTTTCGATGTAACGTCTCTATATCTCTCACTTGCCCACCCCTTGATCATTAATAGTTTACGCACTTTCCTCGAAAATGCCCCCCTGTTAGACACCCTCACCGCGGAGACGGTTGTCGAGCTCACTTCCATATGCCTAGGCATGTCCACCTTCACATTTGATACCCAGTTTTTCAAGCAGACCAAGGGCTCCCCCATGGGTAGCCCCCTCTCAACCGTGGTGGCTGAGGTTGTCATGAGGTCACTGGACCAATGGATCACTTCACGCCATTCTTCAGACATCTTTCTATGGAGGCGGTACATCGATGATACCTTTTGCTTGGTAAGTGAGGTATCTGCCTCTCACATCCTATCTGACCTCAACTCCTTCCACCCAGACATAGCCTTCACCCATGAAACAGAAAATCACTCAGTCCTACCTTTCCTAGATACACTAGTCATACGCACCCCCAGCAGTTTCCATACCACAGTATACTATAAAAACAACACACCCCCACACCACACAAACTTCCGGTCACATTGCCCAACACCACACAAAATCAATACAGTTAGAGCTCTCACTAAACGTATCTTTACTCATTGTTCCCTCCCGTTATTCCAAACAATAGAAAAGGCTAAAATATTTTCATATTTATCCAAATCCGGCTACCCGACCCCCTTCATTCTTAAACACATGCATGACCCTCACCTCAACAGTGCTCCAGCTATACACAGAAATATTTGCTCCCTTCCTTTTTGCCCCCAGTCTATCACCATAGCCAGGTTTTTAAGGCAACATGGCATTACAACATACTTCCAGAACCCACCTAACATCGCCACACTAATCCGACACCCCATTACCAGATCTTCCCTTCATGCGAGTTCTCTCCGTTCTGGTGGTGCTGTCTATTCCGTCTCTTGCGACCAATGCAATGCCACTTATGTCGGGGAGACGGGTAGATCCGTCGCCATCAGAATGGTTGAGCATTCCAGAAACATCTCTAATAAAAACCTAAATGCCCCTATTTACAGTCATTCTATGCAAACCGGTCATACATTCAATCTAACAAAGCCATCCATTTTATACAACAATATCAATAATAAGTACCAAAGACTTTTACTAGAGGCATTTGTGTCAATAAAAACAAACAGCATCAACAGGCATATAGATATACCAGAACAATACCATATGTTGTGTGAATAGCCATAGGTTGCATTTACCTGCCCTTGATTAACACCATTCATAGTGCATATGTACTTAGTCCAGATTTATTAGCATTTAATCCCTATAATCTTTTTAGCATATTTGGTTCTTATTTTTATCTTTAAATACTTTTATCTTTTGCAGTTATGTAAATTTTCTTTTCAGCTTTGTGTATATATGGATCCTCAGCGCGTTTATTACTCTTACCTGATGAAGGACGACATGTCCGAAAGCTTGTGTGCATGCTAATAAAAAGAAGCTCCTCTTCCCACTTTGTAAACTCGTTATTAACCTTCAGTGAAGAGCAGTTCTACTTAATATGTAGTATATTTTGAATTAGTTAGAACACATCCTAATTTTTCGCCACCAGGCGGCCAGACTGAGTGGACGTGTTTTGCATCGCTCCGCATTTTCCGGTAAATATACTTTAAATTTGTTTTAACTTGTATATTATATATTTTGAAATAATTTAAATTCAGTTTATTTTTAAACATATTAAATTTTGAAATTATATATTAATATTGCTAAATCTTTTGGATCAAATCAAACACTTTAAATATCGCTAACAATTCATTAATATTTTACGCTGTCAATAGATATGCAAAACAATGAATGCGTTAATATTAGACAGGTTGGATGAATTATGTAAATATTTTGTAGACAAATTTGATAACAATCAAAAAACGTTGAACAAACAAGATATTGGATATGTAAAAAGTACAACAAAACAGCTAAAGGATAGTGTATTAGAATTAGTGAAACTAGAACAGAGTTTAAATGGAATTGGGGAATGTATGCAGAAAAATTATACCGACATTAGAAACGATTTATCCCAAATAGTAAAACAAAACAGAAACAAGGACTCGTATGCAGAGGTGTTAAAATATGGGGAAGATAAATTTATTCAAAAAGATAAGCAAATTACTGAGGAACAAACTATCATAATAACTGCCAATGAAGGTCAAAACATCTCACAGGTACAACAAAAGGTGAATGATAGTATAAAAGTTTTACGACAGGAGGGAAATAAAATCAGATTTAACAAGGTATTTAATACTAGGAAAGGTACAGTAATAAAATTGCCTAAAGATCAAGATATAGATCGAATGATAGAAAGTTTTACTAAGCAAGATGATCTAAACCAATGCAGTAAAATATACAAGCCAAAACTAAGAGATCCAAACATAATCATAAAATCAGTCAATAAGATGACCAACTTGGCTAATTTATCGACAACATTATGTGAGATGAACCCTGAACTTTCTCAACTCAGTGAAGAGATCAAAGTGCTATTTCCAATGAAAACCAACAGAGCAGAGCAAGATGTAGTACTGAGGGTTTCACCTAGAGTCTACCAAATTATGAAGAGAAATGGGAAAATTTACACGGATATTCAACGATGCGATATAAAAGATAAAATATTAGTGAATCAATGTCAGAACTGTTTTCTATTTAATCCTAATCATAAGAGGAATAACTGTCCCAATCCCAAAAAATGTATTAAATGTGAAAAAGAGGGAGAACACGAATGCTCGACTACAATTAAATGCTGCAACTGCGTCAAACATCCACATTTTAGAAATAGAGATTTGGAGCATAAACCGAATAGTCAAGACTGCCCAATCTATAAAAAAGAGATGCAAATTATAATACAAAGAACAGACTATTCTACACATATAGAAGATGCGGGCCAATAATAAAATTCCAGAATGATGGGCCGAAAACTATATATTGACAAAATCAAAATTATTCAACAAAATACTAGAAAAAGCAAAAATTGCATAAATGAGCTTTGTGCATCTGATGAAATTAGAAATGCAGATATAGTGATGATACAAGAACCTTATATAATCAAAGAGGAGGTAATATTTCCAGGACCTTGTACAAAATATCAATTGATGAACAGTCCCAATATAAATACGGCAATAATTGTAAGAAATAGCACCTTAAAAATTCAATTAAGTACAGAATTCACTAACTCATTCGCTACAACTATAACCATACAAACAAAAAGTAAGAAAATATATCTTTCCAACATTTATATACATCCGAATTCAATGAAAAGTGAGCACGAGGAATTTATGAAGAAGTTAATTAATACAAATTTACATATACCGGTGATAATTTGCGGCGATTTCAATGCCAGAGCTCCGTTATGGTATGATATCAGGAAAAATTATAATGGACATAGACTGATCCCTATCATAGATGAAATAAACTTAATTATCCATAATAATAAAACTTTCACGTGTCGTGATGCAAGTGTGATTGATCTCACACTAACAAATAAACAGGCAATTGCGGCGATCAGAAATTGGAAGACGCAGCAAATATCGCAAATTTCAGATCATGTAGCTATATCTTTTGAAATATATACAAACGAACAATTTAGTTCAGAAAAATATTATTCCACTTGGAAATTTAATGAGAAAAATGCGAACTGGTTAAGTTTTAGTCAGAGAATTAACAGTACTGAACGAGAAAAAATTGAAAACTTACTAGACATAGTGGATACACCAGAAATGATTGATCAAACGGTAAAAGAACTTACGAACATACTGATTGAGGCAGCACATAATTCACTCAAAGTAAATAATAATATGACAACAAAAAATAATATTAGTAATAAGTGGTGGAATACGAATTTACAGCTTCTAAAGGATCACTGTCATTATCTTAGGAACTGTTACTATAGAAACAAAAATTGCCCTAATCATATTAAACAATACTATAAAAGCATACGAAATAAGTATTTACGGGAAATAGAAAAAGCTAGGAAAGCATCCTGGAGAATTTTTCTGGAGGAAAACAAATCGAACAACCCTTATGGAAACTTATATAAGGTGTATAAAAACATCAAAAGTGGAACTAATCGGAAGAGAAATATGCAAATTTTGGAGGGTAATACTGATATGGAATGTTTGCAGAAGGGTGAGGAATTATTGAATAACTTATTTCCAGATGATAAATGTGAAGAAGATACAAACATCCATAAAAGTATAAGAAATTATAATTTAAAACTACTCAATAAAGAAAAACCGATGGTTATGATTACTGAAGTTAACGACTTAATTGACAAATTAAATCCAAAGAAATCTCCCGGAATAGACAACATCTCTAACAACATGATAAGGCACACTAAACAATTTATAGCTCCTATATTGGTGAAACTATTTCAAAAATGTTTGGACCTACAATACTATCCTGCTGAATGGAAAAGAGCAGAGGCAATAATTATTCCGAAACCTGGAAAAACAGATTTTAATAACTATAAAAATTATAGACCTTTATGTCTTAATTCCAACATTTCTAAAATATTTGAAAAAATAATTAATAATAGAATAATAAAATATTATGAAGATTTTAATTTACTAAGTGATCGACAACATGGCTTTAGAAGATCGAAATCTACTATTACTGCACTAACTGAAATAATAAAAATTGCGTTAGAACATAAAACAAGAGAATATGCAGCAATAATTGCAGTGGATATTAGTGCAGCGTTTGATAATGCATGGTGGCCGGCCTTGATGAAAAGACTAGATGAAGATGGTGTGCAGGCTTCAACGATAAAACTTCTACAATCATACTTTGATAATAGAAGAATAAGATTTAGATTTTCCTCAACTGAAATTAATAAGAAACTAAGTAAAGGATGTCCACAGGGAGGACCACTGTCTCCCACATTATGGAATATTCTTATTAATGAGATACTGAATAATAGTCTGGATGATAATTGTGAAACAATAGGATATGCAGATGATATTACGTTAATATGTTGGAATAAAACTCCTGAACAACTAAGAAAGACAATAGATAATGTATTAAGAAAAATCAATAAGTGGTGTGAAAGTCGTAAATTAAAATTGTCAGATGAAAAAACAAAAATATTATATTTATATAAATGCAATAGCGATATAATAGTCTCAGGTAGCAAGTTAATTAAACCGGTTGAAGAACTTAAGATCCTAGGAGTGACTATTAAAAATCACCGAGTCAGAAGCAAACTGGACTTTACGCCTCACGTTAATGAAATGATCATAAAAGTAACTAGAGCTAGTGGATACCTATTTGGCCTGACAAAGAAAGCATGGGGTCTAGACTTTAGACGAAGACTGATATTGTATAAGACATTATATCGAAGTACAATTACTTATGGTTATTCAGTATGGTATCCATTCATAAACAAAAAGTCTAAGGACAAACTAAATTCTCTTCAATATAAAATATTAAAACATTGTATACAGGCCTACAGTACAACATCATCGGACTGTACACACATACTTGCACAAGTCCCCAAACTTACTGATTATATTGAATCTAACATGTTGAAAACCGAAATAAATTACAACCGATTTGACTCTTCAAGTAGGAATATAATTTCTAATTATATAAGGGAAAAAATGCAGAAATACTATGAGAAGACTAATACCATTTTCAAGTCCTTCTTCACTGACTCCCAAATACCCAAATATGTCAAGCCAAATTTTTACAGTGTCCAATTTTTTACTGGACACGGTAACTTTACATCATATTTGTACAAAGTCAGAAAGACGGATTCGCCTAAATGCTCATGTGGTGCAGAAGAAGAAAATCCTGTACATATTCTAACGGACTGTCGACTTGTAGAGGACTTGAGAGTCAAAAATCAAATAAATATAAATTGTCTAAATCAAATAGTTAATAATAGATATATGTATATAAATTTTAATAGATTTTGTAGAATGTTTTTTAGTAATAGATAGCCTGGGCTGTAATAACTGATATATAGTTATATGCTGTAAATAGCTCTAAATTTCTGTTCTTATCTGTGATGTTCACTAATATTCATTATAGGGTAATTAAATCGTTAACTAACTGACAAATATGTTAATATTTTCTATTATATAATAACTAAAATCATATTAATAATTACTGTAAATAAGCTCCCAAACTTGTGTATGCATGCAAATATCCAAGACGGATATCGCGTGCTTTGTAAATGATAATAAATAAATAAATCCTATAATATTTATCATAACCCCATATCTATATGTATCGATCTTGTAACAAAATGACAAATAAAGCAAAGAGAGAGGTAGACCAAGCGAAGCCATAGACCAAACGTACAGGTATTATGATAGTGAGTCACATCCGCCCAGGTGGCCGGCCAAGGTCAGACTATAGCAACCAAAACCAATCTTTCGAAACCAAAACCTGAGATGAAAGGCTAGACACCGAGGCGCGCCGTTACGCCTGAGCAAACAAACAGCTTGACCAGCAGCCAATGAGAGTCAAGGCCAGGGTAGACGGTTGAGGGTTGCTATATATAGGGGTCGTTAGAAAGTTTCGTCAGTTAGATAGATAGATAGTTAGTAGTTGTTTCAGAGCGACGCCGTTATACGGTCGGATCTTTCACTCACCCCCTATCCGCGATGTAGGGCATCCGTGACGCCCGTGGTCCGACTGTCTTCGTCCGTGGTCTACCTCTACCTTCTTGGAGTTACCATCTAGACCTGCCTCTGTCTCTTTGCTGTCCCAGTGCGGGAATCCCATCACGCACCCACTACCACGACTGCCCAGCACATTCCACATCGGGTTTACTACAGAACCCGTTAAAGTCGACAGGATGACTGAGGACAGCAACACGCAGAGGATGACGGAGGCCGGAAACGAGTACTTCGCGGATGCCCTCACCAACATGCAGCCCCACTGCGAAGACCGAGTAAGCCGCCTAAAAGACGCCATGCGAGGACTTGCTGCGCCTCGCACCGAGGAGGTCACCATCGCCCCCATCAACATCTCCTGCGCCACAAACATCTTCATCCATCGGCTCGAACAGGCAGACAAGATTCATCGAGAAATCCTGGCATTGCCCCACCAACCGGTATCGACGATGTCCCATGGCAACCACCGCAAAAGTGACCACCAAGCCTCATCGCAGCCCACTCCACAAGCCCCATTCAAGACATCCATCTGGTAGGAGAAATTTCTCTACAGAACTATTTAATGTAACACTATCTCCGTTTGCTCTGAATTAATATTTCGATACCATTTTAATAGCAATAACATTATTATTATAAATCCATCAAGTTCATTATTTTACCATTTTTATAGCATTTCAATTCAAATTTTAAGCCTTGTACACCCTCATTTACCAATTTTTACTTTATTTTACGCAACTTTTAAATTTAAATTCATTAATTTCAATTTTACATAAAAAATCATATTGTATTTTAATTACTCGAATCATATTTTCTAAACTTATTTGTGTTTTTTTTAATACCTTATTTATGGCCATAGTATTAATAATTAAATTTATTACGCTCTTTATTTTACTTAACCTATTGCTATTTCAATTGATATTTCTCAATATTTAAAAGTTTTAAAATAGTCCTAGATTTGTATTTTTATAAATATCAATTTTAAATCATCTCATAATGTGCCTCCCATTTTTCCCCACAATTACAAATACAACTATAAATTACAATATTATAATGAAGAGGTCCCCATCATCTCTAAAATCATTCCATATATTTAGGATATTTCTTTTACATTAAGATATTTCTTTTCCTTCCATTCCTAAACAGTTAAAACCATTAGCCAACCTATATCTTGATCCTTCCAACTCTGCCTTCCATACTTCTCTCGTCTCTTGATAATTTTCCATTGGCCTTCTATGCCTTCGTTCTAACCACCCCTCGTCCATCGCAGAGTTCCTGTTTGCCGATTTTTTTTTAATTTACACCCAGGTAGCCGTCCCAGCATTCTTTATTTCATTCTTTTTTCCTCAAACTCGGGTTCAATCAATCAATGGCAACAGTCGAGCCCTGTTTTCACAATCTACCTTCCATCCTCTAACCTCTTCAACGGTTCCTGAGACTCCTGCTCGTCAACATTTTTTAATTTTTATTTTTTAATGATTCGTCGACCTGGTACACTCTTCCTCCCCATGTTAACTCCACACGGAGAGCTTGGATAACCAGCGAGATATTTTTTTTTCTCTAACGCTCGACCCAGGCCATCATCAGCACGATGCGCCCACTCATTTTTCGTTTACTTTTATTTTTCATCTGATCGAGCTCAATCACCGACAGCAGCGCAGTTCTTGAGACACCATCTCTTTTTAACCTCTCTCAGAAAAAAAATTTCTTTCCCATATTCTCCCATTAACTACCTCTCCTTCGATCTTCACGCCTTTTGCCCATCTGATCTAATGCTACTTACAGAGCATCCTGATTGCTGAACCCTGAAAACAATACTTCGCTTCTAAGCTCGTATTGCAGGGCAGGACTCCTGAGATGTCCTTTGCAGAAACCAATTCAGACCTTCTTCCTCTATTCCTCACTGCGTCATTACCTATCGCAACCTTTTGCTTAAGTCAATTTTCTTTTATATTTTAATTTTACTTTTATTACCTCTACTTCTCCTCCTTCCTGTATTACATCCCTGAAACTATGTTGTAAATATTCAAGGCACCTTAAGTAACAAAAAAACTAACTAGTATACCAACTTTCCCAAATATTTACTTTCGCTATTGTGTGTGTTTACTTTAAATTCATCCTTCCTATGTACTCCTCTTATATATTTTTGTAATTTTATAATATTATATCAGTGTGTCACCACTACTCCCCTTTATCTTTATTTTTATTCTAGTAACTAATTTTGTGCCCCAAATTATTTCCCATTTAATAGGTTTGCTAGCTTTTCTCTCATTTATTTGTAAATAGACTTACAGTTTACCTAGTTTTATGGTGTTGGACTTTGTTTTTTGACTTACAGATGTGGATAAGACATTTCACTATTAATCGATAATATCATTTTGTTTATTAACCATCAAAATTAATGCCAACAATTACCAATCAACCCTTTATATATTATTACCTTTAATATTTTTATTTTTTAGACCTAGCATTTTACAACTTCAACTATTTTAGGCACCATTTTAAAAAACCTACACCTAACAATATTTATAATATTTCTTAAACAGATAAAACATTTATCATTTTATCTTTGTTAATAGATTTTCAAAATGTTTTTTTTTGACGCTTCCCTTACAGCCTCTAACTCTATCCCATGAACCTTTCCTCCCAACCTTTTACAGCCATCAAGAGTTTATTGTTCGTCAGCCATTTTCTTTTTTTTTATTGATTAACCTAACTAGAAGACCCTTCCTTGCTGTACATTTCCCAACAGTGAGCTCAGGAGACCTAGTTAGAATTTTTTTTTTCCTCTCTCATCGTCCGGCTCATCATTTTTTTTTCATTTTTCAACTTTTTCTTTCCACCACACAAGCCGGACACAATCAAAATTGACAACAATAAATCTCTTACACCCACCTCTCCTTTTCCGCATCCTTCAGACCTCCAACCTTCCAAGGGATTCCAGTTCGCCAAACATTTTTGTTTTTTTTTTCATTGATTAATCCGACTGGAACAATCCTTCCTCGTTATACCATTCCCAATAATGAGTTCAGGATATCCAGCGCGATTTTTTTTTCTCATCGCCCGACTCATCACATCAATTCACCATTTTTCAACTTTTCACTTTTTTTTCATAATTCAACCGGGCACAATCATTAAGGACAACAGGAATCCCTCTTACCTCTACCTCTCCCTTTTACCCCATCAATCTTCCCACTTCTTTTCACTATCTGAGCTAATGATGCAGACGGAATATCTTAGACCTTCTGTTAATGAAAACAATGCCTCACTTAAACAAGTTCGCATTGCATTGCGGAATGCTTGGGATACTACTTTGCAGAAACATGCTCAGATACTCCCTTTCCCTTTTCAACCTTAGCGTCACATTATATGTTCAACCAATAAACTAACTTTTTCTCCGCTCATATTTTATGCAATAAGATATTTTTTTACTTGTACGAATCATTTTACCATATTTACCATTTTGTCTTATATACTTTCCCTTAATCTTTTATCATTCATTTTGTGCCTTTTTATTTTTATAACCTTGATTTATATTTCATTGATACACCACCATTACAACATCTTTCTCTGTTTAACTTGTAACTTTCTAATAATTTTAACTAATTTGTATGCAAATTATTTCTTTTTTTTTATAATAGGTTTGTTAGGTCATCACTCATTACATGTCATTCCCCCAACCAAACCTTCATCACCGGGGACACATTCTGTAGTATATTTTGAATTAGTTAAAACACAACCTATAATATTTATCATAACCCCATATCTATATGTATCGATCTTGTAACAAAATGACAAATAAAGCAAAGAGAGAGGTAGACCAAGCGAAGCCATAGACCAAACGTACAGGTATTATGATAGTGAGTCACATCCGCCCAGGTGGCCGGCCAAGGTCAGACTATAGCAACCAAAACCAATCTTTCGAAACCAAAACCTGAGATGAAAGGCTAGACACCGAGGCGCGCCGTTACGCCTGAGCAAACAAACAGCTTGACCAGCAGCCAATGAGAGTCAAGGCCAGGGTAGACGGTTGAGGGTTGCTATATATAGGGGTCGTTAGAAAGTTTCGTCAGTTAGATAGATAGATAGATAGTTAGTAGTTGTTTCAGAGCGACGCCGTTATACGGTCGGATCTTTCACTCACCCCTATCCGCGATGTAGGGCATCCGTGACGCCCGTGGTCCGACTGTCTTCGTCCGTGGTCTACCTCTACCTTCTTGGAGTTACCATCTAGACCTGCCTCTGTCTCTTTGCTGTCCCAGTGCGGGAATCCCATCACGCACCCACTACCACGACTGCCCAGCACATTCCACATCGGGTTTACTACATATATATATATATATATATATTATATAATCTAAAATGCAAATATTTTATTTTTTTAAAACATGTATTTTATTTTCATCATTGACTATTTTATTTTTGACCATAGATTTAGAACATACCACTTTTTGAATATTATTGTAAAAATATGTATAGTTAACCTACCTATTTTTTTATATCACGAATATAGAATTCATTTTATAAATTCTATATTACTGTGAAAAATATTTAATTAAATAAATCAAGTAATTGAAAATAAAAAACTACTTGATTAGTAAATAACTATCTTTCCTTTTTCACGACTGCACTTCCAATTCCTTATCATTCCAACATCAGAACATTATAATCATAACATATATATATATATGTAGTGACGATATATAGGCACATACTATAATCCCATCACTATACCTACATTCATATTATGTATACTGTATTTAAGCCAATCAATATAAAGCCACCTGAAGAATATTTCATATTTAAAGACAATATATACAACATATATCTTCTAGCTGTGAAATAACTTCCAAAATATCCTATTAAAAACGAAATAAAAACAACTTCAAAATTGAGTGTAATATATATAGGGAAAAAAATAGAAAAAGGGTCTGGTGTTTATATTTTAAAAAAGGGGCATATATATAACTTACTTTCAACTATATAAATATTTTAATTATTTAAAGTAATAGGCAATTTAAAACCCTTAAATTCACAATTAACTATTTTTTAAATAAAATTTTCAAAACCTTTAAGGTCTTTCTCTCTGAAATCATATATATTCATTTTAAATATTAATAATTTTAATCTCCTTCTTTATTATATTAATAAAAATATATATTCATTACGACATGTAGCTGGTAATTAATTAAAATATATAAGTATAAAAATTTATAGTTTAATATATTTTCTAATTATATTTTCAGGAAACTTGTGTGTAAATAGGTTTATATATTTTCCTGAGCAGACGACGTAAATGGCCCGAGGTCAAGAACCAATATTTGCATGTCACAGAATCTTCTGGCTCTAGAGGGCTCTAAATCCTCATTTTGGCTGACAGACCAGCAAGGGAGAGAAAACAAAGTTTCACAAAGATAAAAAAAATTAAATACAACTCATGACATATATGTTCATTTTTTAATGTATATTTTTTCCCAGAATAAAGAAAGTTGGTAAATATTTAATTTTATTAGGTAGGAATATATCTTTTTTAAAGAGTTTAATTTAGTGTAAAATATATTGGAAGAGATTATCTTTTATATATTATAGACATATATTTTATAAATGTAAAAGTGTACTTAAAGTAAAATTCAATTTGATGTGTGATGTATTGTTGAGTGAAAGATTATAGAATTGAAGAGGGTGAAGGGTAAAAAGTGAAAATAGGAAAATAATTATTCAGAATTATTTTGGTATCAGATCTAAACTTATCGTTTGATATCAAATATAATATTTATCTGATTTCTCTAACAAATAAATTTTACAACTTTAATAAAAACACATAAATTTATTTCTTGATAAATACTATATAAAATTATCAGATCATGTTTTAAACAATCAACATTCGAGATATATATATATATATATATATAAATCAATGTTTGTATGTTTGTTTGTTTGTATATCCGGTATACAAATTCGCAGTAGTTCACTAATTCAAACCAAAATTTCCATACATAGGTAAAAATACGGGAAAGACGATAGGCTATTTTAAAAAATATATAAATCAATTATTAAAACTATATATTCAAATTATTCTACTTAGCTCACGAACAGCGCCCTCTATCAAAGATTATATTAAATTATGCTGATGCAAACAAATAGATAATGCTAATAACAAACAATTATAAAAAAATCTTATCTAAATATATATCACTCGGGTAGATATGTACACGGGTCAATCCCGGGGCGAAGCCCGGGTCACCCGTCTAGTATAAATATATTTTTAATTAAAAAGGCATATATTGGTAAAATAAATGATATTTTGATCCAATATATGCCTTTTTAATTAAAGATTTATTTATGGATTGCTCTATTTTCAAAATATAAATATATATTTATGCAACATTGTTTTATCCAATTAATACCAAACGATTTTACATATCAATAAACAATCTTTTTTAAAAATGAGCCCAAAAAAAGGTTTAAATAAATAAGGAACAAAAGACCTAATAAAGGAGGTCAATTAATTTTTAAAAGTTGTTAAAAGAGAGAGTGCGAGTGTATTAAATATATAAATATATATTTGCACAACATTGGACATAATTACAACCAAACGTATTTAACTATTTGATAAACAATCTTTTGAAAATGAGCGAGAAAAAAAGGGTTAAATGGATAAGGAACAAAAGGCCTATAATGGAGGTTAATTCATGTTTAAATATTAAATTTTAATTTAAACAGCGTAAGAATAGTTATAAATGAATTCAAATAATATAGAAATTTAAATATTTCGGAGAACAGAGACTTTAAATATCTATTTCCACAGTGAATTGACCATTTTATAAATATTTTATCGAGACGTATACGGCAATAACAATTAAAAATATAGAGCAAAAATAAATATGAAGTTTAAACTCTAACATGAATGTCCAACATTATTGAAAAGTTTTAAAAATACCATTAAAAAGTCACAGTCATGAGGAATAGGTTAAATAAAAAGGAAACTACGATATAAAAATGTATCAAATTACAAAACTATTCTAGACGCGCAATATTCTTTTTAAAATAAAACAATTTCTACTGCCCTTACTGCAATGGAAAAATTAAAGGGAGGGCCTGGCTCATCAGTGGTGAACCCTCCCAGCGGGTTCCCAGAGGGTTCACCACTGATGAGCCAGGCCCTCCCTTTAATTTTTCCATTGCAGTAAGGGCAGTAGAAATTGTTTTATTTTAAAAAGAATATTGCGCGTCTAGAATAGTTTTGTAATTTGATAACAGATGGCGCGCTAGCGCATTGTAAAATAAAAATGTATGCTTGAAATATCTTGAAAAATAATTAAATATTTATTGTTGAGAGTTATATCAGACTTTGATGGGTTCGTTTAAACCTTGGAGATGAAGTCAAATACGTGAATAGTTCTAACTGTACGAAGAACAAAATCATACTTATAATTAGGTGTTATATTACATCATTGGAATTTTAGCGATGAAACCAATAAAATAATAAATTATCTGGATTTTAAAGTATATATAAATATTTAAGAAGTTATCATTTTTATTTTAAAAAATGATTCATATGAGAGAGATAACGCACACATATACATAGGAAATATAAAATTGAAAGTTTGGTTGAAAAAAAAGGTATTGAATGCTTATTTTGTATCTCAACATATTCATTCATGTAAATTCTGTTGACCAAGTTTTTTTTTCTTAGTTATTAAATATCACGCTCAGCAAAATTTAGAGGTAAATACTAACCAAGACCTACAATATCCTTTTGGTAAAGAATTGGAAATATAAAGGAAAATACTGGTTATAACGTGTTTATTGTTTGGCAAAAATTTCGTTAAGGAATAAATTTCTTTGAATAAAGTTTTTGTCAAATGATATACCGCAAGGGATTCTAAATTTCTAAGTGAAATAACATACATATACCCATGATGAGAAGTTTTTCTTTAGAGGATATGATATATAGAGGTAGAAAATATATTTAGTTAGAGAAGATATTTATGTGAACTATATATAGTACTCCTAAATATACTGAAATCGTTATTTTGAAATAAATTTACTCTTCTTTTTAAATCATAAATATATTTTCTTCTAATCATCTCTATTTTATCAGTTATAAAACGCCTACCTGGTTGACTTTTCTCGATTTACCGTTATAAAATCGCCCTTCAGTATAATATTAAAATTATAGACATTTCTTTCTTATCTCCACTTAATCATATTAACCTGTAGAACTTGATATTTTTGATGGTGTCTTCTGTGGGGATGAGTAGAGCTCATCAATGGTTGAGCCTATACAGTCGATAATTTTGTTTGGGGTTACAGGTTGAGAATTACACTTAGTACATAGTGGGAAAACCTTGCAGCCATTATGGAAATTCATTCTCCGTAGATTACCATAGATTGAAATCAAGAACTGTTGTTTTCTTGGTAGTACAGAATTGGTGTTTGTCCCTTCTGCTCTGGGCCAGTCATGTGCAGCAGTAGATTTCCATTCTTTCTGGCACATTAAAGCCTTGATAGTACGGAGGAGGTCTCTTTCGTTTAGTAGGGGGGGTTGATTGTCTAGCCTCAGGATGTCCAAGAGCTCCAGATTTTGCCAGAGAGTCTGCCAGTTCATTTTCAGGAATTCCAACATGATCTGGAAGCCAATGTATGTGACAGAGCTGTTGGCTGGAAGTCTTTTTACAGATTTGGCAATGCTCTTGAAATGTTCTTAGATGGAGAAACAGGTTTGAAGGTTGCAAATGGCTGCTCTCTTGAGTAGCTGATTATTTTACTTGGCGATTTGATGCTGATGTTTGTGAGAGCAGTATAGAATACAAGAATAACTATCAAAGAGAGCTATCAGAAGACTTGGATATCTCTTTTGGAACATGCCAAACCATCATAAAGAATGATCTACATCTTAACGAATGATCAGAAAGAGCATCGCAAAGAAACGTGCTAAAACATGGTCGAAATATTTAATTCTGATCCCCATTGGCTCAAAAATGTTATCACGGAAGATGAAACATTGGTGTACGGATATGATCCCGACCGAGACTAAGAGGCAATCAAGCCAGTGGCTAGAGCCTGGAGAACCAAGATTCAAGAAAGCAAGGATGATCAAATCGAAGCTTAAGTGTCTTCTTATCACTTTCTTTGATGTAAAGGGATTGATACACTACTAATTCGTGCCCGAGGGTCAGACCATTAATCAACATTACTATCTTGATGTATCGCGACGTTTAAGGGAGGCTGTGCGTCAGTAACGACCCGAAAAATTGGCTCTCGCATCATGAAAACGCACGACCACATACGGCCGTCACTGTACAACTCTATTTGGCTAAACACGGAATTGCTTTACTACCCCAGCCACCCTATTCTCTTGACCTTGCTCCCAACGACATTTTCCTTTACCCTAAAATTAAAAAAGTCTTAAAAAGGACGTCGATTTGGCTCAATACCTGAAATAAAGGAGAATACGAAGAAAATTCTGAGAAGCTTGAAAGATGAGGATTGTCAAAGGTGTTTTGATATCTGAAAAAAAAAAAAGATGGAACAAGAGTATAGATAGTGACGGTGATTATTTTGAGAAATTTCAAATTAAACTTCATTATACCTTTGTATTTCTTTCAATATTTTGCATTCCTGGAAATTATTGATCACACTATGTAAAAGCAAAACAGCCAATACAATATCAGAGCAGTAGAGTCGATTTAACTGGCGAAACCGCTGGGAGGGTTCACTACTAATGAGCAAGACCCTCCCATTATTTATATCATTGCTGCGAGGACAGTAGAAAATTGTTTCATTTGAAAAGAAACAAATATACGCGCTGTGAATAGTTTACATTTTCAATAAGATATCTCTTAGCATATATTTTTCAAACCCAAACTTTGTGTGGGTGTATATGAACTTGAGGGTAAGAAATCCCATATAAAGGAAATCTTTAATTTTCCTGATTTATCGAAGAATTAGGTTGGCTAATGGCCTGTAACAAATTTATAATCAATGTTTAGTTAATATTTATTCCGATAGATGGCGTAAATGCACGATTGAAGGACATGTCTATTTTTCTATTTGACATATCTATTAATAGGAAAATTTGCATATCCTGACCTCTCACTCACATGAGCATTGTAGATGGCTCCATTTATTATAGAACAAAATATTGTTTTCTTATTTTTTAACATAGTTTTATAATTGAATTAAATAAATATATTTGCAGAGTTTCTTTATTCAGATATTGGGAGGTAAGCTTTCACGTGGTGTTTTTACGAAAGCTTGTCTCCCAATATTTGAAACTCTGCAAATATTTTTATTTATTTCAATTATAATATTATTTGCATCTATATTTCAAGTACAAAATAGTTTTATATATTAAAATGGATATAAAATGTTATAAAACATGCTAATATCTACTACAGTATTTCTAGTGAAACTGAAAGTCTGTGTATAATTGTTAAATATACCAAATTAAATCGTGTGAAATTATAAAATGTTATTACTAAAATGTAAGTAGGCGTGGAAAGGTTTTTAAAGTGTAAACTGTTATATTGAAGTGTCAAATAATATTTACGAGTATTAAACGCAAACACCAAATCTAAATATATGTACTAATATATATATTTTTAAAAATAAGGCAATCCATAAATAAATCTTTAATTAAAAATGCATATATTGATAAAGAAAAGTAAAATAAATGATATTTTGAACCAATATATGCCTTTTTAATTAAAGTACTAATATATTTAAATCCTAGAGTTTTAAATAAATATATAGGAGTATCGTTTATTTGGAATGAACGATGTTTATTCAATAATGAATAGAAATTACGTTCGAGAAATAATACAAACGTTTTTATAAAGGGAAAAAAAAAACGATATTCACATTTAAAATTCGTAAAATTTCATATTATAAAAGTTTTTAAAAGGTCAAATTTCAAATCATTTTTACAAAAAAAAAAAAACACCAATTATTATTAAAAATAGGAACATTTATATTTAAATACCTTTTATTAATACAAAAAGACAAAATATTTCATTTGAAATAAAATTTTACAAACAAAAATGATGGTAAAATACATGATTGTAATACACAAATGGAATATAGGATAAAAACTTTCCATTTAGTGGACAATATAGAATTGAGTCATTTGAAAGTAGATTTCAAAATTGGCCAAAAAGGTCGCGATGTTAAGTTCTTTTTTAACGAGTTTGTAATGATGCTATAAAAATTGATTTTCTATTATTGAGTGGAGTTATAATCGAATCTTTTGATCGATTTCCCATTTTGCTGAGCAAATTTGAGTCGCTATTGGCAAAGACAAACATGCACACAAAGGAACAAATGAATAGCAAAGCTCTTTCTTGTAAAAGTAATTTATATTCAAACGCCAAAATAAATTTATAAAGTAAATTTGGGGAATCCATTTAAACTAATGCTTCTAAATTTATATAGGAAAAAAAAACGCCTCTAAATAAAATTTAAATAAAATATTTAAATACACAAACACAACCTGTATTTGGATAATATTTGAATAAATATATATTTGGTAAGTTTATATAGAAAATATATTTTTCAATATGTTTATATATTTTTAATATAAATGGAATAATATATTTTATAAAATATAGAACAAATAGATCTTTTTCATATATAATAAATAATGGTTTTTCATAAATATATTTACGAAATGTTGGGAAATCTTGAATTTCTTTCATTTCTTGTTAAAATATATTTGATAGAGAGAAAATATGTGTGCATTTATTATAAAAATGATATTATTGTTATTTAATTCTTATGTTTCTCAGTTTTATAACATCTATCAATATTTCAACTACAAGAGTCTTTATTACAATGGGAATTATTTTGTATTCATCTATAGAAATATAAAAGAAAAGTAATTATATTGATATAGCGAAATATTTTATAAAACGAGCTGTTTTTCTAACACTTGAAATGAATATACTATATATACGAGGGTTGTCCCATAAGTCCGTAGCCCGACATATAAAGAAAATGACTAATAAAATGATTATGATTTATTTTTCAACATAATCCCCTTTAAGGTGTATACACTTTTTCCAGCGATGTTCTAATGCTTTTATGCCTTCCAAAAAGAACGATGCTTCAAGTGACTCAAAAAATGAAGTTACAGCATCAATGACCTCTTCATCTGACCTAAAATGAATGCGAGAAAGTGATTTTTTCATATGAGGAAATAGGTGGAAGTCAGACGCAGCTAGATCTGGTGAATAAGGTGCATGTGGTGAAAGATCAAAGCCAGAATCATAAATAGAAGCCATGGCTTGCAGCGACCGATGACTCGGAGCATTGTCTTGATGGTAAACAATCTTCCTGGACAACATTCCTCTTCTTTTTTCCTTGATAGCTTCTCGTAGTTGCTTCACAAGATTTGCATAATAATTGCCAGTGATGGTTTGACCCTTATTCAGAAAGTCTAGAAGAAGTTCACCCTCGGAATCCAAAAAGACAGACACCATAACCTTCCCTGCTGATGGAACTGTATTGGCTTTCTTGGGGGAGGGGAACCGGAGTGTCTCCATTGCATGGATTGTTGCTTGGACTTTAGTGTAAAGTGATGGGCCCAAGTCTCATCCATGGTAACAAATCTATTAACAAATTCCTCTGGATTGGCTACAAATAACGCAAGATTGTCCGAAAATAACTTTCTCCTTGCAGCCTTTTGATCGGGTGTCAAAAGTTTGGGAACCCAACGGGCAGAAAGCTTCCTGAGGCCCAAGTGTTTTCTCATGATCCAATCCACTGTTGTTTTTGGAATACCCATGGTCTCTTCTATCTGACGAACTGTCATTTTTCTGTCCAACATAACCAAATAATGTATCTCGTCGATGTTTTCTTGAGTAACTGACCCAACAGGTCTTCCTGGTCGATGTTCGTCTTCGGTGCTGATCCTCCCTAATTTAAACGCAGCTACCCATTTTTTTACTGTGCTATAAGAAGGAGCATCTTCCCTTAATGTATCCACCATATCCTCATAGATTTCCTTCCGCGACATTCCTTTCTTACAAAGATATTTTATTACAGCACAAATCTCGTTTGTCTCCATTGTTAGATGATTCCTGTTTCTTGTCCTCTTTCAGAACCCATAACAAAAAAAAAACGGTAGTTGTAGAAACTTAAAAATATACACATCTTTATATAAGGCTTTAAGGTATACAGTGTACTCCGCTTATAACGAAGTCGCATTATCCATGACAATCACTTTGTTATATCCGAAGTTTGTTATATCCGCAGTTGGAAAAAAAAATGTTTTGTACCAATAATTTTATTTACTATTCAACTCAAAAGAGCAACACAAAGATCAATAACAACCTCATCAGGTGTTTTTGGAGAAGTAGTTTGTGATTTTCTTTTGACATTTAGAAGTCAGTAACAAGTGCTGAACACTCTTTTCGATGTTGTCCAAGTCTGACAGATGCCTATGAAGAGACTTGGACTCATCCTGACATTGAAGAAACAATCGCAGAGTTTGAATGCTCTCCAAGACCTCTTTTGGATGCGGAATGTGGACAATTGGGTCTACTTCTTCATCAACTTGGTCCGTTTCTTCTTCTTCTTTTGCTTGAAGAATGCTCTCGACAATTTCTACATCGGATAACATGGCATTTGTAACGACGTCATTGTCAGCGTCAGCATAAGAATCGAAATCCATCTCTAACGGTATTTTTAAAACTTCTTTCATGCGATCGAAGAGGCTTTGTTGCTCCCACATTTGTGTTGCAGGCTGTGGTGTATCAAATGGAGAACTGACATCGGACTTAATAATTCCACTATGATGCCAACAGTTGGAAATTGTCGCTGGAAGCACATCATTCCATGCTACAGATATAATATCCACAGCTTGCTTAAGATTGATTGTTAAAGCTGTTCCAGCATCGTATGCCGTCAAATATTTCCTCATTAAACGCGTTCGATAAATCATCTTGAAATTGCGAATAATGCCTTGGTCGCATGATTGCAGCATTGAAGTGGTATTTGGCGGCAAGAATGCTATACGAGTATTTGTGAGGCCCTGCATGTCTGGGGGATGAGCGCCGCAATTGTCAAGCAGGAGGATAATTTGTCGATGTTGTCCAGCCATCTTCTTGTCGATGTGCCGAACCCAGGATTCGAATCTGTCTTTTTCTTCTTCTCCACTTCAATCTCTCTTAGGATTTGCAGCTTGACTGACAGAGATAGTGAGTTTCTTGTTTGTTTTCGTTCTCCTGCCATGGTAAACGTTAATAAAATATAAGCGTTTATTAAACAATTTAATTTTGTTTAAATAATGTAAAAAAATACTTATAATATGTTTGCATATTTTAAAATTGTATATTATTAACTTATTTGTTGTGTATCATTAAATTTGTGTCATTCACACGTTGTAATTTGATATATATTATGCATAATATATTAGTCAATTATAATGGTAAATGAGAAAACTTCGTTATAAACGGATAAAATAAAAATTTATACATGCAAATCACTTCGTTATAAGCGAAAATTCTTTATATCCGACTTCGCAATATCCAGAGTTCTTTTAATGGTTTAAGCCCTTCTTTTCTTTCGTGCAGACAATTTCATTCGCTATATGCGGAATTTCGCTATAACCGACTTTGTTATAAGCGGAGTACACTGTATATGGTAAAATTGATTAGTTTCAAATATTTCGTTCTCTTGGTCGGGCCACGGACTTATGGACACCCCTCGTATTTTGTTTTGAAAATAGAGCAATCCATAAATAAATATTTATATACTTAATTATTTAAAACTTATATATATGTCGTATTATATTTATTATACATATACACTGTTGTACATAGTAATGTTCTACATAGAAACACCAAGCTTGATATAACTTCAAGATGGCTTTCAATAAAATCTACCACCAGAAAAAAAAGGGCGCGGCACCCAGTAAGGTCGAATAAAAGATCATTGATATTGTCCAAGAAGATAAGAAAATATAAATATCGAGCAACCCAGTCCTTGATTGGACACGGACTCCCTAAAAGATTGGCATTCTCTGATGTCACCATTAACATATAAGCTGGGTTCCTTCTGAGCCCACAGACACAGTATAGACAGCAGCCAGGTCGCCATACTGCCAGATTAACCAGCGGTCCCAGGACTCCCATAGTCCACCTCACCTCCCTGGGTGCTGCCCCCTCTAAACCAAGGTAACCATGTTCCTATGCTTCATTTATCTTCAGGCTAGTGCGCTCTGGCCCATGACTGCATGTTGGATGAGAAGCCCGAAGTCTGGAAAGAGTCACTGTAATAGATTCCAACCCAGAAGAAATATGTAAATTATTCCGACAACTAACTAATTAGCATATACCGTTTATTACGCCTAGGTTTCCACAGTGTTCATTCAATATATCCTGATGAAACTTTGATACAATAAATATCTAAAGCAGAAAAAGTCATATATTCATTATTCCGACAACATAAGCTTTAAAGAATGAATATTCCGTTGATATTCAAACCATTTTGATGAACCTTGAGAGGAAATAGAGTTTGATGTGTAAAAAGTAAAACCGCTGTTATATTTTCAACCGTGGATATGCAAATAATTAATTTTTCCTGATATTCGGATGTTGAGTAATACATTATTTTGTAAAATGTCTTTCTCTCTCATAAAAAAAAATATATATTTGCACATCAAAGGATACTCTAGCTATGTATTTCCCGAAAGCCGCTCAGAATATTGGAAAAGTAATTTTCTCAAATTATGGTTTTAACATAGATGAAATTGATGTCCCATAGTATTATTTATTGTTACAGGCCTCAAAGAGAAGGAAAATGATTAGATTCACTAGCCTATTAACGTAATAAGTATCACAAGTTTTCTCTAATTCTACAAGTTCTGAAGTTCAGTAGAAAAGTAGAGATTAAAGTTTAAAATGAATGCCTAGAAGACACTCTGTGGCTGTTATGCCATACCACCACAAGACTGTATAGCCCCTAGTACATATTTATTGATGTTCTAACCCCATTCTTTGCCTTTTCTTTCTTTACTGTACTCAGGACGAATCTGTATAAATCGAGATGGCTTAATAAAATACTTTATTGATTTAAAGCACACAATTCTCTGTTGTTTATTAATGATAATTCTATATCAAATTATTGTATACAATATTCTACTTGAACAGCCACACTTGTACAGTCAGATATGAGAACCTGATATAACCAACCTCCAATGAAAGTCTAGCTATTCTTATTAAGAGTATCTTGTGTATCTAGATTAAGAAAGACAATCAAAATATTCAATCATAATATCATACAGTTATCAGCGTCATAATCAAGCAACAATTCTTAATTCTGTCACCGTTTGCTTTGTGAATGGAATAAATACCCAAATATGACCATTTCTTATAACCATCGGTGGTTCAGTGGTAGAATGCTCGCCTGCCACGCGGGCAGCCCGGGTTCGATTCCCGACCGATGCATTTTTTTTTTTACAATTTTTAAAACTCGTTTATATATTATACAAGAATGACATCCACGGCGCCAATTTATAATTGTAACGAATAGTATTTGAATAAAAGCATTTAATCGAGTAAAACCCGGGCGTTGCCCGGGTCATTCGGCTAGTAGATTATAATTATGAGGAACATCTACATAATGGAAGCTCTGAAGATCATTTGTTGGTTGATTCGGATAAAACACATCAACCATTCATTCTCCTGAGGAGAGTGAATGTAAGTCACTAAAACGTCGGGAATTAAATATGTTTGAAATGGAAGTACTAAAGCACGGATGTTTATTATACGCATGAAATAAACGTTTACTGTTCTTACCGCGATGGAAAATATTGAGAGAGCTTGGCTTTTCAGTCGTGAACCCTTCCATGGTGAAACCGCTGGGAGAGTCCCCCACTGATGAGCCAATATTTTTCATCGCAGCAAAAACAGTAGAAATTTTTTGTTTTATGTGTAAAAGAAGCATTCATGCTTTAATTTCTTATACAAAAAGATGATGGTTATCATACCGGTCAAAATAGATGTAAATATATGCGCCATCTATTGACCGTCTCTAGCATACTGTGGTAAGAATGATACAAAGCCACAACACCAGCTTTGGAAAATTCAGAACGCCCACATGGAGATCATGGTTTTCTGGCTATAGCCATCGTCAGTCCAAAAAATACGTTGTTTCATGAGATCCACAAGGATCCACAGTAAATTCTATAGCCAAAATTTGGAAATTTGTCAATCTAACAACATAATTTCTTCCGTCAAAGAATTGTTATGTATTCTGATCTATGAATCCTTTTTTTTTTTGTTTAATCCTTGAAAAAGGTTAGTATTTTGCTAATAAATCGAAATATTATTATATTATAATAATCATTCGCTCTAATTTTTGATTTAAAATATTTCTGAATATAAGAATTCTTAAAAATAACTTTACTTTGTTGTATTATATCAAATATCTAGAATCCGTCCAATATTGGCCGTAAATGTGGATATTAATTAAGATCTGTCGTTGTAATGAAATTTATCCTCACTCATGGACAAAACTTAAGAAGGTTGTACCTTTTAGCATGTATATCAGGATTCATACAATCACTCTGAAAGATATTACAGTGACCTTTATTTCTCCCCAGAAGTCCTACTCTGCGTGGCGGGCGGGAGAAGCAGCACAAGTAAGGGACTGCCCTGTAGTACGGTGTCGTGAGCCGCTACTGTAACCATGAACAGGGAACTCTGAAATGTGGCTGACTAACGGGGCAATGGCACCCTGCCTTTCCATGGATAGACAAGACACCACCACCACCAGTGACCTTTATTGAAGACACACGAGATAACCAAATGTGAACAAAATTGTTTCTGTGTCGTTGGAAAAAAAAAAAAACAATAACGACGACCGACGACATCAAAATATGAAACTTCCTCAAGTTTGTTTTTCCATCCACGCTGCTAAACGACACCATAAAAACATCAAATATCACAAGATACCCTTTTTTTTAAAATAACATATAAAGCTTTTAAAAGCTTAAATACTTCCATGAAATAATATTTGTTTCCATAAAATACAAATAAAATGGCAATATTGAATTAAAACATTTATTTTAGTATGCAACAACAGCGCAATAAAAACGGAAATTTCGATAATCCAACACCCGCTCAACCTCATCGACTGACTGCTTAAGGTCATGTGACTGTAGAGAACCAATCCACGGACGAATAAACTGGACACTATATATACATACTTACATAAATTTTAAACAATTAAGAGGCGCATGATATAATAGATATTTTCAAAATTTTTGAATAAATAATACTAGTGTGCAAATATTTAAAAAAAAAATTGAAATATAAAAAAAAAATCTAAATCATTTTGATTTTATCAATTTTTACACATCTTTATACTTAAATATTTTTAGACAAGATAACATTTATTGATGCATATACATATTTAATATGGATTATTTATTTCCTCTCAAAGATATTTAAATAATATAAAGCTTTTAAAATCTATATAACTACCATTGTTAGAATATTTCAACAAAATAAAGAGCTAATATATTTAAAAGAATATATCAAGACACATAATAAAGAGAGAAAAGTGTGAATAAAATTTAATCAGGGATTTACGAAGATTTAAATAAAATATGGTGAAAAGATCTCAGATTTTTCATCATAGCTAGGACGGCCTGAAGGTTTCAATGCCCGCCATTTTTCCCTGGTTAGGCCTAATAGTGAACAGACGAATAAATCTGCCATCATCATCATTACTCCCAATCTTTTGGTTTGGTCTCCCAAACGACTCAAGAATGGGATGTTTCCTGACTGGGCAATATGTCATTTTTACCTTTTCTCTCGTGTGTGACGATTTTTAAAATAATTTATCTCTATCCTCTATTTTATTTGTTAAAATATCATGTATCTATTGAAATAGAAATTTAATATAGTGCCGAAATACATTTCTAAAAATCATACTTTATAAAAAGATTATACATTCACAATTTTCTAATTAAAACTTCTTATTTTGAATTTATCTCCTAATCTGTTAATTAAACGTAGCAAAACAACTACTTCCATCTATCCGGATATATGTCAACTCAGTGTTGCAAGATGCTTGGTGCCATCTATCGGTATAAATGTCAACTAACCGTTAAAAGATTACTACTGCCATCTGTCGGCATAAATGTCAACTAACTGTTGAAAGATTGCTACTGCCATCTGTCGGCATAAATGTCAACTAACCGTTGAAAGATTGCTACTGCCATCTGTCGGCATAAATGTCAACTAACCGTTGAAAGATTGCTACTGCCATCTGTCGGCACAAATGTCAACTAACCGTTGAAAGATTGCTACTGCCATCTGTCGGCATAAATGTCAACTAACCGTTGAAAGATTGCTACTGCCATCTGTCGGCATAAATGTCAACTAACTGTTGAAAGATTGCTACTGCCATCTGTCGGCATAAATGTCAACTAACCGTTGAAAGATTGCTACTGCCATCTGTCGGCATAAATGTCAACTAACCGTTGAAAGATTGCTACTGCCATCTGTCGGCATAAATGTCAACTAACCGTTGAAAGATTGCTACTGCCATCTGTCGGCATAAATGTCAACTAACCGTTGAAAGATTGCTACTGCCATCTGTCGGCATAAATGTCAACTAACCGTTGAAAGATTGCTACTGCTATCTATCAGCATAAATGTCAACTAACCGTTAAAAGATTACTACTGCCATCTGTCGGCATGATTGTTGATTTTAAACGTTGCAAGATTGCTACTGCTCTCTATCGGCATAAATGTTAATTTTTAACTTTGTAATTCGATGAAGAAGAAAGAATTATACTTTTAACGATGTTCTTTTATTCTTTAAAAGGTAAAATAAAATCTCTGTTAAAAGTTATGAGCTCTAATGGAAGGTTAACCTTAAGCAGCATGCCTAAACACAGGGTGAAACAATCAAATTTACAACTTTATCTAATCATTCTATGACCTGGAATTATTGAGTGCTCACATGATCTTACACTAGGCCGACCCTTTCAAAAAATATATCATATACTGTCATAGTCGGCATATATATATGTTATATTAAAATATTATTTTATTTAAAATTATATTTCATGGATTCAAATACGCTGTTAAATCGACCACCAGAGGTCATAAAAACTCATTGTTGTTGTTTCCTGTTGACCGGCTCAAAACCTTTGTACATTATGTAAATAAGTTTTTAATTTTTTATACTTACGCCTTAAGTCAGGCAGTACTTTTACCAAATTATGTTTTTATATATATATTTTTCTTTAGTTCAATTAAAGCTATTTTTGATAACTAATTACACGACTACATACCAAAATAAAGCAAAAGCTAATAATTCTATATAAATAACAATCAAAATACAACAGAAAAAAAAATACATACACTGCGTGACATTGAAAATGGAACACCAAGAAATAGTGGCCAGAAAATTATGCAAATTTCAGGGTAGACGCGCCTAACCGAGTTATGCAAATGATGTAAAATGCGCAGCTCTCGTGCGCACATGGAGTAAGATATAAGGGAAGGAACTTGCAGAAAGGACAGTATTCGTCTCGTTATTTCTTCAAGGAAAATCATTGTAGAAATTTTGTTCTTGTGTCAAAAGACACGTGTAATAACAGACAATGCCAGGTCATCGTAAACGGCGGCAGTTCAAGCAGACAGACGCTTTTACGAGGGGCATGGTGATCGGACTGAAAAGGGCAGGTTGGTCCATATGTCAAATCGCAGCTGATACACACCTTGGTGCGTCCACGGTGCACCGACTGTGGAGAAGATGGTTGGAACAAGGAAATGGGGCAATTTATAGGAATGTCGGTGCAACCAGAGTGACGTCAGCACGTGTGGATCGGCGTATCCTTCGACAAGCAGTGGCGGCCCCACAAGCCACTTGTACCGCCATCCTGCAACATGTGCAAGACACCCTAGATCATTCCATCTCGACCAGAACCATTTCCCGTCGATTGGTTGCTAATGGCTTGCACTCATGCCGTCCGCTAAGAAGACTGCCATTGACCCCACCGAATAGGCGCCAACGTTTGGAATGGTGCCGGGCTAGATCGACGTGGATGACGGAATGGCACAGGGTCGTGTTCTCAGATGAGTCGCGTTTCTGCTTGTCCAGTGATAGTCGCCGTGTACGCGTGTGGCGTCGACGTGGAGAAAGGTCCAATCCGGCAGCAATTGTGGAACGCCCCACCGTGCGACAACGTGGAATCATGGTTTGGGGCGCAATCGCGTATGATTCCAGGTCACCTTTACTTCGTATTCAGGGCACTATGACGGCCCAACGATACGTTGATGATGTGCTGCGGCCGGTGACACTCCCCTACCTTCAGGGGGTACCCAATGCCCTTTATCAGCAAGATAACGCCCGACCGCACACTGCTCGCATTAGCCAACAAGCTCTGCAAGATGTACAGATGCTTCCCTGGCCACCGTACTCTCCTGATCTCTCACCAATCGAGCACGTCTGGGACATCATTGGACGCCGTTTGCATGCCTTGCCACAGCCGCGTTCAGAAGACGAACTGTGGCAAATGGTTGAGAGGGAATGGAGAGCCATCCCTCAGGACGCCATCCGTACTCTGATTGACTCTCTACCTAGACGTGTTGCTGCGTGCATCGCCGTCCGCGGTGGTCCTACTTGCTACTAAGCCGACGCCGTTCTCGCTCTGTATTATGACTATCATTTTGAAATAAAGATCACTTATTGTTCGTCCCTGTCTCTCTCTGTCTGCCGAGTTTCATCACTTTCTGGCCACTATTTCTTGGTGTTCCATTTTCAATGTCACGCAGTGTATATAACATATATATATACTTCTATTAATCATTTTCAAATAATAAATAAATCCATAATGTGATATGAGAGTAGATTATCAAGAAGGGCGGTTTTGTAACATTGTTTCAATCGATGTTCTCTTCCTTACTTGGTAATAAAGTCTGATCTTTGAATGAAAACTTGATCTGGTTCATTATACGTCTACATGATATTGGTAAACAGAAACCATCTATATCCCAAGGTCACTATACTACACTCATAGACAAAACTTAAGAAAGTTGTAACTCTTAGCATGTATATCGCGAAAATAACCCAGAAAGATATTTATACACAATGACCTTTATTGAAGGGACCCGTAATAACCAAGTGTGAACTAAATTGCTTCTTTCTAATTAAAAAAAAGAAGCAGACGACCGGCAATATCAGAGACTTTCCACTTACTTAGGTTTTGTCAATAAGTATACATATATTATAGACAAAGACGAAAATTAACAATTCATATTTAACAATAGTCAATAAATAAACAACGGAATACATCTCCGCAGCATTATTACACAGAATTGTTCTATCTTGAACATAAACCCTGAGATATTACTGCTGCATTCTATGGGTATAAGTGTCAACTAAACTTTATAAAAAGAAAAATATTTGTATTTTACTCTACTAACCTTAGAACACTGGCCTATTGTTGAGTATAAGATATATGCAAAGATTATAGGTAAATACTATCCCATAAGAACATGTATGTTAACGTGTGTCAAAGGTCGAAATAAAGAATAGCTTTACTAGTGCAGAAGATCAAGGGTTGAGTTCACTCGTGGCCCCGTGACTCGCCGGCTGCCACTCTTTCCATTGGTCAAACCGTATCACGTGGTTTCCTCTTATCGTCTGCGAGATATTTTCGATAAATTTGGAGTAGAAGAGAAATCCTATTCACATTTTACAAAAAGGAATAATTTAATTTCAATACAACCTTAATTCTCCTGCGTATTACGTGATAGAGAGTTTTACGTTGGTAATAACTGAATAAAAAACACAGCCTCCTTCAAGTATATATCTCTTTTATCTAAAAAATCTAATTAATTCATATATTGATTGTTGGAAATATACGAATATATATATGAATAAATAATTACGTGATATATATTCAATACGAAAATTATGTTTTTTTTTTTAAAGAACACTCAATGACAAGACTTAAGGAACTTGTACCTTTTAGCATGTATATCGGGATTTAGAAAATAACCTCGAAAGATATTACTGTGAATTTTTTTTAAGACATTAAGATAAACAAGTGTAAAAAATATTGACTCTCTCTCTCCTGAAAAAAAAAAAAAAGATGACCGTCGATATCAAAAAATTTCCACTTACTTAAGTTTTGTACATGAGTGTATATTGAATGATAGGACAAAATGTGAATATTATACAAGATTAAGTAGTTAAATTAAGATATCACCTGATTGTGTAATTGATGTTGTTTTACCCCATCTATCGGAACTTGGCGTACTTGGTGACTTTAATAGAGAGAAAAGGTTTTTGTAGCCAATATTCTAGAATAAAAATAAATCAGATTTTAGTTACTATTTATACCTATAGATGACGCAAGCTATCAGCAATGTTCATTTAAACGCCATAGCAGGAGATATCTTAATATATAAAATGAAAGGATATAAACACGAATGATTCTTTAATATAATTTTTAATTCTTTTAAAAGATACCTTACACCTATTTGAATCTTCGAAAAGTTTTTTTTTTTTTTACGTTATTATTTTTTAAAATGTGAGAATGAAAATTTAAAAATAAATTGGAATTGTTTTATAAATATGAAGTATTTTTTATTAATTGTCTCTTTTCAATTTTTTTTCCTACTCTTCAATTAAAAAAAAAAAAACGATAGCGCTAAATAGTTTCTTTTTCTGAATATAGAGGTCGCGGTTTTGTATTATATTTAATTACTTTTAGTGTAAAGTAAATACCATCTTAAAAATATATCTTCATGTTTTAAAAACATATCACTTTTTATAGAAAAGAACTTTATGATTAACATAAGTAAATTAACGTCTTTTTTGTTAGAATTTATTTATAAAATTTGATTTTTGTAAACTACTACTTGCTTGAATATTTCTTCTTCTAAATCCCAGTGATATAATTTTTCAAGTATTCGAATTTAAACAATTCTTGTTGAGAGGATTTTATTGTTATAGAGAAATCACAAATTTTTATTCAATTTCATTAATTAAATATCAAAAGATTATTTCACAAAAAAAAAAAAATCAAACGACATATTTTAAATTAACTTCTGATTTCCAAATAAATTGGAAAAATTTTTCTTCTTTTAATTTTTAAGAACATAGTTTTCTCTTATGAAATTTTTACTTCGTTTTTTTTTCTTTATGAGTTGGGCGTTTTATTTAATAGTAATTGGACAGATCAAAAAGTAGCGGGCTAATGCGTTTAAAAAAAGAATCAACTCATTGATTTCCAATGGTATGGTATGATTGATGCATTGAAAGTATATTGCTCGAACACAATCCGTAAATTGAAATTCCAAAATCTGTTCCAGCTGTCGATAAATCAATACTTTCGTCACTCATTTCTTCATTATTGGAAGATGAAAAACCAAATTTTTCTCCTCTCCCCACTTCCTAAATAGAACCCAATCAACTAACTTACTTAGATCCACTTTATAAGCTTTTGTGACTCTTTTTTGATAGCGTCATATAAAACTTGATTGCTTTTTATATCCACCATTTTATATCATTTGTATCGTTTTATTATTATTTTTTCTTATATATACATATTTCCATATTCCATATATATTTTTGCATATATATATCATTTTTACATATTATATATGCTTATACTACATAAACTAATAGACTAAAATCCAATTAAACTCCAATTTTTGAAATTTACGATTTACAAAAGTATTTTTACAAATACGCCCATGGACAAACCTTAAGGAGGTGGAAAGTCTTTGATGTCGCCGGTCTTCTATATATATATATATATATATATATATATATATATATATATATATATATTTCTTTTTAAATAGACGGAGGCAATTTTATTCACACTTGGTTATCTCTTGTGTCTTCAATAAAGGTCACTGTGTATCTCTTAGAGTTATTGTCTAAATCCTTATATACAGGCCAAAAGGTACAACTTCCTTAAATTTTGACTATCAGTGTATTTAAAATATAAATTATGCTTGTAGTGCGCTATCATTTAAGTAAGAGCTGGATCTGTTTCACACTATGTTAAAACAACTTATTGTTGTGTCCCTTACCGCAATGATATTGGGAAGGGCCTGACTCATCAGTGGTGAACCCATCCAAGAGATTCGCCAGTTTAATCTATCATCTTACTACCGATGACCACATGTTCTCCCAAAAGGTTTTCCATTGCAGTAGGGCAGAAAACATTAAATTGCCTCTTTTTTGAAAAATATATAACATGAAAATAGTTACAAACCTCACTTTGAGTTTTTTTTTAAATATATTCTTAATATAGTAATCGGGTTTTTATTTCCAACGGATATATTTCTCTGTTCATGATCAAATTCCAATAAATTTGTAGATTCCCGGTTTAAGACCAAGCTACAGACATGAATACGATATATTCGGTCGTAAATCCGTTTTTATCATTAAGTGCTATAATAAATTTAAGGTAGTCGTCAATTTTTCGCGATCTCTTGGTAGTTAAGTGATCAAATAAGACGAATTTGCTTCTTATATCCAGTGTTGAAAGTAATTAAAAGGTCATTATTGTAGATTATTATATTGAACTACAAATAGATAACGTTATCTTTAACCCTAAAGAAGAGTAGAATTCCTACGGTGGGAGTATTTGGATGCGTCTCCTGTTGATGGGAACATCTGATGTACACAAAGGTACGTCTTTGTCTGTTAACATTTAGCTGGACTTAGTAGGACAGCCATCTTGTCTAGGGTACCAGGAGTACAAGACTTCAGACATACTGTCCTGCCCAGGGTCACCGCCAAATTAAGGCAGTTTACAGGACTTAGGTAAGTCTTTACTCCAACGTGCGAGCTCTTGTTTTAGCCAGTGCCTCTACAGCAGAAGGAGAATTGCCCCAGGTATTTATTTGAGAAAAAAAACACAGATATTTTCCAATAATAAAAAAATATTAATAATAAGTTCAAAAAGCTATAAAATCATTCACAACTAGATAACAACGTTTATTTACTTTATTAACATCAAAAAATTAAAAGGCAATGCAGGAATGAATATTGGATCAAGCGCGAGTGCGTTATAAGCTCTGAGGTGAAAGAGAGTCAAAAATCACACGCTATTATAATGAGTGATGTGAAAGATTAATACCACTTACAGGCGTGTGATCGGCAGAGAAAAGGTTAAATAAAGTTTGTGGTCTAAAATGCCAGCAGTTTAATTATAAATTTGAAATTATAAATATTGTAACATAGTATTTATTAATTTTAATTATGTAACTTAGTATTTTTAATTTTATTATTTTTTTATTAACAGTGTGGTCATTTTTATGTTTATATCTTGCGACACTGTAAATTTTCCTCGTGGCTTATCTTTTGTTTACAATTCATAGTTTGTCCTTCCCTGAAATAAATTTTGTTTCCTCCTGAAGTTTTTGTCTTCCCTAATTTTCCACGTGGCATTTTGGTGGAGATGCTGGGTAAGTTAGGGAAGACAAACTGAAGATCACAGAGAAGAATTTGAAACCATGGGTGCTGTAATCCACATTTTTAGGGATTGGCTCCAGGATTCCACCGCCGTGTCAAAGCCAAGACTTCCTTCCAAGATGACGATGTCCCTATAGACGACGATACGACGACAAAGCCGCTCTTCACGCCGCAAGAAAAAGGACGCAAAGGTACTAGGGACAAAGTTCTAAGACTTCGATGGAATCCTTGGCAGAAGCACGTCAAATCCACGTCAGTATCTATAATAATTGCTAGCTGTGGGTCACAGCTCCCATAGGTAAGAAGCTATGTAACATAGTATTTATTAATTTCATTTATGTAACATAGTATTTTTTAATTTTATTATTTTTTTATTAACAGAGTGGTCATTTTTATGTTTATATCTTGCGACTCTGTGAATTTCCCTCGTGGCTTATCTTTTGTTTACAATTCATAGTTTGTCCTTCCCTGAAATAAATTTTGTTTCGTCCTGAAGTTTTTGTCTTCCCTAATTTTCCACGTGGCAATATCTTAAATAAGATTTAGTGAATTTTTTTCCAGGAGAATATTGATCTACGAGGGGTGTCCCATAAGTCGGTAGCCCGACATATAAAGAAAATGACTAATAAAATCATTATGATTTATTTTTCAACATAATCCTCTTTAAGGTCTATACACTTTTCCCAGCGAAGTTCTAATGTTTTTATGCCCTCCAAAAAGGACGATGTTTCAAGTGACTCAAAAAATGAGGTTACATCATCAATGACCTCTTCATCTGACATAAAATGAATGCCAGAAAATGATTTTTTTTTCAAATGAGAAAATAGGTGGAAGTCAGACGGAGCTAGATCTGGTGAATAGGGTGCATGTGGTAAAAGTTCAAAGCCAGAATCATAAATAGCAGCCATGGCTTGCAGCGACCGATGACTCGGAGCATTGTTGTGATGGTAAACAATCTTCCTGGACAACTTCCCTCTTCTCCTTACAGATAACTTTCTCCTTACAGCCTTTTGATCGGGTGTCAAAAGTTTGGGAACCCAACGGGCAGAAAGCTTCCTGAGGCCCAAGTGTTCTCTCATGATCCGATCCACTGTTGTTTTTGGAATACCCAAGGTCTTTTATATCTGACGAACTGTCATTCTTCTGTCCAACATAACCAAATCATGTATCTTGTCGATGTTTTCCTGAGTAACTAACTCAACAGGTCTTCCTGGTCGATGTTCGTCTTCGGTGCTGATCATCCCTAATTTAAACGCAGCTACCCATTTTTTCACTGTGCTTTAGGAAGGAGCATCTTCCCTCAATGTATCCACCATATCCTCATAGATTTCCTTCGGCGATATTCCTTTCTTACAAAGATATTTTATTACAGCACGAATCTCGTTTGTCTCCATTTTAGATGATTCCCGTTTCTTGTCCTCTTTCAGAACCTATAACAAAAAACAGTTAGTTATAGAAACTTAAAAATTTGCATATTTTTATACAAGGCTTTAAGGTATACATGGTATATTTTTTTAGTTTCTAATATTTCGTTCTCATGGTCGGGCCACGGACTTATGGGACATCCCTCGTATAAAAGCAAGTGTCGCCTCTTCCGTCAAAAATGGACGTTATCAATTGACACCGTCTTAAATAAGATTTAGTGAAAATTTTTGTGGGTGGCATGGAATTCTAGGCGGAGTCAGATAACAAATTATTTATTGTAAAATCAACTTTTAATTACATTTATTTATACAAATTATCAGAAGGGTTAAATTGGTGTATACTACATGTTGAAGTTATTTTTGTTTATATGTGTGTGGTCAAATATCAATTCTAGATTATATAATGTTAGACATATGTGCTTGATATATTATAGATAAATATTTACATTTCATATTATTTATGATTTATATTTAGAATGATGTATAATTATTTTATAAGCATTATATATTTATAAGATGAATAATTTTAATATTTGAATTGAATAGTTATTAGACAAATTAAAACTTATAATGAAAATAGGAAAAGTTAATATTTGGGAGCCGCTACATCACTCCCCCGCCAGTGAAGACTTAAAGTCGAAAACGTACGTGGCGTCCATAGCGAGTGGTGTAGCTACTTGTCTTCGGTGTAGTTTCCTCAGCACCGTCGGGCATAGGTGGCAGAATTGAAGAATCGTGGAAACTTTGAGGGGTGTTTTCTATGAATGCAGGCTTTAGTCTGTTGACAGAAATGACTTTGTTTTGGTCATTGATTTTAACTGTAAATGTCTTCGAAGATCTTGATACCACTGGAAATGGACCTTCGTATGGTGGAGACAATGCTCTTTTTACAAAATCTTTTCTTACAAAGACGTGTGAGCAGGTGCACCGACCAGAAACAGAAAAAAGATATAGTTTACCAAATTCCCTGCCTCAACTGCAATAGTGTCTACATCGGCGAGACATCAAGAGATCTTTCAATCAGAATCAAAGAACACCAAAGAAACATCTCTAAACTAAACCCAAACTCCTTAATTGTTGACCACGTCAGAGAAACCGGACACACTCCAGACTTCAATAATACCAGAATCCTCCATACAAATGCCAAAACTAAAACCCAAAGACTCATTCTTGAAGCAATAGAAACCATGAAGCACCCTAAACCATTAAACAAAAGTATACAGTTGCCATCACAGTACGTTCCCCTTCTAGCCTAAAAATCTCCACTAAATCCGTTGAACTGTTTATAGTTGATTCTTTATATTTATTCAATTACGTAACTTTCTTTTAAGATATTTTTGTACCATATTACATTTGAAGTTAGGATCAGACATGACGTGGCCACGCGGTGCTATTGAACGAGGGCGATAAGGGCGTGGTAAAATTCTTTTCGTTTATTTTGTTTTATATTAAAAACTATATATAATCTCTCTTTGTTTGTACAATATAATTAGCTGAAGAAGGGCTTGCCCGAAAGCTTCCTTAACCGCTATAATAATAAAAAGAGTTGCGGCGATATATGATTCCTTCTTTCTAAGGTGTCTAAGTCTTTATGAGAAAAAATATTATTTTGCTTTGTTTGTCTTGTTGGTTGAGGTCGAATTCTACTCATATAATTCTTTAATTGAGTGGCAAAATTTGATGGATCGGGGTTTTTAAATTCTGAATTGGTTAGTAAATCAGCTGGAAGATTTAAAGTTGTCCCGAAAACCATTTCTGCAGCAGTGCATTTCAGGTCTTCTTTGTAGGATGTTCTGATGCCTAGCAGTACTAGAGGCAAAGCATCTATCCAATTAATAGTATTTCCGCTTGACATGATTGCAGCTTTAATTTGACGATGCAAGCGTTCGACGAGACCGTTTGCTGCAGGGTTGTATGCCGTTGTTCGTATTCTGTTGGTGCCAATGAGTGAAGTGAGATCCTTGAAAAGATGTGATTCAAATTCACGACCTTGGTCAGTAGTTATTGTTGCTGGAACTCCGTATCTAGAAATCCAACCGCGAAAAAAAGCTTTTGCTACGCTTATTGCAGTTTTGTCCGAAATCGGAAAGGCTTCAGGCCATTTTGAATATCTGTCTATAGCAGTCAAAATGTGGGTACAATTTTCAGAATGGGGTAAGGGGCCTATTAAATCAAGATGAACGTGTTCAAAGCGAGTTGATGGGAGAGGAAAAATTCCGTGTTTTGTAATTGTATGCCTGTGAATTTTGCTTTTCTGACAATCTAAACAGGACTTTGACCAATGATTTATTGTTTGATTCATTTTGGGCCAAAAGTATTTTTGAGTTATTAGTTTTCTTGTTGCACGAATTCCTGGATGAGACAAATTATGGAGAGAATTAAAAATTTGTCGTCGGAAATTTTCAGGCACGAAAGGTCTGGGATTTCCAGTAGAAATATCGCAGTAAATTAATTTATTGCAAAAAGGAACTTGTTGTTTTATTAATTTGATTGTTTGTGAAGAATTTGAATTATCAATGAGAGTTTTTAGTTCTTTGTCCTTTTCTTGAATCTCAGGGAATGCATTAAGATCTAGATTAACCTTCGTGTGATTGAAAGTTTCGATTTCAATTCTTGAAAGGGTATCAGCCACAATGTTTTCACTTCCCTTAACATAGCGTATGTCCATGGAGAATTGTGAAAGATAGTTGAGATGACGTTCTTGACGAGGTGAACGTTCAGATTTTGATGTGAAGGCATACGTTAGAGGCTTGTGGTCTGTAAAAAGCATGAATGTTTTTCCATCAAGAAAGTATGAGAAATGCTTAACAGAGAGGAATGCAGCTAGGAGTTCCCGGTCGAATGCTGAGTATTTCGTTTCTGCTGGGGATAGCTTTTTTGAAAAAAATGAAATTGGTTCCCATGCAGTGTCATTCAGTTGTTGGAGGACACCACCAACAGCAACGTTGGAGGCATCAACCAGTACACTTAATGTAGAATTGGGTTGAGGGTAGTTTAAAAGTGTGTTTTCTGCAAGAGCATTTTTGATGTTTTGAAAAGCTTCTAATGTGTCTGAAGTCCAATTTAATGATGCATTGGGAGATTTAGTTTTTAAAAGTGAATAAAGCGGAGCTAAAATATGACTTGAATTTTTTATGAACCTGTGATAAAAGTTTACAAGACCAATAAATCTTTGGAGTTGACGGGTCGAATTAGGTTGAGGAAAATCTTTAACAATTCTTATTTTCTCAGGAAGAGGTTTTATTCCTTTGTTGTCAATGATGTGTCCAAGAAATTCTAGTGAAGGTTTTCCGAAAACGCTTTTAGATATATTGACTGTTAATCCATGATCGGAAAGTCTTTTGAAGATTGTATGCAGATGTTGAATGTGATCATTTTCATTTTTACTGGCGATCAAAACGTCATCAATGTAAACGAAGACAAAATCTAGACCTTTTGTTACTTCATCCATGAATCTTTGAAATGTTTGGCTTGCGTTTTTTAAACCAAAGTTCATGCGTGTGAATTCAAATAGACCAAATGGCGTAGTTATTGCCGTTTTGGGTATGTCTTCTTGGTTAATTGGAATATGGTGGTACGCCTTCACGAGATCTATTTTGCTGAAAATTGTACTGCCATGAAGGCTTTGGGTGAAATCCTGAATGTGCGGAATGGGGTAACAATCAGGTTGGGTCACAGCATTTAGTCTTCTGTAGTCGCCACATGGTCTCCAGTCTATAGAATTTTTCTTAGGGACTAGATGTAAAGGTGATGCCCATGCTCCGTCTCCTCTCTTGCATAAACCTAGTTCCATCATGTGCTCAAATTCTGATTTGGCAATTTTAAATTTTTCTGGATTCAGCCGTCTTGGTTTGGAGAATGTTGGTTGCCCTTTTGTAGTAATATGATGAGTGACTGAATGCTTGACTGGTGTGGAATATGATGGAGGCTTAGTTAGAGAGGGATAATGAGAGAGAATGTTCAAAAATTTGTCTTCATAGCTGTTTATTGAGCACTTTGGAGAAAGTGAGTTGAAATTTGTAATTGATGCACGCTTGCGTAGCTTCGTTAAAGAATCAATTATAAACTTTCCTTTGATATCTGGAATTATTCCAAAGTGTTCCATAAAATCAGCTCCTAGAATGGCTTTGTTTGTGTCTGCTATTATGAATCTCCATTTGAAATCTCTACGAAGACCTAGATCAAGATTAAGGAATCTTTCGCCATAAGTCTTGATAGGTGAATTGTTTGCTGCTGTGAGAGTAAATTTTGTTGGACCACGCCGTCTATCTTCAGGACGAGGAGGCAGGACACTGATCTCTGCACCTGTGTCAAGGAGAAAACTAATTTTGTTGCGGTAGTCAGTGATAAATAGACGGTGGCTTTTATTATTGCTACAATCAGTAACCACCGGGCTTACTGATTGTTGTTGGAGTTTTCCTGCTGGTTCTTTGCTTTTTCGTTGAAAGTACACGGTGAGATGCATTTTCTTGCATGGTGCTTGAATCTAAAATGATACCAGCACCAAGAGCCATTTGGATTGTACTTTCTATAATTGTTTGGGGAAGATTTTCGAGATGAAGATGAGCTTCTGGATCTTGAACGAGGTATTCTTTCTTCCTTCTTGTTAAGGTCAATTTTCAATGCTGAAATTTCCGCACGCAAAGATGCCAGTTCCTTTTCTAAAGTCGAAGTACTTGAAGATGGTGAAGAAGTAATCTCCGTCACTCTATCAGCTAAATCTGCTAGAGAGTTTAGTGATGCTTGTTCTTGCGTTGTCAGAATTATTTGGATGTTTTTAGGTAAACGTTGCATCCAGAGCATTTTTAATGTTGTGTCACTGACGGCTTTGCTTTCTCCAATCAATTGTCTTAAGTGGCGTAATAATTGGCTAGGCAGTCTGTCTCCAAGTTCTTCTTGAGTCAACAATTGCTGTAGTTTTTTAAATTCGCTGTCAGCGGTACATTTAATTATGGCCTTCTTTAGCGCGTCGTATTTATTGTCTGGTGGAGGTGATATAATGAATTCACGTACCTCTATGGCAGTTGATGGAGGTAAAAGTGAAATTAGATAAGAAAATTTGGTGTCATCATTTGTAATTGGACTTGGCTTGTTCAATAAAAATTGTGATTCCAATGTTATGAACCACAATTCTGGATCGTTTGGCCAAAATTCGGGTGCTTTAATTGAATCCATTTTGAGAATATATTGTATTTAAAAAATTATATGTCCTTAAGAGATATTAAAATTCTGATTATTATAATTATTAAAATTCAGAATTAAAATTTTATATTTGATTTTTTTATTTGATAAGAAAAAATATTTGAATATATTATCAAGTTATAATTTTTAAATTGTAAGTTATATATTATTTTTTTAATTGCCAATTTAATGTGTATTTGAATTTATTTAATATTTATTTCTTAAAATTATATTTGATATCTGATTTGTTTTTAAGTTGAAAATTTGCCTTGAATTAAATACCAAACGATGTACGTTTTCGTAGTTTTTAAATATTCCGAAATATGTTATAATTTTTGTTTTAAATATAAATATTTAATATGTATTTCTTAAATATTTATAATTTGATATTATGAATATTTTTATTTTTCATTTTTGATCGAATTGAAATTCTTGTTTGCTTGCAAATGTTCGTTAAAGTTTACCGGCTCACCATTTTGTGGGTGGCATGGAATTCTAGGCGGAGTCAGATAACAAATTATTTATTGTAAAATCAACTTTTAATTACATTTATTTATACAAATTATCAGAAGGGTTAAATTGGTGTATACTACATGTTGAAGTTATTTTTGTTTATATGTGTGTGGTCAAATATCAATTCTAGATTATATAATGTTAGACATATGTGCTTGATATATTATAGATAAATATTTACATTTCATATTATTTATGATTTATATTTAGAATGATGTATAATTATTTTATAAGCATTATATATTTATAAGATGAATAATTTTAATATTTGAATTGAATAGTTATTAGACAAATTAAAACTTATAATGAAAATAGGAAAAGTTAATATTTGGGAGCCGCTACATTTTAAAGGAGGATATTGATCTATAAAATCGAATATCGCCTCTTCCGTCAAAATAGACGTCAAAATTGGACGTTATTAATTGACCCCGTTTTAAATAAGATTTGGTTTTAAATATGAATGCTCTTATTTCCGAGTAGTTATCATGCTGGAATTGTATTCGGAATATTTTGGTATAAATTGTCAAATGATACAGAAAAACACTATCTGATTATTTAATTTATTTTTTATAAAAAAGTAACGATATCACCAACTTTGTGTATGTATGTAAATATCAATTTACAATAGAATGTATTAGGGCGCCATCTGTTATAATAAATTGAAACTATTTTAAAGCGCATGATTAATTTTAAAATAAAAAAAATTGTCTTAATCTTTTGGTTTCACTCAGTAGGAGGAGAATGGATATGGTGGGATATAAACCCGATGTATTACCGCGCCATCTGTTAAAGGGAATTTGAACTATTTACGACGTAGTCTATAGTTCTCTTTAATAAAACAGAAAGTTTATTCCTACTGCCATTTCTGCAAGGATAAAAAAAAATTAGATTAAACTGGCGAAACCGCTGGGAGTATTCACCACTACCGAGTATTCACCACTGGGAGTATCCAGGCTCTCACATTATTTTTTTATTATTGCAGTAAGGGCAGTAGAAAAAATATTGTTTTATTTAAAATAATTATACGCGTCATAAATTTAAGGTTGTCCTAAAAGTTCGTAAACACTTGCAAAACTGTGAAATACCATTATTATTCGCCGTTATGTATAATGTCTTTATATTATGTATTCGCCGTAATAATATTATTCGCAAAGTAATAAGAAAAAAAAACACGAACTTTTGGAACCAGCTTATAGTTCAAATAGAAAGACACATTGTGAGATATAAACTTTGTTTCAAAAATGAAGTTTCCCAAACGGGGCGTCTAATTAAGTGTGTGCGACTTTCCAATAGCTCAAAAGAGATTATTCAATATTAAATTAAGGAGAAACTTAAATGAGAAAATCAATAGTTAAATTAAATATCTTGATGAGGCTTTGATAGAAGTGGCGATGGAAAAATAAAAACTAGTATGGATAGACTTCAGTTTTAGAATCCGAAAACTTCATTTAGAGATTATCTGAAAATAGCCTTTATAGCGCTCTCTATCTGTGAAAATGTGAAATAATTGTCATTATTAGCATTTAGTAGCTTTGAAATATACACATTTATATAATGACTTAACGAAAGGAGATAATGGTTAGGTATCAGAAGGAATAGATATATCCCGATATATATTATTTTTAATCCTATCATTTATAGTGGTTTTAGAAAAGTCATTTTTTTTAAATGGAGCAAAAATAGTTTTTTTTATATATAAAAGACACTTCGGCTAGAATTTTTTAAAAAAATTTCTCAACATTTTGACATAAAAATCCTTTGTCCTTGTCAGGAAAAATAAAAATTAAAGCATTTAGCGAGGCGTTAAAAATGATTTTAAATAATTTAAACATCTTGCAAAATGCTTGAATGGCGGCCAGGCAACCTGTATCCTCAAGAGGAACAAAAACCTCTATAGGTTGGTCAATATTATAGACGAAACCTAAATCAACGTTTAGTTAATATTTATTCCGATAGATGGCGCTCTTCCATTTGAAAATAATCATTTGAGTGGTCTGTAAATTCTTTTTATTTTTTAATAAATTAAGTTATCTTCTTTTCTTAGTTTTTCCTTTTTCTTGTTGTTCACAGTAGCATTTTTATATTTTAAAAAACACTGGTAAATTTGAGAAATTCTAAAATATGTTTCTGAGAAAATTTACTTATTACTAAGCTCTTCTAAAATGAATTGATTATTTTTTCTCGCTTTTTCTCTCTCTCTCACTCGGGGTGCGAGGATACACGGGCCTCCTGCCCCAACCTTTGCTGGTTTGAAATTTTTAACCGCCTCCGAAGGAAAGAGAATTTTTTTTTGGGGGGGGGGGGGGGGGGGGGGGGGATTCCCCCTCTTAACTGCCCCAATGGTATTGGCTGAAAGCCAAATACTATCCTCACCTGCTGATGCCATCAGCTCCCTTCCGGCGACGGAGGGAACAAACCAACCACAGTCTGGAGCAGGCAAGCCATCGACGAGTTGGACCGATCTCGTTGATGGAGTGAATCAATTCCCCATGGAGGAGAACAACGTGGGCTTCACCAAAGGCAACGGCTGCGAAGCCAACTCTCACTCAACGCCCATTGCCCAATTCTAAGGTACAGGAATGTACGACGACCCGGCAGAAGCAGGCGGCGTTCCGAGCCCGGTCGGCGGTGGGAAAGGTAGATCAGTGTGTCTACCTAGAATTCTGCCGACTTCAGCCAGGCCCAGTACTTTCTGGCGCTGGAGGCTAAGCTGGGCAAGGGCTGACGAAGATGTAGGGGCAGGGGCACATCCTGGTCGGCCTCTCCAGCGTGCAACTCCCTGACAAGCTGATAGAGGAGGGACTCAACATCGAAGACGTCACCCTGCGTGCCTTCCCCTCAGGAAGAAGGCCGAGAGAATTGTCCTCGGCAACGTGCTCTTCTTTGTGGAGGACGGTGACCTCGCCACTGCGCTGCGGCCATATGGACAGGTCACGTCCATTATCCAGAAGATGATGTAATCAAGAAAAGTCAACCATGAACGCGTTTCGGGCTGTTGGCCCTCGTCAGCGTGGTGCAGGCTGTACCTCTACGACCAAAAATGCGTTCGTGGTTGACTTTTCTTGATTTATCAAGAAATCGGGTTGGCCAAATATCACGGAGCAAGTTAAATAAACGTTTAGTTTATTTTTGTTCCACTAGATGGCGCTCTGCCATCTATGCTCATGTGAGCCTGGTCAGGATATGCCTTTTTTATTTTTAATATCAACACCTGACCTTTTTCATATATTTTATTTATTTTTAATTGTTTTTCTCACATATATCATTATATAGATGGAAAATTTGCCGGGAGGAAATTAATCCATGGAAGCAATGGTCGCCTCTCCCGTCAAAATGGCGTCAGATTCTGACGTTTATTTTGACGGGAGAGGCGACCATTGCTTCCATATCATTATATGTTGTTAAATATAGAGCAATCCATTTATGATATTTAAAATAAAAGCATATTTTGGATCAATAAATTTATTAAAATTCAATATTTCGACGAGGCTGTTCGCCTATCTTCTTCTTGGAAAAATTCAAAACCTTGTAAGCTTATTATCCGCGTGATGCGCGCACGAGAAGTGTTGTTTTCTATAGTCACACCAACATATGCTATAGAAAACAACTTCTCGTGCGCGCATCACGCAGATAATAAACTTACAAGGTTTTTGAATTTTTCCTAGAAGAAGATAGGCGAACAGTCTCGTCGAAATATTGAATTTTAATAAATTTATTTTTTTTAATACAAAATATGCTTTTATTTTAAATATCATTATATATAATTATCCATATTTATTCAATTTTTTATTTAACCATATATAACCTTATATAAACGTTATAATAAAGTCTTTCATTCTCAATCTCTCTCCCGGGAAAACCAATCTACATATTGTGTAGGTGTATTGTACAAATAAATCTTACCAACTCCGATGTGAAATATTGAGAGGGCCTGGCTCATTATGGGTGAACGTGCCCAGACCTCACGGCAGTTTCATTTACCAGCCCAGTCTATTATCGTAAAAAGAATTATATTGTCAAGAAGCTCCATCCAGATGGAACACCTGTCAATCATCCCTGGACCCCGGGGGGGGACCACAGGTGTGAGGGGTTCTCGGAAGCTGATCTGTAAATAAGGAAAACGGGACGGTGGCTGACATTAGGATTATCTTTAACTTGGGGTAAGTTGTACTCTCTCTCCCTCCCTATAAATACCCCTTATAATAAATTATTTATTCCCAAACTTGCCCTTGCTTTATTTATCTCCGCGACAATATATTTTTAAATCACTTCAAATATTTTCCTTTCTTTTATATAGAATGTGTTATCTATTTAATACAATTTATGATGAAGTATATTTCTATGAATACAAGCGAACCATATATTTCCCTATAGTAATAATACACATCAATAAGATATTGGACACAGGTTGTCATTCAAAGGATGACATGGCAGGATATACGGTCAGAAGAACTTCAAAGAAGATTTTTCTTTACAGACGATTTTTTTTATATTGCAGACGACACGTCAAACTGTCCATCAGAAATATCTCAATATTAGAATAGTGCCCTCTGTTGGAAAAAATTGGAACTATTTCTTTAATCGACCCAGGGTTTTGATAGCGATTTGCATAATGCAACATTTTGTAATGAAATCAAGCTATATCTTATATATAAAAAGTTTGAAAAATAATGCCTAAGCATATGTAAATATTATTTAAAATATTTATTTATATATATATCTCTTCATATATATAATTTTCTCCATACATCTGTCTTATTCTGTGTGAGTTTGTCCAGAAAAAAGTCAATATTTATTAATCTGTTTGCATTTTCTCATGTGCATATTTTCCTAAATTATCGTATGGTTATATATATGGTATAATTTTACGAAAAAATAAATAATTCAAATTAAATAATTTATCTAATATATTTTGCAAATAAATGCTTTAAAATGAGTCTATGTAGAGCTAAATTTTATATGGAAGATAATACCATTGAAACAATTTCTTTTTTTAGTAAAATTTTCCCCCTGGAGAAGTCAGGCGAAACCATACCACTATTAAAATAGTAATAATAATATATTATCAAGATATAAATGACATTTCAAAATTCAATGGTTAATCATCCACTATGGCAGAATCTGGACGGACTTTCGTTAGTCAAAGTAATTACTGATCTTTTAGATTAATAATAACGTATATTCATAGAGAGAATAAAGAATATCTGTTAAAACAATATATATACAATCTATTTATAGATTATAAAAGTCATAGATATATTGTATTGAATAAAATATTTATTTGCCAATATTTTGGTTAGCTGAATGCCAACCTTTGTCAAGGCTTTACATTTTGTATAAACAAACTCAGCGCCGCATAGGGTCTTTAAAATGTAATGTCTTGACAAAGGTTGGCATTCATCCAACCGAAATATTAGCGAATAAATCGTTTAGTCAATTCAATATATGCCTTTTTATTATCTATAGATTTTAATATGGGAATTGCTCTATTTTCAGAACGATATATATATATTTATATTGCCATAAGAAAGACAAATTTCAGGATGACACAGAAATATATTTAAGGCAAGAACAAACTATGAAGGTTAAACAAAAGATAAGCAATGAGGGAAGTTTACAGAGTAGTAAAATATAAACATTAAAAATGATACTCTGTTAATAGAATAATAAATACTTTGTTACACTAAATATATATATTCATTGGTCAAACAAAGGCTCGGGCGGATATCCCGGGTTATTTAATCTCTCGATTCTCTCATTGTTTATTTAAATTATTCCACAATCGCTCTATATGATGTTCACCCATTAGTTCTTCCTATTTCTTAAACGTCATCGGTGGGGTAATGTCACGTATGCCAGGACAATTTACTTTGGCTCGTAAGCCCCCGCTTACATGGCATTTGTTACATTTTCTTGATCGCTTTTAAATAGTTATTTATAAAAAGTATTAAATGGAGAAATAAGTTTATAGTATATTGATACTGAACATGCGTCAGACATGGAGTCTGTTGTTGGGTTCTGTGCTGCCTGGTATATAGGGGCTCTCTCTATCTATGCTTCCTTCCTGTGGTGAATCTGTATAAGACCAGTGGTCTTAATAAAATTGTGTATGTATATATCGATGCATATCCTCATTCAGACAATGATCCACCCTAGCTTCAGAAACAGCAACCTAAATAATACCTATAAATCTCTCTCTATATATATAGGATAAATGAGTTAATAAATACTATCTCACACACACAAAACTCTTCAAACGTCTATACTAAAAAAAAATAAATATTAAAATGGCGGCTCCAAAATAGAGGGTTATTACTCAAAATCAAAAGAAACTTATGCCTTTCTGATAATTTCAGGTTTATTTCTCTTAGCCAATTTAGACTAAATCGAAAAGAGAGGAGAAAACTCCATGTAATTTTTACTGATCTACGAAAGCCTTCGATACTGTCCCATAATCTCTCTCTCATGGCGCAAACTGGCCGTTCTCGGATGAAGTGGCTGCATCCTCAATCTTGTTAAAATGTACTAAAGGTAAATGGCAGCGTTAGTTAGGTGCCGTCTCATAGAAGCTATCAAGATACAAGCAGGAGTGTTACAACCTATTTCCCCCTATACTTATCTATTATTATTTTTTGAATTATTTGGTCTAAATTTTCTATTATTCTGACTTTTACCAGGGATTTGTTTGCCTATCTTCGAGAACTGTATATCTACTTCTATACGCAGAAAATATTTTACTTCTGGATAAATAAAAGATCAATCTGAAGAAAGGAATAATTTGATCGAGAAATAATTTGAGCCCAACATTGAGCCAAAAAAAAAAAAGTAGTGGTGTTTCGAAAAGGTGGTCGTTTTTCTTGATCAACGGTTTGGAAAAAACACACCCTCTAACAGTTTCAACAAATTACAGATATTTGGGGTTTCCACACTCATACACCTCATTTAATTTAACTACTCACACCCTGCTCCATATTCAAATAAATAGGTAGTTTTTATTATTTCGGCTTGAAAAATATTGACTGAATAAGCACAGTCAAACCCTTCCTGAAAATCTTAGACTTTATTGTCTCATTATGCGCGGCATCTAGCTATGTTCGTCGAACAATTCTGGATATATAGATATAGATACACCAGGTGTTTCACTGAGAACGAGTGTGACTCTGGGCTATTGGGGTCAAATTTATAAATCTCTGAGAGAACATGAGCTGAAATATATTGAAATAGGGATAATCCTCTCCTTACTGCATGGCAAGCTAACCAAAGCCAAGATCCTAGGAGAAGTTGGGGAAAGATAGATGGAATCCAGCTGCGTAGGGATGGTCCATGTGAGGGAACAGGCGCCAGGACGGTATTCCAATGTGGGGGAGAACAGACGGTTTTGGTCATATCGGCGGTGACAGAAGACGTGGGAAGTGGTCTCCGGGCGTGTGGCCATGTGACGAGTAGGATCCTTCTTGTGGCGGACAATGAAGACATCTACTGTATATAATTATTAACCCACTAAAACCTATCGTAATAAAGTATATCGCCCTAAGCTGTATCTACAACCAACCCATAATATTTTCCAAGAAACCTTGTTCACAAACCACAACCGCTGAGAAGCATCGTAACAATATCATGAGGTCACAGTATAGTGGCGATGGTAATCAAGCTCTTAGAATCAGAGGGCTAAATATTATTAACAAAATATGCAAAAGAAAAAGCAGAGGGAAGAATATGATTATAGAAAATACATTTCCTAACTTCTTATAAGAGCATTTAGAGATGACAGATTGCCACTATATCAAAATGAATAACAATTTATAGTTGATATAGCTTTACTCCTAAGTAGTAACCAAACAGTACTTTTGATTCGTCAAGAACAGCCAACTGCATACGTCTTTCAGGCTGTTAGCGCTCGTCAGAGTGGCTCAAGCTCTTTGTTGAATAAGAATGTCAGTATATTGAATTGTCTATGTTTTCGATACTCTAAGGAAATCCTATACGCTTCTTTATGAAGAAGATAAACGTATTTTATAAAGTGGGATCGATGGAAGAGTGGTACAAACTGTCGTTTTTTGACAACCACGATTTGGGATCGAATCCCGTATTGGGAATCTTTTTCTAATTGAAAAAAAATTTCCTAATGGCCCCCGATTCTTGCAAAAGTCCAATTCCCACCAGTAAGTGCAAGTAACCAAACGAGATTTTGACACACTTTTAATTGCAAAATTCGAACTGCTTTTCATATGTGTAGGGATATGAGGAACTTACAGTTAGAAATCGCCAACTTCTACCCATCATGATTATCATGGTTTGTAGTACGTGTACTAGGTATATTATAAAACGCATTCAAAATAATAGCCATTTTAATTGTTATTAATTCCTTTCCTAAGTTTCCTTTCAATATGCTTGAATGAATCAAACTCGAGGAAAATATATATATATCAATTGTAGAGCTGTGTGAAAACGTATAGAGACAAAAAAAAAAACTGAGTGATTTTATTGATTTTAATCACTAAGAAAATGATGCTAGGAAAATAAGAGAACGCTTGAAATAATAAAAAAATTCCAATCTATATTTATAAATTTAAAAAAATACATTTTTATTAAAAAATCATAATTTAAAAGTTGCAATCAAAATTGCTAAGCAAAATAAAAATTGAAATAGAATGACAATTTTTTTGGATCAATTATTTTTTGTATCAATTCCCCTACTCTCGGGGAAACGTGACCAGATGCCTTGAAGAAATTCACTGAAAAATAAATAAATAAGAAGCGTTATGAAGAGCTCTCTGAACAATTTTCTTTTCCCCGAACTTTAATCAATTCATATTTTCATTGATGAATTTTATGGAAATAGGAGTAGTACCTTATTTTAAGGCTTAGCTAAGGTCTAATATCCCTCTTTCATCTATTCCTACCAAGAAATATTGAAGCAGATTTTTTTCTTACATTTTTAGTTCTATTTTAAATTTTTACTGCTTATTTAACTTGCATTTATATTTTAAAAATTCAAAACAATGGAAATGTTTTTTTAAAAATGATTTTACCGCATTTTACTATTATAATTATCTCACAAGAGAAATGTTTATCGAAATCTCCATTTGAGTGGGAAATGGATCTCAACTGATTTTTCAATGAGTTTTATTAATTTTTCCATTTATATTCAGCCACGCTGTTAGTTTTCTCCCGAGTGGAATTTGAAATGCGGAAGACCATTTGATTTTTATTTTTAAATAAAAGGACAAAAATTACTATTTTAATTAAACTCAATGTATTTTTCTTTTTAAATAGTAAAATAGAATATTTTGAGATTTTTATTATATTTGATATTATCTTTCTTGTTTGTATTGCGTTACGAGGATGAATTATTTCTCTGAATATTAATCAAATTGGATGTTTATTTGGCATAAGATAAAATAAAGGACGATGTTCTGTCTGATGATTAGAATTGTTTACCAAAAGAGGTTCTAGAAGAAGCGTTATTTTTAATTTACTTCTTATTTCTTCACTTTTGTGTTTTTTATAATATACCATTTTTAAATGGTAGACTTACATCATCAGACAGGGCTATCAAGGAACAGCTATGTTCACCGTGATGTGAGGACAGAGATATCAAGGAACAGCTATGTTCACCGTGATGTGAGGACAGAGATATCAAAGAACAGCGATGTTCACCGTGATGTGAGGACAGAGATATCAAGGAACAGCTATGTTCACCGTGATGTGAGGACAGAGATATCAAGGAACAGCTATGTTCACCGTGATGTGAGGACAGAGATATCAAAGAACAGCGATGTTCACCGTGATGTGAGGACAGAGATATCAAGGAACAGCGATGTTCACCGTGATGTGAGGACAGAGATATCAAGGAACAGCGATGTTCACCGTGATGTGAGGACAGAGATATCAAGGAACAGCGATGTTCACCGTGATATGAGGACAGAGATATCAAGGAACAGCGATTTTCACCGTGATGTGAGGACAGAGATATCAAAGAACAGCGATGTTTACCGTGATATGAGGACAGAGATATCAAGGAACAGCGATGTTCACCGTGATGTGAGGACAGAGATATCAAGGAACAGCGATGTTCACCGTGATGTGAGGACAGAGATATCAAAGAACAGCGATGTTTACCGTGATGTGAGGACAGAGATATCAAGGAACAGCGATGTTCACCGTGAGGTGAGGACAGAGATATCTAGGAACAGCGATGTTCACCGTGATGTGAGGACAGAGATATCGAGGAACAGCGATGTTCACCGTGATGTGAGGACAGAGATATCAAAGAACAGCGATGTTCACCGTGATGTGAGGACAGAGATATCAAGGAACAGCGATGTTCACCGTGAGGTGAGGACAGAGATATCTAGGAACAGCGATGTTCACCGTGATATGAGGACAGAGATATCAAGGAACAGCGATGTTCACCGTGATGTGAGGACAGAGATATCAAAGAACAGCGATGTTCACCGTGATGTGAGGACAGAGCTATCAAGGAACAGCGATGTTCACCGTGATATGTGGACAGAGATATCGAGGAACAGCGATGTTCACCGTGATGTGAGGACAGAGATATCAAGGAACAGCGATGTTCACCGTGATGTGAGGACAGAGATATCAAGGAACAGCGATGTTCACTGTGATGTGAGGACAGAGATATCAAGGAACAGCGATGTTCACCGTGATGTGAGGACAGAGATATCGAGGAACAGCGATGTTCACTGTGATATGAGGACAGAGATATCGAGGAACAGCGATGTTCACCGTAATGTGAGGACAGAGATATCAAGGAACAGCGATGTTCCACGTGATGTGAGGACAGAGATATCGAGGAACAGCGATGTTCACCGTGATGTGAGGACAGAGATATCGAGGAACACATCTACTGACTATGATATCAAATCAAGAGCACCAAGAGACGGTGATGTTTGCCAAACCACTTATAATTCAGGCGTATTCAGAATTTGAAAAGTCACAGAGCCAGAAATCCTCTCTAACCACCCGGAGAATTTAAAATATTTTTATCTTTCAAAATTTACTAATTTATCATTCTCGCTAATCCGCTTTATACCATTTATTAACTCTCCGTGAAAAATGCTGGTATTTGACTGGAAGTCCTATTTATTATTGGAATCATTAATTGTCCTCCCAATTTATTCCTATCGTTTCTAGGCACTCAACTGTATTGAAATGGCCATGCTACACTCTGATCTGATATTGAAATAAAGATCACAGAGGACCTTTTATATATATATATTAGTTGAATGATTATATCGTCAACACTTGTGCTGTCTCATCCACCAACAATAAAAAAATTCGGAAATAATGTGTTATAGACATGTACATGAAAATATAAAACAAGTAAAACAATAAAATTTACCAATAGCATAAAAAGTAACGAAACCGAACACATACTCCATGAAAGCTATTCAAACTGGGTAAAAAAAGGAAGACTCAAAAGATCTCCAACACTTCAATACGACAAAAATATTAGAAAGGGCATAAATATGAAACACGATGGTTTTCTAATAGAAGAAGAACAATATATCTTACGACATTGACATCAAATGTATTGATCAAACCTAATCTGAATGAACGACGCAATAAAAAAGAGAACAAAAACATACTTTAAAAGAAAAGACTTAAAACAATTAGTTTATTCGATCAGAGAAATTATTTAACAGCATATACAGATGGATCATCAGATCTTAACCTGAATTATTTAGGGGAGCGGGATTAATATAACATTAGAAGATGAAACACACATCGAAGTCAAAGAAGGAGCAGGAAAGATTACATCAAACTTCAATTATGAACTGACAGCTATCTGGAAAGCCCTTGATTAATGCCCTAACCAACCATCCCTGCATCAAGCAGAAGGAGTTGTAATATACAGCGACTCTAGTTCTGAACTAGAAGCAATTCAGTAGGGTAACACTAAAATCACGCAGAATATACACTCGTTACTATATCAACTGGAACTAATGTGGAACTGCATTCTACAATGGAATCCTGCCCATGTTGGGATGGGGGGAAATCAGATGGCGGATGAATTAGAAAGGTAAGACAGGAAACTGAGCCAAATGAAAGAATAAATGTTAGTATTTGATGCTAATGCTTCGGCAAAATCCAAGATAATCCATCAAAACGAAGGAAAGATCAAATATGCGACATCAACGCTGAGAGAAGAATAACAAAACCAATCTCATCCGACTAAGAATAAGACAATACAAAGGAATGACAATACATCCAGATGGCACAGAAATTACGGGACACGTAATTATTGTCCTGGTGTGGAACTATCACCTACCCACATGTTCTCATGTCCAGCAATAGCCGCAGCCTTGCAGAAAATTGACATGGACCCAGAACAGCAGCTACACACACCCAAGATAGAGAATATTGCGACTGCTGTGATAGAGAGGTATGGAGACATCTGAGGCTCTTCATTGGACACAACAACAACAACTACTTTATCGCCAACAATCAATCAAATTTAATGTATTTTCAAGTACCATAAAATATATAGAAAGGGAATATAATAATAACAATATGCAACTCTATGATATCTTGGTTAAAAGAATCTAATATAGATGTGATTCATTTATAATATGATGCACTAGCGCGCCATCTGTTATCAAAATTCGAAGCTATTTTAAAGACGTAAGATTCTTTTTGATATTAAACAAGGGCAGTAGAAATTGTTTAATATAAAAAAAAAATCTTACGCCTTTAAAATAGTTCCGAATTTTGATAACAGATGGCGCGCTAGTGCATCATATTATAAATGTTCTAATAAAAGAAACAATTTGATATTTGCGGAAGAGCGATTGCTCGAAGCATATTATATATTTATAAATTTATGTAATTCTACTGTCTTCAAAGCTTATGTCCATATTTCATCTAAAATACCCATTCAAAGAGTCTATCAACAGTATCACTATAAAAGGAAGTTCCAAAAAATACAATATAACAGCGGTATGGTAGATTAAACTGGCGAAACCGCTGAGAGGGTTCACCACTGATGAGCCAGGCCCTCTCATTAATTTTTCCATTGCAGTAAGGGCAGTAGAAATTGTTTAATATCAAAAAGAATCTTACGCCTTTAAAATAGGTTCGAATTTTGATAGATGTGATTCCTTTCAGAAAGATACCAGGGTGAATGTAATTCCTTTCAGAAAGAAACAAGGGTAGATATAGATCCTTGCAGAAGGAGATCAGGGTATATGTAGTCCCTTGCAGAAAGTGACCAGGATAGATGTAGTCTATTGTAGGAGGAGTGCTCAAGTGTAGTTGTAGTTAATTGTAGAAAGAGATCAGTGTAGATGTAGTCTCTTGCGAAAAGAAACCAGGGTAAATATAGTCACTTTCAGAAATACACCAGGGTAGATGTATTCCTCTTCAGAAATAGACCAGGTTAGATGTAGTCCTGTTCAGAAAGAGACCAGGGTAGATATAGTCACTTGCAGAAAGAAACCAAGGGTAGATGTACTCTCTTAAAGAAAGAGACCAGGGTAGATTTAGTCTACTGTAGGAGTAGTGTTCTAATGTAGATACGGCGTCTTGTAAAAGGTATTCAGCGTTAGTTTGGATCCTCTTCTAGAAATAGTCTCATATACATTCAAGCATCCATAGAAAGGATACCTTTTAGATTTAGCCCATTGCAGAAATAGTCCATAGTATAAGGCATTATTTGCATAAAGAGTCTATAGGAGATGGAATCATTTACACAACGAGTCCAGTATGAATGGTGTGTAAAAGACGCAAAACAATTAGGTAAAACGTATCTCTCTTTTAAAATATTTTAATAAATATTTCTCATATGGTTTTATGCACTCTCTCTTTAATATTTCATATACTACTAGATATGCATGAGGTTCATATGTTCATGTGCATCTTTTTTGCTCTATCCGATGGTTCTAGCTACGACAACAAAGACCTCCTATATTTCGAGTTAGAGACCGCGTTTTCTAAATATTTCCCAACGTCATATCTCGTGGAATACAAATATATGAAAGATGCGGTTCATATGGTCATGTGCGCCTTTTCTTGGGGTAACCACAATTGTTTGTGTTCGACAGAGAAATTAGAGGATATCTCTCAAACTGAAATATCATACTTATATTAAATATTCCTACCTCCAATATTTCAGAACAAAAATAACTATTTTTGGAAGATACCAAGAAGGTGGCAGAGTCTGTAGAACCATCCCGCAACAACGACAAAAAATGAACGACGCCACCAATGGCGTTGGTAAGCAGCCGCCTTATAAAGCTGGCAAGATGTAGGAAACTGAAGCGAACACTCTACGAACCAATATTGGTTGGTGATGATGACATAATAATTTATATATTCAATGTTAAAATGATAAATTTAATAGGACGAATATCCTTTGTGAAACTCTCAATTTCTGAAATTTCCGGACATATCTTTTCTTCAGCAGGAGCATAGAATGAAGTTACAAGAAAATTCTGAAGTAAATATTGATGTTTACTATTTTAAACATAAAATATAAATGAGATTATCTAGAGAGAGAGAGAAAGAGAAAAATTCACAAAAGAAAGATAACTAAAATTTTCATTTAAAATGATTGTACTAGAATATACACTGATTGACAAACTTAAGAAAGTGGAAAGTTTTTGAGATCGCTAGGCTGTCTTTTGTAGGAGACAGAGGCAATTTTGTTCATACTTGATTATCTCGTGTGACTTCAATAGAGGTTACTGGGTATCAAACTGGGTATCTTTAGAGTTATTGTCTGAATCCTGTTATACCTGCTCAAAGGTACAACTTAAGTTTTATCCATGGGTGTACAAACTGTTGCAAGAGTTTGTACCAGTTGGAGAACAGTTCGGAAACTTGTACCGATGATGAGTCGTTTATTAAAGAAACGTTTCGCTGCAATTTTTAATGTATTGATCACCCCACAGAATTATTGATCGTACTAATGGTAAAAGCTAATGAACAAATCAGTCAAAAACTTCAATTTTGTTAAAGAGTTTCCATTAAATATTTGAGGAAAAAGCAACATAACAGCCAAGAAATCCCATTAGATGGAACAAACTGTAAAAAAAAAATGAAAAGAAGAAATAGATAAAAAGTGTAATTCAAGATAAAAATCGATGGCAGATATTATTGGAAAGAACAAATCTTAAAATGGAGCCGTTCTGGAAGGGGGCTTTCAGGAACTTTTCCCTGAGGCAGTCTCTTGGGACTCAAAGTCCGACTGGTCACGCTGAACTCTATGACGTCAATTTTATATAGAATTCGATATATTTATAACTTAAATTACACAGTTATACCTCTCCCACTTTTATCCTGATATCTTTAAATTCTTTAAGAACGAGAAAAACAATGTGTAGAAAAACAATATGACTGTGTTTGAATTTAATCATTTCAATCACTCTGTGTGCAAATTAATCCATAAAAAACCTGAATGTATATATTTCAAATTGGAATCTATTTACATATGCTAAAGGACGCGCGCACCTCTTCAATGCGTCATATTCCAAAATCTTCTTCGGACAAAGTGCGCAGATTAAGACCAGTGAATATGTCACAACGACAGTTTGTTTAAAGGAGAGAGGCTCCTTTTCGTACACGTATACTCCCTCAGATTACACTATATATATGTGATATCTTGGGACCTCTGGGACCAGTGTTACCTGATGCTAGACGACCCTCGATGTCAACTCTACCGTGCAGTCGTGGTGGAAGGCGACACAGCTGGGCCAAAGGTGAAATAAACAAACAGAGATTCCACTAAAAGCGTCTGACGTCAAGAAGGAATGGGATGAGGAGAGAGAGAGAGCTTAAGAGCAAGTGTTACCGTTGGAATCCAAGCGAAGACTGACAATTCTAGGTCCTTGATTTAACACCAAGACTCAGTTTCTCTCTGATTGGTTGAGAGATGATCACATGCTTTTTCCCTATTGGTTGACCTATTTAGATGCTTCTTTCCTAATTGGTGGGACTTTTTCACGTGGCCGTAGGCTATTGGTTGACCTACTTAGGTGATGTCTTCTCGCGGCTTTCTTTGATAGAAAATACGTCCGGTCTTGTTCCGGAAATTGGGCGTCACTCTTAGCTTTTATGACTTCTACGTTACCAGATACGTCTTGCCTTGCCAGGAAGTATTGACTGTACAAGTTATTTATATTTGTGCTGGTTTGAGGCCTCTTTTGCTAGGCCTTGCTTCGACTTCTGTCCTAAGCCTGATTAGTTTTAACCTTAACTTTCTCCTGTCTCTCTCCATTCCTTCTATCTGTACAGTTGCAATACTTTATTAGATTCTTACGCGGTACAGATTGATGTTAGTTGAGGTTTTCTATGTGCAGTACATAAGAAGTTATATACAGTCATGGGGTGGAACATGTGGTAGTGGATATTTAGACTATTTACAACAATTCCATGGTCTTAAATCATCACAGATGGCCCCGGATGTGAGAGGGTTCATATGGAGGGATTTAAGAGAGCGGAATAGGAAGACTGTTATTAAGGAAGTAATTTTTTAAAAATTAATTAAAGTGAGTTGGTATATAACATGGGGTTGATTTCTGTATATCCATAAGAGATAATAAGACATAAACAACTAATATTAAACATACAAGTAAAAATAAAAATATGAATAAAATATTTAATAGGGAACATATAATGATTATAGGTAAAAATATAAATGATTGGATGGGTAAATCATGATCTTTTCGTGATGGGCGTTAGAAAGGGTTGAGGGGTTAGTTATTACTTGGTTGAGGCAAGGTCACTTTGACTCAAGTCCCAAACCATTTAATGTGCACGGCGCGGAAAACCTAGGCCATGTTTCACATGTAAATTTAAGGACCGAATAAAGTTACAATACCACAATCGAAAAGTAAGATAAGGGGATTGTTATGGGTTTTAGTAATTAGTCGTTAAGACGTACGCATGCAGGATAAATGAGGGCGAAGATCAGTGACCAGAAATCAAAGTTTTAATTAGAGTCGTCAGGGGCTTAGCGAGAAAAAGAGTAAAATAAAAAATAAAAAAAATGTGCCAGCGTGTGGCATGAGAGTGCCCTGGAATAAAAAAAATATACAATTTGCACGTATCCAATCCAGAAGTTGGGAGAAGGTAAATCTGGGGGACGGTGTGTCAAGATTGTTAATTACGAAATCAAAGTAGGTCAAGTCTAGCCTGCGAAGGAGTTAAAAGTTCCTGCGGAAAAGGAATGTTAGTAATTCTTAAGAAGTAACCTTTAAAGTGGTTGTTTAAGAGGTTATTGAAGATTGCCCTGTTTTTAGATCATGATTTTTAGTTTGATTATAAAAGAATATATCATTGAGATATGAAATTGCGAAAGTAAGGCTTTGCATATAGCGTTAAAGGATTTGAAAAATCGAAAATAGAATTGCGAAGTTAAATGCAAAGTAATCTTAAAAAAAAAAGTAAAAATAGTGATGATATGATACAAAGATTAACACACTACAGCAGTATATAAGGGGTAATAGAAAGTGAAAATATTAAATGAAAAAAAAATAATGAGCAATAATATACTCGATAGCATTGACATGGTAGCGGAAGGTGAAACAATGTAAATAACATCTAATTTATAAAGTGAGAAAAAATATAAAATGATAAATGCAAATTAGTGATATAAACATGAAATATAAACTTGAGATTATTAGATATGATATGAAAGATAAAATATAAAGTTGATTATAAAATAGAGTCATGAAGCAAAAGTAAATAAGTTTTGGTAAAGAAAAATAATAAAAAAAAAGACAATAATCTAAACTAATTGGTTGACGTAAAAAAAACAATTATAAGAGCTATATAATGATTATATAAAGGATATTAAAATGAAAAATTTTAAAAAAATGTTCATCGAGAAAGAAGAGCAAGTAAGATTATATATAGAAATTATATATCGTGAAAGAATGGAAAGTTGTAGGCCAAATGTAATGTTCCTTTTTTTTTTTTTTTTTTAGGATGGGTGGAGAGAGCTTTAAATTGTCCTCGATCGATATCTTTGGTCTTGTTGGCCTAAGTTTTTCTAACTTATCGAATTTGTTTTATGTTTGACGTGACTCGTGGATCACATTGTTTCCAACTGTGAAACTCACTGAGTCCTAATGTAATCGTTTTTTTTTTTTTTTTAACTTATGTGGATGTGTGTGATTTTTGTAGGTAAAATGTTGTCCTTGGATCTAAGTGTCGATGTTAAGTTGACAAGTTAATCGAGGGCGAGAGAATGTTAGTGAACAGATTTGTTAGTAAATGTAAAATAACGTGTTAAGCAAGTTTTAGTAGCTAAACGGGATATCGGCGTAGATTAAAAATAAAAGGCGCGCACTAATGTTTGATTTAATAGGTAGCGAAAATCCATTAGAGTGACATCGGGGTGGCGACGGGCGTAACAAAATGTCGGCTATTTGTTTGTCCATCTCCAGCGGAAGAAGAGGGAGCGAAGCTATTTTTAATGCGATTCCGGATTTAGGTCAAGGGGGAGCGAGGGGGCTTGCTTTCTTTCAACTTATTGGAAGTTAATTCAAACTACGTTCGGAGATATTAATTCTATAATTGTAAACGCAAAAGCGTTTTGATTTGTCACGTTTGGTGACAAGCGTTATGGGATTGACATAGGGAGATACAGAGGTTGAGTTATTCCGTGTGTTCAAGCATTTGTTAGATTTGTGTTTGTATTTCGAAAATTCGGATATTGTATCTGTTGATATTAAATCGAATGGTTTTTTGGCGGACTTAGAAAAAATGTTATTCAATGATATCAGGTTAGAATTGAATGAAATTGCGACTATCGACGTGGACAATGTGTGATTAAATAAATGTGTCACAGGCGTGTTGAAGGCGTCTTTGGCCTGAGAAGTGAAAGAATTTAGTGGTGTGGCGCTGTGACACGAAGCGAAAAAATTGTAAATGAAAAGGTGTCGCGTGAAGTCTCTGTTTTGTACAAAATCTAACCTGTTACACTAAGAATAACAAATTTACTAAAGTCATGGGTGCTGGTTGTACGAACATATCTAGAATTTTTATATTATTAGTGGATATGACACGTTTAATGTGAAAAAAAAAAAAAGATTGTGTGTGTTTCGTAGGGCGACGTTCTAAAGCTTGTGTGGCTCGAAATTTGATTTGGGTGTGAAGTCGCGCATTGAAAATTGTCGTCAATTGGAAAAGGTTATGTGATAGGGTGTTGTTTATTTTGTTGAGAGCGATTTGTCGATATTTAACTATGCGTGTAAAAGGAAGGTACGAGGGAGTGTAGTTATGTGGGAATTTAACGATTGGAATAGTTTTGGAAGGCTGTGATTTAAGTTACTTCTGTCCAAAGATATGAAAGAAAAGGACATAGGGGCGTTGAAAATGGGATTAGGAACATTACAATAAGATTAAATAAGAATGTTGGAGTTCACCACGTGTGAGCAACTCGTTCCAGGAGGGGGAAATTTAGTAAATGGGACAGTTGTGTTAACCTGTCCATGGGACACGTGTTGCTTGCACGAGGTGAATTTGTATAAGGTAGTTGGTAGAGGTACATTATCTTGATACAGGAGTAGCTGAGGACAGTTTATAATTAGTAGAAATCGTTTTATGGAATTAAGGAATAAAATGACAAAAGGCAATGGTGTATCGATTATATGGAATTTTAGATTCTGCGTTATGTTACTTATTTTTAAGATCAAAAAGATATAATCTATGGTGAAAATATTGTTAGCTATGGCGTTAATAGTTAAGTTAAATGGATGGACAGGTATTTCTTTTACAAACTGATTTCTATTATTTTAAAGGTATTCTGCCTAATTATATCGAAAGATGCTCCTGTATAAAGTAGTAGAGTAGGTTTACATTATTGGACTGTTCAGCTCGAACGAGACATTGTTCAATAAAAATTATAGGAGTAGGAACCTACTGTTGTGTGGTCTTGTATGTCGGGACAGTCCTGGTCTTGTGTCGTGGTTGGCGGATTCTTGGGAAGGTCAGAGTTCATTGTTTGCGCTGGGCTCGTGGTTTAGAGATGGTCGGGGGAGCAGGTAACATACGCTCGCGTGTTGGTAACTCGGAGGGGCGCTTGCAGGAGGTTTGCTGGCTTTCTCAGGCTTGTAGAGTATTGTAGTTGGGCCCGATCTGCTTGGGCGTCGTAGTTGGTGAAGAAGCTCTGCGCCTCGTACGAACCATCGTAGCGATTCCACCTCTCGCGATGTCCGGTCACGGCAGAAAGTTGATGTAGCGTCGTCGTCAACCTCCCTCGGACATCTGACACCGGCGGCGGGGGTGTGACGTCTTCCTGGCCGGGGACAATTTCCTGCGTCTTACCGAAGGTTGTTTCTTTCTTCGGAAAAGTGGGGCTTCCGCCACTTTCGGAGTCGGGATCGGACTCCATGGGTTCCTTTGGATTCTCCTCTCTTCCCTGTTCCATCTTTCTGTACAGACAGTGGTCTACTTGCTTACTTGTACCTTGGCGTCCACTATCCTGTCGACTCTTCGTTACGGGGGAGTCTGTGATATCTTGGGACCTCTGGGACCAGTGTTACCTGATGCTAGACGACCCTCGATGTCAACTCTACCGTGCAGTCGTGGTGGAAGGCGACACAGCTGGGCCAAAGGTGAAATAAACAAACAGAGATTCCACTAAAAGCGTCTGACGTCAAGAAGGAATGGGATGAGGAGAGAGAGAGAGCTTAAGAGCAAGTGTTACCGTTGGAATCCAAGCGAAGACTGACAATTCTAGGTCCTTGATTTAACACCAAGACTCAGTTTCTCTCTGATTGGTTGAGAGATGATCACATGCTTTTTCCCTATTGGTTGACCTATTTAGATGCTTCTTTCCTAATTGGTGGGACTTTTTCACGTGGCCGTAGGCTATTGGTTGACCTACTTAGGTGATGTCTTCTCGCGGCTTTCTTTGATAGAAAATACGTCCGGTCTTGTTCCGGAAATTGGGCGTCACTCTTAGCTTTTATGACTTCTACGTTACCAGATACGTCTTGCCTTGCCAGGAAGTATTGACTGTACAAGTTATTTATATTTGTGCTGGTTTGAGGCCTCTTTTGCTAGGCCTTGCTTCGACTTCTGTCCTAAGCCTGATTAGTTTTAACCTTAACTTTCTCCTGTCTCTCTCCATTCCTTCTATCTGTACAGTTGCAATACTTTATTAGATTCTTACGCGGTACAGATTGATGTTAGTTGAGGTTTTCTATGTGCAGTACATAAGAAGTTATATACAGTCATGGGGTGGAACATGTGGTAGTGGATATTTAGACTATTTACAACAATTCCATGGTCTTAAATCATCACATATATATTCCTAATAATGGACTAAAATGATATAAAAATAATATCAGGGTGGTAACATTTTATATGACAATTCGCTGATCGTGCAGCATAATATTGCTGATTGCGGTCTGCCATCTATCGGAAAGATATTAAATTATTTTTTTTTTATTTACATAAAATGACCAAAATACCTTTCTTGAATCAACAACAAAGTTTTCCGAATACTGATTTCGGGTTGTTATCGGTCCAAAAAAAATGTTTCCTTCTGGTAAAATTAGCTTCCAATTATTGCTAAGTCCAACCAATCTAACAATGATTTGAAGAATGCGCGCAAACGGGGCTAATAATAAACATCTTCAGGAATTATTGGAGTGAGCCATCGCTAAATGAACCAACCTCTTGTTGGGCGGGTGTTCTTTCAACTAGTTTCGCGGCGAAACGATCAAATCTACAAACTCGATTGTCGAGGTTCATCTGGCGATATGAATGCACGGTGTGGTTTCCTGGTGGTCTCTTGCCACGACCAGTGGGTAGCACGGGACATTTCGATATCGGTAACCGACTCCGACTGTCGGGTTTCAGTTAGCTCCAAGCTGAAGACGCAACGTCCACACTACTCAGGGCACTTACAGCCAATACCCAATCCAAAAGTTGCCTTCGATAAGGTAGGAATGGATCTCCGGGGATATTTACAAAATCAGAATGTGGCAACCGTTGGAATATTGTATGCACCGACTACCTAACGAAATATGCGATCTCTAAAGCCCTATCTACAAGTGAATCCATGGAAGTTTCCACAAATTCTTTATTGAAGATGCCATCTTAAAGTACGCGCGAAGCGCGCGCCGAAGGAATTAATCATAGATATAGGGAGAAAATGTACACACATTCAATGATTGGTGATCTGAACGACCAGTGCAGAATAATCTAACGGAAGACGACCGCCTATCATCGAATGGACTGATGGAGAGGTTTATTAATACCATAGCAGACATGTTGTCTATGTATGTGGACATCAATCAAAAAGGCTAGAATAAATCCTCCCATTGTTTACATTTGAACAAAGCAGAGCGAGGCAAGAATCAATTGGTTTCACTCCATTTTTCCTTGTACATGGGCATGAAACCAGGATTCCACTGTTATTCCCCAAATTAGTTCCAGAAAATTATTATTTCATTCAAACTCTAGAATCAAGAGCCGAAGAAGCACGACAACTGGTACGTATTCACGGCATGAGGTCTCAGCGAAGTAAAAATTTCCATTATGACGCTCATCACATGGACATAATGTACTAGCATAAAGACATCGTCTGGATTTTTATCCCGGTGCGCAAAGTGCGATATTCCGAAAAATTAATGCGACGCTACTCCGGCCCCTATAAAGTTACCTAAAAGCTTTCCAATATGAACTACTAGGTGGAGCCGTTTAGAAACCAGCAAAGTCGACGTAAAACTAAGGACATAGTCCATGTTTGCAGAATGAAGCTTTACTTGGACCCAGATGAGCAGGAGGAACGCCTAGAAGAGAACACGGAAGATGACTCAAAGCCTACAAGACCTTCCAGCTGAGAGAAGATAACCACCTCGGCCTTGAAATCGAGGCTACATCTATCGGGTCGAGGGTTTTTATAGAGAGAGGCTATGTGACGAAATAAATGAATATTTACATATTTAATTTTCCTATTTATTTATTGACAGATTAACTTATCACATTATCATCATAAGTCGGTTAGTAGTAATGTTAGTGGAAAGGTGGTGTGCGACTAATTCTTACTCCAAGTACATCATAATGTCTACACATGTAAAGGTATTTCCATTTTGTTCTTACTAGAGTTCCCTTTGAGATCTATGCCATTTACCTTTTTTCCGTATTGCATAATTTGCATAGCTCAATATGAAAATTTGAAATATTTATCCGAGAATCGTCTTCTTAGTTTCTAATAGGCACAGGTTCCTATCAGTGACGCCAGACTTCTTTATTCTCTCAGAGTTGGATCGATCCATCGGTCCAATTCCTGCCGTTACAATTCCATTCATTATACCCTCCAGGAAACCTTTTATCAAATTTAATGCTCCTGTCTTTTTGTTTCCACAACGGACGCCTCATTCCTCTGTTAATTTTCTCAAGACATCTTCATTTCCTTATCTTGTCAATTCATCTTTTTACTTCCATATTCTTCCAGATCCACATTTCGAATATTTTCAATCTTCTTTCCTAGAATTTGTAGAGATACCATTAATTTATCGAAATTACCTACTCTCTACTTAAGCAATAGTAATCAATGTGTAACCAACTTGCAGTTCTTTCCTATGGCTATAAAGAATTTCTTTTAAATCAATAAATATAAGGCGTATATACTTGTTTTCAGCCAGCAAAACAGCTCAACAAAATTCTATTTTGTAAGAGGTTGTCATATCGTTAAACTTCCGTTTTGCTATAATAATCAAAATGGTAAGAGCGAGGTGTGGCAGGGAGGCTGTCACAAAATTAGGTTAAAGAAAGAATTCAACTAACCAGTTTCTAATGGGTTTACTGACGGAGCGCTAATTGGGTTAAGAGAGAGAGTGGTCAATTAAATTACAACCACAAGTGGCTTAATTAAGTGATGTCATCACGATGGGTTCGAGATTAAACGAGCAAACATCATTTTTTGCAATGGCCTTCTCACTTGTCAAACAAGATGTCACATGCAGTGTCAACACTCCCTCCGTTCCTTAGTTTAGTGGGAAGAACAGCGAACTTATAGAGGCGAAGCTGAAGAGAAGGATCTTTAGGGATAAAAATAAAGGCAAATAAATATCTCTACTTATTTAAAAAAATGTATATCTTAGAACTTCTATAAACAAATTAGTGTATAAATGACACATTTTTTTTTTCAAAAATATTACTTTAAGATAGGATATTAGAAAATGTTTTGACACCACTCAAACATTATTTGATTTATCCTTTTAGAAATTTGTTAATTTTTCTCAATAAAGTTGAAAAATCTGCTTTTTTTTTTTTTTAGGAAAAAGACATTTCTTGATTGTACAATTCAAAGTTATTGATTGAAACTTCTGTGAGACACACTTGCGACAGGGCTGATTATCTAGTTGATGCCTAGTTTTAGGATATTTTGGCTTTTTTTTCTATTAACCTTCAATGTACAAGATTTCATTAGATTTAAAATATGAGAGAGAGAGATGCTAGTTTTACCAAATTTATATTGAATGTGTTTATCACCATAATTGTATATACCAGTGGATGTTGAAAATGTTTCAAAAATTATTTAAAACCTTTGAAGAACGTATAGGCGCGCTGAGATAAAATATTTCTGCATGAAGAAATATATTTAATTTTTAAATATTAAAAACACAACTTTAATCTTCTAAAAGGGATGATTCAGTGTGTGTGGGTCTAATATAAGCATTTTTATAACTTAAAAACATATTTTTATGAAAATAAACTTTTAAAATAATATCTTACTTTTTATCCATTAGATCCAAATCTATATATTTTTTTCCATTCAACAAAAATATTCTAATCAGTTCGAGAGGAATTTTATTCTAAAAATATATATAGCTACCGGATGAAAAGGACTTCCAAACTCCGGTACATATTTCTATGTATTAATTATTTCTATGGAATGTCCTAGAACCTAAATATTTTTGAGTGTTCAAATTATATTGAATCACTCTGTATATTCGAGTGTATTACGTTAGCATTGTATTATTGTTGTTATGTTCCATGTTCACTTTGTGGAAATGACAGATGGAATGGATAGTCTATAATTTCTCTATTACCATTTTCTCAGCTGCGATCTACGTTTTCTTCGTAGACCGAGAAATCCGTGGTGTCACTAGAGACACAATATAGGATCGTATTCTGACTCGGTGGCAGAGTTACCTTTAATATATTCATTGTGCATATAGCATATATGTAATTTTATTTATTATCCTTATCATCTCCTGTCCTTGTAAATTTCCATAATCAAAGGTGTAAACTTGGCGCCAATTTAATGGACTAGACGTCAATAAAAGGTGTTAATTGTCTCTCTCTCTGAATACCTACGTTTTCTCTATAAATCGCGAAATACGTGGTGTTGGTAGAAATCCGCTGGTCCATGCAGACACTACAACGGTAACAAAGCTGCATTGTACGAATATTCTCACTGTACATATATCATTCTTGTAATCATCTATCATAATCATCATTGTTATTTAATCATTATCATCACTTAATGTGCGAACTATGTATTTGATTGATTGATAAGATGTCCATAAGAGGTTGTCAATTGTACCCATATCGGAAAAGAACAAAAATAAATCCTTCAACTGTCTAAAATATAGATTCAATCTCTTTGGAATATGTGTCTAGTTTTGTAAATATAGAGATAAGCTAGCCTATTTTATCGTTTATACGTATGTAGATTCGACATTTAGTCTAGGATACAGCTTGAATGCTCAAGATCAAAAATATAATATAGAATGATTGAAAGCATATGATGAAGCTATTTAAATAAAAAATATATTATTTATATTTGTGATTTCATTGTTAGTTTAGAGCTTACATAAAAGAGAGAAATGGTAAGTTCAGGACCTAAAATATATGAGAAACAGCACATAATTATTAGAGAAAACGATTTAAATATTTATATATTGTGTTGAATGTTATGAAGAGAATACTTGTTAATAGGCGGCTATACACAGGAATACATATACAGTTAAACCTGTCTATAGCGCCCTCTCTCGGGGAACCAAAATAGGGTGCTATAGAGAGGGAGTGCTATAGACAGGTCACTTTTAATGTAAATCGCATCGAACTACGTATTTAAAATCGGGCGCTATAGAGAGGGAGGCGTTATTTAGAGGGGGCACTATAGACAAGTTTAACTATATATATATTTATATATATATAACATGTAGAAAGTAATGAGTTATAATATATAAAATATATACATTTTCTCATTGATAGCGTCACCCATTCATGTTCAAGTGTTCTTTCCCACAGAGTGGGCAGGTCGATGTGATGGTAGCTGGCGGAAAGAGAGAAGAGGGGATCTCTACGATCCAACCAAGAACAAGAGAAGAAACAAAAGGGTAAAGAGAATAAAGTGTGTAATCTCTAAGAGACAAATCCCCCAAGAAAAATCTCCAAGGAGCTTAGAGACCCGAGCGAGACAAATGGCCATTGGGATGTCACAGCTAATGATATCTTGAATTAAATTCGAGGAGGACCACGGATCGATCCCGGCTCTCCATTGATGTTTTCCCCACCGGAGTCCCAAACCGCATTATTCGGCCAAAGAAAAGTTTGGGACGGAAGTCGCTAACAAACTGGAAAAGTCCAGGAACCCTGCCGAATGGAAATTGAGAAGTCTCCGGCTAATGTACTGATGCTCGGGAGAAACTTTTTCTGTGGCCTATTAGTTTGTTTAAGGGTTGTCAAGTATTGTCTTGGAGTGTTGGACGCTGTGTGCGCTAATGTTTTGTTGGGTTAGAATAGCTCTATTGATTTTTTAATTAGTGTGTTGTCTTTGCATTGATCTTGGTAATTATATCTATTATATCATATTTTTCTATAATAAATATAAATATTGACAGGTTGCTGAAACATAAGTCCACGAATCGCATATCACATCACCATATTTTATTTGAATAAAAGCGCCAATGAAGAAACATATATATGCTAGATGTATAAACATTAATGGATGAAAATACCCATTTATAAAGGAAGTGTCTGTATAAGTGAATGAGGGGCTAAACTATGAAGATATTGAAAAAAATGAAACAAGAAATTCCAGGCGTTTCATCATTGAAAATTCTCTTATTTCGTCTAGTGTCTGCAGTAGCTTAAGAAGGAAGATAGTTCATGTACTCCTGAAATTGTATATTCTAAGATATCCTCTTCTTCAAGATAGGTTGATGAAGGAAAGGAAACGTGGAAGAAAATCATGTCAAGTTTATGGCTCAACTCTCTGAGCGTATTACTTCTGACTGTTTTGATGAAGACCCCTGTTAAATTTGTTGATGATCTTCCTCATTGAATCATATATATATAGTCCTTATAAATACTTTGTCAACCGTCAAATATTTTATTGGTGTAAATAACCTATATGTAAGCGATGAGGTTTAATAAAGTGTTTTAATGCAAAAGACACTGTCTAGTACTAAGTTACATAGCGTCATGCATATAAGTATGAATACTATGTATATATGGTAGTCGTGTAGATGTCTGAAAAATAGTTACCGTGGTGAAAGTATTGGTTACAAGGATCTCCTTCAAATGACATATATGCTGCTCGACGAGAGCGGTGTTGGTACGATGAACTGATGGACTCTAAAGAATAGTTGATTGTTTTGAGTGCAACAGGTTGCAACACATCTGCAATGTATAGCTGAGAAGTCATTGTGCCTTGAATGGAGTCTAAAGGGATCCTACTTGATAGCGGATGCCATCCCACACCATGAAGCAAGGGGTTCTTTCTATATTGTATTTCCACAATACAGTCCTGATGGGGTCTTTCTTGGGGCCTACGTCTAACAAGTATTCTGCCGTCATGAAGCCCCAAATAGAATCTGGATTAATAAAAAAATGGCCATGCCATTCCTTAGCCTAAAGACGTCTCTCTTCACATCGGCTGAGCCTGTCGCTTCTGTGTCTAGCAGAGAATGGAATTCTTAATAAAGGCCGAAGTTTTAGGCCGAAGGCTACGAAGTTCTGCTTTGATAAGACGGTTATTAATGGTATTCAGAAATGGTCCATATTCAATTTGCACATGTAGAGCTGCTTGAATCATTGTTACAATTGTTTTCCTGTCTGCTACAACCATCATTTGATCCTTTCTCTCTGTGTTATTCCTCTAGGACTACCTGAGTCAGATTTTCTTGAACTTTTCTCTTCCTCTGACCACTGAGACCAAATCCTTACTACAGTACTTGATTGAGGCCTACTTTCATATCAATTTCTCTAGTTGAAATTTAACCTTTTCTGAGACCTATGATTCTGCCATTTGTAAAAGCATAAATTTGATTGTATGAATCCCGTTTTTCTTTCTTGGTAATTCTACAGTTTAAAGATTATCTTAATAATAAAAAACAAGATAAAATTAATTAATCATACATTAGGAGGCTATTTAAATATATAACCTTTAATGAATATACAAGGCTATCATTTTACACTTATATTCTAAATACGGTTTCAGAAAATTGATCATTTACATCTCTTAATGTTCTAATTAAATATGCATATTTTCAGATAATTGACTGAGTGTCTATAGGTGATTCAATTCTTTTTGTGGCCAGTGTATTTTAATATATGTAGAATAATATTAGAAAGGAAGAGATCTCAAAATAGGATATATGAAATTATTTTTAGAACTTTTCAGCCCTATAAATGACGGAATTATATGTTAGTTTCCTTAATAATTCGAATATCACCTTATATCAATCTCCGTCCTTAAATACCCTAACCAAATAATCTTTAACAATCACATACTATCTAAATCAATCAACATAATGCAATAGTAGGGCGGTCTGGAGATTTAACGGAAGGTTCGATAATTCTAACCCGAATTATTCCCTCCAATATTTTGTTTAACATTGCATTGAATTTTTCCATTGCAGTAAGGGCAATAGAAAATGCTTGATTTTAAAAAGAATCATAAGCGTCTATAATAGTTTAGGATTTTCATTGCAGTAAGTGTTGTAAGAAATATTCCACGCTAATCTAAAAAGTATAAAAGGTTAAAATACTTCCATTTTTATTCAATAGATGGCGCTACAAAACATTTTATTCAACTACAGATCAACGAAATAATTACATTTAAATAAGCAAATCTCACAATTAAAACACAAATTCGCTAAAAAAAACAATATTCACAGAAGATTAATGTTTATCTAAGTGTTAGAAATTCCTGCAGACGAATTTGTAAATTCAAAATGGTTCACCCGCGATAATAATCGCGCTAAAAGGAAAATGGTTCCCCTAAAAAAAAAGATTCAGAATTAATTCCATTTTGGAGCAGAAGACACAAAGAACGGTAACAATGACACCACGGGAAGAATGGTTGAGATTGAGAGATTAGACTATTTACATAATTAGTGAAGCAAAAGATATCGAGGGATGTTAGGCTTATTTACGACCATTCGTCTGCTCAGTATTTTAAATTGCCGCTCAATGTGCCTCGAGATTGGAGAATATATAACATTTATCTGAGGTAAGGAAATGTGTTTGATCATTTAATACCTTTCTAAATGTTAAAATGAAAAATACACTCTGCGAGTTCAATATAAAATTTGCTTAAAATATTTTCCAAACGGTTATATCCATTTTCGTAAAATCTTTCAGTTACAAAAATATTTTAAAAACGACTATTTCCTCAAAGTATATAGTGTACTTTTCCTATAGTTATTGTAACATAACATTTTTTTAAATGCCTTTTCTAATTTATAAAGATTTATTTAATAAATGTTTTTATGAACATTTTTTATTAACTTCACCACTTTAAATATAAAAAAATCTTAAATGATTATTTTTTTTAACAGATCTCTTTCAACATTCATTTCATATACAATCCTCTCTTCCACATATGCACATAAAATAAGTTTATAAAGATGAATGAATATATGACTAAATATAATTTTTCATTATATATATTTTTTAAATATAAGCATATTGTTTTCATGTTTTAAAATAGTATTGTGGTGCTCAATTTATATGTAATGTTAAAATTTTATTGAATCTTGTTAATTTAATTTAAATGATACTCTGTTTTTTTCTGTTTTATTTTGGTAATTTTATATTTATATATTTTAACAAAGTATTTATTATTTTATTAGGAGAGTATTATTTTTATGTATATATTTTGATATACTCTGTACACTTCCCTCTTTTGCTTATCTTTTGTTTATCACTCATAGTTTGTTCTTGCCTTAAATAAATTGCTGTCTAATCCTGAAGTTTTTTTTCTTCTCAAATTTTCCACGTGGCAATATTATATTGTCACTATAATATATGCTGTATTGGCTTTATATATATTTGGCTCCCTACTTCTTCCCAGTTTTGGTTATTCTTGAACATTCTGGATGCATATTGCATAATGTAATACTACATATATAATATTGCATACTACATCGGATATGCTAGCTATGTGTATATTTAGAGCGAAAATCAGTTTCTCCCTCAGTGCCTCAATGAAAATGTTCATATTGTAAAATGGATGATGAAGCCAAGATTTCAGAGTAAAGTTGTGGGGAAGATGAGTGAACATGTGTTGTCATGGTGGGGCCGGCGCCAAAAACAGCATTCCTGTGTGGGGGAGGACAGAGTCTGGTTACATCTGCGGCAAGGAGAAAAAGCGGCGACTTGCCTCCGGGACGTGTGGATGATCCTGTAAGGCGGTGCCAGGAGAGACTAATATCGAAGCGGCCTACAAGGCGGTGTAGTCCAGATTGGACGTGTATAGTGTCGAGCGGAACGTTTCCCAAGAATGACATTCACGGCGCCAAGGATTCTTCTGACGGGGAGGTTGAAGGCAAGTCCAACTGATTGTACTCCTTCTTTTTAGTGCCACGTATGATAAAGCGCTAACTTCCCTTCGAACTCACGTGTGTATTTATGTGGCATCCTGATTAGACAAAAACAGGAACAGCGTCTGGGTATGACGTAACAATATTATGTATAAATATTTGCATATTGTTCTATAGCCCCAGCAGCTTATGGATGTCTCCATAATCTCTTTCTAACTGAATACCTTTAAAAACAAGAATTTCAATGAGGATATACCAGCTACTGAATAGAATACATTACCACGATATATAGGTATATAAGAAATAGGAGCCAAATTTTGCTCTTTATATATATTGTGATGTTGAATTCGTGGAAAGATGCACCAGACGTCCACTCAATGATAAATGACAAATCAATAAAGACAAAGTAAGATAACTAACTTTATGTAGAAGTTATTAAATACGAATAAATATGGCGAGAGATAGAGAGATAACACAAAAGAGAACGTTTATTCAACTCTAAAAAGCAAAAGCAACTAAAAATAATGTTTAAGTAAATAAATATATAAAAAGAGGTTAACGAAAATATTCTAAAATTTAGCACTATGCAAAAATATTGTGCTACAATATCAATCAAAATTTGTTCTACTGCCCTTACTGCATGAGAAACAATATTTGGAGAGCTAAGCTCGTCGGTGTTAAACCCCTAGAGGTGACGCCAATTTGATCAACTAGACCTAAAATGCTATTGTATTGAAAAGCCTTCTGCTTATAGAACCAACAATTGCGAGAAATGTTTGGTAGATCTATTCAAGAAATTTATGGACATGAACTTTGGGACAGTTGAACTATGTACAAAGCTTACCTTCTTTTAATTTACTTTAAAAGATTAGGCAAAAATTGCTTTAAAATTGCTGTCTACAATAGAACCTCCATGAGAAGATTCTCTCGTTAGAAGACACCTATTCACAAAGGACAGTTTACATTGCCAAATTTACCATTTTACTATTAAGCAACTCTCTGTTAAAAGGACACCTCCCCCCAAAGGAAACTTTTTATATAAAACTAGGTATTCTTTACATATTGTTCTACTTTAAGTATATAGGCAGAACATCCAGATACGAGGTGTGTTCAAAAATTATCGCGACTTCTTGTGTTTTTCAAAAATTATTTATTTATTCATGAATACCTATTTTGTCCCCTTCAAAGTAATCCCCATGAGATATTATACACTTGTGCCAACGGTTTTTCCAATCTTCGAAGCACTTCAAAAAATCATTTTTTAAAATCTTTCTCAGCTCCTCCTTCGATGCCGTCTTTATCTCGTCAAGCGTAGCGTAACGTCGTCCTTTCATGGGCCTCTTCAGTTTAGGGAACAAGAAAAAGTCACAGGGGGCCAGATCTGGGGAATACGGTGGCTGCGGCATCATTAGTGTGTTGTTTTTGGCCAAAAAGTCGCGCACAAGCAACGATGTGTGAGCAGGGGCGTTATCGTGGTGCAAAAGCCAATTTTTGTTCTTTCACAAATCCGGGCGTTTCTGGCCGATTGCTTCGCGCAAATTGCGCATAACTTGCAGGTAATATTCCTTATTGACCGTTCTACCCTGTGGCAAGAACCCATGATGCACCACGCCCCTGCAATCGAAGAAAACTGTCAGCAAAACTTTCACATTCGACCGAACTTGGCGCGCTTTTTTCGGTCTTGGTTCGTGCGGCAGCTTCCATTGAGATGATTGAGCTTTGGTTTCCACGTCATAACCATAAACCCACGCTTCGTCACCAGTTATGACCCTCTGGAGCAAATTTGGGTCGTCGCGGACAGAGTCCAACATCTCATTAGCAATGTTCATGCGATGCTGTTTTTGGTCACAATTGAGCAATTTTGGTACGAATTTCGCGGCGACCCGTCTCATGCCCAAATCATTGATAAAAATCGAATGGCACGAGCCAATCGATATGTTTAGGTCCTCAGCAACTTCTCTAACGGTAATTCGACGATTGGACAATATCATTTTCTCCACTTCATTATTTTTTCGTCTGTTGTTGAAGTGCTCGGGCGTCCAGCACGCTCTTCGTCGTTCACATCTTCTCGGCCTTCTGAGAACATTTTGTACCACCGATAAACGTTGCTTCGGTCCAAGGTAGCTTCTCCGTATGCCACAGTCAACATTCGGAATGCATCCGCGCACTTAATTTCGTTTTTCACACAAAATTTGATACAGGTTTCTTTGATCCATTTTTTTTTAATAGGTAAAAATCGAAGACGATTCAAAACACCTGCAAGCAAAGCAGCTGTCAACATCTGCTACTCAACGTTTTCTCTGAGCCAAAAAAAAAAATCAAATGTTTTCTCTTCCAGATAGAGATGTGCGAATATTGGCCATTTTTAAGTCTCTTCTCTTATATCTCAATCAACATGCGCGAAATAGCTGCGCGATTTGCATCATTTACATAACTCTACCCTAAAATTTGCATATTTTCCTGCAAATAAAAATGACTTCAATAAAGTATTTAATAAAACTATACTGCATATCCCCCCCCAAAAAAAAACACTCCTTTTTTTTCGGATTTTCTAACAGTTTTTTCAAGCTATCAAAGCGTAGTTTAATATTTTAGTTAAATATATACATGTAGTTCCACCTGGAACAAATTCATTAATGTGTAAATATCCTTGAATTTATCCGTCGCATATGCAAATAGGAGGAAAGTACATTGATGCCCTCCTAAGTATAATATATATAATTCCAATTTAGCGAACCATTTATTGATTTATAAAACCATTCGCTTTTGGAATGTGTTTATTCTCACATAAGTGGATTAAATTGTAAATATTTTAGGCCATTATATAAAAAATATTCCATTGGAGAGGGAATGCTTTAAAGATTTTAGTAGTTTTTAAAATATCTCTGTGTATACAAGTTTATTACTTCTTTAGTAGGCTTTTAAAAAGTAATTTTATATTATTAGCACTTATGAAAATTCACTTTAAGAGAGTTCAACCGCTATATTTACTTGGATGATAAAGATAAGGAGATCTGTGTTTTTGATAGGTTCGGAAATGCATTTGCTATTTTAGTTTTATTCAACCTTTTACATCCATTTATTTGTTACCTAGTTTTATATGCATTTATGAATATTAATTCCATAAATTAAATCTGATTAAAATATTCAATTTGATATTTTACTTATATGAAGAAACTATTTGATTTTTTTCAACTATGGAAATATATTCAAATTATTCTCAAAACTTTTGTTTTCTATAAATTATTTTTTTTTTTGTGTGAGAAATATGTTCAAACTCATCATTTTCAATTTGTTAAATGTAATATAGATATGGAATATTTGGAATTAGGGAATACTCATAACCTAGAAATGCATTTAAAAAACGTTTTGAGTGGAAAATAACTTGTATATATAGAATACTAGCGGACGTACCCGTCTTCGCCCGAGGTTTTACCCGAGTAAAGGTTTGTCTAACGAACATTTGTTAAAACAATTCTCTATAAACTTATAAAAAAAAAAGATATATTTTGATAATTTGAAACTCGTAAATTTGAATCTCTCGATAAAGTGAACATTTTTTCCCGGTCCCTGTGTGCCGTGTCATCCTGAATTTTGTCTTTCCTAATTTTCTACATTACAAAAGCATCGTTTTATCTACATATTTTCCCGGTCCCTTGAAAAATACTCGATAAGTTGAATAGAATCATGGTCGTTTATGGAAGATGGACGTAGTTCCCGGAGGTCACCCGCCCCCCGCGCGCCAGGACCTCTTGATCCCACTGATTGGCCGGCGGCCGGACGGGGGTGGGGGGGCTCTTGATCCCTCTGATTGGTCGGTGGGAACTTGGACTGTCCAATGGCCGGACGGGGGGGGGGGGGGGGCAGACCTAAGCCTATCTCCGTCGCAAGGTGGCGCTGCTTGCGAGTTAAAGCTACAAATCTGCAAATAACTCTAAGGATATTAAAGATATTCAAGAAATTATTTTTCGTAAACCTTTCCGGGGATATGCCTAATAATATCCCAAAATTTCCCGGCGATTGGATGTATGGTTTTTGAATCCATAGAGGACACACACACAGATAGACATTCAATTTTATATATATAGATTCTGACAGCTCACACGATAATTTTAGATGGTAGAGCGCAATCCAGGGGGGAAAATTTAAATGTAGATTTGACTTGTTCCATGTAATTTGGCCAACCAATTTTCTTGATAAATCAATAAAAGATAACCACGAACGCGTTTCGGGCTGTTAGCCCTCATCAGCGTGGTGTAGGCTGTGCCTCAACGACCAAAATGGCGCTCTACCATTTTAGATGCTCATGTGAGATATCAGGAAATGTCATGTTTGTTTTTAATACCAACACCTGACCTTTTTCTATTTTAAAATATTTCTTTTTTTACATTAAAAGCGTATTTACCTAAATTTGCCCTTAATTACCCATTACTTGATTTCTCAGGAAGCCTTTTGGAACAAATATTTGGTCGTAGAGATATAGCCTGCACCACGTTGACGAGGGCTAACAGCCTGAAACGCGTTCATGGTTAGCTTTTCTTGATTTATCAAGAAAATGGGTTAACCAAATATCATGGAAAAATTTTAAATCAACATATAGTTGATATTTGTTCCACTAAATGGTGCTCTGTCATCTAAAATTTGATGTGTGATTGGTAGGCCTTTTTTATATTAAAAATATCAACACATGACCTTTTTTCTATTTTTATATTATTTTCACAGACACATATTTATAGCACATATTAGTGCTGTTTCCATATTTTGTAATAGACTCATTCCTTAATAGACCATTTGGTGGCAGCCGATTATATATCCATACGATAGGTTAGGTTTCAACATAGATCAAATTAGGTTGTTTTTAAAATGGAACTTTCTATCTTCACCGAGGAATAATCCAATCGTCGAACTGCTCTTACCTTCCTCAAAAATGAGTTATCTCATTCATATTCTCTATAAAGTATACAATTAAATCCCCTTTTTTAATCTATGGAAAAAAATAGGTATTAATAATTATGAAAATTCGAAACTATTATAGACGCGTATAATTCTTTTAAAAATTAAACAATTTCTACTGTCCTTACGGCAATAGAAAAAATATTTTTTCTCCCATTAATTTTTCAATTTCAGTGAGGGCAGTAGAAATTGTTTAATTTTTAAAAGAATCATACGCGTCTATAATAGTTTCGAATTTTCATAACAGATGGCGCGCTAATGCATCATAATTAATAATTATATTTAATATATATATATATATGAAGAAATAGTACAAATGTGATATTGTACTGGGATAAGGTTCATAAATTAGGAAAATAAAAAGGGCATCTCCTTTGCCATCAGCAACTTTCAGTTGCACGATAAGGAGATGCCCTTTTTTATTTCCTTAATATATATTATTAGTGAATAATTAATTGAATAATAAAAAATATATATATATCACTGATTAAAGAAATTAATCTGCCCGTGAATTGAATTGGTCCCACTGCTGTTTCATGTTACCTTGTTGGTAATTATTATTGTAAATGATCTTATCTGCATATTAACCAGTGTTATTGATCAAAACACATTCTTTTTATCTTGATTGAACAAATCCTCGTCATCACTACCGTGTGACAATATTTTTCCATGTGAAAAAAATAGTACAAATTTGATATTGTACTGGGATAAGGTTCATAAATTATGAAAAAGACATCTCCTTATCGTGCAACTAAAAGTTTCTGATGGCTTGCGCCATCTATCGGAATAAATATAAACTATTCTCGTTGATTTTTAATTATTCCAGAGTTGGCCAAATACCCATTCTTGATTAATCAAGAAAAGCTAACCACGGACACGTTTCAACTTTCAGTTGCACGATAAGGAGATGCCTTTTTCATAATATATTTCCATATTTCTCACGATATATATTCTATCAAATTGTTATCGTATTTCTATATAAATTGGTGAATGTATATTTAAATAAAAAATATCGACATAAATTTAATAAAATATGATTTCTCTTTTTATATATTTATATATAAATTCTTGTTATTCAATAACTTAGCTTTCATCGATAAAAAAATGTATTTTACAAAAAAAAAAAAGAAAAGATATATATACTTTTTAAAATAATATAAAAAAACACGGTGTCTTTTAACAAAAGGTCAACCAAATAAATTTCATTATAACAAATAAAAAACAATATTTCGTTTTTTTTTTATCAACAGCTATAAATGGTTATATGGCTAAATTCAATTTAGAGGTAAAATTAAACTATACCAATTTAATATTTTCTCACAAAACAACAACATTTGTAAAAATTCTATTATATTGAATTTAAGGGAAAAAAAAGTTTTTACGACGTTTGAAAGGAAAAAAAACTTGCCTCTGAAATAAAGTAGCTTATTAAATTTGTTCGGTTAAAGAATAAGGGAATTTTCAACGGAAAATTATGAAGATTTCAAAAAGTTCGTCTGGAATAATTTAAATATTAATTAAACTTGTGCTTAAAGTTAAATATTATATTATTTAAATTTTTAATTTATTAATTATTCTAATTCAATTGGGAATGTCTAATATTGAATGTGTGTGTCCTTTTTTAATTATAGATACAAAAAGAAATATATATATATATGTGTGTGTATGGTTAAAAAAAAATTTTAATTTTTAAATGTGTATAATTAAATTGTTACTTTCATTTTTTAAAACTTTTTAGAATTTCCTTTTTAAAAATATATTTAAATGGTAAAAATGCTTAATGCGTAAAGTTTTCTTTAATTGTATTGGAAATTTACAAAAAAAAAATTGTGAGAAAATAAGTATTATCTATTTTTTGTAAAATGCTTGCGGTTAAATCACTGAATAATATAGTTTTTTTAATTAATTCTTTAAAATAATATTACATAAAGTCTAATAACATTTTTAAATTTTTAATAACAATAATATATTATGATGTATTAGGGCGCCATCTGTTATGAAAATTCGTAACATTATTTACGTGTATGATTCTTTTTTAAATGAAACAATTTCTACTACCCTTACTGCAATTAAAAATTAATGGGAAGTTCTGGCTCATCAGTTGTGAACCATCCCAGCGGTTTCGCCAGTTTAATCTACCATACCGCTGTTATATTGCATTTTTCTGGGGGGAAAAAAACGAAAAATACAATATAACAGCGGTTTGGTAGATTAAACTGGCGAAACCACTGGGAGGTTCACCATTTATGAGCCAGACCCTCCCATAATTGTTATTTTTAAAAAAGAATCATACGCGTCTATAATATCAGTTTGGAATTTTGATAACAACAATATAGTTGGTGATATCTTTAGTACGCGCCAGGAACCTGAGTTTATCTATATACAATATTTTAAAGTTTATTAACACTCGCCATTTGAAATTTCATTTGGATTTCTTATTAACACATAAACTAACAATGTTTATATAAAAGTTACCTTAATAGAAACGAGTTGTCATAATTCAAGTTTTTATTTTTAATGGAAACCACTATGAAATATATTAAATTATGTTTTGAAAAAACCATCTTGTTATTTTTAATCTATCATTTTTAGATATTATTTATCTATATTTAAATGTAGAGATTTTGAATTCAAATACTCTAAACGCAACAAAATATGTCATTTTATATAAACGAGTAATATACAGTAATATACAGTAATTTACCATTTTTTTATTTATAGGTCCATCCTCAGTTATTTATTTGGCATTATCTTTAGCGGATTGAAGGTGTAATAGTAAAAATGTTTTTAATTTCATAAATTTAACTTTCTCAGCACAATTTTGCATATTAATTCTGTATATACGAAATTTACGTTTTCACTTTCATTTATATTTATAAATACTATATTTTTCTCATATGCAATAATATCTTGTTCTATTAATACTCATATTTCTTGTTGTCATTGTAAAGCCTGTAGAAGGACGTCTGAAAGCTTGCTAATAAAGCTCGTATAAGACACTCCTCTTCAATCGTCCTTGTATTTTGATATTTTAATTCGAAGAGTTTAATTTAGTCAATATACACTCTATGTAATACGAATGTAGTTTACATTTTCCACTTAAGAGACCATACAGACTTAAAATAAATTATTAATGTAAAACAACACTTGAAGTTACACCGCATGAGTTTCTTTTCAATGAAAAACCAAAATTTATTTCAAGGTGAAATATCCCCTGGACACTTTTATTTTTCCGTTCATCATTACTATTCATAATTCACCCTTTCATACCTCATTCAAAAAGGTTAGAAATAGTCAATATTTCACCTTGAAATAAAATTTTGATTTTTCATTGAAAAGAAACTCATGCGGTGTAACTTCAAGTGTTGTTTTACAATCACAAGCCGCAGTGTATTATAAAGTATTAATGTCATTAACGAATATACGAGTAGTTGTGAAATTGTCCTTAGACTTCTCAAATTTAATGCGATAGAAAAAAATCAAAAATTTTAGGTTCTTCTATAAATAGAGCAATCCCCATATTTAGATAATAAAAAGACAATAATTGGATTGAATAAAATATTAAACAATATTTCGGTTGGCTGAACGTCAACCTTTGTCAAGGCATTACAGCATTTTATAAATGATATTTATTTTAATATCAAAATTATACGTTGTAATGCCTTAACAAAGTATGTATTTCAGCCAACCAAAATATTGGCAAATAATTTTTTTTATTCAATCTAATATATGTATTTTTATGATCAGAATACTGGGTTCTGTTTATGCTAAACACCTAATGTTGTCACGTGATTAGCATTCTCAAAATACCAACGATTGGTCGTAGTAGATTATTCACGATTAGGTTAGGTTAATAAATATATAGACACCTACACTCGGTAATACTCGGAGGAAACCTTTTTATCAAAGGTTGAAAAATAACTATGAAACCAAGAATCCATAACTAATACACGTCTCCGTAATAGTTAATATAGATTAATAAATTCTAGAATGTGAGAGAGTTTCATATTTCTATTTTGTTCCATAATCGTTTACAAAGACCAAACGATAACTGTACCAGTTTGCCGCCATTTTGACAAATAGCACTTGGGATTGCAGACGATTTATCTTTCCCGCCACTTGACCCCATTGTTGTACAGCGTTGCCAATTCCGATCACATCTATTTATTACCACCTATTTATCACGTGTTCCATCTTGGATGGGAAATATGTGAAAATGTCAATTTTAACGGGTGAAGGTGTTTATGTTAACGTCTTTGTCATATCTTTCTGGAAACCTCTGTTCTTACTGGTGACATTTAGAGATGCGATATACCCAAATTGTATATATCCGAATTGCCTTTAGATCTCTTCCTTTTGGCATTACCAATGGATTGCTTGTTGGCTTACCTAGCGATTATCAACCTTGGGAAAGTAGTTATTTTGCGTCGCGGGAAGCTCTCCGGCCGAGTTGTGCGAACTAGAATTTGAATGGATGCATGGAAAGTGTCTTAAACATGGTGGAATGAGGTCTGGTTGGTTAAAGTAGAGGGGTTAAAGGGTGCGGTGACCTACACGGAGAGTGGTTGTGGCGTCCCTAAGCGTAGTTCCGGTTGTTGGCGTCTCTCGGCGAGGACTGGTGAGGGATACCTGGTTGATCCTTCCAATAGTCCTATGTTTCTCTCAAATATTAACCCATGCATGTCTATGTACACAGGCCTAACAAATCGAACTCAAAATGGCTCATTAAATCTCCCCGTTCAGTTCCTGTTAATAAGAATCTTTTCCAGCCATTGTTATCCATTATCATGTGAAAGTCTAACTCTGTGGAAATGCAAGTGACCAAGAGGCATTCTGAAATATAGAAATATAAATTATTTTTATTTTACAAATGTGAAGTTTTCGTCTCTAGCTCTTCTTCATGCTTTTAGATAATAAAATCAAGATTGCATATAATAATTAGTTGCGGTTGTCTTGAATATCAAATTAACGAAAGAGGGTTCAATCGCTAATAGGATAATACTTGTTAAAAGAGGTTAATCAGAGCGTTGATTCCTTTTAAAATGTCCTTATACAGTAGGCCTGAGTTAGCGCTCGAAACCTTTCCCAATTTCTAATAAAGAAATTTATTGCAAATGGCCTTTTTACTTTTATTACCAATAAAATAGATCAGAATAACTTTTATTTAGAGGGTGTTAAAACTGTTTTACCGTTCTTTTACTTTGTACATAGAATGAAGGTCTTAGGTGAAGGGAGACAACGAGCAAGATATCGACATGGTCGGGGAAACTCCCAGCTGGAACCGACCGAGGGCAAAGGTCACCAGATGGCCCGGGGAGGCAAAAGTCAAGTGGAAGTCTGGAATTTGTTTGGTTGTTCTGCAGGCCCGGGACAGCCCGCCATGTGGCGTCTTCTTTTTTTTTCTCTTAGTTAGTTAGAAGCAGCGGACCAGGCGGAGCAGACGCGCCTGAGGAGTATCCCACAAGCAGCGTCTTGTGGACGGAAAGACGTCCGAGAAGTATCCTACAAGCAGCATCTTGTGGACGGAAAGAACGTCTTGGAGTATCCCACAAGCAGCGTCTTGTGGACGGAAAGGACCTCTTGGGGTATCCCACAAGCAGAGTCTCGTGGACGGAAAGGACGCTTTGGACATCGCACGAGCCGCGACAAAGTGGAACCAAGCTAAGCCAGCGACGGTGCTGCACCCGAGGTACTGTGTGAACACAACGCTGGACATTCCCCCTGACACTTATTTTTTATCTCCCTTCCCTAAGACTACTTTAATTTTACTTTACCTTTTTTGCTTAACCTTTTTTATCTTGTTTTTTATGCATAATTCTTTATATATAAGTATAATTTTGCTTAACCTTGTTTCTTGTTTTTTATGCTTGATTCTTTACATATAAGTATATAATAGTTTTTAGCCCTTTTTGTTTTAATTTTTAAATAAAAACCTTTTGTTATACTGTGTTTTATGTGCATTTATTTAATAACGAGTTTACAAAGTGGGAAGAGGAGCTTCTTTTTATTGGCATGCACACAAGCTTTCGGACATATCGTCCTTCATCAGGTAAGAGTAATAAACGCGCTGAGGATCCATATATACACAAAGCTGAAAAGAAAATTTACATAATTGCAAAAGATAAAAGTATTTAAAGATAAAAATAAGAACAAATATGCTAAAAAGATTATAGGGATTAAATGCTAATAAATCTGGACTAAGTACATATGCACTATGAATGGTGTCAATCAAGGGCAGGTAAATGCAACTTATGGCTATTCACATAACATATGGTATTGTTCCGGTATATCTATATGCCTGTTGATGCTGTTTGTTTTTATTGACACAAATGCCTCTAGTAAAAGTCTCTGGTACTTATTATTGATATTGTTGTATAGAATGGATGGCTTTGTTAAATTAAATGTATGACCGGTTTGCATAGAATGACTGTAAATAGGGGAATTTAGGTTTTTATTAGAGATGTTTCTGGAATGCTCAACCATTCTGATGGCGACGGATCTACCCGTCTCCCCGACATAAGTGGCATTGCATTGGTCGCAAGAGACGGAATAGACAGCACCACCAGAACGGAGAGCACTCGCATGAAGGGAAGATCTGGTAATGGGGTGTCGGATTAGTGTGGCGATGTTAGGTGGGTTCTGGAAGTATGTTGTAATGCCATGTTGCCTTAAAAACCTGGCTATGGTGATAGACTGGGGGCAAAAAGGAAGGGAGCAAATATTTCTGTGTATAGCTGGAGCACTGTTGTGGTGAGGGTCATGCATGTGTTTAAGAATGAAGGGGATCGGGTAGCCGGATTTGGATAAATATGAAAATATTTTAGCCTTTTCTATTGTTTGGAATAACGGGAGGGAACAATGAGTAAAGATACGTTTAGTGAGAGCTCTAACTGTATTGATTTTGTGTGGTGTTGGGCAATGTGACCGGAAGTTTGTGTGGTGTGGGGGTGTGTTGTTTTTATAGTATACTGTGGTATGGAAACTGCTGGGGGTGCGTATGACTAGTGTATCTAGGAAAGGTAGGACTGAGTGATTTTCTGTTTCATGGGTGAAGGCTATGTCTGGGTGGAAGGAGTTGAGGTCAGATAGGATGTGAGAGGTAGATACCTCACTTACCAAGCAAAAGGTATCATCGATGTACCGCCTCCATAGAAAGATGTCTGAAGAATGGCGTGAAGTGATCCATTGGTCCAGTGACCTCATGACAACCTCAGCCACCACGGTTGAGAGGGGACTACCCATGGGGGAGCCCTTGGTCTGCTTGAAAAACTGGGTATCAAATGTGAAGGTGGACATGCCTAGGCATATGGAAGTGAGCTCGACAACCGTCTCCGCGGTGAGGGTGTCTAACAGGGGGGCATTTTCGAGGAAAGTGCGTAAACTATTAATGATCAAGGGGTGGGCAAGTGAGAGATATAGAGACGTTACATCGAAAGAAACCATTATGGACCTGGGGGGAGGTGTGAGGCTGGTGATATAGGACACAAACGAGGGGGAGTTTGCAATGGTATATTCCCATGGGGGAGACTGTAGAAGGGGGGTCAAGAAGTTGGACAAAAATTTTGACAGGGTATATGCCGGAGAGAGATGGTAAGATATGATTGGTCGGAGGGGAACATCGGGCTTGTGAATTTTTGGAAGGCCGTAAATGTAGGCTATTTGGGCGAGGTTAGCTGTGAAGTCGTTATATTGCTCTTTAGTGATCTGCTGGGACCTTTTTAATCTTAACAATAGCAAACGGAAATTCTTAACGGATGCTTTATGTTCCTGTTCAGTGATGGCAGAAAAAATGGAGTGTTGGTCGAGAACGTTTTGCATTTTTTGCTTGTAAACGGTAGTGTTGAGAATTACGGTCTGTGAGCCTTTGTCGGATTTTGTTATAACTATGTCTCTATTGCGTTTAAGACGGGAGATAACCCTATTCATGGCTAGGGACGGTTTAGGGATATTGTAGGGTCGTTGAAGGGTGGAGGCGACAAAATGCCTAATCTTATGGGTGTCTTGGTGGTTAAGGCCTCTGAGAGCGGGTTCCACACCAGCTATGATGCGAGGAATATCAGAAGGCCCAGGCAGTCTGTATTTTAGGCCCAATGACAGAATCTCAGCATCAGCAGATGGCAAGACATAGTCCGAGAGGTTGACCACTCCTTGGGGTGACTGGGGAAGATAGGCTTCTAGTAGATAGGAGTTTTATCTTTAAATACTTTTATCTTTTGCAATTATGTAAATTTTCTTTTCAGCTTTGTGTATATATGGATCCTCAGCGCGTTTATTACTCTTACCTGATGAAGGACGATATGTCCGAAAGCTTGTGTGCATGCCAATAAAAAGAAGCTCCTCTTCCCACTTTGTAAACTCGTTATTAACCTTCAGTGAAGAGCAGTTCTACTTAATGTGCATTTATTTCCCCCATTGTTTTTCCTTTCAATCGATCACCCTTTTTTTTTTTGTTTTTTTAAACGAACACGAACAGAGGGGGTTAAAAGTCAAATAATATTAGGGCTACTAGTAATTGTTATTTCTAATGTGTATAAATGTGAATATATATAATTGAACAAAAACCTTTATTTAAATTATATGAAAAGAATATGCACCCTATGATTTGACTGCGTTCCTAACTCCGAACGTTCATTAGTGATTTTTGCAAATAATACTATATATTTACTAAACCTATTTAGATACGACTTTAACTATAGCATATTGAATATTTATAGTAAAAGGTTTAATTAGGTTAGACTCTGAAATAACGCTATATATAAAATGGCTTTAGAAGCCCCTTCAACATTGGGGATTTGCTGTTCGATTCTGTTAGTATTAGGAATGTCTTGCAGTGTTTACTCCTGCCTAACACACACATACACCACCCATGTAAAAAGGATCTAATTGTCTCACTAGAAGAAAACAATAAGGTGGCCTCCATAGGATTATTGTTGAACAAGCTAACACATCATCCGATAAGGACTTAATAAAAAGGTGTGATCAACAATAATAATGATGATATATATATAGAGAATACGGGCTACTCACCAATGTATAGGATTTTCCCGAGCCCAGCTATATATTTATAATAGTATTAATAACTATTAAAGTGTGTTAAGAATTGCTAAATTATCGATCTGTTCGTAAAACACAGAGCATTCGTCCACACACAGATAGCTGAGGAGGTATTGAACCTTACCCACAACAACGATGGCAAGTCCCAGATCCCACTCATCAATAACGGAAGAGTCCTGGACCAACACTCAAAAGGAAGTTCTAATCAATCTGAAGATAGTTGAGAAAGTTATTCTATATAGCTTTCAAGCTCTGGAAGTCCAACAGCCAAGCATTTCTCCACCTGCTCGGATGGAGGGTGTACGACATCCTCATCGACCTTAAGACATCCTTGGACATGTCTTAATGACTTTTACTTATATCAAGTATACAAACATAATGTATTCTATAAATATCGCGGGTAGTACGTGACTGTTTATGATGTAAGTACACGCTACATGTAAAGCAGTTCTACATTCCAACTTGCTAGAATTCCGATTGGTTACTTGCACTCTCTAATTGAGGTTGAAATCGTGCAGATCGAGGGAGCAATTGATGAAATTCGCGCAAATTTAAAACTAAAATCAAATCACTAATGATTCTTTTCCAAATACTGGGTGTCCATAATCGACATTTTCCTGTAGATCGACGTATTCCTGCGATACTTGTAGGAAATAACCAATCCCAATTTTAAGACTAGGGTCACCAGCTGTCCGAAAATTCCCAAGAGGGCCGGACGTCGCTGGACTTAAGTCCATCACTGATCGATGGACCGTCCATTCGATAATTAGTAGATGTAATTCCAGTGTTGCCAGGTGGACGTATCGTAACGTACGGATGGCTGGTTGAGCTGCAGGATTACGACATGTTTTTATCGTAAATCCACCACTTTTATCTCCAGCATTAGACGGACCTTTATATCGGGGGGACAACTCTTTCTTTGTTCGACCCTAGATTATGGAAAATAATCCGCGCCATCTATTGCCGATAACTGGAATTAAATAATTGAATGGCTCTCTCTTTGTTGTTTCATATTATCTTTATTTCTATTGTGATGACTTTTTATCCGTTTTTCAGAATATAATTTCTGGATATTTTCAAATATTTGTTACATATTAATATTATAAATTTAGAAATATAGATTAATTGGTAAAAGTATTAGTTTAGGATATCTATGTGTCCTAAATTGTTTTATTTAAAGTTGTAATAATAAATTCGGATATAATTATGTTTTTATAAGGTAGTGGAGGAAGAATGTGGGATATACCTTACTTTTTATATAAATAAAGTATATTTTTCTACGAAGGGAAAAAGTGTCTATCTCCATGTAACGGTCTTAGTTCGGCTAAGCCAGGAGGCGGCCTAGCTGAGACCCGTCTCCTACTCTTTCCTCACATGGAGCAAGTACACGCATGGACAAAAATCAAGGAAGTGAAAAGTCTTTTATGTTGCCAGTCGGCTGTCTTTATTATTATTTTTTTTTAAGAGACAGACATTTTTAAAACAAAGCAATAACGCGCTATCTATATATAACAAATGAAAACATTATAAGACGCGAGTGTTTCTTTCACAAATAAATCAAACTTCTACTGTCCTTACTGCGATGAAAAAATATTGGGAAGGCTTGGCTCATCAGGGATGAACCCTCCCAGCGGTTTCACCCATTTAATCTACAAGACCGCTTCCTCAGAGCTCTAATACTGTATTGGATCATTCTCTTTATATTTGCTGCACTGAAGGGTGAAATGTTAGAAATGGTATTTAATAAAACTATGTAATTAAGCTTTTAGGACAGTAGACAATTTTGTTTACACTGGGTTATCTCGTGTGTCTTCAATAAAGGTCACTGTAATATTATTGTCTGAATCCCGATATACATGCTAAATGGTACAACTTCCTTAAGTTTTGTCCATGAGTGTAACTTACACTATGCCTTGTGCGATGTTGGAAACGGTTTCAGGTTCATAAAGGTGGGTGAAACTAATGTTAGGCTAAGAAGGCTAAGAAAAAAAAAAGAAACTAACGCATTGTTTTTGTTGACAAATATTATCAATGAATGTTCTACATCCTAATTCTATCGTCTGAGTGAAGAGACACAAAAAATAGTCTTAGGGTCGATTCATATCAAACACTATTATCTTTAATTAAAAAGACATATATTGGATCAAAATATAATTTATTTACCAATAATTCAACCTTTTTCAAGGTATTATAACATACACTGCGTGATATTGAAAATGGAACACCAAGAAATAGTGGCCAGAAAGTGATGAAACTCGGCAGACAGAGAGAGACAGGGACGAACAATAAGTGATCTTTATTTCACAAATGATAGTCACAATACAGAGCGAGAACGGCGTCGGCTTAGTAGCAAGTAGGACCACCGCGGACGGCGATGCACGCAGCAACACGTCTAGGTAGAGAGTCAATCAGAGTACGGATGGCGTCCTGAGGGATGGCTCTCCATTCCCTCTCAACCATTTGCCACAGTTCGTCTTCTGAACGCGGCTGTGGCAAGGCATGCAAACGGCGTCCAATGATGTCCCAGACGTGCTCGATTGGTGAGAGATCAGGAGAGTACGGTGGCCAGGGAAGCATCTGTACATCTTGCAGAGCTTGTTGGCTAATGCGAGCAGTGTGCGGTCGGGCGTTATCCTGCTGATAAAGGGCATTGGGTACCCCCTGAAGGTAGGGGAGTGTCACCGGTCGCAGCACATCATCAACGTATCGTTGGGCTGTCATAGTGCCCTGAATACGAAGTAAAGGTGACCTGGAATCATACGCGATTGCGCCCCAAACCATGATTCCACGTTGTCGCACGGTGGGGCGTTCCACAATTGCTGCCGGATTGGACCTTTCTCCACGTCGACGCCACACGCGTACACGGCGACTATCACTGGACAAGCAGAAACGCGACTCATCTGAGAACACGACCCTGTGCCATTCCGTCATCCATGTCGATCTAGCCCGGCACCATTCCAAACGTTGGCGCCTATTCGGTGGGGTCAATGACAGTCTTCTTAGCGGACGGCATGAGTGCAAGCCATTAGCAACCAATCGACGGGAAATGGTTCTGGTCGAGATGGAATGATCTAGGGTGTCTTGCACATGTTGCAGGATGGCGGTACAAGTGGCTTGTGGGGCCGCCACTGCTTGTCGAAGGATACGCCGATCCACACGTGCTGACGTCACTCTGGTTGCACCGACATTCCTATAAATTGCCACATTTCCTTGTTCCAACCATCTTCTCCACAGTCGGTGCACCGTGCACGCACCAAGGTGTGTATCAGCTGCGATTTGACGTATGGACCAACCTGCCCTTTTCAGTCCGATCACCATGCCCCTCGTAAAAGCGTCTGTCTGCTTGAACTGCCTCCGTTTACGATGACCTGGCATTCTCTGTTATTACACGTATCTTTTGACACAAGAACAAAATTTCTACAATGATTTTTCTTGAAGAAATAACGACACGAATACTGTCCTTTCTGCAAGTTCCTTCCCTTATATCTTACTCCATGTGCGCACGAGAGCTGCGCATTTTACATCATTTGCATAACTCGGTTAGGCGCGTCTACCCTGAAATTTGCATAATTTTCTGGCCACTATTTCTTGGTGTTCCATTTTCAATGTCACGCAGTGTATTTATGTTTCATTGTTGTTGAAACATAAATATGTTATAATACCTTGAAAAAGGTTGCCTTTCATTGAACTGAAATATTGGTAAATAAATTATATTTGGTTCCAATATATGCTTTTTTAATTAAAGATATATGAAGATATATATGGATTACTCTATTTTTGAACTTTATTATCTTTGCCAAAATATCGTTAAAAATACATTGAAACTTTGCATTTTGTTTTAAAATCCCTGTACGAAACATTATTGTGCTGATAAATAATGCTCCATAACATTAGTCTTGCCACATTGTTACGTCTTCCTGTACGACTGTTTCTACTGTAGACTGACTGATTCTTTGCTTTACTGTAAACACGACCAGAGCGGGTAGTCATAAAACAAATTTTACAAGAAAAATATTTACAAAATTTGTAAGATCATAGAATACAACTGAGAGATATGTAAACAAACGATCTACAAATAAAATACTGACTGACGTCATGTGATTGGATGATTATCACTGAGTAGACTACCAGAGATGATTCTGTGACCATGTACAGACCAGCTGTATTGGTGTTGTAACATATTCTTTATCCCCACACAACGTTCTATACTGTGGGGGAATGAACAAAATGCTCTGTTTTAATGTACTCTTGACGGGAGCTGTGCCTCTTTTAATGTATTAATACATACATCCTCCCGCAACTTTATACCTTATCATCTTTAGATAATAAAAGGCATATATTGGATTGAATGAAATATATATTCCAATATTTTGGTTGACTGAACGCTAACATTTGTCAAGGCATTACAAAGGTTGGCGTTCAGCCAACCGAAATATTGACGAATAAATATTTTAATCAATCCAATATATGCCTTTTATTATCCAAAGATAAAAATACGGATTGATATATATTCAGAACCATATTACCTATATAATATGAGTTTTTTATTGTGTGTTTCAAATGTCAGTATATATATTGTCACTTATTGTTAACATATAGCTTCTCGGTGCCATATGACGTTAGCATTGGTATTCATTTAATGAGACATATGCGCAAGATCACTATTTCTTCTTCGTCATATATATTCTAATTTCTTTACACAAGTCAGTGATATCTCATAGGCATCCGTTTATATTTAACGACTTTTCGAAATTCCTATTATTCGATATTTTGACTTTTGAATTCAAACACAACTTTAGCATATTTCGGTTTAAATACCCTCGATACCTTCAGTCACATGTGCGAAATGCTAATATGTATATGCGTTTATATATGTAAATAAATCAATTCTCTCCCGAATATATTTTCTATTCATATTTCTATTGTCAGTTCAATGTAAACATTCCAATGTTGTAATATTTTCTTTGTGATCCATTTGAAGGTTTGGAGAGAGAGAGAGTCAGGAAAGAAAGGCGATTGGCTAGCTCCACATCCGGGACATTAGCATTCGACTTGGCCTGACGTCTGGTGGAAGATTGATGAACTCTTGTCGCTTTTGTTGTCTTCTGCTAAAGAATTAAGGCTCTGTCGTCGCGGATTTATTCTCAATAGAATTTCTTTCTTTTTTTTTACTTTTCCACCTGGCCACACTGATTTTACCTCCCCACACATAAAATATTTAAAAAATAAACCAAGTATTGTGCTTTCATGTAGGTACATTAACTTTGTGCGTATTTTCATAAGAATGTGTTTTTAAAATAATTTTGTGCATGGTACAATTTTATTGAAAATTATTTTGTTTTCATTTCTTTGATATTGCAATCTTTGTGTGATGATGGAAAATTATTTAAATATAATTCATATATTATTTAAAAAGAGGGTTCTTTTATTGTCCTTTTATACGTTATCTCTTTCGTTAAGCTTTTCTAATTGCCGATTTGTAAAATTGATCTTTAAAAAAATATTGTAGTTTGTGCCACTACTACCTACTGTTTCTCCATTACAATATACCATTAAATATAGTTACTATAGGTGTTCAGGATATCAGTGAAGGAGCTATATCAGGGGAACTGAGTGGCAGCGTATGGAAATAAGATGTAAGCAATTTGCAAGGGCAATTAAACCAGCTCGGTGTATATACCCATTAAGGACAATTTTTATCCTGTAAAACTCTACGTGGCCTGGATTGGAATTTCGGTGTTCAACACTCTCTGAGATTTTATAATATGAACATTCCCAAATTTTGACTTTTGACCAGAGAAAAAAATGTGTTTGGAAATATATATTAAGTATTATACCTTTTAACATTTATATAGAAATCTTATATAGTATTTTATATAACACTATTTTTCCAATATTTGGATACACTATATAAAATATACTTGAATATATATCTATATACATTTGTAACAAAACATTTGCACGTCGCATATGCAATAATTAAATTTTAAAATATCTAAAAATTGAAGCTATACATTTGTAAGGGAAGAGTTAATACCACAATATATAAACAATTGCTGAGAGTCTTATTGCTTATCTACACACATGGACAAAACTTAAGGAAGTTGTAACTTTTATCATGTTTATCGGGATTCGAACAATAACTCTGGAAGATATTTGATACACAGCAATTGAAGACACACGAGATTACCAAGTGTGAACAGAATTGCCTCTGTTTCCTTACAAAAAAAAAAAAAAGACGACGACCGGCGACGTCAAAGACTTTCCATTTCCTTAAATTGTGTCCATGATTGTATTTTGTCTTAATGGGATGCTTTTGTTTTGATATTCAGTTTAAATATTTTGTATGTAATTTGTCATTTACTTGTGTACTTTATACTGGTTGTAAAAATCACTATAATCGTCAATGTGATGTGTCACATATTATATTCATCCTTACTATTAACAATCAAAACTTTCAAGTTTTTGAGGTCTTTCATCTTCACGAGAAGTCTGACAGCAATATAGGTACCTGTAGAAGGACGTCTTATCCGAAAGCTTGTACGATCATCGTCTTATAAAAGAAGCTCTTCTCCCTGACCTGTGTTTCTTTTTTTAATAGAGAATAGGGAGATTGTCTTTGTCTTAATTCTAACAATTGAATATATTTTTTTTTCTAACCGAAATGCCAATTTACTGATGGCAACTGATGTTAGCATTTCTTTTATCTGAGAGCAGACTGGTCACTTCTTTTTTACTGCCTCTGCGATGCTTGTAGCAACTAAAAGAAGCAGGAGTGCACACAACAATTCTTGCATTTGTGCCTGCACTCCAGCGGGGATGCTGATGATTATTGTTCTTTATCATGATTATTCATCATTGCGGATTATTATATATTATTCTCAATATATATATTATTTTTCAACTGAAAATTTTAATCGCTTATGGTTGATATTTGAACTTCATTTATCGTTTGAAACAAGAAGTATATTTATGATTCAAAGAATGGTGGCTTCGAGAATTAGTAGAATGTATCATACTTTGGTGTCGTTCAATCAAGCTTGATTCTTATTCCCCAATACTGCATAGATTAATGTATATATATTCTGATCGATACACCTCAAGAGTGTTTCATATAATATCTTCAAGTTGTGGTATTATCTCTCCAACAACTTACTCCCGACTTCTTCTCCTCATTGATTCAAGTTCTGACTTCTTATCCTCTTCGTTCAGACGTTCTCTTAACCAACCGTGGGTGTCAATAAACCTGGAGTTCACTCTTCTTCTATTATTTCTTATTCAATAATATGTATTTTTAGATGGAGAGAGAGAGAGAGAGAATTAAGAAAACTCTTAGATTATATTATATCAAGAGAATTTCTATAAGGATGAGTTTTTTTCTATATACAAGGTTGTCTCAAAATTTCGATAACACTTGCAAAAAATTGAAATACCAATATTATTCGCAGTTATGTATAATGTCTTTGTATTATGTATTATTATGTATTCGCCGTAATAATATTATTTGCCAAGTGATAAGAAAAACAAAATTTAATCCTCAAAATTTACGAACCTTTGGGTCAACCTTATATCTATATTTAGCTAGAATGAATACAAATCGGAGATGCTATTTGATAGCAAGACAATTCTAATATTATATATCATGTGTGGAGAAACAATCGTAATATGTAAATTAAATAATATAAAATGTTTCTGGATATGTTTTTTTAAAACTATTTTATTAATGCATTCTCAAGCTGTCGAGCATTTCCGAATTAAAAAAAGAAAACAGACTTCCTTAATTAAGAAAAAGGCATCTCCTTATCGTGCAACTGATATCGTTGCATGATAAGGAGATGCCTTTTTCTTAATATATGCACCTTATCCCAGTACAATATCACATTTGTACTATTTTTTCAGGCTTCCTCAAGTTTTGTCCAAGAGTGTGTATAGTCATATAGTTCATATATTTATTTATAATAAATGCTTTAAATTTTAATATGAAATATGATAAGTCTTTCAAGAATTAACAAGGGATATTTATTTTATACTGAACTTTGATCTATCTATAATTAATTAAATGTGCCATACACGACGTATTTAGATGAGCTCCTTTTACAATAGGGACAAACAGGTAAGCAGACGCCCCAATTAAAAGCTTAAAGACACGCTCTCCAATTAAATATCCTCTAGTGATGAGAATAAAAAGGACATCATTAAAGTTGTTATGTATGAATAATGGGTGCCGAGGTTTTAGCTGAAGAACACAACAACAATCACTGGAGGAACATTATATACTTATGTTAATGGAACTTTCTTTCTCTCATCTATAAACAGTGATTGTTTGAAGTGTAATTAAACAAATACCTTCTCTTTATTGACTATATGTATTTATATTTCTCTCATTAGACTCTATTATATTGAAATATATTATTCCTCCATTTGTGAATAGAAAATGTTTTCCTATTATATATAGTATAATCTTTCTCAATTAAAACTTCCCATTATATAATTTACTTCTAAATAGATTTGTTTTTATGTTGTCTTGTTTGCAACTGGTAATAAATAAATAAATTATATTTTATATATAAGATTTATTGCAAATTTCTTTATCTTTTGGATGCGTTTTAAAAGTTGAAGATGATTTTAAACTACACTCATGAAAATAATTTTATGAAGTTTCATATTTTAAGCATAAACCACTCCCTTTTTGCATATATAACAGCGAATTTCTTATACATGTGATTTCGAACCTTCCTCTTTGTAAAAAAAGAATAAATTTATAATAATAAATATATGTATATTTATATACAATTATATACCACAATTATATACAAAAACATAACAGAAAAGCATAGTAGACTGTTTTTAGAAAGTTGGGCTTCTGCCGAAGATAAACAGAGTATAAACAGAAAAATTGATTTTCCAGAAATTTATAAAGAATTCATATCTTAATTATTTATAAATAACTATGTATATACCTTTTATTTAATTATTTTATTTAATTTAGATAAAATAATAATCTATAATATTAAATATAAATATAATTATTTACTGTATATAAACTGAAGGCAATAGTTGAGTCAAAGATACAGTTCTTTCATTGGCCTTGTAGAACGAGAGTGGTATACGCGTGCGCGCGTGTTCTAGTGAAAAACACAAACATCCTCGATAAAGAGAGGCGAGTTGCCCCTCGAAATATTGGAACCATAAAAATAATTAGAAATCCAATATATGCATCTTTTTTAAATATGTATATATATATTTAAAATACATGCTAAAAAGTACAACTTCCTCAAATTTTATCCATGAGTGTAATTCGACGCATAAAATTAAGTAATTTAGATGTTATTAAAGGAAGAAAGAGAGTTATTTATTAACTTTATATAATGACATAAACCGAATTTGATTGTCAAAATTTAAATTCTCTCCAAAGCAATTTGAATTTTCTAAAATTCTTAAGTATTATATACTTTTTAAAAAACAGAAATTTTTAGAGGGGGAAAAAGAAATACAATATAAATCTTTAAAATATTAAAATCAAAATAGCTTTTGAATAGGTTTAAATGAAGCAGAAATTCCGAGGTAAAATTTGCTGATGGCGATTTATGCGTCTGCTTCCCAAAATTAGAAACCAAAAAAAAAAGTTTGTGTTTTGCCTGAACGGGTGTTTTTTCCCCAAACTCGAAGTGACATTCGCAAGATATTGATTGAAAAAAAGATAGAGAAATTTAAAAGTTTTGTTTTTAAAATTCAAATTTGTTTGAAAGATAGTTTTTTGGCCGTGATTGTTTGCTGGGGCGTCGATAAAAGTTGCCATCGATAATATCTTCCTTTATGAACGTCTGCCTTTAAAATACTAAATTCTTTTGGTGGTTAGAATTATCCATTAGAATTTAATAGAGCTATTATTTTCAAATACTGGTATATATATCAAATTTATTTTTTGAAAATTCAATAAAATACAAATGCCATTTATTTATATAGAATAAATTGTTTATAATATATTCGGTGTTCTGTCTATAATGAAAAATTTAGTTTTGAATAAATTTAGATTGTAAAATAATTGTGAAGGTTTAAATACGATATATCAATCAGGATAATTGCAAAAGGTTTCTTTATTCAGTTAAAAATGACAAGCTTTCAAGCGTTAGCTCATCATCAGGCCGATTGTTTCACAAATTCCTACAATATATAGAGAGGTATTTACATATTTACACATTGAAAAGTTTAACTAAATTCTCTGAAATACTTCAAATATATATCCTAAAACTTATTTACTTATAACGGAAATAAAATTTTATAAAATGCGCTAAGCAAACCTATTGAAACATGATTCCTTTTTAAATTACACAAATAAAATATTGAAGAAATTATTTGATGAATGGATGACAGATCATAACTCCGTTAGGTAAAGAACTATGGATTTAACTTCGAGGTGTGTTGTGCTGTGGTATTTCAATTCTTCGGTTTATACTGCTGTTACTATTTGAAATTAGTGATTCCACAGAATTAGTCTATTATATTTTGAAAATAACATTTCACATCCTATAGGTTGAATTGTTGGCCAGTTTCTCCCATGTATGAGGCTGATGGCAGGATACTGAATATATGGCGTTATGCTGATTTCCAGGTTCTATTCTGATATGAGATTTGGTAATAGGGTTTCTTATTATTTGACCTATAGACCGGGGGGTTCTGAATAAAAATCTAATACCGAATTTCTTCAATTCGTAAGCCAGTTTATGATTGGTTGGAGAATACTGCAGGTAGCAAATTGTTCGATATACTGTCTGATTCCTGGGGAGGAATTGGTTGTAGGTGTGCTTCAGAATGAATTGTAGTGGAAATCCTGACTTTTGCAGGTTATGAATGATATTGAATTGTTCTTTTTTTTTTTAAAACCAGATAGAAATCAATGTGTGATAATTCCTTTGGTTAGCGTCTTGACTAAAGTCCTAAAGTTATTTTGGTCGTTGAGGTACAGCTTGCACCACGCTGACGAGGGCCAAAAGCCCGAAAGGCTTACGTGGTTAGCTTTTCTTTAATAATCAAAAATGGATATTTGGCCATTTATGGAATAATTGAAATCAATGAATAGTTGATATATATTCCGAAAGATGATGAAAGCCATCAGCAACTTTTAGTTGCACGAACAGGGGATGCTTTCTTCTTAAAGAATAAACAACATTAGAAAACACCAGCTGGATACCTAACCTTGGTTCATACAGAGAACCCTACGCCAAAGACAGGGATCATTGGAGAACCATGTTGACGGAAGACAGTCTTTGAGGGACAATAATAAATATATGGAATCTTATAACGTTTGGAAATATTTTAAGAGACAAGAAGCCACATTATGTAAGGTAAATACACTCGTAGACAAAATTTAAGGAAGTTGTACCTTTTATCATGTATATCGGGATTCAGACAATAACTCTGAAAGATATTACAGTGACTTTTATTAAATACACATCAGATAACTAAGTGTGAACAAAATTGCCTCTGTCTCCTTCAAAAAAATATATATATAGACGACCAGCGACATCCACTTTCTTAAGTTTTGTCTATGAGTCTATATTTTGTAACAAAGTACTTATTAATTTTATTATTTTTATTAACAGAGTGGTCATTTTTATGTTTTACTAGCCGAATGACCCGGGCAACGCCAGGGTTTTACCCGATTAAATGCTTTTATTCAAATACTATTCGTTACAATTATAAATTGGCGCCGTGGATGTCATTCTTGTATAATATATAAATGAGTTTTAAAAATTGTAAAAAAGAAAAAAAAATGCATCGGCCGGGAATCGAACCCGGGCCGCGCGCGTGGCAGGCGAGCATTCTACCACTGAACCACCGATGGTTATGAGAAATGGCCATATTTGGGTATTTATTCCATTCCCAAAGCAAACGGTGACAGAATTGATTAAGAATTGTTGCTTGATTATGACGCTGATAACTGTATATATTAATATTTTGCTACTTTGTAAATTTCCCTCGTGGCTTATCTTTTGTTTACCATCCATAGTTTGTTCTTGCCTGAAATAAAATTGTTGTCTCATCCCGATTTTGGTCTTCCCTAATTTTCAACGTGGCATTTTGGTGGAGATGCTGGGTAAATTAGGGAAGACGAACTGATGATCGCCGAAAAGACCTAGAGGCTATGGGTGCTGTGATCTACATTTTCGGAGACTGGCTCCAGGATTCTATCGACGTGTCAAAACCAAGACTTCCCTCCAAGATGACGATGTCCCTATAGACGGTACGACAACAAAGCCGCTCTTCACTCCGCCAGAAAAAGGACGCAAAGGTACTAGGGACAAAGTTCCCAGACTTCGATGGAATCCTTGGCAGAAGTACGTCAGATCCATGTCAGTATCTACAATAATTGCTAGCTGTGGGCCACAGCTCCCAGTATTTATTATTTTTATTAACAGAATGGTCATTTTTATGTTTATATTTTGCTACTCTGTAAATTTCCCTCGTGGCTTATCTTTTGTTTACCATTCATAGTTTGTTCTTGCCTGAAATAAAATTGTTGTCTCATCCCGACGTGGCAATATATTTTATATTAAAAATGGGATATGTGAAACTGATTAATTATATAACAAACAGGTTATATTCAATACTGCAACTACATACACCAAGTAACAATATCGTTATTTTTCTTTCTTAATATTTGTTATGAAACCACAGGTTCTCTATAATTAGAAAACGGTATCGAACTTAAAATAATTAAAGAAGATTGTTTAACGATTTTGAGATGCATCATGTGGTTTATATCGATATCTCCCTAAAAACATTATCTAATAATATTCTCCTTAATTACTTCCATTGATGGACTATGTATATATATATTGGTAGTGAACTCTATTAACTGGTAATACGGTTATATTTGGAACTCTCTACAAAACCCTCGAATTTTCTTTACAGAAAATCAATAGTAAATCTGTATTTGATGATATATTTAGTTAATGGATACTGATTTAAGGGTATTTTTTAAAAATTGTCTAAAAATGCTGTTTTTTAAAATACTTTGTAAGGAATAAGTGAAGTACAATATATATATATATGTGTATCGTTATTTTTTTAATAAAAATATATATTTTTTCAACTGTCCTAACTGTATTGTAAAAAAATGAGAGGGCCTGGCTCATCTGTGGAGAACCCTCCGCCAGTGTGATATCTGCCAAAAATATCTCTATAATGTTATATTAGGATATTATTCACATATATCCAGTAATTTTTATGGCGGCACATTGCTACATTTATTAATTATGGAATGGCAAAAGTGCCTTATATTTCAATACATTATATATACATTCAATACATAGTTGACAATAACACAGTAGTCTATGCTTAAAAATAGGAATTCATTAATGTATACTCCTAAATAATTTTGGACTAATTTTTGCAAAAGGTTGATTTCTATTAAGGTAGTTGTTTATACCTAAATTAATATCGCATTTAATTAAAAGCCATGTTGTTTTTGTTTGTTTGAAATGGATTTCGTATATTATATAATTATGAAATCATATATTATATAGCTTAAAAGGCATTTATATTTGCTGGAGAAATGTTATAGAGAGAATATCTTTATTTGCATATGAACATTTCTAGTATCTACATAGGGGACTGTGGTGGTATGCAATTTAGGACTTCGATAGTCACAGGAGTCGGTATTCAATCACTAAATAGGACATACTCGAAAGCTGTTGCAATTCGTGTTCAATCAAAATATTCCACCACAGTCACGTTTTTTTTTAAATTACATTATAAGCAAGATTTAAGTACAACAGGCTCTTCCTAAAGTATTCATTAACCATTAAAGACTTGAGATTGTCTAGATAACGGCCTGAGGGTGAACATGTGACATGAAAGCTAGCCCATAGTTTAATAAAAGTAAATTTCTGGATATAGTGCTGTGGCGGTATAGGTTAATATAAAACAGAAGATTTTGCTAAGTCTTCAAATTCATCAAATTTCATCTTCAAATATCTATAATATATATTATATTATATCTTTTGTTATTGTTGTTGTCAAAACAATCTTCAGCCTCTTGATCCTAAATAAAACATGATACCAATAGTCCCAACTTACGAAAGTTTAACAACATTAGCGAAATCAAATAACTGGCAACTTACGAGGTGTGTTCAAAAAGTATCGCGACTTTTATGTTTTTTCAAAAATTATTTATTTATTGATGAATACCTATTTTGTCCCCTTCAAAGTAATCCCCATGAGATATTATACACTTGTGCCAACGGTTTTTTCAATCTTCGAAGCACTTCAAAAAATCATTTTTTAAAAAATCTTTTTCAGCTCCTCCTTCGATGCCGTCTTTATCTCGTCTAGCGTAGTGTAACGTCGTCCTTTTATGGGCCTCTTCAGTTTAGGGAACAAGAAAAAGTCACAGGGGGCCAGATCTGGGGAATACGGTGGCTGCGGCATCATTAGTGTGTTGTTTTTGGCCAAAAAGTCGCGTACAAGCAACGATGTGTGAGCAGGGGCGTTTTCGTGGTGCAAAAGCCAATTTTTGTTCTTCCACAAATCCGGGCGTTTCTGGCGGATTGCTTCGCGCAAATTGCGCATAACTTGCAGGTAATATTACTTATTGACCGTTCTACTCTGTGGCAAGAACTCATGATGCACCACGCCCCTGCAATCGAAGAAAACTGTCAGCAAAACTTTCACATTCGACCGAACTTGGCGCGCTTTTTTCGGTCTTGGTTCGTGCGGCAGCTTCCATTGAGATGATTGAGCTTTGGTTTCCACGTCATAACCATAAACCGACGCCTAGTCACCAGTTATGTCCCTCTGGAGCAAATTTGGGTCGTCGCGGACAGAGTCCAACATCTCATTAGCAATGTTCATGCGATGCTGTTTTTGGTCGCAATTGAGCAATTTTGGTACGAATTTCGCAACGACCCGTCTCATGCCCAAATCATTGATAAAAATCGAATGAAACGAGCCAATCGATATGTTTAGGTCCTCAGCAACTTCTCTAACGGTGATTCGACGATTGGCCAATATCAATTTCTCCACTTCATTAATTTTTTCGTCTGTTGTTGAAGTGCTCGGGCGTCCGGCACGCTCTTCGTCGTTCACATCTTCTCGGCCTTCTGAGAACATTTTGCACCACCGATAAACGTTGCTTCGGTCCAAGGTAGCTTCTCCGTATGCCACAGTCAACATTTGGAATGCATCCGCGCACTTAATTTCGTTTTTCACACAAAATTTGATACAGGTTCTTTGATCCATTTTTTTAATAGGTAAAAATCGAAGACGAGCCAAAACACCTGCAAGCAAAGCAGCTGTCAACAATTAAGTGAACATTCAAAATGGCCGAGCTTGTCGGCATAAGTGAGAGACATGAGTACCAACATAAAGCCACAAAAAGATCGAAATTCGAATGTACGTAACCCGCGAATATTCAAAATTCGCGATACCTTTTGAACACACCTCGTATATAGTGTAAAGGTTGAATTTCTTCTACATATGTAGATTAAGACAGTAAAATCATTCGCTAACCTAATCCCCTGACTCCGGTGTATCTTAGATTGTAGTTTCACTGACACACAGGAAATGTGATGCGATATAATGATATATTATTTACACTAAATGGTATCTAGAAAGCGTTGTGTGTGACACACAGGAAATGTGATGCGATATAATGATATATTATTTACACTAAATGGTATCTAGAAAGCGTTGTGTGTTGTATCACAAGAAAGTTGGAATATTGGAAGTAAGTATTTGCCAAAAAACCTCGAATTGTAGCTAACAACCAGATATTTTATATAGAGTGTATTGAAAATTTGTATTAATGCATAATTTGTCAGAATTGCCTTTTAAAATTGGGCAAGTAAAATATAACGACCCTACCCACAATTAGTAAAATATGGCTCGGAATATGTATAACGAAAATGATTCACATCAATCCTAACAATGAAAAAAAAAATGATTTACAACAAATCAACAATGAAAGTTTTTACGCCAAAAAATTTAACAAAGAAAGGATTCACAAAAAAATTTAACAATGGAAGGATAAACAACAAAACTAACAATGAAATAATTCCCAATTTAAAAAAGATAACTCCCACAATAAGGGAAACAAAAGAATATTGTTCAACAAAGGATAATTGATATACAACGATTATAATAGAAACGATTCAAATCAATTTTGTAGGCTGATTTTTACTCACAATAATTAGATCAACAATGATAACCCCAACAATTAAAATAATACTTGATCATACAAGAGAGAGAGAGAGAGAGAGAGAGAGAGAGAGAGAGAGAGAGAGAGAGAGAGAGAGAGAGAGAGAGAGAGAATCCTAATAATTACGATCACAACAATTTTTATAATAAGTATTGTAGCAATATCTCGAAAATTACCTATTGTTACAGCTATATCCCACAATGATAATAATTTATTCTCAAAAATGACCCATTGTTACAACAAATCCCCTCAAAAATGTATCATTAAAGCTATTACAACGCAGTGTGTGTCCAAAACCTATTTTTCTTTTTGTGTGAACATCTACAAGATTGGAGACAATTCTATTTACATATATACTAAATAGGTATTATAAATATAATCATTGTTCAATATAATTGAAAACTCAAACATACATAATGAATCATCTTTTTTTCTTTAAAACAAATCAGAGAGGAACTTCCTCAAGCACGAAAAGTCACAAGCCCTGTACCAATATTTTTCATAAAGGATTTAAAGTTTTCTAAAATTAAAAATTACGCAGTGTTAGTATTGATAGTTTCACATTTTAACATATAGATGGCGCTACACATTTTCTGGAAAATTTCGTATCTCCTCGCGTAGTATTTAATGAAATCCAAGCTGCCCTGTACTGATGAGGGCCATAGTCAGAAACTGTTGTATAGAGGTTTGTCTGAGTTGCCAAAACTGGTGCTGTGGTTTATCACCACCTTTACGTTTTGTGCAGATATGTGACAAACAAAATACCTTGTTTTAATTCATTGTTAAAGGGAGAAGTGCCTCTTTTGGTACATATATGTGATATAAATGATAATTTCACATTTCAATGTATGCACTATGCATTGTGTTTAAATATAATTTGCAATTTATTCATCTTATAAAATAAAATTTACATATGTGTCCATATATATGTTTATAGAGATGCATATATGTGTTTAAATATATATAATAAAATTTAGATATCATCAAAATATTTTATCAAAATCGAACACTATCAATTCTCTTCATTTATATTATTTCTATTTTTACCTATAACCCCTTATAATTATATATTTTAAAAAACTATTGGTACCCCCATATAGAAGTATTTTTATCATAGATGTTGAAGTATTTTCAGTAATGGAATATATATAGCTACGGAAATAATAAAACGACCGAATAATTTATGCTGTTATTTATTTTCCGTAGATTATTTTGAAAGCGGCCAACTTTGCCCACAAGAATTCTTTTCCTTGCTCTATCCTTAATGTTCCGTTTTAATATGGGGCTTGTGCTGTGATTTTCTTTTTTTCCCTTCTTGGAAAAATATCGATTATTTTTGCTCGACTTTTGACCAAAGATTTTCGATTAGCTAGAATTGATTTTTTGCCGATTTTTAGTTAACGTCGAAACAAATAGAGTTTTTTTCTTCTTTTGTTTGGAAAAAAAAAGGAAAATATATCCCCAGAGTAAGTCAGTTTCCAGTAAATGTTTCAGCTTAAATGCTTTCGATTTGTAAAGGCTTATTGAAATTTTAATTGAAAGTAAATTTCCCATTTCTTCTCGGACAAATTGCAAACTAAAATATTTAGAAAATGTCAATTGTTTGTTTAACTCTTTTGAAATGAAACAATACATCTCTCCAGAATAAGGAAATATCAACAAAAAGAATTCAAGTTAAAATTGTTTTCTCTCTGTTTATATAAACACATTTTTAAATATATACTACAGATATAGAGTTTATTTATATTTCTCTCCCCAGCTCTTTGAAGTTTTCAAGAAGTTTTAAATGATAATTTACTGTATTTTATATTTTCAAATACTGTACATTAAAATATTTTAAAATTATTACAATATGCATTCCTAATAAAGGGGTAAATGATAATTTCTAACTATTTTTAACGTGTATGATCATTTATGAAATAAATCAATTTTCTACTGCCCTTATTGCAATGATAAATTAAGAGGAGGGCCTGGCTCATCAGTGGTGAACCCTCCCAGAGGTTTCGCTAGTTTAATCTACCATAACCGCAGTAATATCTCATTGGGCTGTTTTTTGTTCTATACTGATACTTAAGCTGATCTCTTGAAATGACATTTTAAATGAACTATGAACATAAGCTTTAAGGACAGTAGAAATACATATAAATATAAATCTTTTTGAAAATAGAACAATCCATACTTTATTCAATAGATAAAAAAAGGCATATATTGGATTTAATAAAATATTTATTTTGCCTATTTTGCCCTTAAATCCAATATATGTCTTTTTTTATCTAATAATTATAAATATATGAAAAAGGCATCTTCTTATCGTACAACTTAAAGTTGCTGATAGCTTGTGCCATCTATCGGAATAAATATTAACTATTCTCGTTGATTTTTAATTATTCCAGAATTGGCCAAATACCCATTCTTGATTAATCAAGAAAAGCTAACCACGGACGCGTTTCGGGCTGTTGGCCCTAAGAAGCGTGGTGCAAGCTGTACCTCAACGACCAAAAAACAGGTCATTCAGGCAACCTGAAAAATCATGAAACGGGAAGTTAAGGCCAGAATTATAAATATATAATATGCTTTGAGTAATTTCTCACACGGGTTAATGTTCAAATGTACATGGGAATCAATTCTAATATTTATTTGATATATATTTTCGTTTTTATATCTTTTGAATTACGTTGCGTATTCGACACAGCTTTTAAAAATAAGTATGCGCATTTTATTGATATTTTTAATAAAACACCACGTTTTGTGAAAACTTAATAAACAATATCGGTATTTTATTATTATTAAAATTACACGACACCAGAAATTTCCTAACACGTAAGCATTACGGGATGTCATCAGTTTGGTGGAGGCTACGACCTACCAAGTTGGACACAGCATTTAAATAAATGGATAAAAAGGTGATTTCGGGTACAGTATGTAAATATATATATTAGCTCATGATTAAAAATCCAATTAAGGTTTTAATAAAAATAAAATGTTTAAGTTAAAATAATATTTGGGTACACACATTATATATATTGATTATATATACACTAATGAAGTGGAAAGTCTTTGATGTCGTCGGCCGTTTTTTTTTTTTTTTTAGAAGACAGAGGCAATTTGTTCACATTTTGTTTTATCTCCCGTCTCGTCAATAAAGGTCACAGTAATATCTTTAAGAGTTATTGTCTGAATCCATATATATACTGAAAGGTACAACTTCCTTAAGTTTTATCTACGAGTATATCACAAAGTTATATTCATTTGACTAATCGCTTCTGTTATTGAGGAAATGTCTTTATTTTATTCTCTACTCTCTTAAGTTCGTTTTGTTTCCTCATTCTGTTATAATTTTGATATTCTGCAGGTATGTGGAGGTTGCTACATTATATTGGACTCAGTTTGTATTTTGATATGTTTCCTTTTTTAATAAAACAGCAAAATAATAAGGTCTTCAAAAATACCTAATTCATTGAGAGAGATTTAATCTTCTCCAATTCTTCGATCAATAAAGACCTAAAAAATTAAATAAAGTCAATGTTATTTAAAATTAAACAGCTCTTCATTATTTTTTAATTAAAAACATTTAAATATTTATATGCTTAAAGGATTAATTCGTGTATTTTGAAACTTGAATATTAAACTCCTTTTAAAAATAATTCACTATATGTTTTTTAATTAAAAAATTGTGTATAACGTTAATTACACAAGTTTTATTGTTATAAGGAATTCATATGGTCAAATATTTAAAACATAATAATCCAAATAAGGTATTTCAAATTAAATCAGTAAGTATAAATAGAAATAATATATATTCTTATATATATATACATATTATTAACTGTATTGACTCATCCATTGATGAGCTCTACTCTTCCCCGACTGACACCATCAAAGGTCTCAAGCTTTACAAGCTTGGTACCTTAGTGTGATTGAGTGGAGATAAGAAAGAAGAAGATATATATTTTATTCTAGGAAACACTATCTATATATGTGGAAAATAGCACAAAAGTGAAATTGTATTGGGATCAAGTGGATAAATAAATTTAAAAAAACATTTCCTGATTGTGAAACTAAAAGTTGCTGATAGCTTACGCCATCTGTCGGAATATATATCAACTAATCGTTGATTTTATTATTATTCCAGAATTGGCCAAATATCCTTTCTTGATTAATCGAGAAAAGTTAACTACGTACGCGTTTCGGGCTGTTGGTCCTCGTCACAAGTCAAGAGAGTGTATTTGGCTAATTCTGGAATAATAGAAAATCAACAATAATTTGATATTTATCCCGAAAGATGGTGTAAGCCATGAGCAACTTCTAGTTGCATGAAGAGAAGATGCTTTTTTTAACACTATCTAAATATAATACAATATAATATAATGCGGCTTGTGATTGTAAACGACATTTGAAATACTATCCCGCATGTGTTTCTTTTCAACGAAAAGAATCGCCTGCAATTCAATTTATCGTCTGTTACCAAATGATTTTTACCCAAATCTTTTGTCAACAAAAATTGCGCTGCTGTCAACAGACAATTGATTTATTTATTCAATATTATTAAGCCCAATAATATTATTTCTTGTAGATTTTAATATAGTATATATGGTAATTTAAACCAACAACCCCATATTGTATATATCTTATAACAAGATTTTAATGTTGTATAATAGAAACACATCTGTAAATGATTATACGCATTATTGACATGTGTCATTACATCATCATGTGTAATGTAATTTGTACAAACTGAGGATAAATAAATAAACTCTGTTATAGATTAAGAGTTGAGCTAAGCAAGAGATAGAAGTCATAACGTCTAAAATCGAGATAGATTTAGAATTCCCACAACAAGGTCTAAAAATGGAAACTGCCACGGCGCTAGTTTAGAATGTCACCAGACGACCCACACTCTTCACATCTGGTGGAATGCAAAACCCCCTTTCTCAGGAAAGGTATATAAGGCCCCCGCGTCTTTAGCCAAAAATACAGTTAGTTCAGCATCTGTGCGAGCCCGCGTCAGTTGTACCCCACGGTCCTCCTCATCCATCATGTAGATCAGTAAGAAACTTATATCTCCCCATCTTTCGCTCCTAGCTCAACTTTTATCTGTTCACGGAACTTTCTTAGTGCAACTGTGTCTTCGTTTTTTGTGTGGACATTCCCAAGCTTTCCACTCTGCCTCGACCACGATTGCCTGTACTCTGTGAGAACTTTTAAAGGACTTACAAGGTGCAGAGAGGTACTGGAAAACTCCCCATCCTGACTGTTCCTCTCGGTCAACACAGTATAGCGAGAGTCAACACTTCATCATCACAAAGTTAGTCGACAGGATTCTACAGAGGCTACCAGACCTCACCTTATTACAGATTGATGGGCCCCGGGAATGAAAGGGTTTATCCGGGTTTAAGCGGGTAAAGCCTCTTTAACACAGGTAAGTAATTAAAATTTCTTTTAATTAATTTAAACTGTGAGGGCTAAAAAGGGCTATAACAAGATGATTTGTTTGGATATATAAAAGTGAAATAAAAATGACGTTTTTGTTTGTTTAATAAAAATGATGATAAAAATAAAATGATGACATAAAAATTCACATTCTAAGAGAATATTGGCGGGCGTTGGAAAGGGTTAGTAATTGAAGAATATGCAATTGTAAGCATTACACATGCAATCAAATGATCAGATCCAGGTGCAAAGCGAGGATATAGACTTAAGCGTCTTCCTTGGCAATGTTTCACTTGCGATCCTATATAAGGGTTACAGTGCTTTGTCACAATTTTAGGGTTTTGTATTGGGTTAAAAGTTGAAGAAATAGTTGTTTATTAATATGATTGAGAAAGGAGTGAAATAGAGCCATGCGATAAGTAGAATTGTAGCGACAGTAGGTGGTCTGACTTGACTCGAAATCAAAGGTTGAATGTGGTCCGCTAGAGGAGAAAAAAAAATTAAAGTTGAAAAAAGTGAACGCTTTGGGCATGCGTTGGTGATTGTGCTCTGCGGAAGAAATGAAATAAACTCTTGAAGCGTGTTCAGGCCAGAAGTTGGGATTTTTAAATCTGGGGAACTGTGTTCAAAGAGTTTGTTGAAATAACGAAATCAAAAATAAATTGTCAAGCAGTGCTGTCGTTTTTCTACGTTGATGTGACGCAATGACTGAAAAGATAGTGATGAAAAATATAGGGAATTGGTTGAAGAATATGATTGTTGAAAACGATTGTTGTAGATGCCCGATAGTTGATGATAAACATTGTCATATAATAAAAGAATTTAAACAAATAAAATATAGTGAATAGAAATATAGTAATATGATTGCAGGTACAAAAGTGTAAGTGGACAAAATTAAACATGTAATATATAAAAGATATAATAAATAATAAATAAAAAATAATTTTTAAAACAATTAGATGTTTTGCAATACTAAAATAATATCATGAAAATAAAAAGTAAATTTGATTAAAGTTTTTTTTTTTAAATCATGTTGGATTAAAAAAATTTATTATATAATTGAAAGGTAAAAATAAGAATAATTATTCAAGTTTTTATACAAATAACAATATAATTAAAGATTATTATAATGATTAGATAAATGTTAAGTAGTGGAAAATTGAACAATGTTCTCGTTTATCCAAAAAGGTGATATGTAGAGAATGATTTCTCTTTTGCGTCATAAAGTCTATATAAGACTTAACCAAATTGTTTTAATTGGTGATATCAATTATCATGTAAAATGTTTAATGTATGTTGGGTGTGTGTTGTGATTAAGGCGTTGGTGAGATTTGTAAGAAAACCTAAATGGTTAGTGTGAAACATGTTTAAAATGGCGATCATGAAGCTAGCGGTCAAGATCGGCCTTGTGAGGGGAGGAAGACGGGGCGTCGTATCTGAAATAGATTCGGGGGATCCTATTACTGGGGTCACTCCTCCTGTTTTTCACGGGAATTGCCGGGGGTTCTATTTCTGATATGGTCAAACATGTGGAACTAGACGAATGGCCCGGGCAACGCCCGGGTTTACCCGAGTGCGAATATATTTTAAAAACGTTGTCTTGGGTGGTCGCTATTGACAGGGTGGTCTGTATAGACAGGTGGATGTATCACACATCAGATAACAGGGTTGTCTAGAGTGGTCGCTATAGACAGGGTGGTCTGTATAGACAGGTGGATGTATCACACTGCTGATAACAGGGTTGCCTAAGGTGACCGCTATAGACAGGGTGGTCTGTATAGACGGGTGAATGTAACACACTGATGATAACAGGGTTGCCTAAAGTGACCGCTATAGACAGGGTGGTCTGTATAGACAGGCAGCTGATAACAGGGTTGTCTAGAGTGGTCGCTATAGTCAGGGTGGTCTGTATAGACAGGTGTATGTATCACACTGCTGATAACAGGATTGCCTAAGGTGACCGCTATAGACAGGGTGGTCTGTATAGACAGGTGGATGTAACACACTGATGATAACAGGGTTGCCTAAAGTGACCGCTATAGACAGGGTGGTCTGTATAGACAGGTGGATGTATCACACAGCTGATAACAGGGTTGTCTAGAGTGGTCGCTATAGTCAGGGTGGTCTGTATAGACAGGTGGATGTATCACACAGCTGATAACAGGGTTGCCTAAGGTGACCGCTATAGACAGGGTGGTCTGTATAGACAGGTGGATGTATCCCACAGCTGATAACAGGGTTGTCTAGAGTGGCCGCTATAGACAGAGTGGTCTGTATAGACAGGTGGATGTAGCACACTGCTGATAACAGGGGTGTCCAGAGTGGCCGCTATAGACAGGGTGGTCTGTATAGACAGGTGGATGTAGCACACTGCTGATAACAGGGTTGTCTAGAGTGGCCGCTATAGGCAGGTGTATGTATCGCACAGCTGATAACAGGGTTGTCTAGAGGGGGGCAGGGAGGCTACGTGTTCGCTGGCAGCCAATGGGCGCGCATTCTATCCGTGAGCTTCAGACATACAGACAAACAGACAGAATAAGGCAAATATATAAGTAGATGGTGTGCTATGTTTGTCCTTTACTTGAAACTGATTTTCTCTCTTTTGTTGAAGTTGGCAATTTTCTTGCCTATTTGAAAATATAGTTTTCTTGATGTTCGTAAGTGGTTGTGTTTTCAAAGTTGTTTAGACTTAGTAAAAATGTTATTCGGTGATGTCAGGTTTAGATGTGTGGTGAAAGTGCGACTTCCAACGTGGACACGCTTTGAGTTGAGATGTGGTGTCACAGGCGTGAAGGCGTCTTTGGCCTGAAAAGTGAAAAAGTTTTGTGGTGTGGCACTGTGACACGAAGTGAGAAATGTGAATGAAAAGGTGTCACGTGAAGTCTTAGTTTGGTACATATCTAACCTGTTTCACCATGAATAACAAATTTAATAAAGTCATGGGTGGTTGTTGTATGAAACACATCGAGAGAATATTTGACTGTTAGTGGATGTGGCACGCTTAATGTGAAATTATATTATTGTGGCGACGATATAGAGCTAAGTGGAGCTTGTGTGGCTCAAGATTTGGATTTGTGTGTTAAGTCGCGCACTAAAAATTGTTGCCAATTGGATAAAGTGATGTGTGAGTGTTGTAACGTTTGTTGAGAGAGATTTGTTGATGATTAAATATGCATGTAAAAGGAAAGATGAGGGAGTGTATTTATCCTCGAATATTAACGATTGTAATCGTTTTGGAAGGCTGTGACTTAAATTAGCTACTGGCGGTGAAGTGGGGTGAATCTGTATTTTTAACTTGTTTTGGGAAAGATAGTTGTTTTCCCTAGTGGTGTTTTTGAAGATATTGTATCTTCCGATTTTTGCAATTAAAAAAAATGCGCAATTTATGTAATTAATTTATTCACGAACGGAAAAATATACCCAGGGTAGCCTAGTGGACATGGCACCTGCCCGGTAAGCGGAACACTGTGGGTTCGATTCCCATCCCTGGACACTTTTATTTTCCCGTTTATCATTACTCTTCACAATTCACTCTTTCATACCTCATCTAAAAGGTAAGAAATAATCGTAATTTCTCCTTGAAATTATTTTCGAATTTTCGTTGAAAAGAAACACATGCAATATAGTATTTCAAATGTCGTTTTTTACTATCTAAATATATTTATCATAAGTTTACATTTATTTATATTTCTCTATAGAGGACGGCGCTCTCTCTCTCATTCTGAAAAATTGGATATAATAAGATTATATATACTATATTAAAATCTACAAGAAATAATATTATTGGGCTTAATAATATTGAATAAATAAATCAATTGTCTGTTGACAGCAGCGCAATTTTTGTTGACAAAAGATTTGGGTAAAAATCATTTGGTAACAGACGATAAATTGAATTGCAGACGATATACTGTCGATATGTCAATGAGCTGTCATACATCTGTACTTGGATTTGGAGAAGGCAGCAATTAGTTCTTTTGTTTAGATATTCCTCAAAGTATCGGAATATTGATCGTCTTTTTGTTACACTCTAGGCTTAGCGTTTCCCGCGCTTTTTCTAGGGTTAATGAGAGGGGTCTATCGTTTGGCTTTAAAATTTTACTTTTTATTGAGAATGGAGACTGAGTGCAGTGTTTATAGTTAAATACATATTCATTTTGTTAATTAAATACTTTATTTGGTGACTTTTTAAATAATAGTTTCTCCGAGAAAGTTTTTATTTTACAAATGAAAATTCCACTATCCTTTGTTTTCATGTTGACTGTTACAGCTTTAATTCTTAGTTAAACGTCCTTCTTTCTAATATAGTCTCACCTTTCCAGGTCAAAGCAAATGTAAATTAGGAAAGAATCAAATAAATACCATGTCCTAGCCAGATATTATTCAATAATCGCTACACCTATAATGATTTATGAATAAATCAATTTTCGATCCAAAATAGATGTAATTTTTATATATTGATTTTGAAAAATAATACAAGGTGGGATCAATAAATAAGGTGAATTATAATTTATTAAAAAAAATTAGAACGATATTAAAAATTAAGACTTGATTTATTCAAAATAATCACCTTGGCTTTCTATACATCGTCTCCATCGTTCTGGCAACTTGTAAATACCCTCTTTATAGGCACTCTTAGGAAGCGTGTGAAAAATATCTTGCACCACTTTCTGGACATCTTCATCCGAGTCGAATCGCTTTCCCTTTAACTCCTTCTTTAGTAGTCCAAAAAGGAAATAGTCAGAGGGGGCTAGGTCTGGACTATATGCAGGATGTTCTAAAACTTCAAAACCTAATTTAATGATTGTAGATACAGTTTTACATGATGTATGCGGCCTTGCATTATCATGAAGGAAGAGAACACCTTTACTAAGCTTCCCTCTTCTTTTGTTTCTTATACCGGGCTTTAGCTTATTTACAAGAATGTCACAATAAAGGTCGCTGTTCATACGTTGCCTTGAGGATAAAAAATCAAGACAGATTGGTTCATCAACAACCCAAAAAATTGTTAACAAAACTCTACCGGCCGAACGTTGAGACCTGAGGAACATGTAATTCGTCCATTTTTGAACTCGTTAACCCATTTATATATGTTTTTTTGAGACAAACAAGACTCACCATAGATATTTTTCATTCTTTGGCATATTTGATATGTTTGAATACCTTCTGAATTCAAGAAACAAATAACTGCACGTTGTTCAAGCGTGACAATTTTGACAATTAAACATTATTTATTGTCTTCTAGACAATGTTACATATCAAAGAGAGAGAGAGAGAGAGAAGAAAATATATACAAAAATAATTAAATATATACATATATAATATACAAATTTACAAGGGGGCTAAAAGTAGGAGACCTCGGCGCTGGAGGGTCCTGGACCAGGCGATGAGCGGGTTGTTCAAGCGTGGTGCAATCCTTCAAGGGAGCTTCCATTTTAGTTTATTTATAAGTCTCGCGCCGCGCGTGGGAAAAAAGAACAGAACACCTTAAATAGTCTCTCGATGTTATATTTTAATATTCTGTGGTTTAAAATATTTTTGCTTTTTTAATTTCTAAGAAATAAGATAATTCACCTTATTTATTGATCCCCCTTTGTAGTTTTAATCTTTAATCAAATTTTAAAAAAGCAAATAGTATACGCCATCTATATATCGTCTCTACAATGTAGTAGTTTCTAGGCGATGACAAACCACAGCACCAGCTTTGGCAAATAAAATCACGGTTTCAAGCTATATCCCTCTTCAGCCCGGAGCAGGCTTTGATTTCACGAAATCCAAAAAGAATTAAATAAATCTTCAAAATTTACCAAAGAAGTGTTAAATTATCAAGATCAATTTTATTACCAAATTGTAGTGGAAATTTTGGAGGGAGTCTATTTTTTATCATTCTAAAATGGGCTACCTCTTCCATCAAAATAGGTAGTAGAAGAACATGTAGTTTTGGATTTATTTTGACTGGAGAGAGTGGAAACCTTTTATATTTTTATATCAATAATTCACAGGCAAAATTTTCAACTTTAATTATTTCTGTTATATGGTAATTTACGTTATCCTGTAAGCATAATTTTCTATATATAATTCTGAATAGATTCATTATACCAATTTAGAGGTGTTTCTTTAATCCACTATGTACTAAGTGCAATTCTCAACCTGCAACCCTAAACCACATTATTGACTGTATTGACTTAACCATTGTGAGCTCTACTCTTCCCCGGCAGACACCATCAAAAGTCTCAACCTTTACAAGCTTGACACCCTAATATGATTGAGTAGAGATAAGAAAGAAGAGGAAGAAGAAGGATAATTTTATCAATATGTTCCCGGTTTTTTTGTTGATAAATATTTGAGAAAAATAATGTCCCGTTATAAAAATAGTTGGCTAAAGAGCTTATAAATAAAGTGTTAGAGAGGAACCAATTCTTTCCTAGTCTACAATCGAGCAGAGTAAACACAAACACCTCTAAGAAAATTAATACCTTTAATTTCCTTTCATGACTAACTGATTTACATCATTTAAAACTAATTATATACATGTAAAGTCGTCCGGTCATTTGGTCAAAATATAAATAAATTAATCTATGAAAAAACAACTTATAAAAATCCTAACAATGCCCCCCATTTTAAAGTTGTTTTCATACCCTCATCGGAGGCCTAGAGTGGTCAAGATCCTGGTCAGTTTAATTCTTCCAATTCCCTTAGTTAGAAAATCTGCAATACTCCCTCCGCCAAGCCGCAACTCTTGAAGATCTTCTTGGGATTATAGTTTCATTCTGGCCTTCCTCTTCGTCTTCTCTCCTCAGTTCTTCGTCTTCACAGGCCTGCTCTTCATCCTCTTTTCGTTCTAAGTTATTCAGAATTTTCTCTACCGATATTGTTTCCTCATCAGTCCCTGAATATCCTCTTGGGATCGCAGCTTCATTTTGGTATTCCCCTTCATCTTCCTTCTTTAGTTCTTCGTCTTTCTGGTTTCTTTCTACAAATTTCGTCTCTTTCTCATTTACAGATTCATAGTCTTCTTCAAAATTATTATTTAAGACCTGGAAAAAATCAGTTTCATGTGAAATTTGTTTATCAATTTTCTTGGTTGGGAAAACATCTTCTCTAAATCTGACATTTCTGTTCACGAAGACCTTATTGTTTCCGATATCCCAAACCTTGTATCCTTTGACTCCTTCCGGATAACCAATTAAAACACATTCTCGGCTTCTTGAATCAAATTTGGATCGACGCTGTTCGTCGTATGTCCAGGTCTGACAACCGAAAACTCGGATATGCTCAATCTTCACTGGCCGTTCGGTCCACATTTCTTCTGGTATTTTGTTACCTATTGCCTTGCTAGAACATTTGTTTCTTAAGTGACATGCTGTATTTACGGCATCTGCCCAGAACGATTTGGGAATCCCTGATTTAAGTAAAATGCATCTGGCTGTGTTTAGCAATGTCTGATTCATTCTTTCTGCAGTTCCATTTTGCTGAGGTGTTCTTGGAACTGTAAGTTGTCGCTTGATGCCACCCTCATTAAGGAATTTATTAAATTCGTGGTTAACATATTCCGTACCATTATCACTTCTTAGTACTTTGATTTTTCTGCTGTGGTAATTCTCAACACTGTTCTTATATTCCTTAAATCTTTCAAGTACCTCCGATTTAGATCTCATAAAATATACTGTAGTGTAATGGGTGAAGTCGTCTATGAACGTCACAAAATAATTGTTCCCTCCCTTCGACATTGGGCTAATGGGACCTACTACATCCGAATGGATGAGCTCCAAGGGTGATGAAGTCTTCTTACTTTCGACAGGTTTGGAAGGAAATGGGAGTCTTCGCATTTTACCCTCAAGGCATACCTCGCACTCTGCTGTGTCACTCACATTTTGGAGATCCCTTTTGTAAACGTGTCCTAGCCTTCTGTGCCAGATATCTGCACTAGGTGACTTCACTTTTGCTATCTTTAGTTCTTCCACTGTATAGATTCTTCCTCTTCTATTAGATTTCAAAATTAACCCGCCATCACTTCCAAAAACAGAGGCCTTGCCATTCTGGAATAAAACTTTGTTTCCTCTTTCCTCAATCCTTCCAACAGACAAAATATTTCCGTCTAATTCAGGAACGTATAATACGTTTTCCAAGAACAAGGTTTCACCTCCATATTCGTGACCGAGTTTGATGGTTACATCACCCATCTCTGATACTTTTATTCTCTCATTGTTTGCCATTTCAACAGAAGTTGAAATACTTTTTATATTAGTCATTTTCAGTCTGTTCGACGTCATGTGTTCAGTAGCTCCACTGTCTAGAAACCAGATATTCTGAGAGTTGTTGTTTTTCAAGTTATTTGCAAATAGGACTTTATGAGTAAGGTCTAACGTACTTTGTTTCAGCATACCTTCATTAGTTCTCCTTAAGGAGTTGGCAAATCTGCAATTCCTAGCAATGTGTCCTAATTTGCCACAACTGAAACATCTTATCTGCCTGGAGTAATTATAGTTTTCTTTTTTCCCTTCCGTCCACGTATTATGATAATTCCTTGGTTGATCATATTCAAATTTATTTCGCTCTTGACATGGTGATTTGCATGTATCCTCTTTTCTTCTTACCGCAAAAGCGCTATTAGGATCTTCTTGAGGAATATGACGCGGTTTCTGTCGTTTTTCTTCTAAAAGTAACTTGGATTTAACCACACTAGTTGATAGTTTCTCTTCCTGCTGTTCCAAACTGAGAATTAGCGGCTCGTAACTTTTTGGTAATCCCAATAGCATAATCAACGCCAACTCTACATCCCCGAATCCATGATGACACTTTGCCAATTTTCTATGACAATCCATTATTCTCGCGAAATATTCTTTCATATCTTCGTCCTTTCTTTTCATTATGTTAAAAAATTCTCTCAGTAGCTGTAATATATGCAGTAAGCCATACTTTGTGTGGATGTCCTCCAGTATCTGCCATGCATCAATCGCTCGCTTTCAATCACCGATATCATCCAGGAATGAATCCTCAACTGCTAATAATATGATAGATAATGCCAAGTTATCTTTCCGCTTCTGTTTTTCTGAAATTTCACTAGGAAAGCCAGGTTCAACTGCATCCCATATGTCCTTCTGAATCAAAATAGATTTGGTTCTTATAGCCCACGAAAAATAATTATTACCATCTAGTTTAGGTATTCTCAATTCATCAGCCATTGATTTTTTTATAGCTATGCAAATTTCACAAAATATTATAACTTAAATCTTTTGCACGAAGTTCAGTCTTTAAATCGCTCAAATTTCCAACAATCAAATTCTTTTCTCTGTCTTAGTTAGCTTTATCTTCTTTAGCCTAACAAAAACCTTTCTTCTTTAACCCTATATTCCCTGGCCTTATCTTCTCTAGCCTTCAGCCTTTTATTCTTTAGCTTCAAATTTTATTCGTTATCTTTAACTTCTTTCTATGGCGCAGTGGAAGCGTGCTGCTGGGCCCATAACCTGTTAGGAACCAATTCTTTCCTAGTCTACAATCGAGCAGAGTAAACACTAACACCTCTAAGAAAATTAGTACTTTTAATTTCCTTTCATGACTAACTGATTTACATCATTTAAAACTAATTATATACATGTAAAGTCGTCCGGTCATTTGGTCAAAATATAAATAAATTAATCTATGAAAAACAACTTATAAAAATCCTAACATAAAGCTTTATTCTTCGGTACCAACGAACATTCTACTCTAAAATTAAAGATGCACAAATTTTTGCAGCAATCACAATCCAAACAAATCTATGCAAATAAATCTAACAAAATCTGAAACTTAAAATTACGTAAATTAAAATAACAAATAAACTACGCTATATATAGAGTCTCTATATATATAGAGAGAAGAGAGAATAATAAATCAGTTCTATATATAGAATACTATATTAATGACCCGGCCATCTTCAGGGATGATTTCCCGAAGTGTATATGGAACAAAAGAACTTTCAAAATCATATTTCAAATAAGCTAATAGCATTTTGAGCTATAAGTAAAATTATCCTCATTATCTATAATAAGGGTTTTCGCCCCACACAAGCACCTAACCGGAAATAATTTAACTTCTTTATATCGAGAGGAATTCGTGTTTTATGTGAATAGATTTAGAAAGATACGAACGAAGTTTTACCGTCAATATAGTTTTGATTGTCATTCGTAACAATTCCCATATTTTCACCTCCAAACTGATAGAAAGGACATATTAACGCAATTGCATATAGGTATATATGAGTTAATGTGTTAGACATAATGATTTAAATAATCTTCTATTTTTTAACCGTAGGAAATTTTGTATTTAAAAACTCTGGTAGATCTAGAAAATATCTTAAATATAAATCTAGTTTTCTCTTATCCATATCTTTATTAAACTCTACAATGTGACGTGAAAACAGCAGTTTTTTTTCCATCAAAGAAGCCTACATATGTAAAAAGTATCGGTTGGTACCTAACTATTGTGGATGATTATTAATGATAATTAGGTAGGGTTAGTGAGTGGGGGGATCAATGGCGGCCGTTCAGGAGAAAGCTATATTGAATTATGATTGATCGATTTCCCGCGCTGACTTAATTGCAGACGAGCTTTCAAAGGAGAGTAGACGCTATTCGGCACCACCAGACTTGTGAAGCCGTCATTCTGTGGTGTATTCATTCTTAATTTTCTTTTTATAAATTCACTCAATTTTTATACCCTTATATTAAACAGATATAGTACTTACTAGAAATACTATATCTGTGTAATATATGTAATTAGCATATGTGATAAGTTTGCGTATAATACGGAGTTTATAATATATCTGAAATAGATAGGTAAAGAGATAATGCAACAAAAATCGAAAGTAAATGATATCAAAAAGATATCCTAGTCTTGCAATTGAAAGTTGCTGATGGATTGCGCCATCTATAGAAATATATGTCAACTTCAACGTTGTACAATCTTTATATTCCTGAATATTCGCCAAACCACATTTTATAATTATTCAAAACAATCACATACCCGTTTCGGACTATTGGATCTGGTCAGAGTGACGTCGGATGTACTCAACCATGGTGAGCATTAAGACTTCCTATTAAATCCGTGAATAAGTATATTTTAAGAAAGAATGTACGTGAATGTGTCCAAACCTGTAAAAATAAAAGATGATTGTAGCCATTTTGAACTAGAGCATTAGACAACAGACAGTTACTAATGCTAAAATATGTTTGCAATAGCAAAGAGAATTATCATCGATTTAATCAATTTGTAAATATATTTATGACTATTTTTCTGATTTGGAAGGATCAGGTTCCTAATCATTCTTATTGTTTCTTTTTCTTTTCTTGTATAGGGATCTATATAATTGTTTCTGGGAGGGTTCACCACTGATGAGCCAAGCCCTCCCAACATATTTTTTTCATCGCAGTAAGAACAGTAGAAGTTTATATTGTGTATAAAAGAAACATTCGTGCTTTTAAATCCTTTCGTTTTATATATATAATTGTTTCTGTTTAACAATTGTGAATTGACGCAATTATCACTAGCGAGGATTTCCCGTTTTGTGTGTTGAAATAAATAATCTTGAAGCGTTTAATTAAGTGATTAGAAGATTGCTTTTCCATCAATGTGTAGCATGTGAGAAGAACATATTGATGTATTGGACTGAGGAATTGGATGGATGAAGAAGGTAATGGGGGGGGGGGGGGTAAAATAAATAAAACGAGAAAGGTATAAAGAAGAGTAACTGAACTTAAGTACTAGATGAGAAGATATGAAGATAAAAAGAGAAGAGCACAAGTTATAGAAGCTTAGCGCCACAGAAAACCAGAACCTGCTAAAAAGAAGAGAAATTAAAAAGGTAATCGAGGTAATAGTAATAGTTTATATGATATATTAGCGCGCCATCTGTTATGTAAATTCGAAACTATTATAGACGCGTATGATTCTTTTAAAAATAAAACAATTTCTACTGCCCTTACTGCAATGGAATATTTATAATTATATTTAATTCTGTTGTCCTCAAACCTTATGTCCATAGTTATTCTAAAATACCTATTCCAAGAGTCTAGCATCAGTATCACTATAAAAGGAAGATCGAAAAATGTAATATAACAGCGGTATGGTAGATTAAACTGGCGAAACCGCTGGGAGGGTTCACCACTGATGAGCCAGGCTCTCCTATTAATATTTCCATTGCAGTAAGGGCAGTAGAAATTGTTTTATTTTTAAGAGAATCATACGCGTCTATAATAGCTTCGAATAGTTAATATATTTATACTAATAGCTATAAAGAGTATTGCTGAAAGGTTTTACAATTTTATCATTATTAATAATCATCGAACGTTTTAGAATAATATTGAAAATATTCTCAGGCATCCTAAATACAGTATATGTGCCTTCTTTTCCTTCTGAAATTGTGTAACTTCATTTTTACCTATATGTAACACACGAGACAGTTTGATAGTTTAGCGTCAGGCGGCATTTTATTCGTTTTATTTATGTTCTTCTGTAGAAGGGCAGAGATGCCCGAAAGCTTGAAACTGCTTTAATAAAATTTAAAAAAAAAACTCATCTCCAGAAACATATTTAATTTATTTTAATAAAAATACATATAATGTATAGAGTAATTTCGGAGCTTCATAATAAATATGATATTGAAAAATAAGCTTTCATATATAACCATCTCTTTTCACTAATATAAATAACTCCGCCTTTGCCAGTCCCAAGCCCGGATGAAAAAGGAGGAGGGGGAGCAGTAACAAGCTCAGTAAAAAACCTGGGTTCAGCTGGCCCGGCTGATAGTACCCTGTAAGGGCTCCTAATTCAGGAATACAGGATGAGCAGTCTCTGTACTCCATGTTAGGAGCGGCTGTACATGGCGTCTGTTCCTCATGTCAGAGGCGGCCATTTCTTTTGGAGCTAAGTCGGCCTGCCACTGAGTAGTGCTCCCAGTCTTAATGACAAAGGCAGATGCATTCTACTTCACCCAGTCATGATGTTTGTCAAATCACATTATTGGTTTATTGACTTATCCAGTGATGAGCTATACTCATCCACAGCAGACACCATCAAAAGTATCGAGCTTTACAAGCTTGATACCCTGATATGATTGAGTGGAGATAAGAGAGAAGAAGACTAATATAAATAAATATTTTCATTAAATTTGTACTCAAAATAGGCCTTTTCAACAGTGTAGTAAAAAGACTTTCCATTTTTCTTCTCTTTTGGCATATTATTGGCAAAATATATTCTATAGAGACTACCATAATTGTAGGTTGGATTCATATTAATTCAAGTTCTAGTCTTTATCAACCTTTTTTGTTCTTCTTTTCAGTAATTTGAATTATTTTTGAATTTTCTTCTTTCTCCTTTGTTTAGCTTAACTTCTAAGACATCATTAAGAAGGCGGTTGCTTTTGAAGTAAGCCTTTGAAACATGTTTATGCTTTCTGTGACACTTTTTTAAAATGTAATAATATGTTTATAGATATAAAGGGGCAAATCAATATTACTTTATTATGAGAATAACTGTTTTTCTTATTTATTTACTTAAAATATTGAAAATAAAAATTGCAAACGACAAGAGATATTTAACTTACAATCGCCCTAATACCTTTCCAGCGTTTAGAAGGGTCAATTGGAAGGTTTGATTAGAGAGAATTGACTCAGTAGTGTCTAGAGGTTTATCAAGGGATAGATAGATTCCGCACATTTGAAGCAGATTTTCAATAACACAGATCTGCAAATAAAATTATGCATATGAAATTTTGACCGTTTTCTCATAATTTTGTAAAATTCTGTAAAAAGCAGTTCGACCTTTTCACTTACAAGTGTGTGACAGCCACGATTGGTTACTTACACTCACTGGTGGAGTTAGTATTTTACAAGTAATAGGGAGGTGATTGTTGCAAATATATTTCCAGAAAAAAACGTGCCAAATGCGGGATTCGAACCCGGGTTGTAGCTATGGAAAATCGATAGTTATATACTATAGGTATTTGCAATAAAAGATTGGATTTTTTTGCATCGCAATTGTGCTTTTTAAATGTACACTCACCATATTTTGCAAAAGAAAGTACGTGATGGAGGGAAATGGAGGTCACCTTTGGGCTATAAAGTATTTTTTCAACCTGCATAATTTCAAACCACACACACACTACTTAAGTAGTTTTTTTAATTTACCTTGGAAATAGATAGCAAGTCAATTACACTTGACTTCTGATTAAGATAAATATTTGTTTTAATTTAGCTTTGAATCGCGATAAACAAAATGTTTTTTCGACACAAAATCTGTTTCTTACAAGGATGTTTACAACTACTTCACAGACTACCACCTCCATCTTTCGCCGTTTAGCATGCTGGGGGACGCTAACAAAATAAAAATGTAACGCGCATGCGTCATCATAAGCAATACAAAGTCTTATGCATACCTCTGGTGAATCCTGTATAGGGTCAGTGACCCTAAATAAAGGCTTTTTGTTGTTGTTGTTGAAGCAATACAAAGTAAATAAAACGAAAATTATCACGATTAATCCATATATACTATTATATATATATTACATTTTTATTTTTGACTTTTCAAATCAATAACTTATACAAGCAATCCAGGGCTAGGTTTCTGTAACTATTTTCATTTCTCTAGCTTTCGGGGGCCAACATGCCCTTCAACAGGAGAATTAGAAGAATGACTTCTATCTAACTAGAACTTCTAGTTTTAGCAGTTCTCCTCTTGAAAGGCTTGCTGTTTACCGAAAACTAAGGAAATACAAATAGTTACAGAAACTATCCCTGAATTACTTGTTGATCTTATATTAAATATATATATATATGACACACTATAGATAAAAGTTGTATATAATGTGTAATAGGACGCAGGCAGGGCAGTCAGTAATAAGACAATTTGGCCCTGACAAACCATCCATCATGGAATGAAGGAGAGGGAAGGATCAGCTATCCCAAGTAAATAGAAAACCAGAGGGTAAGAGCCATCATTGCCTATATAAATATATTGTTACAAACCCCCTATTTTACTCGCCGTATATTATATATATATAATTTGTTATCTATGAGAGAGAAAAAAATAATAAAAATAAAATAATAAATTAAAAAGTTCATATGAACGTGGTTAGGATATACCCTTTTTGTATTTTAATATATTATCTATCATATATAACTTTTATTATCGTTGCAGTAAGGTCTGTAGAGATAAAATTTGATGATGTATGTGAAAGGAAACATATTGTCTGAAAATTAATTGTTTTAAATTTTGTCGATAGATGGCAATTTAATTTATAGTTTACTAATATATTGTCTATAATTTCATAAATTACTGTTATTTAGTTTTCCTATTGCAGTAGAAAACCTCTATGAGAGGAAAACCACGCTAGAGGACACCTATAAAAAGGACAATTTCTATTGTCAAAATTACCATTTTTACTATCTAGTAACTCTCCGGTAAGAGGACATCTCTCCCTAAAGGACACTTTGGCTATGCAACTAGGTGTCCTTTACAGGGAGGTTCTACTGTAATTGAATTCTTTTAATCTGTATTTAGGAATATTTTTTTGTTTTTCAAAGTTGAAATATTTCACTCTCAATTAATTACAATACTTCCATTTAAACATACCAACTGATTCTGATAGCTCTGGGAAAAACAAATATGACCAACTACATTGGTTTTAGGTGTTCAAAAAGAAAGAGAGAGAGTGTGGAGCTATATTTAACTTATAAATTAAATTTCTTACAAAATTAAAATAAGAAAATAGGTGAATAGATTGAAAAGGTTACTCAATCAAAAATAACACCCTATACAATATACAAAGTACACTTTATGTTATCGAAAATATTCTATATATGAAGGATATGTGAGTATTAAAGCACGAACGTTTCTTTTACCCATAATACAAACTTCTACTGTCCTTACTGCATTAAAAGATATTGTGAGGGCTTGGCTTATCAGTGGTGAACCCTCCTAGTGGTTTTGCTAATTTAATCTACTAGACCGCTTCTTATAGCTCTAATGCTGTATCGAACGATTTTGCTTATATATGTTACTCTGAAGGCTGGAATCTTAGAAATGGCATTTACACACACATACAGCTTTATTAAGACCACCGGTCTTTTACAAATTCCTCGCAGGAAGGAAGCATGAATGGTATTAAATCAAACCATGGTCATAAGGGAGGGTTCGCCACTGATGAGCAAAGCCCTTTCTATATTTTTACATCGCAGTAAGGACAGTAGAAGTTTATGTGTAAAAATAAACGTTCGTGCTTTAATTTCTTATGTATAGATGGCGCGTTATAGCCTTATAACATTCTAAATATATTTACGCTAAATCATATTTGATGCGCATATTTTTAATCAGCGATTTTTAAAGTTTTTTAATTATTGTAACCCTATTGATTCATTTATATCAGTGAAATTTATTCCAATAGAGTATATTTTATATTCAACACTACCGTCAGTACTTCGTGCCGTTTGGCTCTAGAATATAATTTTTTAGAGAAGTCCTCTAGAACTTTGGATCACATATTGTGAATCAGAGAATAAATAAATAAACTCAACTACCATAAAAGATAAATTATTTACTTATTTACTTTTAGTTTATACGATTAAAAACTTGCTCAGAATAATTTATATGTAGTAATATATGTCGAAATACACTATATTTTCATATGTAACATAATTTTTAAAGTGCAACAGTCCCTAAAATGTAGATACAACTCAACTTGACCATCATTGTCGCGGAGATATACCCCGAATAAATCTACCACAGAGAAAAACTTGTACTTTCGAAAGAGGTACGTTTATTTCATCAGCAAGCTGTGCGCTCTACTCTACAAGCCACACTAATCTACCACGACGACGACTGCCTACACAGGCAGCATCACCTTTTATAAAGGCAAAGGATAGAACAAAAGAAAAATGCAAAATAACTATTTACATAAAATATAAAATTACAAAGTATATATTTACATAACTAACTAACATCCAACATGTATTACATGATGTAATACAAAACAAGATAATATTGAGAGTTAGCCACAGCCAAGGCACCGAACGAGGATCCAATTCCGTTAGTTTGTTTGACTTCCGCCCGTTTGTTGGATAACTACAGTTCATCTCATGTAATCACATCTGGACCTTGTCTTCGGCGCTGGCCTCTCTCTGAGGTGACATCCAACCTGACTTTTGTGTTGCCCATTGATGCCTGAAACCACCGGCTCCACGACTGCATAAACCTGCCTACCACAACAATCAGTAGACAGCATAACCTTACCACATATACACACAACATGAGAAAAAAGGAAACCCATTGTTGATATACCAATCAAACCGTAACCTGATGCAACAACATATGGCGCTTGATTTTATAATTATCAATAAATATATAAACATTCAAGAAAAAACTTAAAAGTGTATTTATATGGTATAATTTTAATATATACCGTTGATTATTGAAAATATTTAAAATTCAAAACAAACAAACAGGGGCGAACAAACCAACCCGCGAATATATTAAAATTTACAATAGTTTTTAATAATTCGATTAAAAACTGGAATAGTTAACAAAATAAATAACGAATGCCAATCAAATTGAAAAAAAAAAAAGGAAAAACAAAAAAAAGTCAATGATTTTCTAGCACCTTACCCTATAATTGTGTTATATATAAAGTTTGAATTAATTTAGCCTAATATAATTTCAGTTACAAGCATCTATTTAAAATATGGAAATTTATTATTGATTTTACTTATTTATCTTCGAGAGAAAAAAAAAACTTATATTTATTCAAGAAAAAAAGTTTTCTTAATAAATCCATATCTTCATCACAACAAATTTGAAAATATAATAATCTAATAAAACGTTATTATAATTTTTTAAAAAATTGTTGATAATTTTGAGATGCTCCCCAGTTGATTTAATTAATTATTTTAGGTGACCAAAATTGAGTTATTGAATGTGATAAAAATTCGTATGCAAATATTTCTCAATATGAAGATATTTAAACTTTTTGTTACACTCCAAACTTTTTTTCCTCGTTTTAAATATTATTTTTTTCACTCTATAATTTTGAAGGTGAAAATATGGAGTTTTAGAAAAATAATTTCGAATCAATTTACAATATTTTGCAGATAGTTATATATGTAAATGTAAAAAGTCAAACTATATTTTTATACTAAAATTATTTACATTTAAAACACTTTACCTATAAGCCTTAATAACGGTCGGGGATTGCCAATTTTGGAAAGTTCACATTTTTCAAAAAAAAGGGAAAATTTAATCAATATATTCTCTAAAGAAAATTAAAATATCGATTGATGGATGATCAAATCAATTTCCCCCTATATATATAAAATTGGTAGCGTGTAATCTTCTCGGATATAATACAACAGAGTGTTGAAGGGAATAAAATGTATACGTAATATAATGATTCTATATACAGTTACGAGCGTCATGCGTGGCCTCTGTCACGGTTTTCTTTTTTTTTTTGGAATGGCGCCCTCCTATTGGTCGGCTACGATCACGCCACCTTTGCCCCCCCCCCATCATGCCCCCCTCCCCCCATTTCTGTAACTATTGTGTTGGAGCGGGTCGCTCCTTGAATAAATGCATATATTGGTTAATAACCAAATGGAATCCTCTCTTTCTTTTTCCCAGTAAGAGACGCCTACGGAAGCCAACAGTACATAGACAGATAAAGCACATAGGCTATAGTTATTAACTAAAATATGCATTTATTTAAGGCGCCAATTTATAATTGTAACAAATAGTATTTGAATCAAAACATTCAATCGGGTAAAACACGGGCGTTGCCCGGGTCATTCGGCTAGTAATTATATATTTTCCATCGCAGTAAGGACAGTCGATAGGTTCGGTTTATTTGTGAAAAGAAACATTGGCGTCTTGATGTCTTCATTTGTTATTTAGATGGAGCGTTATTGCTTTGTAATAATGATAATATATATAGAGTAACTCTAACAAGCTGTGAGCCTGACCGACATTCATAGTCCTTTAAAAATTTCGGTACCTTTTCATAATATTCAATTTTTTCCTCACGAGGACAAAATATTTTGTCGAAAAAACTCTTTGACCGAAGTTTCTCATATTTTGAAATGTATATTCATAATCAAGCTCGCTCTCTCCCTATAGGAAACAATTATTTTAACTTTGTTTTATAATTTAATTCCTATACACTTTTTTCTGAAATCTTTCAAACACTAAACGAATATTGTAATATGTTAATTAACTTTCTTTTTTTTTCTAATTTGTATATGTAGCTTAGCGTATCAACGTACGATTGGTCATCAATTCCTGTTCCTTGATTCATCAAGAACACCAAGACCAGCTTTTTAATGGTTTGATGTACATAGAGCCTGTACCACGTAGGTCAGCAGCCTGAAATGTCTACGTGGTTGGCTTTTCTTGATTTATCAATAAACGGTTCATTGCCAATATACCGGAGTTTTGAAAATTATAGACGCGTATGATTCTTTGAAAAATTTAACAATTTATACTGCTCTTACTGCAATGGAAATATTAATGTGACGGGCCTGTCTCTTCAGTGGTGAACCCTCCCAGAGGTTTCGCCAGTTTGATCTACTTACATCGAAACCGCTGGGAGCAAGGCCCTCTCATTAATTTTTCCATTGCAGTAAGGGCAGTAGAAATTGTTTAAATTTTAAAGGAATCATACGCGTCTATAATAGTTTCGAATTATCATAACAGATGGCGCGCTAATGCATCATAATACTGGAGTTTAAGACAACTATTAGTTGATATTTATTCCGATAGATGTCAAGATTCATCTTCAATACTTTTCAATGAAGGTTCTACCAATTTCTATTGTTTGAATTAATTATGGGTTTTAATTGTTGAATTGTGTGTCATTATGTAGTACAAATAAGTTGCGTGTTTTGAAAGTTTCTATCAGTGAAGGACATCTCGAAGAAGGTGTCCAACAGACCGAGTGACTGGGAGAAAGGTGCTAACAATGGTTAGTGGGGCAAGCTGCTACTGAAGGAAATGGCCTACATGCACAGACAAAGATGAGAGTCAGTCCCATCGTGTCATCATCATTCTACGTGAACGACCTTGCTTCATGGAATCCCAAGGTTGTACGTGCTACTGTTCTCTCTTGTGGAGACACCTTCTTTGTTGTTGAAGTCCTCCATTCAATTGCTGTTTAGTGCTAGTTTTGTGTGCATTGTCTTAGAGCGCCTGCTTTGACACATGCAACGCATGACTGGAGATTTACACATTTCTTGCTGTGTTATCATATTCAGAATTTATTTGAGGAAGAACATTGCACGATGCATTTGAATTATTGCTATGTATTGTTCCACTAGGTTTCTGTTTATTGAGTTCGTCAACCTAACCTTTTTCATTGCTCATAATGCGTATCTTTACCGAGATAGTGTGTGTCGAGACAATTTAAAAATATGTAAATAAGAAAACAATTATCTTTCAATACAGTCTATTTATTTCCTTGAAGGTCTTCGTTGACTCTTCTAAAAAGGCGCTCTCTTCTTGTGCCAACATTCAAAGCGGCGTGGAGTAATGACAGCGGGTGACTACTATGAATATTGTTCAAATTACCTGTCAAATATAGCAGTAAAAAGAATTTTAGTGAATATCGCGAGCAAATAACCAAAATAATTAATCAATAAATAATCTATATAAAGGGGTATATAAAAAAGAAGGAATTGAGAGAGAGAAATGTACTAATTTTTTAATTGTAAAAACGGGGAGCTTTTGAGCGCCAAGGCCTTCATGAGGACAGGCCAAGGTTTCCAGATTTCCTGAATATATCACTACTATATATGTAATTCCACTATCCTAAAAACTTATGTCCATAATTTTCTTGAATACCATTTCTAAATTCCCACCCTTCAGTGTAGAATATATAAGCAGAATCGTCTAATACAGTATTAGAGTTCTAAAAAGCGGTCGGGTGAATTATATTGACGAAACCTCTGGGAGGGTTCATCACTGATGAGCCAAGGCCTCCCAATATTTTTTTAATCGCAGTAAGGACAGTATAAGTTGTTTTATGTGTAAAAGAAACATTCGTTCTTTAATGCTTTCATTTCTTATATATCATTACAAATTAACATATTTACAAAATTATATGCTCGAGAGGAGAAATCTTTATATAATAGAAGAAGAAATTTAAATTTATTGTCTAAATATATTTTTGTAGAAAATATGATGCCTAAACATGTGCCTATTAGTATAGAGACTGAGCTCTATAAGTTTCGCAATTAATGAAGACCAGATTAGAGATTAACACTCGAAAGCACGCCGCTTTTATAATAAAAGAGAAGTACATTGCTAATGTGTGGTCCTTTTATTTTACTTTTCGAACGTAATGTATCTTTTCATTACGATAAGAGAGTTTCTCCGATTTGACCCTAGTTTATCTTTTTCTCCTGTTTATCGTGATGAATAGATGATAAATTGTATTATTGTTATTTTTTATTTCTGGAAGTGTTTACCACTAATCTATTCAGACTGTCTTGAATTAGGATGAGCAAGACTTCAAAAACCTTAGGGTAGTATTCTGAAAACTTTGGTTATTTCTTGTGGTATTTATATTTTCAAATATTAAAGTATTTTCAGATTTATCAGAAAGAGAACAGCACAAGCATATATATTAAATTATTCTAAGAGTAAATGAATAATCTTTAATGAGTATTTGCATCAGATATATAAATATTTCATAACCACAAATTTGTTCCAACACTCAATTAAGACAAGTTCCATTTAAATGTTGTATGAAGCGATCTATCAAAGTGTTTGACGCCATTTGTCAATTCTCTGAAGGGATTTAAGATAATTGCGCGTCAATTTGGGCGTCAACTCACTATTTTCAATTTGGTTTTTCAGACTTGACCCAGGTGATGACAATCACACATCAATAATTTCTGTCTTGTCCGTTTTTTCAATAATTGTATTATATTGGGTGATCAAATATTCAAGAAGAAGGAGACACGTTTACCTATGTTATTGTTCTTTAATTTTATCCTATGTGGTGTCTGGTGAATTATCAGACCAACCTCATAGTTGGTGATGTCTCAAATCATTATGAAATTTCCTGGATTGTCCCAAAAGTTCTGTTTTGTAGCTTGGATACAATATAAGAGATGTTAGGGACTGGCACTCTCTGTTTTACACTTGGTATATATTAGAATGATGTTATCTGAAAAATTGACAGGTTTTTGAGGTATTGAGTATTGAATAATGAAATCGTTGACTGTTCTTCTCTCTATTTAGGCTTTTGTAATAGCTCTTGTTAATGTCTTTGAAGCTCTATCAAAGAGGATCGATATCTAGATATGTAAATACAGTTTGTCAAAGTACTAGAGCAGTAATGTTGAGCTACTCTCAAGAAAGAGAGAGGAGAGGCGATGGTCAGGATGTAACCCAAGACGCCTCAGATTTACCTCTCAGACTTTCCGATTAGAATCAAATCTTGCGAATTAATTCCTTCCCAACCTAATTTGGATCGGCCGTGATGATCGATTCAACGGGAGGATATCACTGAACAGCCTTCTGCACATATGGAGTAATATCGGCCCACAGTACGGCGGAATTTTTCACAAATATTAAAACTAATATTGTGTCGAGAGGGAGAATTTTATTTAATAATCTCTATCTTTTCTTACGTCGCGCTAAATTTCACACCATTACAGGATAAGAAGTTCAAGAATCAGATTCCCTTATACAAATATTTGTAATAACAATTTGATTTTTAAATATGTATTTTAAATAAAATGTATTTTTAAAATGTTCAAATAAACACAAATGACAGAATTAAAACATTTGAGTGGCTCACTATAAAAAAGATGAAATGCCTCCGCTTTACTATCTCAATACTGATTGGTGAGATCAGGTGACATTAGAGAATATATACCACCTATCTACATATATCGCCATCAAGATAAATGTATTAAAGTAATATTACCAGAGTAAGTGTGCTGTGTACAATATGTTTTATATTAGCTTATCACCTAGAACAGAGGTTCAACAGAGATTTGAAGTTAAATACATGGTCTTGTGACTTATTATAATTGGGGGTTAATTCTCGGCTAAATTAGAACCATAGGTTTGTATTTTTCCGGGATGATTTCAGATTTGCAGAAGCTAAGGGGGGAGAAAGAGCAATAAATAGTCCTTCCCCATATAGTTTTCTCTTCTCCTTTTGCCTGTTCCCCTTACCGCATTCTTCAATTTTTCGATTATGTCTATATAAAGGTACGTATATTCCTAATTTTTATTCCTTTCCAACATTTTATTTATTGCTCTATTTATTATACACTCTCTACAACAAAATAATCGACCCACCAAGAAATAGTTGTCAGATGGGACAAAAATTGGTGTATGTGAAGAACATGTACAGGGGGCAAACGATTAAAATATCAGAACATTTAATTGCTCCAGAGTTTGATCGTCCCAAATTGAGAAAGCAATTTTTAGATACTATTGCTTTTAATATTAAGCGTTGGTGTTTATTTTTGATGTTTACATAGTGTGAAGCGGCTTTGGTAAAGTTAAACGAGTATCCGGTGGAATTGATATGTTGAAATATTTGCGATCTATTGTCGTGGTTTCTGAAAATATTTGATGTTCGATTAAACAGATGCCTATTGTGCGACTGGTCTCACCTGAGAGAAGTTAACTGAGTAAACGGCTTTGTTTTTATATAAAGTGTTTGATGTGGTGAGGGCCCTTGTTATAATATTACTGAGTTTTGTGCCTAGGTTGAGGAATTTGGATAAGAAGATGGCGATATCAAATATTAGATTTTTTTTCAAATATGGAATCCAACGTTTTTTGTAGGCGGTAGGGTGCGAAGGAGACCAGAGTTAAAACGGTATCTGTTAATAAATGTTATCGGATATCCGGATGAACTGCGGTGATAAATGATGTTTGACCAATCTAATTCTTCGAAAAGTGGTAAGGGACAATGTTTGTGGAGGGCTTAGTGAGAGCTCGGACAACGTTGATCTTATGACTGAGGGGGCAAAAAGAAGTGCAATGAGTATATGAAGGTATAAAGTTATTTGTAATAAAAGACTGTTGTGTGGTATCGGGAAGGGCTTTTTTTTTAAATTAATATATATAGGAACCGAAAAGCGCCATTATGATCAATTTCTAATGTAAAAGATAGGGTGAAGGGTGAGAACTATTAAGGTTTTTTAAAAATAAGGTCTTCATTGTGGTGCAATCAGATGCAGATAACGTCATCTATGTATCTGCTTCAAAGAAAAATGTCTGATTGGTACTGAAGGCTGATTCATTTATCGATACGGGACATGACTAATTATGACACAACGTTTGATAAAGGGTTGCCCATTGGAGAACCTCGGGCCTGTTGTAAATGGTGATTATCGAATGAAGATATGTTCATGGCTAGGCATATTCTTGTAAGTTTTACTATCTTGTCAACAGTATTGGGGTCAATGTACTTATCGGTTTTGAATTCTGTGGCGCTAAATAGGACAGGTACAGGTATGAGACGACGCTAAACGATTACGTAACATGGTTGCGAATAGGAGAGAAAAAATCTTTTTCATCTAGGAATGTTAGGAGTCGTGGAATAGAGAAACAATTTCTCTACTAGAGTTTTTTCACCGCACGATTTTGTTATCCTTTTGAGTTGATTATACCATTTAGCTGTACTTACAATTGAAGCGTACGAAAACCTCTAGCCAATACTTTTAATGTTTCAGTTAAACATTGAAAAAAGGGATGCCCAAAAAGTTTATATTTTAAATAAAGAAGAAAAAAATATCGTATAATATATTTTGTATTTTGAATACCTGTTGAAATCCTCGAGCACTGGATATGAAAACCCAAGGAAGGATTTAATAAATACAACTCGACCTTATTTGAACAAAAGAGTGAATTCAATATAGCCATGATAAAATGATATTATTTTGATCAGCCGAAATCATTTTGAAAACCAATTTCTACAACCATTGAAGGGGAAAAGGTTAAAAAGTATTGAGAGTTCTTCGCTCATCAGTAGTGAACCCTCCCAGCAGTTTCGCCAGTTTAATCTACTAGACCGCTCTATTAATGTATTTCTTTGAAAATAAGGAGAAACTTAGTCCAGATACTCTTTTTTAAAAATTTCATCAATTAAAAAGACTATCTAACCGAAGTATTATTTATTATAAAGAAATATGTATGTCGGCCAGGAAGCCTCTTCAAGATAGCTATTGAAGGGTCTGTTTTATATTTTTAATTTGTTTTTTTTTTTATTCAAGCAAGAAATATATATCCTGTTAATGTTCAGATAATTGGTCGCTTATCAGAGGGTTGGTTTGTTGGAGTTTTACCAATCAGTTTTACTAATCTCATAAAATTCCAATACCCGAAGACTTTCATATTGCGCCATTTCCACAACCCCAACCACACCGCTTCCAACCCCGTATATAAATCCATATGTGTCCTCCCATATTCCCCCACTAGCTCCTCCATAGCCCGAGCCCTAAGCAAGTTTGGAGTCAGGACCCTGTACTCCAACTCTCCTAACATCAGCTCCCTCATTAGGAACCCAGATACGAAAAGCAATAGCCCATATAACCCATCTCTCTTGTCTGGCTGTGTCTACTCCATTCCCTGCGCTGACTGCGATGTTGTCTACGTTGGTGAGACGGGCAGGAGCGTAGGGACAAGACTCGAGGAACACAGAAAAAACATCTCCAGACAAGATGAGAAATCAGCTATATACCAACATATCCGAACCACCAACCACTCTTTCGACCTGGCCAATCCATCTGTGCACTATAGCCGCATACACAACAAGCAGCAGCGCCTCACCTTGGAAGCTCTCGTTTCCCAGGGCTTCCATGCCATCAATAGACATATCGACCTCCCTGAATCCTACCAATCCCTGTTCCCATAGCCCTGTTTCCTCCATATGTGCGGATATCTCATAGACAGTAGAAGATATTACAGGCTCTACTATATCTAATATCTATTATCATACATGTCAATTTCTTCTGTCCATAATTTACTATTATGCTAATTATTCCTCCCGACTTTGCTTAGATATGCAAAATCCCTATAAAAAGTTTTTAAATTTTAAATTTTTGAATATGTAAATAGTCCCATCATTATATAGTACCCGATGTGCCATTTGTTCACTTGTCTCCTGTAGAAGGGCCGGTCAGCCCGAAAGCTTGAGCGATTTAAAATAAAGCTTCCTACAAAAGACACACGTCCCATGATTCTCGTATTTTTGCTTACAATATTGATATTACGTCGCAACTATTAAAATTACACCTTTATTTCAGACTCTAATATGTAAATAAGTTATCAATTTTTTTGTGAAGGGGAAATGCGTTTAGATAGTTTTTTTTTAGTTAGAGATAAATAGCCCTTTTGTAATGGGTCTTCGCTTATTCAATAAACTTATTTTCCGACATTATAAACCACTTGGATGTGATCACAATTTTGCTTATATAGTAGAACACTAAAACATCTAACTTATACTTACAAGTTACATAAAGAAATATTGTCATCTAATCTATTACGTATAAAAAAGATGGGTCGATGTGATTGTCCAATCATTCGAAAAATGGCTAAAATATTTAAAGAAAAAAGAATATGCAAATTTCTTAAGTGAAAAAAGCAATATTTGGAGAAGTGTGTGCTGTTTGTAAATATTTAGCATAAATCAAATTTTACGTCATCCCCATAAATCACGTGGGAAATATTAGAGAAATGACGTCGTCAGTTTACGGGCGTTTGGACCTGGATTAACTAACTTGATCGATTTCCTCGTAAATTCTTCATTTTCTGCTCTTCTTCTTCATTGTCGGCTTCCCTTAACTTTACTCGGGGTTTTACTGGTGCTCGTCTTCATTTTCCTGTCTCCCCTTTATTTTTCAGATCATCTCCTTTATTTCTTCTCTTCCACTTTGTCTCTTTAACTTGAAATATTATCAGGATATCAACATTTTTTTATTTATCCTCAGTACACAGGGTTCAATAGACGGAACCGTAGGATATCATTGTTGGAAGAGACCAAGAACTCGTCGCGTTTACCTTTGATCTCTCTTCCAACACATAATTCAGGTCATATATTTAAGGTGAGTTTGCGAGTAGAGCTATACTCTATATGCCTGTAGATTCAGTTACAAGTAGATGAAAGGACAAAGACCCAACTTCAAAAAATTTTTGCTTCATTTTAAATTATTTATGTAGAACGGATATTGATATATAAACATCAAAATAATTGTTACCAGACTTTATTTGTGACAATTTTCTATCATCTTTATCAAAGGAAATGTCGTCTTAAACCTTAGCTAGAGAATCACAGAGAGGATAAGATTCCGGTCGACAATTTACCCCTTCCATAAAAGTGATAAAAAGTCGCCGTCGGGCAACAATAAAAGAATTGAAATTGGCGTTGAAATATATATAGTATATGCGCTCAACAAAAAATAAACATCCAAAACGCAAATGATTTTTACAACTATTAAATATTCTAATTTGTATTTTTAAAATTATCTATATATATAAAAATGAATGTATGTGTGTGTGTCTGTTTGTTTGTTTGTCCTTTATGCCTGACCAAACCACTCATTGGATCGCCATGAAACTTTGGGAAGTTATTTAGTATAGTACTGGGAAGGTTTCTAGCAAATAAAATTTTTGAAATAACTTTTCGCCTAGAAATAATCAAGATAAATATTCTAATTTATCTGTTATAATTCAACAATCTGCTCTAAATATTATCATGATGATACGATGATTTTGTAATGTAGAAAATTAGGAAAGACAAAATTCAGGATGACACGGCAATTCATTTGAGACAAGAATAATGATACAATTCCAAGGCAAGATACTATTCCTTTAACTTCCAATTACCGAGGGAACCAATTAATATTGATTTTATTCAACTTATCGAGTATTTTTCAAGGGACCGGGAAAAATGTTCACTTTATCGAGAGATTCGTTAAACAAACCTTTACTCGGGTAAAACCCGGGCGAAGCCGGGTACATCCATACAAGAATAATGATACAATTCCAAGGCAAGATACTATTCCTTTAACTTCCAATTACCGAGGGAACCAATTAATATTGATTTTATTCAACTTATCGAGTATTTTTCAAGGGACCGGGAAAAAATGTTCACTTTATCGAGAGATTCGTTAAACAAACCTTTACTCGGGTAAAACCCGGGCGAAGCCGGGTACATCCATACAAGAATAATGATACAATTCCAAGGCAAGATACTATTCCTTTAACTTCCAATTACCGAGGGAACCAATTAATATTGATTTTATTCAACTTATCGAGTATTTTTCAAGGGACCGGGAAAAAAATGTTCACTTTATCGAGAGATTCGTTAGACAAACTTTTACTCGGGTAAAACCAGGGCGAAGCCGGGTACGTCCGCTAGTATCTAATATTTAATAGTTTTTTAAAAATTGTATTGATTATGTGTTCTGTATTCTTATAGTCTTTCTCCGTATTTCTAGAAGATAAACAAAAAATAGCCCTAATTTTAACCTTTTATTAAATTAAATCCAGGTAACTACAAAAATTCTATTTTTACTTCGATCATCCCCTTCAAGTTCTAATACATCAAGAATGTATACATCAATCAATACATCAGAATAAGAAGCTGCATGGACAGTATAGGGATTTGAATGCTGGTTTCTCAATGTCTTCAGACTACAAATTGGACGTCTTGCATTCCACTCCCTCTATTTATAACAGGCCACAGCTGGAGGTCAAGAGGATGGAAGCCTGGACTTCCAAACGACCAGTTTTCAGTCCCTATGAAGGCAAGAACATTGCGTTACAGCTACCCGAGGGTTGTTTCTTTCTTTTAGGCTGAAGCCACGTCGTGCTAAACGACACCAGCCTTATCACAGAAGAGAGTGGTGTTCATGGGTCTGACTATTACTTTCAGTATATCTTTCTGATATAGAGGTACGCGTTTTTCCGTGGAATGTGGTTTAGTCACCCTTTGTTGATACACCCCCTACTAAATTATGACTGAAGTCGGGTATGACCTCTCTTTGTTCATGGTAACTTTCCTTGGCATCTTGGGATAAATTTGCATAACACACAAAAATAAACAAAAGATCACAAGAAGTAGAAACTCTTTTTTGATAATATTTTTAAATTATAAATAGTTGCGGCGTCTTATGATTTTTTTGTAATTTGTTGAAACCCCAATCTCTTGTAATAATGAAATTTTCATATAATCAGTCGTTTTTCATCTTATAAACAGAATATGTTGAGAGTGTCACTGTAGGCGGCTCTTGTCTATCTAATTTGCCGATGTGAGAGTTGTCCAGTGGACCTGAGGTAATGTCGAAGTCCTCCCTGATAAAGTGAGACACGGTCCAAGATGTTTTTACCTATCTCTCGAGGCGATAATATGCTAATTCCCAAGTGGATTACTCAGAATACTGAATGTACGCGCTGTTATCTGACGTTTATTTCCGCCTATAATGTGTTTCCTACTTGTTCGATACTCGTTAACCCCCAGAGGCACCAGAAGTTTGAAATTCTTCGAAGAACTTTTAAAACATGTGCAAATAAGACAATCACATGAATTTTGTTCTTTTTCATTCATCGAACAAAGCAAGAAATAAACATGTAATACCGCGGACTGGATTGGCTATATTAAGGATTATGCTTTTAGAACGGTATATATAACCATGGTTTCGATAAAGGCTTGTTGTATATATATTTTACGTTTAATTAATTAATTATTCTCACAAATGATGTGTGTGAGATTACAAGAAATTAGGCGCTAACCGTAAGAAAAGTTTACTTTTGTTTATCATTGCTATAAGTTATTCTTTTGTTTGTTCTCTATCATGTAAATTGATGAAAATGAAAAATTTGATCAATCTTATTGTAATCAGTATCTTTAAAAATTGTCTAAGCAAAGCCAAGAAGGCTGTTGATCGTCTAGAGCGGCCCCTCTTGTTAAAGATATAGATATTATAGCAGTATTTTGACCCTTGTGGTTTTCATGTATTCAAAACATACCGAGTGAAGTACAAGATGATCCAAAAGTCTTGAAAAACTTTAAAACTTAAAAACTCTGCGAATTAGCACAATGCGGTAGCACTCAAAATGCCAGAATTCAATATATATATTAAAATATTTTATAAAGCACATTGTGTCAGTTACATTTTGACCACCTTAGAAGGTTATCCCTTTTATCTGTGTTGAAATGCTTTACTTTCACAAGATAGAAATTCATCACACCACGCAAAATCTCGTTCTTTCTTCTACAGCGCGGCACACCATATTAGTCTGGCACACCATATTAGTCTCTTCTAGAACTCCGAACCAATTATACTTCCTAATATTTTCTTTCACTATCATGATATTGTGGGGAGCTGCTCTTGGATAAAATTGACGAATGAAGTATAATATGTTGTTTCATATAAGATAGAGCTTAGTGTAAGAGATTTGACTGTTGTGTGAAAGCTAACGTCGAGCTAGCAGTATTTAAATTTTAATATAAATTATTCTACACCTTAACTCTAGGGTTCTAATAATTCGCATAAATTATCACTATTATGATGTCTTTTAGAAATATTAATATATATACATATATATCAGATAGTAAAAACGCATATATTAGATTGAATAAAAGATTTATTTGCCAATTTTATTCAATCCAATATATGCCTTTTTACTATCTAATGATTTAAGTATGGATTGCTCTATTTTCAGAACGATATATATACATTTTTATTTTATTTTTCCTTTATGTTTACCTTGCTCATCAATTCATCTTCGCCTATTTTATTAAGCGAATTGACCCAATAAATCTATGATCCAAATAATACGCAACCTGGCTAAATTCAGAATATTCCTACAATTTTTTTTTCAAGAAAACACCTTTCGTTCTGAACATTTTACTGTTAACAGCATTGCTCTAAAGTAAATATTCGTGGAATTATTAATTTTCTTACGTAAAAAACTTTTTTTGGATCCCTTTATTATAATGTTCTAAGTAATTTATAAGAGAAAACTATTATTACCATAGATTCTAAAATATATATTTATCAAATATAATACCATTGGACGGAATAAATGATATAAGAAAATCAAATGGGATTCAATTAAATAAATTTGATGTGAGATAATTTAATCTTTAATTAGAGAAATGGAAGAAATTGCAGTTTAAAAAGAAAAGCAGACGTTAAATGTGTTTTCGTTTGGGAAAGTAGTTAACGAAATAGTTAGTGAAGCACTTAGTGAAAAGATTTGTAAAGACATTCCATGGGCATCTAGAACTTCATTCTCTTTATGGGAAATATATCCGAGAATCACATTAATTCGAGATACACCAAACAATTGAAATATTTTTTCGAAATTTTGTTTTCTAATACAAAAACATTCCGTGTAGAGTTTATAACGATATTTCTTAAATACAGGGTCCATTATGAAAGCAATGAGCATAATGTTATTGTGACGCGACGACAGATGGCAGCACGGTAAAACCGGGGGAAATGTGGTGGAGGGATATGCCCTTTCAATCCATCCGGTCGTCAGTTGAGTTCGAGCAGTGTGAGGGGAGATACATGCCTCCGCTTGAAGTGTGTTTTCAACTTTTGTAACATAGCGCGATGGAGCGTTCGCTTGAACAACGATACGCCATAAAGTGTTGGGTGAGGCTTGGAAAAAATGCAACTGAAACATTCCAGATGCTGCAAAAAGCCTCCAAGGACGATTGCATTTCAAGATCACAGTCTGGGAAGTGGCACAAGGCGTTCAAGGAGGGCCGGGAGGAGGTCGCCGACGAACCCCGTTCAGGACGCCCAACAACGGCCAGAACTGACGAGAACGTAGATCGTGTGCTCGAAGTTTTGCGTACCGACCGTCGATTAAGCATCCAGAAAATTGCTGACACATTACACATGTCCACATTTGTGGTACATGGGATAGTGACCGAGGATCTGCAAATGTGTAAGGTCTGTGCGAAGCTTGTGCCGAAAGTGTTGTCGCAAGACCAGAAAGAACTTAGAATTTTGCGCTGTCAAGAATTGTTGGATTTGATTCAAAATGAACCGGACTTTCTGAACTCTGTAGTAACCGGAGACGAATCCTGGATGTTTGAATACGACCCAGAGTCGAAAAGGCAGAGCTGTGCATGGCACACAAAATCATCCCCACGCCCCAAGAAAGCGCGAATGAGCAAGTCGCGCATCAAAACGGTGATCATTGTCTTCTTTGACATCCGAGGAATAGAACATTGTGAGTTTGTACCGCAGGGACAAACTGTAAACTCAGCCTTTTACCTGGAGGTGCTCAGGAGATTGAAACGCCGGATCGCACGCGTGAGGACTGACATTAAAGACACGGTCAAGCTCCACCATGACAATGCCACCAGCCACACAGCCTTCATCATTACCAACTTCCTGGCCCGGAGCAACACCCCGGTGATCCCTCACCCCTCTTTAAGTCCCGACTTAGCTCCATGTGACTTCTTTTTGCTTCCACGACTCAAGAGAGAGATGAAAGGAAAACATTGGGAAACCGTGGAAAACACCCAACACCATGTTACAACGTTCCTGAGAAGCATTCCTGTCGAGGAGTTTCAGGGTGCCTTTCAGGCGTGGCAAACGCGTCTCCGCAAGTGTATTGATGCAGGAGGAATGTATTTTGAAGAATGTTGAACATTTGCACAAATTACGATCAATAAATGTATTTTGCCAGTAAATGCTCATTACTTTCATAATGGACCCTGTATTTCAGCCAATATTCTCTAAACTACATGTTTTGTGAGAGAAGTAAAAACTAATTCATAAGAATCTGCGTTTTAAAAATAGTTTTAAAAAGGGTAGAGTATATTATTTCATAATATTAAAAAAAAAAAAGGGACGCTCCTTATAAAAATCTAACAACACCAATGAGTACAAGTAGCCAAATGAGATATCAGACACGTGTTGTAAAAACAGAAGTTACATATGATATACTTACAGTGAAATCCGTTTAAACAATTTACCTAGGATGTTTAGAAAGATAGTTTGTACATGAGATATAATTATAGAATCTACAAACATGTGTTTTCTAGCTTGTTTCTATAAAAATATTTGTTATAATAGGAAAACAAATACATTTATCAAATATCGTTAAGTTAGACGAATTGACGTATCAAGAGGTCAACAGAATCGTCCCTGTGTCTTATTTTAAAGTGTTTTACATTGAATAAATCTATATATATAAAAATGAATGTCTGTCTGTCTGTCTGTCTGTGTGTGTGTGTGTGTGTCCTCTATGGATTCAAAAACCATACATCCAATCGGCGTGAAATTTTGGGATATTATGAGGTGTATCCCCGGAAAGGTTTACGAAAAAAAATTTCTTGAATATCTTGAATATCCTTAGAGTTATTTGCAGATTTGTATATTTAACTCGCAAGCAGCGATACCATTGAGACTGAGATAGGCTTAGTTTGCTGCTCCTGATGACCTTGGGTCATTGTGTGAGTCACAGCATGATGCTACAAAAACACTCTCTCTGGGGATTTTACAGCGTCGACAACCTGTAAGATTGCCTCTCTCATATATTATACTTTAAACATCTGCTTAATTAAAGCATTTTTCATTTGAAAGAGACTGCTCTCTTAACCCCCTTTAGACAACATTAAATGATATCCCGTGTCGATGATTTTGTAATGTATAGAATTAGGAAAGACAAAATTCAGGATGACACGGCTCACAGGGAACGGTAAAAAATGTTCACTTTATCGAGGAAATACAAAATTCGGGATGACACGGCACACAGGGACCGGGAAAAAAATTATCACCTTATCGAGAGATTCACGACCATGATTTTATTCAACTTATCGAGTATTTTTCAAGGGACCGGGAAAATATGTTCACTTTATAAAACGATTATTTTGTAATATAGAAAATTAGGAAATACAAAATTCAGGATGACACGGCACAAGGGACCGGGAAAAAATGATCACTTTATCGAGAGATTCAAATTTACGAGTTTCAAATCATCAAAATATATCTTTCTTTTTTTATATGTTTATAGAGAATTGTTTTAACAAATGTTCGTTATACAAACCTTTACTCGGGTAAAACCCGGGCGAAGCCGGGCACATCCGCTAGTCTTAAATAAAGTATGGGAATAAATTGAGCTAAAAATGACTTGCCTCGAATTTTCTGTACTTTACTGCGACGTATCGGCGACCCGCTGTCGCCCTGTTCAAGGAAATATATTTCAATAATGTTTACTTGTTGCCAAGATTGTAAATGATCTGATATTTAAAACGCATAGATTGTCGACATTTTTAAATAAAATGAAATATAATATATGAAACTAAATAAAGCTATTTACACTCATGGACTAAACTTAAATAAGTTGTACCTTTTAGCATGTATATCGGGACTTAGGCATTAACTCTGAAAGATATTACAGTGACCTTTATTGAAGACATACGAGATAACCAAACGTGAACACAAAATTACTTCTGTCTCTTTAAAAAAACCAGACAACCGGCGACATCAAAGACTTTCCACTTCTTTAGGTTTTGTCCATGAGTGTAGAAAATATGTGTCTGTGTGAGAATTATAGGGATTCCATGTTACTTTACTCAAATTTGATATAATCAGGCATTTTTATGGAACTGACAATGGAAATGACTTTTTTTTCTTGACTGGCACAAGTCTTTAACATTTTCAATAACCTATTTTAATTTTCGCACCTTATTATAGAGGTACGAGGAATTTCAGTAAATATATACAGCTGTTTAGCCAGTAACATAGGGCCAGCATACCTTTACACTCGTGGACAAAACTTAAGATAGTGAAAGTCTTTGATGTCTCCGGTCTATTTTTTTTAAGGAGACAGAAGCAATTTTGTTTACACTTGATTATCTCGTGTCTTCAATAAAGGTCACTGTAATATATTCCGGAGTTATTGTCTGAATCCCGATATACATGCTGAAAGGTACAACTTCCTTAAGTTTTGTTCATGAGCTTGAAGCTTCATACTAGCTTATAAAGAAAGATAAAACCACATTCTAGCCAAAAAGAATGCAATAAATCATGAGTACACATCATGGTTAATGTGCATCTTTCTGATATTATATCTCCTTTTATTTTAAATGCGTTTCTATTCCTCTCTCTGTCTCTCTTAAAATCCTCTTGTGTGTAGAAGTAAATGCCTTTCTTATTAATTGATCCAGGAATATAAAATTTAAAAACAAGGTTTAGTTGATATTTATTCCGATAGATGGCACTCTGCAATCAGACTTTAGTTGTTTGATCTCTCTCTCTTTGGAGATCTTTTTTCATATCAGGACATCTCAACTCTCTCTGAATTCTTTTCTCATATGTTTCTCAGCGACTAAAAAGGCCATCTTTAAGGATTCCTGGAAAATCAGGGAATGGGTATTTAAGGCCGTAAGGGTGTGAGAAAGCCAAACTACGCTGGCCAAAAACAAATTGCATCACATATAAATAATTTTAAAAATTTGAAGAAAATTTGCATACTTAATAAAAGAATTAAGGCGTGTAAATTGTCAATTTTATGAGATTGTAACTAGAATATAAACGCATAAAAATAGTCTTCTTTATTCATTAAAGTGAATTTGAATAGACTCCTAGTATATCATTAATTAGTTATCTTGGTTTTTTTTTTGTTTGTTTTTTGGATTCTCTTTCGGATCATCTTTAATCTGTAGAATGCCAAGGTATAAAAACGCATCATAAAAGAAAATCTGATTTTAAAGAGGCAGAATCATGGCCTCAGAGAAGGTGGAATTTCGACTCGAGAAATTGCTATGAAAGTAGGCCTTAATCAAGTACTGTTGTAAGGATTTGGTCAGTGGTCAGAGAAAGAGAAGAGTTCAAGAAAACCTGGCTCAAGTCACCCTAGAGTAACAACAGAGAGGATAGGAGAATTCGAAGTATGATTGCAGCAGAAAGGGCAACAACTGTACCAATGATTCAAGCAGCTCTACATGTGCAGAATGAATATCCGTCTTAACGAAGTAGAATACTGTAGTCGCCGGCCTCCACTCTCTGCCAGACTCAGAAGCGATAGACTCAACTGGTGTGAAGTGAAACGTCTTTAGGGCTCAATAATGGCATTCTGTCGTTTTTCTATTGATTCCGGATTCAGTTTGAGGTTCATGACGGCAGGATATATCTATATATATAAAATTGAATGTCTGTCTGTCTGTGTGTGTGTGTGTGTGTGTGTGTGTCCTCTATGGATTCAAAACCATACATCCAATCGCCGTGAAAATTTGGGATATTATTAGGCATATCCCCGGAAAGGTTTACGAAAAATAATATCTTGAATATCTTTAATATCCTTAGAGTTATTTGCAGATTTGTAGCTTTAACTCGCAAGCAGCGCCACCATTGAGACAGAGATAGGCTTAGGTTTGCTGCTCCTGATGACCTTGGGTCTGCCCCACCCCGTGAGAGAATGGATTCGCCCGGCCGCCGGCCGACAGTCCATGTACCCACCGACCAATCAGGGCAGAGTTGGTGACACAGCTATGCCAAGTAGACAAGAAAAAAAGCCTCGCGGGAGCTTGCCCAAGATGACCTCCGGGAACTTCGTCCATCTTCCATAAACGACCATGAATTTATTCAACCTTATCGAGTATTTTTCAAGGGACCGGGAAAAAATGTTCACTAGATAAAACGATGATTTTGTAATGTAGAAAATTAGGAAAGACAAAATTCAGAATGACACGGCATACAGGGACCGGGAAAAAATGATCACTTTATCAGTTTCAAATTATCAAAATATATCTATTTCTTTTTATAAGTTTATAGAGAATTGTTTTAACAAATGTTCGTTAGACAGACCTTTACTCGGGTACAGATTAATATTGATTTTATTCAACTTATCGAGTATTTTTCAAGGGACCGGGAAAAAATGTTCACTTTATCGAGAGATTCGTTAAACAAACTTTTACTCGGGTAAAACACGGGCGAAGCCGGGTACATCCGCTAGTATTAGATATAGGCCCACAAGAATTATCCCATTAGGACTGTATTGTGGAAAGACATACAGCAGGAACCCCCCTGGCGTGGTGGTGTGGGGTGGTATTACCTATGAAAGTAGGACCCCACTAGTCTTTATTAATGGTACAATGACTGCTCAGCTATAAAATTAAAGATGTGTTGCAACCTGTTGTGTTACCATTTCTTGAGTAGACTAATAATGCCATTTCCCCAAACATAAGATAATGCCCGACCACATCTCATGAGATTTTCTTCAAAATGTTGGCATCCTTCTCTGGCCCGTATGTTCTCCAGATCTTTCCCCAAATGAGCATGTATAGAACATTATGGAGAGGGGAAATTGGCAATCTCCACAGCCATATAATCTTCAGCATCTTCAGAAAAAAATTTAAATTAGCTTGGTATAGCATCCCACAAGAATCCATAAAACAACTGTATGACAGTATGCCTCACTGCACAGCTGCTTGTATACGTGCCAAAGGAGAACACACCAAATATTAATAAAAACTTTGTCTTGATAAATTTACATAATTTCTTTTTTATTTCAATTTTTTTTCCATATTTTCATTATATGGCTCTCGGAAATTTTCAGAAATGTACATAAGAATTCATAGGTGGTGCAATTTTTATATGAAAGCCAGTGTGTATGAAATGATAGCACTGAAGTTGAATTGTACTGGGACCTCAGGTTTATAAATTTACTAGCCGAATGACCCGGGCAACGCCTGTGTTTTACCCGATTGAATGTTTTGATTCAAATACTATTTGTTACAATTATAAATTGGCGCCTTAAATAATTGCATATGTTAGTTAATAACTATAGCCTATGTGCTTTATCTGTCTATGTACTGTTGGCTTCCGTAGGTGTCTCTTACTGGGAAAAAGAAAGAGAGGATTTCATTTGGTTATTATCTAATATATGCATTTAGGGAGCGACCCGCTCCAACACAATAGTTACAAAGACGAAATAGCGAGTGGGGGGGGGGCAAAGGTGACGTGACCGTAGCCAACCAATAGGAGGGCGCCATTAAAAAAAAAAGCAAACGGTGACAGAGATGAAAACTGATGACTGATTGATTAGGAGATGAGGAATGACGCTCGTAACTGTATATAGAATAGAGAAAGACACCTCCTGATCGTGTAACTAAAAGTCATCAGCCTCTTTCCACAATCAAAAGTTGCTTTTCTCTTGATTTATCAACCTAATCTCAGTATAATTTCCCTTTTAGTACTATTTTTAATTTTTTTTTCTTTATTGTATTATGTGAAATATTTAATCTAGAAAGCTCATGTCAGCGGTCAGGAAATTTTGTTTTTAATATCAACACCTGACCAATCTTCTTTTTTTCTTATATTTTTCAGATAAAAAGCGTATTCACGCAACTTGGCCTTAAATACCGTTTTTTCAATTTTTCAGGAAGCCTCTTGGACTAAATATTTGGTCGTAGAGGTACAGTCTACACCACGCTGACGAGGGTCAACAGCCCGAAACGCGTACGTGGTTGACTTTTCTTGATTTATCAAGAAATTGGTTTAGCCAAATATCTTTGGAACAAGCTAAATCAACGTTTAGTTTATTTTTGTCCCACTAGATGGCGCTCTGCCTTTGACTATATGCGCTCTGCCTGCGCAAATGCCTATTTTGTTTTCAATTGTATTATATATAATGATTTCTCTTTTTCCTTGGATATTTTGAGAGATGATACTATTCAAAGGTGGATATCACTTTTTCAAAAATTTGAATAGGGTGCTTCCATCTATGATTCATAATTAGAACTATTTTTGAATTCGACCTTTGGAAATGAGCAAAATATTTCCCCTTTAAAAAATATATTGAATATCTTAAAATTTATATAGATAAATTATTTGCCACAATGTTCAAATATCCAAAATTATTATTTTATTACTTTTTATATTTATCAAATTGTGTATTTCTATTTTTTTTTTTTAAATAGTTTGCTATATTTTATAAACTTGGAGATTCAACTTTTGACCGTTTCCATCCTTAAAAGCAATTTCTCACAATTATATAATATTTTAAAATTAACTACAACCTTTCGCAATAAGTTTCTTTTATTCATAAACTTATTGCGAAAGGTTGTAGTTTTATTTTAAAATTTGTAGCGCAATTTTTTCGTTTACTTCAATTATATAATAATTTAAATGATAATATAAAATTGACAATTTTATTTGTAAAATTATAAATAAAAAAATAATTTAAAATATTTAAAGAATGAGCAGAAAATGAAGGTTAGACTCTTTCTATTCCCGGATAAACAAGTTCGAACACATGCTGCCATCTACAGACATTATTTTGAATTATTTTGACGAAATGAGTGTCACGTTAAATGTTATTTTGTTTAATAAAAATATCATAAGTTTTGAGAATTTATATTCATCTCTCTTTATATTCAATTGAAATATATTGCCATTTATTTTTTATTCTTAAAAATGTTTGAAATAATCATTTTATTATAGTAAATTTATACTTATATAAAATTGTATATACCTTATAATTTTTGTTAATTTGTGTAGGAACATACACATAAATGAATATTTTTATTTAAATAAAAAAAAATAATTTAAATGAGTTAGAGGTGAAAGTTTTTTTTTTATTAAAAAAAAAGTTGCCATATATAAAATGTCTATATAATAAATATTACATGTGACTAGGGCAACAAATAAATAAAACTATTAAGTTTAATTTTAAAATATAGTTTTCCATATAAATAATTTGAAAATATTCAAATGAACATTCTTAAAATATCGTCTGCATCCAGTACTAAAAATTTAAAATATCTTAAATATTAAACCCAAATGGGACATAAATATCGGTACTTACCATCTTATTCTCAATTCATTTAATTTTATTCTCGAATAAATAATCAATTATAATTTAGATTGTGTCAAACACTTGTCAAATATTGCGTTTTTTCTTTGGTCAAATTCTCTTCACTTGCTTTATTTACGAATTTTCTCTCTCTGGATTCTGTGGTCAAAATTGAAATTATATTTATATTATAAATAAAGTATAATATTATATATATAATTTAAACGGTAATTTTTATTACAATAACATTTTAAAATATTTGAGTCTATAAATATAGGTTTTACACTTTGAAGATATCGTTTGAAAGTTTAATAATGTTTTTTTTTTTTTTTTTGTTTTGAGTTACACTAATATATATTCTGTATAATTTTACAAGATATATATTTTTATACCTAATTACATACCATTTTAAGTAGAAAGTGTATAAAGTTAATCGAACAAATTAAATTTCAAACCATTTTTTTTTTACTTTAATTATTAATTTGAAATTAACGTGGCTATATTTTCCTTAAACTCTAGTATACATAGTTTTAAATATATTTTTAAAAGTATATATGTCATAATTTGTATATAATTGTATGCTCCCCGACCCACTATGTATGTACCATGTATGATTTTCAAAGATTTAATAAAAGAATAAGGTAACTGGAGGAAAGAAAGTAACAAAAGACATAGGAAGTAGATCTAGAGGAGAACATATTTATTAATAACGTCGCAGTTAACCTTCTGACCCCGGGTCCCTGCGAGCTAAGTTTAAACCAACACTTCCTGGCAGAGACCGGACGTCTCTAGTGACCGCAGAAGTTATATTAGTCGCGAAGCACTCAATACTTCCTGACAAAGCAGGACGTATCTGGTATCCGCAGAAGTTATATTAGTATAGAGACGCCCAACATTTCCGGACAGAACCGGACGTATTTTGACAACGCGGAAGTAAATAAAGTCGAAATAGCACCCGACACTTCCTATCAAGCAGACCATATCTTTCACCAAAGAGAACCGCGGTCCAATTAGAAAGTCTCCCCTTAAGTAGGTCAACCAATAGGAAAACGGGGGCGTTCCATTTTCGACCAATGGGAAGGAAGCCAACTCGTGGTGTTAAATCGAAAAGCAAGAATGGTCAGTAACGTTTTCGCTCTCATAGGAACAACACCTAGAGTGGTTCGCTTGCTCTCGCCGAGTTCAGACCCAGTCATCGACTCGACCCCACCAAGGTAATGTCTGCTCACTAGAGACCTCTCTCTCCGCTCATTTCATCTAAATCCAATCATCGCCATGTGATCAGATAATTAATAAGTCGAATCGCTCAGCTCTTCTCAAACTTTCTTTCCTCCAATCCAGTTGCCTTTCATTTTCAAACCCCATCACGTGTCCTGATTATTTCTAACTGTATGCTGCAACTTCCACTCAAACGACTGCGCTTCAATCAAATCTCACCATTCGCATCCAACAACAAGAAATTCCGCAACGATATTGTCACAGACCGGTTAAGTCGACAGGATTCTACAACAGTGTAATACATCAAATATTGCAGTGTAATAACTTTGGATCATATATTACATAAGTCGACAGGATAAAGATTATGGAGCTTAATCAGGATCAAGATGGAAATTAGCCCAGACACCAGCAAATCAAACGGCAATGACAAAACCAGCGGAAAAGAAGCGGACAAGAAGAGAGGCGACCAGGCACCTTCTAGCGGCCATCATATGGCAGATGACCGTGGCCATCCGACGTGTCAACGCCCCACAAAGTGAGACGGAATTCCGGAGCGCCATTCCCCGGGGAGGACGACGGACACAACCCCCGCCAACCCCAGGCGAGTGTCACCAAGGCCGGACACCGACCACCGAGAAGTCATCCACCGCCATGCCGTACACAGTCCCCGAAACCAATCCGCGCGACCCGGGACAGCCCAAACGATCCCAAAATGATCGTCCAGTACCGGACTTCACTTCAATTTCGCGGACGGTGCGAGCAGTCCCGAGCCAAGCCAACCATCCCAAACCAAGACGTTCCAGAGGAGACCTGTTGAACTGAGGTAGGCACCCACCCTATGGCGTCAAGAAATTGACTTTGGACTCATAGCTAATCCTACCTACCCCTTTTAACCATATCTAACCTTTGTACTCAATGAATGCACGCACGGGCTAGGCCAAACCTGTCCGAAAGGACTCGCACTACAATCAAATTTGTCACACAGGACAACCCTTGCCTGCATTCATTGACCCCACTACCATGTTTATCACTCAACCCAATTACCAGTACTATATGCTCTCAAATACAAGCCACAACGGCTTCAACCATCACCATGCCCAAAAAAACGTGTCAGTACAGCTCACCCACTTACCACACAAAATCCAAACATGACCATACGTCGCCACGCCATAAAAATGTACCTCACAACAATCCCACAAACGTATTTAGCAACAATCACGACATTCGCAACAACAATACACCGACAACACCCAGCCAAAGGACGGTTTTCACGCTAGCAAACACGCACAACCCGCCCAACAAGCACGACACTCGCGCCAAAAGACGACAACCACCAACAAACGCATGCACCGTCGTTAGTAACAATCATCTCGTCTACCCAAAACACTAAAAAAATGTTCACCTTAAAAGGTACCATATACACTAACAATAGAAATTTCGATATATGACTTTAATAAATTTGTTGTTCATAGTGAGAACAGGTTAAATTTTGTACAAATAAGGACTTCGCGCGACACCTTTTCATTCACAATTTTTTTTTCTCTCTCGATTCGTGTCACAGGTCACCCCACAAACCTTTTCATTTCAGGCCACAGACGCCTTTTCACCACACCTGTGACACATCTCCACTCAAAGCGTGTTCACATCGTAAACCTCATTTTTCACTCAATTCCACCCTAATATCACTGAATGGCATTTTTTTTACTAAAGTCACAACGACCATTCGATTTAATAAATGGATACAACGTCCGGATTTTCAAAATACAAATAATGTCGAAATTACACCAACTCATCTCTCCACAATGTTATTGACAGAACATGACACAAGACATCGTCAAACAAGTAAAACCCACAAACAAAACAAAACTTCGTACACCAAACATATCACACACGCAACGCAACCAATGCCGAAAGTAAAAGATTCAATTATAAAAAACAATTAGGCCGACAGGAAACATAGAAGCAAGGCGGATATCTTCCCGCGAAGAATAAAGACGTCGCCATGACTCCAATTACGTGCAAACAGTGGGTGGATAAGTTTAGACTGGACCTCGCGTCCCCGACACGTCCCGCTTCCGGCGTCTCATTACAAGGCCCCACTCATCCAAATTAGGTCACCGCTCTCACCAGCCACAGATTCCTCTATGCCACCAATTTTGGATTCCAGTTCAAGCCGGCGTATCGATTTTCACAATGTAGTCAAATCAACTGTCACTCGGAAATCTAAAAAAGGTACAAGACGTCACACACATTTAAATGAGTTCATACCCCCATCATAATTGATCAAATACTTTACAAACTTTCAAAAAAAAAAAACGCTACACCTTCCATCTACACATAAATACCACAGACCTTAGGATCTCGACAACACATAGAATTCACACACACATTTCTTACACCAAAAACTACTAACATTTTTCACAATACACACAAAGACAAGAAATTTATAGGGCATGTAGGTATACCAAAGGGTTCAAAACAATACGCCTTATTGTTCATATTAATCATTTTCATTATTTTCTCTCAATTAAAAATGTAAATATTTAATCAATTTATCAATTTATTCAACTTATTATCAATTTTAATCATTAATTATCATATATTTACCACTTAGTTATGTTATCATAGTTTCCAATCAACAAAAACTCATTGGTTTTCTTTCAAAATTGGATGTTATATTTCATTTTGATTTACAAAAACATTCTTTTTTTTTCTATCCTTTTTCCACCATGCAACCAAGCATTTACTTTGATTTCTCCCAACTTTTATATTATTTTTGATTTCCTCCAACTTTTTATTTTTAATTATTTTTTGATTTCCCAAAAGCCCTAATAAAATTCCCTCGAATTCTTTTCCAAAATTCGAGCAAAAAAGTAATTAGGCATTTTTCCTTTTTTTTTCTCACCATTCAACCAAGCACTCAACTTTGATTTCGCTCAAAAACCTTTTATTTTATTTTATTTTGATTTCAAAAGACCTTATGAAATTCCCTCGAATTCTTTTCCAAAATTCGAGCAAAAAAGTAACTAGGCATTTTCCCTTATCACCATGCAACAAAACAATTTTTCTTTTTCAACCAAACACATTCAATTTTGATTTCATTCAACTATTCTTATTTTATTTTGTCTTGATTTCAAAGCGCCTTATGAAATTTCCTCGAATTCTTTTCCAAAATTCGAGCAAAAAAGTAACTAAGCATTTGTCTTTGTCACCATGCAACAAAATATTTTTCTTTTTCAACCAAACACATTCAATTTTGATTTCAGTCAACCATTTTTATTTTTATTCTTATTTTGATTTCTCAAAAGCCCTAATAAAATTCCCTCGTTTTCCATTCCCAATTTCGAGCTAGAATATGGTTAGGCATTTTTCATTTTTTTTTCTCACCATACAACCAAGCACTCACTTTGATTTCGTCCAACTTTTTATTTTATATTATTTTTGATTTCCCAAAAGCCCTAATAGAACTCCCTCGTTTTATTTCTAATTTCAAGTAGAAATCGTTTAGGCGCATTTTCCTTTCGTTTTAGCCCACTATGTACCATAGCATTCATTGATTTCTTACAATTAAAAAATTTTTTGATTTCTATTAATTATACTCAACCTATATCATCAACACCATTCTATTTTACTTATTATATCGCCACCAATGCTTGTATATAGACTCAATACCCACAACTAATTTTCCCACAAAATTATTTTTCACTTTACAGAATTCTCTCAGGCTAACCCCTTCTTGAATTCTTCACATGTAGGGGGCGCATCTGTCATAATTTGTATATAATTGTATGCTCCCCGACCCACTATGTATGTACCATGTATGATTTTCAAAGATTTAATAAAAGAATAAGGTAACTGGAGGAAAGAAAGTAACAAAAGACATAGGAAGTAGATCTAGAGGAGAACATATTTATTAATAACGTCGCAGTTAACCTTCTGACCCCGGGTCCCTGCGAGCTAAGTTTAAACCAACACTTCCTGGCAGAGACCGGACGTCTCTAGTGACCGCAGAAGTTATATTAGTCGCGAAGCACTCAATACTTCCTGACAAAGCAGGACGTATCTGGTATCCGCAGAAGTTATATTAGTATAGAGACGCCCAACATTTCCGGACAGAACCGGACGTATTTTGACAACGCGGAAGTAAATAAAGTCGAAATAGCACCCGACACTTCCTATCAAGCAGACCATATCTTTCACCAAAGAGAACCGCGGTCCAATTAGAAAGTCTCCCCTTAAGTAGGTCAACCAATAGGAAAACGGGGGCGTTCCATTTTCGACCAATGGGAAGGAAGCCAACTCGTGGTGTTAAATCGAAAAGCAAGAATGGTCAGTAACGTTTTCGCTCTCATAGGAACAACACCTAGAGTGGTTCGCTTGCTCTCGCCGAGTTCAGACCCAGTCATCGACTCGACCCCACCAAGGTAATGTCTGCTCACTAGAGACCTCTCTCTCCGCTCATTTCATCTAAATCCAATCATCGCCATGTGATCAGATAATTAATAAGTCGAATCGCTCAGCTCTTCTCAAACTTTCTTTCCTCCAATCCAGTTGCCTTTCATTTTCAAACCCCATCACGTGTCCTGATTATTTCTAACTGTATGCTGCAACTTCCACTCAAACGACTGCGCTTCAATCAAATCTCACCATTCGCATCCAACAACAAGAAATTCCGCAACGATATTGTCACAGACCGGTTAAGTCGACAGGATTCTACAACAGTGTAATACATCAAATATTGCAGTGTAATAACTTTGGATCATATATTACATATATAATATATATTTTTATTATGCAAAATTCTATATGTGTTCATTGAAAAGTGTTTGTGAAAATATAAAATAAATTATAATAAAAAAGCGAATATATAAATAGAAGTGTTTATTGTTCGTATTGCACCCAAAATATTTACAATATGAAATTATCACGACTTTGTTTGTTGGTTGAATATTCTGATATATTTACATGGAAAAAGTATTATATATGTTGACTATATCATATCTAGATAACATGCTATCTAAAAATAAAATTTGATTTTTCAAGAATATCCGGCCATTATTTATTTATTTTAAAATTATTTTAAGATTTTATTGCACCCCTTTTGCTTTTTCTAAAAGACTTTTCAAATATTTCAAATCATTAAATGAAATAAATTCGCGCGTATGCGAAGAATAAATATTTCTATATTGTTAATTCGATTTTTAACTTTATTAAATGGTTTAATCAAAAATGAAGACCATAGAAATTTAAATTTGACCAATTATAAAGGATTTTAAAATGAAGATTGAAGTGTATTTCTCGTAAATATTTAAACACGATTTGTTTCTATAAAATTAAATATAATTCTTGATATTATAGCTTTTTAATTATTATGATTAAACACGCCTATACGATATATAAATCTTTTTGTAATGAAATAAATACTATTAAATATAAAATATTAGATAGAAAAAAATGTATTAGATATTATAGAGAAACACACAGCATTGTGTGGAATTAAAAAAAGAGTGCTATATATAATTATATTTGATATAATTAATTATGATGATTAAGTATGTTTTTAAAAAGGTTGTAATTCCTTTCAAATATGGATGACTTTGAGGGAAAACTCTGTTAAACAATGATATTCCCCATTGTTTAAAAAGAGCATTAAATGAGTAGACTAGGATATCATATTAACTAATCACTACAAAAATACGATTATAAAAAAAATTCAACTAATACATAATTTTTTTGGTTGATTATATAATTTAAAAAAAATTAATTCGAAATATTAAATCGAGTGAAATCGCTACACGTATAAAAATATTCAAATAATAAATAAAACAATATTCTAAAACGAGTAAATATAAATTCTAGAATTAAAAATAAAACTTAACAAAACAATGACTATCGTGTACAACCTGAATATGTGAGTTTATTTACATAGTTTAATACTTAAAAAGGTGTTCAAATGCGATTTGTTTATGGTCAAATATATTTTCATATATAAAATTGTTTATTTATATCGATATATTCTAAATAAATATAAATAATTTTCATTAAAATGCCTTTATAAAACAGTAGATAATCTTAAATATGTAAATCAATTTTAATTCGTCCTTTGGATTTTTTTTTTTTTTTTGCAGTTTGTTACATATTTCCAATGAATATTTTGTTTATTTATATCGTTTGGACATATTTTAATAACTATTGTATACAAATATTGTTTTAAAACCTTTTACAATAATTATAATAAATGCATTTTTTTTTTCACTTTTTGAATTTTCTCCAAGGTCGTCTAAATTATATAATTTATAAACGAATAAAACTAACTTTCAGTTTTATATATCTATTTTTGAAGTCTATTTTAAAAATATAAAATTTAATAATTTTGACTGATACAATTATGTGTTTAGAAATATTTTAAAATATAAAATCCATTAAAGTTTTTTTTTTATATATTATGTTAAACAATATAATCAAGTGAAACTTCTCTATAACGAAATTTTTATAACGAAAAGGTTTTTCTATCTAAATATTGTTTATTATTTATAAAAAAAAAAAACAATATTAGGTTTTCCATACTCATTATAAGACTAAAAACTCTTTATAAAACAAAAGATTTTCTGTTCTTTCAATTTCGTTATTTTATAAGAGCTATTCTTGTGTAAAACGGTATTTTAAAAAAAGGTTATAAAAATATTCACAACATAAAATAAATCGCCGCTATATAAAAAAAGTTGGTAGAGAATTGTCAAGGAATGTTGTCATGTTTACAGTGTTGTTGCCTGTCTCCGATAATACAATCATAGAATTATACTCTATGAAATCTTCAAAAATTGATGAGGGACATGAGTTCCTCCTCGTAGAGGGCGATAGAAATCATGATGCTAACCCCCAAGGCAATCCCCAGGACTGTGATGAGGAAGTCTTTGTCTCCAGTCGATGGATCCTTCACACCTGGCATCTGGCAACACCATCATCATAGAGTTTTTATAACCATATTTACTCATATTATTTCAATGAATATTTCTTCAGCCACAATTCCCGAGAAATTTCTCCAAAAATACAATATATATTTATAACATATAAAATTCAATATAAAAGGGTTTGGCACTATAAAAATTATACTATGAAGATAATAGTGAAGATTGAGGTGAATTTATTATGTTTTTTAAAATTTATTTTATTCTCTTTGAATTTTGAAAATTTCCAAATGATCCTTTATGCAAAGCACGATTCATTTCAAAAGCACGATATCCAGAATATTGTCTTAAGGACAAAGAATAATAAGGATTAAACAAGAATAGAAAAAGATGATGGATCAATTTTAGACCATATATGCACATTCATTATATGGATTGGTCAGATGAATCTTAAAGTTGAAATGTGATGAGTGAATGAACATGAAATAAAAATGATATAAAAGTGAAAAATTAGGATTATAGATTTATAGAAGAAAGTTTGAACTTCCTGAAACTGGAGCAACCCATATTTCAAAAAACATAATAGAGTCGATGCTTATTTTTAAAATTACTTTTATTAAATCACAGAGAGATATTTCAAAGAGCAGTCTACCCATCCTTCTCAAAGTTATCCTACAACAACCTTCCAATGACCTTGTGTGGCGACACTCTTGTAATTAGAGAGCAACCTTGAAAAAAGTTGGGCAACTTTTATCGAAATATTTCTCAGAATTTATAAAGATTTTAAAAAAAGACTGCAGATCGAGCCTAAAATATTATACCATATATCAAAAGATTGAATAAACTACTTAAGGCCATCTACTAGATACTAACAGATGACTAGAGTTAGGTAAAAGGGTATTTCTACAATATATGTCATATTATACGACAAGCTTCAAGGATAATGACCTAATATGTCATCTCTGTAAAATAAACTTACTAGTGTATCTCCACTTTTATTATCATTGCACATATATTCTAGAATATAAGAAATTTTTCTTTAAAGTAGATACCATTTTTCTTAATACATTAGAGGAGATATTAGAGTAGAGTTTATAAAATGCTTCGCACTAATTTTTTACAGGAGAGAGAGTAAGAAGGTAGATAACGCATGCAAATTTCTGTTCTAAATCTATATTGTACGAAAGTATCAAACCTATATATGGCTTCTCTAATGTTATTTACCTATCATGTTTACAGCTATGTCAAAGTTTATTTTATCCCTTAAGGTCACATCTCTACATTGCATCAAATGATAATCAGAGCTAGGTTGAATTCTCCGAGTTTCAAAAGGTAGAACAAAGTAATTAAGGCCAAATCCAACTCACCATGACCACTAAGGCTAGGTAGAGAAAGATGCCTGCAGTCAATAGGAAAATCCAGGTGTTGAGATCCATGGATGATCCTAAGAAGATTCCCATGACATTTGCTATGTAGCAGAGCACTGAAGAGATGATGTTGCACACGAAGGCTTGTTTCTTGGTCAAGCCCATGGAGAGAAGGATGGCGAAGTCACCTATCACAGAAGACACACATGTAAGGATGCTGAGCAGGAGACTATAGGTTCGATGTACTCACCCATCTCGTGAGGTAGTTCGTGGCAGAAGACGGCGATGGAAGTGCTGATGCCAGTGGCCATAGACTTGGTGAAAGCCGTCCCTAAGGCAGCACAAAAAATTGTCAACATTATGTATGGAAGGATTCGATGAATTATGGCTATCTCATTAGCGAATATTTCCATTGAATATTTACTCTATTGATGATTATTAAGCTGCTTCAATCACTAGAATAGTTAATCTCTGAGTTCACACCCTTCCAATTCGAAAAGTAGTATTCCGAAATGTATTAAATTTTTATCCCTAGTACACGAGGTCATAATAATCATGGTAGGAAGTAGCTGGGTACTGCTTTCTACCGTAAGTGCACTACATATCTACACATGTAGAAAGAAATTCGATTTTAGCGCTTACAAATGTGCCAGAGTTTTGCATTCACTGGTGGGGTTAGAATTTTTCAAGAATCGGGAACATTGGAGAAAATTTTTATTCAGAAAAAAAGTACCCAATGTGGGATACGATTCCGGGTCGTGGGTGTTTGAAATCGACGGTTTATACTACTTGTCCACCGGCCTCGGAATGTATTGATGATATTTACAACAACAACAAAAAAAGCCTTTATTTAGGGTCACTGACCCTATACAGGATTCACCAGAGGTATGCATAAGAAAAATGCAGTGAGACAAAGGAAATAACGATATATACAGAAGAAAAAAAACAAGAAAGAGAAAGAGGGAAGCAAGAAAAACAACACAAAAAGAGTAGCAGTAAGAAAGTGAGGAGTGAGTGTCACTTGGCCTTCTTCTGAGATATGGACTTGTGGAAACCATAAAACGCCGTAGCAATATACTTATTCTGGGTCATATTGTCAATTATTGATGGAAGTGAAGCACTATTGATAATATTTAAGTTTTTATTAAAGGTATTATGGAGGAATCATTAGCATTACCTTTTTTTAATTACCAAGAGATAGGCCATACTTCCAGTTCTCAATAATCACGGTAGGTAAATATTGTCCCTTACTGTAATATACTATATGTTCATACATATATGTAAATCACACACACAAATCAAATTATATTTACATAATGAACTCAGTTTGATATTCTCTATTTAATATTTGATGATATTCTGTTATAATAGCCCAGAATATTTTCATAATTTTAATTTAAATTGTTATTCTGGAGGTAGACAAAATACTTCAAACGACGTTTATAGATTTACAAAGATATCCAACATGCTCTTTTTGAATTAAAGCAACGTTGGGTTTGACGCAGATTTAAAAATAAAATAGCTAAGTACGCATTTTATGAAATTGATATGACTTTTACACGCTGTGAATTACGCTATTGGACATTGGACCAATCAGGAAATAGGTTTGCAGACGATACCGAAAGCAGTCAATCAACAGGGAAAGTTCCAGAGATGTCAACAGTCCAAGATAGCCTCTGCTTGACCTCTATGGCAGATCTTCCAAGAGATAGAATCCTCTGTGGTCTATGTCCTTCTTTGACGATTTGTGACAAGTCACTTATTCTTATCTCTAGTACGCGTGGTACAGACCATGATAATTATGGTGTAGCTAGTATTGCATAGTTGACGACAGCTTTTACTTTAAGTGCCCCACATATCTACACATGTAGCTCGACCTTTGCACTTATAAATATGTCAGAGCACCGTTTGGTTATTTCAACTCACTAGTAGGGTTGGATTTTTTTCAAGTATTGTGAGCCATTGTGGATCAATTTTTTATTCAGAAAAAAATCCTTAATGCGGTATTTGATCCCGGATCGTGGTTGTAGGAAAGTGACAGTTTATACCATTTGTCTACTGATTCTCATCTATTGTCTATAGCAGTAAATATTTGTCAACCTACATATATATCAGTATACCATCAGTCGTTGTATACTCCTGTACAAGATGTTTAATTTAGTTAGAATATTTATGTTTATATAAAGGTTTAATATAATTTTTCTATGATTGTGTAAATATTCATTGAATTTATCATCATCATCACCTTTTTTGTTTACAAAAATGTTATATGAAAAATAAAGTAATGTAATTGAACGAAATGGTTGCCCTAATGTTTACTGATCCAATGTTTTAATAATCTAAGGTTTATGTTGTAAGAAAATTATACATTGAGAAGAATTATAAACAAGGGTTTGCGATACCTGGAAGCTTGAGAGATCGTTCAAATAGATCAATAAACTTATCCTCAGTGTGTTGTTACAATACCATCACTGGGGGGAAGCCTAAATGTCATCGAAAGGAATTAAAATGACAAATTCGAATCATTATGTTAGTTATTAAAGCTATTTTATCTCTTTGTTAAATATAGCAATGCAAACTCTAAATACGTTGTTATACTTTGATAAAGTTTGTTGTTAAGCCAATCCAGAATTTGGTAAATAGAACAAATTAATGATCCAATATGTAATTTTTATAAAATGAATACTTTATAGAACACATATGCATATATTATATATTTAAAATATTGAAAGTAACAATAATAATGAACAAGTCCATCATCTTTTGCGAGGCTGTCTTGTGCACCTACAGGATTATCTCTCAAGAAGGCCATTGGAGAAAATTCACAAAGTGAGATTTGATAGTGTAGTGATATTATTGAAGCTACAGGGGCATCTTGAAGAAATGGCAATTTGTTCGCTGAGACTTGAGTCTACGACATCTATGAGGTATATATGTATGCCACAAGGAAGTCGTTCTTACCAATGGCCAGGCCGTCGCACATGTTATGGAGACCATCTCCCATGATCACCATCATTGCCATAGCACTGAAGGACTTGAAGGCTGCGGCATTGTGGGTGTGGCCATGATCGTGGGCGTGGCCATGTTCGTGATGATGATCCTTGGGCTCCAGGAACACGACCTGGGGGTCGGGGAGGAGCTCCTTGCTCTCGGGGCCTTCCAGGTCCAACTCTGTCAGATTTCACTTGGTGAGTTAGTTCTACTGTGGGAGGTGATTTACAAGGTGGATGGAACTATGGCCATTTCTACTTTGTAACCTGCTGTTGTTTACAATCATAGTTCAGAAACATGGCTCTGTCGGATTCCATTTGGTGAGAGTCGAGTTCTACCTTGGGGATGCTTTACAAGGAGGATGAAAACATGTCTAATGCTCCTTTTGTAACATGTTGTTTTCAGTCAGAGTTCAGGAACATGGCTCTGTCGGATTTCACTTGGCGAGTTCTACCATTAAAATCTATAATGTACCATTTCAAATTTAATTTTTTATATAAGGAGTGTTCGTATTATAAGCCTATCATTGAATATCAAGAGACCACAAAAGACTTTATTAAAGGATGGGTCAAAGTATAGATTAACTGAAATAAAAAGAATATACCCCCATATATGCTCTTTCCATTTCAAGGCGTGAGATAAGGAATATAATAAATTTGTGCTATATAGAGTTTGAGGGGAAAAAATGATTTCAAACCACAATAACCTAACAACAATACGATTAACTCTCAAAAGACAAGCTATAATATTACAGAGAAAGGAATTACCTATTTAACATAGCAACCACGCTCTTCTCATGGCCTAAAGGATAAATAAGAGGATGCGCTATAAGATTCTAAACTTTACATAGGATGGTTTAGACATTTGTTTTTGCATACTGTAAGAGTACATAACCTGAGGCTGTGTTCTGGATAGATCCCACTTTGTATATTGCTCTTTTAGAATCCTCTGAATGTTAACGCGGTCTTTGTACGATAAAGTGGGAAAATAAAGATTCTAACAAGTTTGACTCCAAATGTTGGATGAATATCGCGGAGGGATCTTACCTTTCTTAGCGACTCGAACATCTGTCCAGCTGATGGAACTCCGGGGATGGTCACTCAGCTTGTGTTCCACGTTCTCCTTGGTGCGGCGTCTCTGGACCTGTGCACCCATCTCATTGGTTCTCTGTGTTCACTTTCTAATAGACCTGTGACATCATCTATAGATTCCACATCCGCGCAGATTTTTTACCCTTAGTTTATAAATCCTAATTCCTACTCGATATAAAGGTAGGTTTTGACTAGGCTGTATATTTTTTAGCGAAATAAAATTAAATCTAGGTGTGTTTTATTTCAAATATAAATAATAAAGAAAAAATCTTTGCTGAGTGACTCATCTGATGAACGACCACTCCTGGTATATATATTTTTAAAAGGACTTGAACCTCTCTATAAAAGACCAAGAATATTGATATTTTTAGATATCTCATGTGAGTTTCTGCGGGTATAAAGTGATAGTAGTCACAATGATCTGTGTAGATAATGGAATGATTATAAGTGTTGGGTAATAACGGCTTATCTTGGATCAATATTGTTCAATAGAAACATCCAATATATCAGTGAGGCAGTTCTCCCATATTCTTGGATTCACACCTTATAAACATATATCCAAATACGGATTCTTTTACAAAGTTCGAATCCCAGAAGAAGATGGGCGAGTTGCCTCATTAAAATATTGTATATTTATATTAAGTAACATTGATCTAAGAGCTATGTCTTTATTATTTATTGTATTCAAAATGAATTGATCTATTTTAAACAACTATAAATGTTTGTAAGAAAAGTATCTGTTTACCCACGATACGTACCAGAGCTTTGTGGCAAGATGACAGCATCCCCAGAAGTCTCTCAAAAAGGAAGAAGACAAAGATTCCCATCAGAGCCGTGAAGCCTTTCCACACGGCCATGCTGTCGTCTCCGTGGCCCTCTTCGTCATGTTCCCCAGCTAGGGCCTGGAACACCACACATGTATCTTGTGACAATCCTTTCTTGAGTCGCAGTCAATTGTTCTGTCGGAATCTCTACTAGGGAGTGTTCAGATTGGAGGATTGCTTCTAAAATGGACATCAAACACTCTTGATGCCGTCTACGACATGGATTTAAACATATATTTTATTGGTGGTGCTCATTTTATTTCGTAATTTCGCCATTAACCCAATGTCGTTATTGGGGTTTCGTGGCATTTTATATATCTAGCCTCACTACAAGCTAACCCATCACACTCAGTAGATTACTGTTAGTCCAGCACTGTTTTACACATATTTGCATAAACCTAGAGAGCAGGAATCTAGAGAAACTATATATTGGGATAGTATGGAAATATGTAAGCAAAAGAACATGTATGTATATAGAGCAACAATAATGTATTGGCAGAAGGAATGTATGCCACTCACATGCGGCAGAAGATGCAGCAGGGCATCTCCAGGAAGAGCACCGATTGCCAGTCCGATGAAGAGCTGCTGAATGGTGGTGAAGACAGCCTTGGGCAGGAGAGGGATGGTAAGCACGCAGACGAACCCACAGACGCTAATGACAAAGATGGCAAGAGTCGAAGCCAGCCACACTGAAACATTGATTTTTATTGACTTTCATTCACTGAAGCTTCGAGATTGTGAGTGTAAGAGCTAGTTATATACACATATCAATGTTTTACATAAAACAATGAAACAAATTATCGTGTAAATAAGGAATTGAAGAGGAAACTGGCAAGTGCATGCCATTTGTTATGTCTTAGAAGGAAAGTATGGTGCTCAGGAAAAGAGAAGGAGAAGAATTGGAATGAGTGATGTAATAACGTATGGCAAAGATCATAGTCAAATATTTAAGAAATAAAGCCATTGGGCTTTTTTTTTCTTTTATTCAAATTAAACAAACTCTCTACTGTCCTTCCTGCGATTAAAAAAAATAATAGGAGGTTTTGGCTCATCAATGGTGAACCTTCTCAGCGGTTTCGCCAACTTAATCCATTATAGACCTTTTAGAACTATTAGACTATTGTATTGGATGACTCTGCCTATATGGACATAAGCTTCGAGAAGAGTAAAACTACATCAAATAAATTGGCGAAACCTCTGGTATATTTTACCACTGATGACCCAAGCCTTCCAACTATTTTTCACCATAGTAAGGACAGTAGAGAGTTTGATTTATTTATAAAAGAAAAACTCGCGTTCACATTGGGTTTATTTCATATATATAGATTGTGAGTTATAGCATTATATTTGTCATGTAAGGCAATTGGTTGATAGACCAAAGAGAATGGAGAGACTTTTGGCATCCCCCATGAGATGAGAGAACACGAGAAGAAGGAGATGATGACAGAATACAAGAAGCCGGTCCTGAAAGAAATGTCACCCACCATAAGCACTGGGCCAGGTGGTGTGAGGCGGCAAGGTCTCGATGTGGACACCCGTGTCGCGACACTGCTTCTGTGACAGCTGGTGGACGATGGCGGGACAGAGATGGAAGAATGCCAGCGGCTCGATGCGGCCGTCCTTCACGTCGAAGGTGTCGAGGATCTCAGGTGGGGTGAGGCACTGCACACAGCGGCGGTGGCTGGTTAACTAACCTTCAGTCTACAAGTGCCAGGTCATCCAAGTTAGCTACAAGTCTACTGACTTCTGAATAGCTATGTTATGTTTGATTCAATCTGTAAATTGTTTCCCTCGAATACACACAATACTTTACAATGTCATTTAACTAAATTTGCATACCAACCCTTTGTACATATTTCAATTGTGTTGATATTTTTTTTCTCTTTACATCTAACTAAATTGCATACTAATTCTTGTATATATTTCAAATATCTTTCTTTCTTTTCTTTCTATGTTTAGTTTATCTTTGTAGTGCCAGTGTCCCTAGGGGGACATAGCGCTCTAAGTCGAAATAAAATGTTTGTTTAATTTGGTTTTAAAAGAACCATTCATTTTTTTATGGTTTTATTTTGTATATATCGTCACGTTAAAAATAGTTGCCTGAAGAGGGAAGTGTAGAAAAAGAGCTTTATTCTTCGGTACCAACGAACAGTCTACCCTAAAATTAGAGATAAGCAGATTTATAGATAAATAACAATCCAAATCAATATATTTGAAATAAATCTAACAAATTCTGACTTTAAATTATGTAAATTAACATATATAACTACGTTATAATATTGATTGCGCTTTGTTGTCTTATGTTTGATCCATCCCCTATTTTTTAAAAGGAATATAGCTTCAAACGAGTGAGAGCCAAATAATTTTTTAAATTATTTTTTTATGTATTTTTCTACTAGATGATAACATATCAATTTGATGGTCATAGTATTCATGCTAGATTGATGATATGCATCTTCTCAAAACACTGATTTCTATTTGAGGATAAGTTCTGAATTATTATGGAATCACTTCTGCTGCTGCAGTGCTGTATACCAATGAGTGTAAATGGATCAATTAAAGAAGGATTACCTGAGAGATAAGAAAGAAGAAGAGAATTACCTGGGAAAGATGGAATTCCTTCACTGCTGGACTCATCTCCTCGTGGCTCTGGTAGATGTCAGTGAGGTTCTCCATGAGTTCGCTGGGAGTACGGCCTGGAACATCCATGTACTTTATAATTCTGTAGATACCTATTTGGCAGGAATGTTAATAAAATACTTTTGAACACTAAAATTCTATTGAAGAAGAAGGTCTACGTTATTTTATAGGAGAGAGAGAAAGATAAATAAAAATTCGGTTTATTAAATACTCAAATGTTTAATATTTTGATATTTAACTCAAGAGACTTTTCTGACAGTGTTGGAGGGGAAGAGATCGAGGGGAAGGAGACGACAGGGATACACAGACGATCTAAAACAATGGACTGGACGACATGAGATGAAGAGGATGACGGAGGAAGTATGGAGAGGTGGTTCAGTAGAGGAAGGCATTGAAGGAATGAATTGAACTCAAACAAGGCAAAAGTTTCGTATAGAAAGTTTGTCACTTTTTGATAGATCGGTGAATGTCACATTGAAAGATTGACCCATTGAAGACCCCGTGGTTCCGAAGTTCGTCATTTTGTAGATTAGATAAACAAACTTTGTGCGCGATGTTTTTAAAAAGTCTCAATAACATGGGTGTGAACCATGACTTGATCATGGCTGGGGTGTAGACAGAAAAGTCCTGGTGGATCTATGGTTTGTGGGGTTTGGCTCCAACCTTTTCTCCAATGTCATGGATTTGAACATTGGATTATCAATATAAGTTTTTATTGTTGAGGTTTGTTGTTTTAAAAATTCACAACAGATATTCAAATATTGTGAAAACATTTCAAAAATCGTATGGTGAAACTTTGAAAATATTTCTCTCAAGATAGAAATTTTAAATATTTTACCTCAAAAGCAAAAGTCCTTGAATAAATATTATGTAGAAAACTAATAAGCCTAACGACTTATAAGAAAAAAGTTTCAACAACAAAAATATAGAGATAAGACAGTTATAATACCGATTTTGTCTCCAAAACCCTTTTTTTCTAGTTTTAAATTGACAATTACAATAATAAAGGTGTTATGAATAGATTTTTACTCTATCATTGTCGCTCGACAATAAATGTTCTATCAAGGATTGTCAAAACGCTATATATCGTTAATGTGGATGATCTGATAGTTGTGGCACATTATTTTGAATTTACTATATTTTCCGTAGCTTTAAAAAATTTTCACTCAAACTCTTCGTCTTATTTTACTTAAACTCCGCCAACTTTCATTCAAGCAACAACTACTTATTTGCATAGTCTACATACTTTCATTCAAAATCCATCTATTTCTATTCAATATCCGCCTATTTCAATATATAGTTATCGATATTTCTTCAAGACCCGCCTACTGCCATCCAGACTCCGCCTACTTAGCTAGAACCCCGCCCACTAAAGTCACCACCCACCTTCACGGACCGACGGCGCGGTATCCTCCCTGCCAGGATGGGCCGTGCTGTTGGCTAGACGATGGTTGTGGTTGGCGTGGAGCGCCGTGAACCTGTCCGAGGCATCACGGTGCTTCTCGAGGGAATGGTCCTCGAACACCACGTTGCTGAAGCCGAGTTCTTCCATGAGGTGTTCGAAGCCTTCCAGCGTCATGACATCCTGGTCCCCGTACCTCTGGAATATCTCACGGATGAAGAACCTGTAATAAACCCAATGTGTGTCAGACTTCACTGAATGTCATCGCGGAATGTGACAGATGTTACCTGTGGTCCAGACGAACTGTCTCCCCTCCCCCGGGCATGTGGCAGCCGCAGTAGCCCCACAGCACCATGGCACTGATACATAGGGAGATCCAAGATTTGCTCATGATTAATGATATCTGCAGACACACAGCGTTTATTTTAATTATTATCTCATTCACACACATGGCACAAGCCATGATAATTATGGAAGGTAGATGTTTGCGACTGCTTTTACTGTACTTATACCACATTTACATTTATGGACAAAATTAAAGGGAGTATCATATTTTGATATCACCGGTCTTCTTTTTTATTTTTTAAGAGCGTCTTCAATAAAGGTCACTTTAATATCTTTCAGAGTTACAGATGGCAGTAAGGTTATTAGCTACACAAAGCTGTTATTTTACTATGTTTATAAACATGACTTTCTCATGACTGATGATTTCTGCACACAAACCTATCTATAGGTACAGGTTAATCTATCAATTTGAGAGATCGAGTAAAAACTGTTGTTTTATTACTTATCCCACACACAAGTAAAGGTGGTACAGACCATGATAATCATGGTGGGTTCACGACTACTTATATTGTAACTGCACTCACCACATGTCTACACATATAGAAATCAGCTTAACTCTACACTTACAATATGTCAGAGCACTGTTTGGCCACATGAACTCATTGGTGGAAGGTTGGCTATTTGAACAATTTTTTTATAGAAAAAAAAAATTCGAATGTGGACTTTGAGCCTGGGCAAATGAGGATGGGAAAATGATATTTTAGATATAGCCAGTTCACCATCTCACGTTCTGAAACTCCCTCGCCATTTTGGATGAATTGGTATCGAAGTTTTTACAGTTATTTTAAGGGTACAGTCATTTTTTTTCTTTTTTTTTTTTCAAACTCGAACACTTTTTTTATCTCTATTTGTCAACATCTTAAACTACTGCTTGTAATTTTCAAAATTCAAACTGAAAAATTGCTAACGATTTAATTTTCGCGAATTTTGAATTTTATTAAATTTTAGGCTACTTTTATATTAAACAGAACTATTTATAATAATAGTCGATATTATTTAATTACAACAAAAAATAAAGTGCAATTAAGTGCATTAACCAAATTTATGTTACTACTGCCATCTAGCGAAATAAAAAGTAATTAATTCTTTGCTCTATTCCTCTATGAATGAATAAAAAGTTACCTTTCGATTAAAATAGAAGGACGACAAATTTGGCACTAACTGTACTCGTCTGTAATGTGGAGTAAATTGCATTTTGGTGCAAAAAAGAAATGATCACAGAGAGAATTCAACAGGAGATCTGTACTTCAGAGCACGAGACACTTTGTAGAATTAGTACAACTTCGAGGAAGTATTGATATCTGATAGTGTTACACAATACTGCTTATCTATTGTTTCCCTGGAGCAAATAGGAGTGTGATAGATTTGGCCATAGTACGCTGGGTTCTAATCACTTCACAACATGGGGTAGTTTGTTCTTCTATTACTTGCTCTCTCTCTCATTCAAGGGTCTTTCTCTATCATCGGGCGGTCTACAGTCCTGGATCTTTCCGGTTGGTCGCGAGGACCACGCCATCTCCTCAGTGGAGAAGCACGCGGTCTACGTTTTCTTCGTAGTTCGCGAAATACGTGGTGTCGCTGGAGACCTGCTGGTGATTGTCCACCTGCAGCGGTGACGTCATGTGCATATTCATTGTAGATAGAGAGAAAAGAGCTGTATCTAATTATTATTATTATTATAAAACAATAGTGTAGACTGTGTGCACTTTTGCATGTATTGACAAGATGTCAATAAAATTATGGTGATTGTCATTGTCCATTACTAGAAGTTCTCGCGGCCTTCCGACCTATAGAATATTTGGCAGAGAGTCTCGGGATCACTGCCTCGGTGGAATCCAGAATTCTAAAGTTTTGACCATGGAAATGAGGTGAATATATGAGGATCCTCTTATAGCATGGAGGAGAACTCTTCATCGCTGGGAGAACCACCCTGTATATACTAGAGATGGCACCTAGTTCTAGCCTATATTTTGACGGGAGAGGTGATTTTTATTTATATCATTATCCTCATGGCAAATTTCCCGTCTATATTTTGGCTATTGAACAGGCCTAGCTACTTCATCAGATAAACACCTCTTAGGCAAATTCTAAGGATTTCATTTAATTCCATCGGTTCTCATAAAATCAAAGTCCGCCCTGGAATGACAAAGCCCATTAACCTGAAACCATGGTCTTCAGGTGGGCGCTTCTCAGTTTTCTAAAGCTGGTGTTGTGGCTTTGTTATCGACCCGAGTCCGCTAGTTTGCGATAATGATGCTTACTGTTAACGTCTATTTGACGGGAGAGATGACCATTATGTCTATATATACGTGTGTTTCCTCTCTATGCATCATTAATCAGATGTCAATAAAGGTTGTTTAATTGCCTAATGCCCCGTTTGGTTGGGAGCCAGCGGAATGAGGTCAACACGCAGTGGTTATCTTACTTGACCGATGTCATCTCTTACAGATATTCTTATGTCAGTTGATCTTTCTGTCATTTATTTCTCTATCTACAGCTGATGTGATTGCAGGTTTGACCATTGGGTCAATGTTTAGTTAGTTCTTTTTCATAGTTCTTTATAAATCTTCACAGTTACCGTAGCGGTTCACTCAGTCAATACAGTTCTCCCTACATCCCTTACGTCATGCTGCTCCTACTGTCTGCAGTAGTTTGATCCTATCAAGGTTTTAAAAGAGAAGTTACTTCTTTATAAAATGTAGTATCTTGATGTGAATTATATTTTTTTAGATTAAGAGTACATTTTTATATAAAAATTAACATGACGATAGTAATTTGGAGTGATTTTCATTAAAGATGTTGTGAATGAGGGTGCTATATGAGAGTAATAATTGTACAATTTGTCGATATTTATGTTTTCCTCTTAAATACCACACAGGAATCCCTATAAATTGCACAGCGGTCTGTTGTATTAAACTGGCTAAAACAGATGAAGCAGTTGAAAATTTCTTCTATTGGTAAAAAAACGCTAAATGTTTAAATTCTTGATTATTGTTTTATTTAGTTTTATCAAGATATGCCCCCCCCCCCCCCCCCCCCCCCCCCCCCCCAAAAAAATAAAAACCCCACTACATTACTCTTCTCGAAAACACAATATGATGGAATACCAAAGATGGTCATTTGGAGCGTGTGTATATATGCCTACGACACTCGAACCCTTAGTAAGACAGAAATGTCAAGTTACAGGCTTTCGAGGTGTGAGGTGTAAGAATATCATGACAGACAAAGTAATTAAGATGTTGTGAAATTTTCGAGAAAGAGGATTTGACCTACTGGAGACACAAATGAGAACAATGTTTGGACATCTTGTCTCGGAGTGGATAAATGGGGGGATGTATGGAATGAAGACCGGGAAGAAGAAGATCAAGAATGGAATTAATGGACAATTTCGGAATAAGTTCCTACAATGTCATCAAGCCATTTAAAGGAAGTTTCAAAGAGTAAAATAATACTTCCAGCCACCAACCTATGGAATGAAGACCGGCAAAAGAAAGCCAAAATGGAGTTAATGAACAACTTCAGGAGAATGTCCTACAATGTCATCGAGAGAGCCATAGAAAGAATATCAGAGAGTAAAAGAATACTGCCAACCTATGGAATGAAGATAAATAGATAAAAGTAGCAGCGCCCCCTGAACCCGCTGTATAGAGTACAGGTTTCATAGAACAATAGCTTAGTCCACACAATGTAAAATTGTAACAGGATCACACAACAATGTAAGGTATTCCAACAATGTGCTGTAACTCAATCCAGGTAATAAAATCCTATTTTAGGAATGTGACGTCGCTTATTTTCCTGAAATTCTTTCAAGTTGCATATTTTATGATATTTTAAAAAAGTATTATGAAGCTAAAATTGCAATTCTGAAACTTGAATTTCAATATGTGCACAATTACCATAATTACATAATACCAGGATGTTATAAATCAAAGCGGATCGCATAAATTTGACTTTTTTCAAACCAAGGAATGGGAACATCTCAATAGAGTCTCTAATCCTATTCTACCATATTTACATACATATTTACATCCAGATAAATCTTGACCCTTTCTATACTTATTACAATTCACGCAATATCAACATCAATAGTAGACCAATGTATCAACGTTGAATAATCACCTGGAGCATTTTTTTATATTATCAAAAGAAGAAAATCGTGAGGTGAAGAGTTTCTTGAGTTTTTTTTTTTTCGAGCTTTGGGGCATTATTTCTACCCTTCTACAAGAATAAAAAATTATTTTATTTTCCTGTAAAAGGGCAGAAATTCTCGAAAGCCAGGCTAAACAAAAATCAATACAAAAAAACTCTTCGTCTTAGATTTTATTCTTTTGATAATAGACCAATGTACACACTAGACTGGCCATCCAGTTGGAACACATGTTTAAGGACAGAAAGTTAAACTATTTCAATGATAATGAGAACGTTGAAAGAAATATAACAATAATATTGTTTGAAGGTAAAGAAGGAAAAAGAACAAACAGGTAAAAATAGTTTACAAAAAGCATAATACTATATGACATTTATAATTAGATATATCGTGTTAATTATCATAACGATTCAATAAAATATTATACAACAAGAAATTCATTGAAAGATCTCATTCATTATATTTACACGTAGGAAAGAGATCTAAAGATGAAAATATCTTTAGACAAAGGAGGAATTAGCTATATTAACGATGTAACTTTATGAAATCAACTTAAAATATTTATTGATCAAATAAACAATATTTATAAATGAAATAAGGTGTTTTGTGATTTATCTTATAGCTTTATTATACAATTATTTTATTTCCAAAGCGCTATATCCCGCAAGGGATACTTGCGCCAAACAAGGAGAAAAGTTTATTCACATAAGTTATTTACATTATTCAACACATGAAAACATTAGAGATTCATATTTTGTAGAATGTATTTACAAAATGAATTGAACTTTAAATATTATTATTTTTTTTTTTGAAATCAAATCATTAAGTTCACAAACAACTAGTTCATTCTTCATTCTATAATCTTGAAATGCTGGGCAATCTTATACCTTTATAGAATAATATTCGAGTTTGCAAGCATGTCGAAAACTAAACAAAAAAGATTCATATAAATGTAATTTATATTCAAATGTGTTTATGTTTATTTCAATATGGTTTGAAATCTCTCTCGGCATTTACGAAGTCTATATATAGGGCAAATATTTCAACCTATATCGCTATTGTTTGCATGACTAGATCAACAATTGGATTGTAACTAGGTGTCTTTTGGCGAGATAATCATTTTGGAAAGTAACATTATGTTTTATTCTGATTTGGAAATTCTTGCAATTGTTCATTTGGGATGTCAGAAGAAGTAAACGTCTACCGCTGAGATTGTAGGGCATGCAACACCTGCTCGGGCAAACACAGAACTTTGATATCTCCGCACTATCTGGAAAGTAGATTAGAACGGATGTCCAGAACAGCAAAATGGATCTGTAACTTGATGACCAATCAATGTTCAGATATAGAATTATTTACTAAATTCATGAATGATGGCTTGCACTTGATAATCATTTAATGTTCAAAAAGAGAGAGAGAAGAATGCTTTGATAAAATTTAAGATAACCAAAATGATGTGAATCTGATGATCATTCAACGCACTTCCAGTCAAAGAAGAATTCTTTGCTGAATTTTAGGATGACCAAGAAAGAAAACTTTCCTCTGATGACAACTCAACATCAAAACAAAGAAGAATCATTGGCCAAAAGTATAGTGGACCAATATGGATTTCATCTTATGGCCATCCAGTTTATAAACTTTAATTGACTAGATTCATGGATGGTCAAAATTGTTTTCTTCTAATGATTACTCAATATCTAACAATATCTAACCAAGATGGCTTTATACGATTACTTTACAAAGAATTGGATTCCTTACTAAATTCATGGATCACTATGGAGGCCTTTCTTTGATGATCTTTCAACATCCAATCATTAAAGAATTATTTACAAAAATAACGGGTTACTAAGATTACTTTGATGTTGAGAAAACAAAACATCTAGACAAAGAAAAATTCCTTACTCAATTTGATTACCACCAAGATGTCTTTCAATTGAGAACCCCTGAATATGAAGACAAAGAAATCATTGGCCAAGTTCACGATTTACCAAGACGGCTTTTCCACCTGATGACTCCAATTTTTCCATCTCCACCAGGTAAGGAAATACAGAGGGTGTTTCCTTTCAAATGAAACGATTTCAAACGTCCGTTAGAACTTTATTTTTCGAACGTGAATTTTTTTCATGTGTTCTATGTGCTTCCCCTTCTTCTTGGCTATCTCCCTGCATCGGACTTTCCAAGCTGCGAACACTTCCTTGACTTTGGAGAGCGAAACATTCGACCACTCCTCTTGTGCGGCTTTCCAAAGTCCGGCCTCAGTTTTGGGACGTCGGTTGAAGAGCCGTTGTTTCAACATACCGAACCCGTAAAAATCCAGTGGGCTGGCGTCGGGAGACTTCACTGGAATGTCCGAGTTCCTGAAAAAATTTAGGCCTAGGGTGTCCTTCATTTCTTGTAGGAACTGTTGGGTTTTGTTGGAGGTATGGGAAGAGGCTTTGTCGTGATGAAGGAACACTTTGTCCATTTCCCCTGGGTAAAGGTCCTTCAGTTGTTCGATGACAGGTTTCAGAACGCATTCTATATAGAATTCTGAGTTCACCTTCACCTTCGATGGAACCTTTATGAGCGGAAGGACTCCACGGCCAGTCATTACCCCGACAACCATGAAACCTTTAGGGAAAGTTTCGGAGCATTGGTGAACCCAATTATCCGGGACCTGATTGCCTCTTTTGATGTAACAGATCTTCCGGATTCCATTGCAATACGTCACATACATCCATGCTTCGTCCAATGTTGCAGTATATTCCGATCTGGAACCGGCCAGGTGTTCCTCGTAGAGCTTCCGGGCATTCGTTGCACGGTTTTTCATGTGGAAAGGGGTGAGCTTGTGAACCTTGCCTTTTCGTCGGGTATCCAGTTCCAAATCTTTGTGAATGATGTTATTTATCGTTTTTAGCGATGTTCCACACATTCTGGAAAGTTGGCGCTGAGATGGTGGATTTTCAGTAGTTGCTAGCCGCTTTACCTTGGAAACCGTGGCGGGGGTCCGCACCGGACGTGGTCGATCGACTTGAAATTTTTGCCCATTGGATTCAGCTTCCCTTTTCTTTCCGATGCCATTTACTACCCTACATATTGTAGCTTTGCCAACATCTAGTCCTTCTGCTTTTAGCTTTTTCACTATGACGCTATAACTGTTTCCTTCTTTGGAAAGGGTCCGAATTGTTTGTTCGACTTGGAGCGTTAGTCTCTCTCCCCCCATGTTGCAAAAATCATGATACCTGATGAAAATGAATTCTCCAGAAGATTCTAGATCTATTGGAACCAGTGTCGTGTGCAGCATGCCTGCACGTGCAAAACGCGAGCGCTCGAAAATCGTTTCATTTGAAAGGAAACACCCTCCGTAGTTAAAGAAAATATGTGATGTAGCTCTAGAGGACTTCGTAAATATGAGAATTCAAACAAAAGATAATACTATTTATTTCTTGCGGACATTATCCGTTTTTGAAGTTCGTAATTCAAATTCAATCTAAAAATGATACTTTTTATTTTTTTTTTTGCAGTCCTTTTTGAAGTATAGTTTTGGACACGAAAGGATTTTTGTTTATAAAAATATATTTCTACAAATACGTATGTGGGATACTTTTAAAGTACAATTAAAACATAAGATTGATGTTAAGACAATTGATAATTCTGTGGGGAAAGTTTTTGCGGGCCTCCAGAAGTAAAGTGTCTACATTTCTTTAACTACCAAACGCCTTTTTTTCCAAAAGGCGTGGCTACCGACTAAACTACTTGATGAAGATTTGCATCTGTCAACAACATTTTCCAAAGTCAATTAGGTCTCTTTTATAATATAGAATAAGGTATCTCTATATTTTCAAAACTAAAATCACATAGATGGAAAAATTTCAAGGAGGAAATTGATCTATAGAAGCATAGGGCGCCATGTGGATCTCATGGAATAAAGTCCGCCCTAGACTGACGAGGGCCATTAACCCGAAACCATGGTCTCTAGGTGGACGCTTCTCAGTTTGCCTAAGCTGGTGTTGTGGTTTTGTCACCGACCTGAGGCCGCTAGTTGCGGCGACAGTCAATAGATGGCGTCAGGTTTGACGATTATTTTGACGGGAGAGGTGCCCTATGCTTCTATGGATAAAATCACATACTTATTGTGAACATATCAAAATGTAATATTAAAGAAGGAAAGATATATTTTCATAGGTACTAAATGAAACGCTTCTCTTCTTACAAACGTATGGAAACAATACATTATAATACTAATATTTTGAATTTTACATACATCTATCATATACTTCTTTAAATTTATTATATTTACTTTACATATGCATACATGAATATACATTTACACTCATAGACAGAACATAAGGAATTGGAAAGTATTTTATATCGCCGGTTTAAAGGAGACAGAGGCAATTTTGTTCACACTTGGTTATCTCGTGTGTATTCAATAAAGATCACTGTGTATCAAATATTTTTCATTTATTGGCTGAATTTCGATATACATGCTAGAAGGTGCAACTTCCTTGATTTTTGTCCATGAGTGGATATAGGATTTTTATTCATTTCAGGATTATATAACTGATGCTAAAAATAATAATTAAAGCTTTCTCAAGAAGTTGTAAATCTATCCGATAAATAACATTATAGACCATATACTGTGATAGTGAATCATCGTAAGTACATTTAGAAATCAATTACCAAGGAATAAACCAACTCGGATGGTCTTACCTTCAAATATAATAATTTTAAACGATATTTTAATATAAATCAATTGTAGTTATAGCATATTTATATATTAATGCTAAGTTATATCACTTATTTTATAATACAATATAATACGGCTTATGATTGTAGAACGACTTTTGACAATTTTACCGCAAATGTTTCTTTTGAACGAAAAATCGTAATTTATTTTAAGGGGAAATAACGACTATTTCTATCCTTAGGGATGAAGTATGAAAGGATGAATAATGAAGAGTCATGATAAATGGAAAAATAAAAGTATCCAGGAATGGAATTATTCAAACACTTCTAAAGTAATTTGTTTATTAAAATGATCAAATAATTAATATACTCAGAACTTTTTTTAATTGACTTGATAGGAACACATGCAAAAGGAACAAATATCACAAATTATTTAAATTGTATATCTTGTTTTATATATTTTTGCGCTTTTTGGGGTAAAATCTTAAGCACCGGCTAATATGAATTTATAAAATATGTAAATAAATAGAATTGTACATGATATTTGAAGAGTGTATGTAATATATATGATATATATAATGAATATTGAATATATTATTATTAATAATAAGGTAAAAAGAGAGAGGCCACTAATTCACACAGATAAACGGTCATAGTAATAAACAGGATGGCTCAATTGTCTAACAATTGGCAACAGTATTTCTTCGACTGCCATTAATAAAACCTCTATTGATTCGGCACCATTGTGTTCTGTGATTTAATTAAAATAATAATTATGATATTTATTTTTATTATTATATACATATACACGAATATATTTTGGCCTTATTTTCATATATTTGAAATATTTTATAACAATTTAAAAAGAGGAAATAATATTTTTTAAAATAATATTGCTTCTTTTATCTTTCTCTTCAAAGATTATTGAGACAATTTCAAACGATCTTTTTAAAAATAAAAATTATATTTGAAATTTTATGAGAACCATAAACAACTATAATAATCAGAATACGCAATAAAATAAGTGTTGAAATATAGAATCTTCTGGAAAAAAATCCATCCACCAATCACTTGCTCAAGATATTGAAGTAAAGTGCCGTGTGGAAAAAGGTCCTTGAAGATATCGGCCGTCTATCTCAAAAGAATTTATCTTTCAGATTTAAATGCTCTTAGCATCTTCTGACCTACATTTTTTATTCAATTTGGAATTTTGCAGAAGATGATGGGTTCCGAATCATAAAAAAATATAACATCTATGCCCGTCTTTAATCACATTGGTGTTCAGAGGTTAAAGCGAAAAAGATTATGATTTTTAAGAATTACTGAAAAATTCTTCAAGGAGATATATATTGTAGAAGATGTGATGCTTCACAATAGATTCTTAATTTCAATATTTTTTCACTCAAAATATTTTTTTCTTTACCTTTCTGCATTGGGTTGTAATTATTTTGATCTAAATAAATAATATCATTCTTTTATTATTTCTCCATTTTATACATGACAAAATTACATATTGGACTAGTAATATGTAAATACATACCCATACGCAAAATAAAATACGTGAAAATATGTATATATATTTTGGACAAGCTCATGACATGTCAAAGCCGAATGAAATGTTTGTTTCTGTTGTTAAATCTTGCTGTTAAACAATTTATATAAATATATTTATTGATACTTTCATAATTCACTCTCACCTCAAAAATAAGAATATAAACTTATCTTACTAATTATATTTCTCTTTTTTCTTTATTTTACCTTTTTAGTCATATTTATATTTAATCTACTACAATTTAAATTTTTAATATTCTTGAATTTTTGTTTAGCTTAGTTAAATATCTATTTATTTTTTCTTTGTATTTTATTATAGAATATATATAATATAAATATTTGTGTGTCAATTTAAAATTTATCGTGTTGTTAAGTTAAAATGTAAATATAATTCCTTTGTATTTATATAACAAAAGATAGAGATCATAATTTAAATTTTTGTTGTGACATTTTAACGTATGATGTTCAGTTATATACTATCTTCTGGCATGTAAAAAGTGAGTAAAAAGTAGCTATTGATTGATACAGTATTGAGAGATATTGGCTGATGTTAGAGATCACAAAATGGCACTACTTCCCTCTTACAAAGGTAAACAAACAAGTATAAAAACAATATCATTGTTGTTGCTCTAACACAAGGCTTCCTGTCAGCTCTGTAAGTCCTTTGTTTTGTACTATGGAACACTTTGTATTCTCTCAGTAGGAAATTTATGGACAATTGGTCTAAACGGTTGGTTTTCGACCGCTACGACTCGGGATTGATTCCCGCATTTGACATTTTTTTCTAATTAAAACAAAATGCTTCAATGGCCCCCGATTCTTGAAAAAGTCCAACCTAACCAGCGAGTGCAAGCAACTAAACGGGGCTCTGGCACATTTGTAAGTACAAAAGTCGAACTGCGCTTTTCACATGTATAGACATGTGGTGTACTTACAGTAAAAGCAGTCGCTAACTACTATCCACCATGATTATCATGGCCTTGTACCACGTTTACTGAAATAATAATAATAAATAATGACTCTCTTACTATTTAATAATCTAATAATTCCTTCCTTCAATGCCTCCTTCTACTGAAGCCACATGGTCTCTCCATACTTCCTATATGTTTAGTATTATAATAATAGTAATAATAAGTTAATACACAGAGAGAGTCGATGTGTTAAGAATACAATGATCTTAATGCTTGGCATTACCGGACAACCCCATAGCTGGTTTAAAATCCAATACTTAAAGCTAGTACTATGTCCTTATGGTTCTCTTTTTATGATTGTTTTAAACAACGAAAATTCATAATAATGTCCTTATTGTTAGTAGGATTATTCTAAATATGTTCTCTCTTCTTCTTCTCAGATACTGATAGTATGTTTAATACAATATAATGCAGCTTATGATTGTAAAACGACGTTTGACAAGTTTTTCTTTTGAACGAAAAATTGTAATTAATTTTAAGTATAAATAACGACTATTTCTATCCTTAGGGATAAAGTATGAAAGGATGAATTGTGAAGAGTAATGATGAACGGAAAAATAAAAGTGTCCAGGGATGGGATGTTTGTTATAAAACTATAATTACTTCAATGTAATGAACTTCTAAACATTCTGTATTGTTATATATTTATTTGTAATATATACTGATAAAATATTATAATATTATTAATTTGGTCAAACCGCTGAGAGGGTTCACCACTGATGAGGTCAAGGCCTCTTCATTGCAGCAAAGTCTGTAGAGAAAATAATTTCTGATATTTATATAAAAAAAGAAAAAAACTTTGCTAAAATTTAATAGCTACAAATATTAACGATAGATGGCAATTAAATTTATAAATTAGTTTTTATAGTTAATAAATGATATAAAATATATTTTTACATCATTGAATAATTTAATATTTACTCTCTCTGTGTAATAAATTATCTGTTTATAAATCCATTCACGCTATTATGCACGTTACTATTTCATTACAATAAATATTCCAATATCTTTGAACGCGAATAGCAAAAAAAAAGAAAAAATAAAACTGCTTAATAATAAATATCAACATTTTCTAGCTATAATCTTAAAATGATAAATATACGTTAAATAAAGCATAGTTCAATAAATGTTATTAAAATGAAATAATACAAAATACCTGGCTACATTGGAGGTTTAAAAGGAACCAAACGACAGGCCTATGTAGATGGCGCACCACATGCCCAGGAAATGACATCACAGCAAATGGAACAAAAAAAAAGACCAATAGGTAGTCATCTTACTGCATACTCTTTGATCAATCGTTTGGTTAATTTTATCATCATCGTTTCATTGTCTTTTGATACTTTATGTTCTACATGAAACTAAAATGTTTGGTCATCTTTAAAATATTTACAAAGGAAAATATCTATCTATTTTGCTTCCGTGTTTTATTCACGCGGGAATATATCTTTTATCATATTATTACTTTTTTCATAACTATTCTAATTTGTTATATAATAAAAAAGAAATTTAATGCTATATATTTATTTTTTTTTCAAACAATAGCTGAATTCACAATATAAAATTGTTCTTTCGAATATATGCAAAAAAGAGTATATATAACATAAATCCCTCAGTCTTTTCTAAATAATATTTCGCAATACCCTATTGCTTATACGTTTTGTGAGAGTTCAAAAATATCATTTTTTACTGAATGTATAATATATTTGTTTATAAATGTTAATACATAATTAAATATACATTACGATTATATATAAACATAAAAACTCTGTTCAAAATAACCAAATACTTTCTAATCATTTGCTGCCATTAGGAATTGTTTACCACAAAGTCGTCTGTCTAAAAAAAATAAGGTCATCTATGGAACGACCTTAAGATAAAATGGCAAATCTAGCGGATGTTTTAATGGGACAAAAACATTTTATAAATATTTTTCAGAAAAGTTATTTGAAAGAAACGCATTTATTGAGAAATAATTTTTCTTTATATATAATATTCATTGCAATTTTTTTTTTTTTTTTTGAAAATTATGTTATACATCGAGAATTACGATTGTTTGAAAAAAAAAAAGGAATATATGGAAATGTAGTGGGAAATATGTAAAATTAATTGATCAATATGAAAATGGTGATGACTAAAAATAAATACAAATAAATTTTAAATATAAAATAATTTTTAATTATTATTTTGTAAATGGAAAATATATATAATTGACAAATTTCAATTTATTATGTTTATGAGAGAAGAAAATGTCTTTAAAAATGTTATAAAATTCTAAAAATTATATAAATCTTATCTTCTTAAAAATGTATAATATTTTCAAATAATATTCTTAAAGTTGTGTGAAGATTGAAAATATTTTTTGAAAACGTATTGCTTTATTATATGAAACAATTTTCTCTTTAGCTGCCTCGATTTTTTAACATCATTTGTGTGACGTGGTCTGATAATCTGAAAGATCATCTTTAAGAGAGAAGGGTGTTTACAAATTCAGTAAAAAATAATTTAACCTTATATATATGGTTACAATATAAATACTGGAAGTGTCCTCCGAAGTTTTTAAGACAGGTACTAACATTATCTACATATTGTAGGCTGAGAGATCTCTTTAATTTTTACTATTATCTCTAGTGCACACATGTGGTATAAACCATGATAATCATGATGGGTAGTTAGCGATTGCTTTCACTGCAAGAGCACTACATATCTACATATGTAGAAAGCAATTCGATATTTACACTTACAAGTATGCCAAGAACCCCATTTGCTTATTTGCACTCAATGGTGGGTTGAACCTTTCCAAGAATTGGAAGTCATTGAAGCAATTTCTTTTTTCAGAAAAAGTTCCCAGTGCCAAAATTCGACGGTTCATACCATTCCTTCGCCAACCCCCATTCGACAAAATAAATTACTTAAGTCATTTTTACTATACATTTGTGGTGTATTTCTGAAGATATTAAAGATAAGGAAATATAGAGAGAGTGGAAGAATAGAAACATTGGAAAGTAACCGTATTTGATGTTTTTTTAAATCAGATATCAGAGTTTTCAAATGCGTCAAAAGGTCTAAGAGGTTATCATATATTTGCCAGAGAAAAAAATAACCTGTACCACTTGAAGCCAAACAATAACAACCAAAAGACGTTGATAGTCACGATAGATTATTTTCTCACAATAAGTATATTTTTATTTAAAAAATGCTAGCTTTCAAGCGTTATTCGCTCTTCAACGGGCTTACAAAAATATTGACTTGATCCCACCAGAAATATTTACAAAAAACAAACGCGCGCCGCGTGGATTTTTATAACTTAAAATTTTGAATTGGCTTGTAATTTAACTATTTTAACTGTTTTATGGAATATATCTATTTTAATTTTTAGGGCATCCAGAACCTATAAAATTGATCTATTGATTTCTTCTGAGATATCGGCATTGTGATGTTAAATCTATTTTTCTGTTTATGCTGTTGTATTCATTGGAAACAAGAGATTCTAAGAGTAACCGTTGAAATTTGTTCTTAATGTCTTTGTAGTGGCATTTCGTTTGTGTTATGTTAAATTGGTGACCGGTCTGTGCAATATGTTGATAGATCATTGAACGCTGGTCTTTTGTTCTGATATTTCTGTTATGTTCGTTTAGTCTAACTTGTATCGATCTTCCTGTCTCACCTATGTAGGTAGCATTGCAGTCTTGGCATTGAATTGAGTAAATATTTTTGTAAATATTTCTGGTGGGATCAAGTCGATATTTTTGTAAGCCCGTTGAAGAGCGAATAACGCTTGAAAGCTAGCATTTTCTAAATAAAAAAGATACTCATTGTGAGAATATAATTGTAAAATTTTAATACTTTTTCACAATTATCATGAATATAGAATATTTTATCGTGTTGATACAGTTTTTTATTTCTCAGCCAGGATTATTCCACCTATTCAACTCTATAAGATTGTATTTTGAGAAAGAGAGATAGATAGAGTTAATTGATGAAAGAACCAATGAAGACGATGATGTGTGGTTAGAGCGTTTCAGGTTTGAAGTTACACTTATATGCATTCATGGATAAAACTTGAGGAAGTGAAAGGTGTTTGTTTTATCCGATGTCTGTTTTATTTTTAAGGAGACATAGTCAATTTTGTTTACACTTGGTTATCTCGTGTGACTTCGATAAAGGTCTCACTGTAATATATTTCAGAGTTATTTTCTGAATCCCGATATATATGGTAAAAGGTATAACTTCCTTAATTTTTGTCCATGAGTGTAGTTTTCCATCCAGTCCATTAGTTCAATTCATTTTTCTTCCTACTGTTATCTTTCTATCCTTTTTAGCGCATCCATAACTTTTTTTTTCTTCATTCCACTTCCTATTAGTATATGTCCCGTCCTATTCATCTGTCCTTTATGACGTATTTCATTAGGCTTCGTTCTCTCCGAATCTTTTCAAGGCATCTTTATTCTTGTCAGCCACCATTTCATTCCTTCCTTATTCTGAACTTAATCGTTTTACATGGCGTGTCTGCTTTATTCCAGAGTAAACGAGCTTCTCCTCAGCTTATACTCCAATAGCTGATTTTTTTATTCTAAATTAATCATTCTATTTTGAAAAGTTAAATATTAATATCGACCTTGCTCATTGTTTTAGATATCTTCACATGTATCCGCCATATTAGTGAAGGGCTTATATTTTAGTTTTGAATAAAAAAATAGAAATTTTCTCTCTAACAAGTCAAAAGATTCCCAAACTTTCCTATGATTCATTAGTCCATGAGAGTTCTGTCTATTTGTGATACCAGCTCTACAGTTTATCAGAAAAGTTGAAATAGCGTAAAACACAATGAAAAAGAAGATGAGAAGAAAACACACACAGAATAGTTGTCTCTCCACCAAGACTGTATATAACTGATTACTAATTTACTTAGTTTTTCTTTCTAGCGTTGTTTTATTATTTTTTCCCCCTTTTCGACCCCGAGGTAATTCTATATAAAAACAAGAAAAAAGGTCATTTCTTTTAAAGATAGAGGTTGTCTGGCCGGCATTCGTTGTTTTTAAAGTAAGATACACTTCTGCCAGTAGAACTTTTTTTCTGAAATGAATGTCGGCCAGGCAACTTCTATCTTCGAAATAATAAAGAACAAGAAAAGAATGTTTTTTTTTTGTTATCTTAGTTTCTCCTCTATAGTGAAAATTCAGACCCCTTTAATACACGCTACCTTTTATATAATATTTGAAATCATATAGACATTATACTTCAATGATATGAGAATGAGAGAGAGAGAGAGAGAGCATGGCTAATCATTAATTGTAAACCTTTCCAGAAAATTCGACAGTTGATTCCATATAATATCTCCACCATTTTACCCCTATCAACATTTTATTAGTTTCATATTTTTTTTATATATTTAAACATTAATAACGAAAACCTCTCTCTAAAATATTATTTTTGATATATGTCAATATATATAGAGATATTATATATCTAAATGGAATTATTAAACCTCATTTTTTGATTAAATAGAGAAATAAATTTTAACACATCAAACAATAAAAACATTTCTTAAATCAATATATTCCTTATTTTAAAAATCTAGAAGATATCAAAACAAATACTATTAATTTTCAATATAGGCTTATATATTTATTTACTTTATTTCTATATAAAATATAGAATATATATCGTTTTTTTTATATATATTAACGATAAATATTAGAAATTTTGTTTATTATAATTTACACTAAATATCCATCAATGCTCTATAGTAAATAATGTAAGTAATGATGCGTTTGATTATATTGTTATACGTTTCCAGTGTCTTTCCAAAAGATACCTTCAACAATATTTCTCAATATTTATTTACCAAAGATAGAAAATATTTTACATTTAAATAACTTTAAAGACAGGCGTATTATACAACTTATCAAGCAATAGTTAAGATTATCTCTAAATTATATATAAACAGATATGATTTTCTTTATCAATGTCACAAATATTTTCTAAATCTTCTAAATGATAGCTTTAAAATCATAAAAAAGAATTATTTGATATTTTAAAAACGAAAATAATATAAATATTCCTATATATTTATTAACATTCGCAGTGATTCGCATCATTTTGTTTCATTATTTATATGAACCTGAAAATATTCATTAACTTTTTATCCAGACGTACTTCGAGGTGTATAAACATTGTCGTCTGAAGTCCAATAAGTTAATCTAGACCAAAAGACTGACAAGATATTCAACTATAGACTTTCTGTGATCTCTTGTGTACAACTATCTCTACGTAAAGGGATTAATATTATATTTGAATATATTCTATGTGTATATTGTACGTATAAAGATGTCATAGATTGTGGGGAGGGGGCTAGCACTCACCATGGTGACCACTGTCGCTGTGTCTTGGGGTCGTCTGAAGAAAGATTGCTTATCTTCTGTTGGCAATTGGCGCTATCTTGTTTAGCCTGACCGTCGGGAAATTTCTACCTCCGTCTGTCTTTCTACGATTTATATTATTGAGTTTTGACCATGTGCAACCAATATTATAGCTATGTTTTTTTCACATTGCATTGTTGATCGCTCTGTGATTTTTTTTTTTTGGTTTTGACCATATATAGAAATATGTTATTATGAAGAATGATTTTCAGAATATTTCGACTTTTTTTTTGTATAAATGAAAATTAAAAATTAATATTAAGCATTAGCGTGCCATCTATAAGTAAAAAAAAAAAAGAAATTTTTCTTGAACTTTTTTTTTATCAAATTAAACGATTACCTACTGTTCTTACTGTGATAGAAAATATTGGGAAGGCCTGGCTCATCAGTGGTAAACCCTTCCAGAGGTTTCGACAGTTTAATCAACCGTCCTGCTCTAATACTCAATCTGTCAATTCTGCTTAGATATCCAGAACTTTTAAAATTAATTATTGGTTAAGGTATTTAACCAATCAGTGAAATATGTAATTTTTTTTCTGTGAAAAAAAATATAATTTACAATTTCGACTGTCTTCCTTTAGTGCTACGACTTTAAATTCTAAGCAAGCTTTTAATTTAAGTTTAGAAAGCAGAGCTACCTGTAGATTGATTGATGAACAAAACAACTATCGCAAGAAAGATAATCATGAACATGTACTTTTTTAAAAGTAAAGAAACATTTTTAAATATCACAAGTACACGTGGTACAGGCCATGATAATCATGATGGGTAGTTAGAAACTGCTTTGCCTGAAGGTTCACTACATGTCTACACATGTTATAAATCAGTTCTACTTTTACACACAAGTTATCACAGGTTTGCGGATTGCGAAAAAATTACAAAAATTATAAGACCCCGCAACTTTTTCTATCTACATTAATTAAACGAAGCTTTCGAGCACGCCCTTCTTCAAAGCACTAAAACGTATAAATTTACAAAGTGTGTGCCACAGCCCTGTTTGATTATTTGCATTCATTGTTGGGGGTTGAGCTTTTTTTTCAAAATCGAAGCCATTGAAGCATTTTTTCTCAGCTAAAAAGTTATCATTGTGGGATTCTAAAGAAGAATATGTCAATGGTGAATGGATGCGGAAGACAAGGGAAATTTATATTTACCTTGTTTATCTTCAATGAATGGACCAATTGGACAACACATCTCGACACTAGACTATGGATCGTCTTGGAGAAGTCTGATTGAGAAGACATAACAGTCTTAGGATATATTTATCTTAACTAATATTAGCTTAAATAGTTTTAAATGTATAATAGGACGTATAAATTCTATAATTTTCATACTCATAGATATTCAAGAAAGGGTTACATGCACAAGAAATCCTCCAAAAGACAAAGAGAGATCTTCTAGAATGTCACAGGCTGATCAGAAGATTGACGACATTTCCTGCCGGTCAAAGGTCAAAGACTTTATTTCCATCACAGAATAACGTTCCTCTACGTAGAGGGAAATGACATCATACCAACGTCAATAAACGGGAAGGTGTTGAATTGTTTTTATTGATTATTTTTCAAAACAAATCATAGATTATAAATGTGAATGGCTCGAGCAATGATATGTGTAATGTTATTAAAATGTTAACAAAATTAGAATATGATTTTGTTTATTGAACATATATAGTATAAATAATTATATATTTTTATGTACACGAAAGAATTAAAATAACCAGATTAAAATTATAGAATTTACATTGTTACAGAACTGTAAAAACACCTTTCATCCATTATAAGTATCTGTTTATTCGTATGTTAAATATTATTCAATAATTCTTAACCAAATCTCTTGAACAAAGTTTACATAACACAGAACAGCAAAACACAATAATATAATAAAAATGGAATATAAAAGTAACCTATTCAGAATATCTGTCATCCTATGTAAAAAAAGAAGCAAAAAAAAAAAACAATAATAACATCAACACTAACAAAGTTCATCATAATATTCTTTCAGAACACTAGAACACGATAATTTATTGAAAATGGGAACAACCTTTACCCATTATGTATCATGCTACCTTTTGGTAAAATTCGACCGATTTCACAACTCCTCTGGTAGGATGTTATGAAATGGAAGCCGCCCCTGTACTGATGAGGGTCATAGCCCGAACCCATGGTATACAAGTTGGATTTGGTCTGAATTTGACAAAACTGGTGGTGTGGCTTATTCCTTATCACCACTATAAGGCTATTTTAAAGGGGTGATAAACATAATGCCTTTTACTGATGCATAGTTAAACAGAGATGTGCCTCTTTTTGGTGCATATATCATGCTATGTAAAATGATCTTAAAAGACATAACTACAGAAGCCTAATGAGGCTCGAATGAAGTTCCTATATGACACTGAAACACGAGAAACATGTGAATGTCAACAGAAGTGTGCCAAACATGTAGAAATTGAGACAAGCGAAGAGAGCTGAGGTGTGGAAACATTTACCTCTTAGACGGCGTTCTTCACAATGGCAAAGAATGTGGCGGTACGTATAAATAGCAGTGCGAGCTGGATGACGCATCCGTGGACGTAACAGCATGTGTTCTACAGTAGTATGGAACCAGCCGTGTATATAGGATCCTACTAATGTATTCAAACATATACGAGAGAAAGATTGAAACTTCCTTATCACACCGTTCATATAAAATTATTAGAGAGAGAGAATGTTAGAAATTATTCCTGAAACATCTCCTGATAGTAAACTTTGCGCTGATGATTAGCTCCATCTATCGGAATAAATATCAACAAAGATTTGTTCTTTATTCTAGAATATTCTTCTAAAAACGTCTTTTTGGGAAGTCAACATCACGTTGATGAAGGATAACAGACCTGAAACGTATAAGTGGTTGGGTTTTCTTTGTTTATCAAAAAGAGTTTTTGAGCTGATATTCATGAATAAATTAAATTTAAAGATTAGTTGATTTTGTTGCGCTAGTCTTTTGAGAAATATCAAGAATAGCCAGCACCACATACGTGTTTCAGGGCGTTTATCCTTCTCAGTGGTGTGCGGACTCTATCTATGCGATAGGTGTAGGTGCCTGCGTACTTTAAGACCATGTCTTACAATGGAACATGTCACTCGATGAGAATCATATGTATTCAGGCTAACGGTACTCTTCAGAGAAGTTTGCCAAAAGAAAAGACAGCCATATCTTATGTCCAAAAAAACACTTGTCCTACCAGCAACTCATTACAAAATCATATATGATTATATTTTTCCTATATTTTAGTCGTTTTAGCGTATGTTGATACAGAATTTCAATATATTTATCAGAATAAATCTTGCCAATATAGGATTGCAGTGAGTACTGTAAGTTGGCAGCTTGGGATCAATCCATCAATCTTCAACATTTATTAACCCATGTTCCGGCGATGCCACTTTTGTCTCTTTTCAAGGTTGTCTTCCTATACATTCATAAGCGCAACTTAAAAAAGATATACCTTTTACCATGTATTTCGGGATTCAGACAATAACTCTGAAAGATATTTGATGCACAGTGACCTTTATTGAAGACACACGAGATAACTAAGTTTGAACAAAATTGCCTTTGTTTCCTTCAAAAAAAAAAATAATAACAGAACACCGGCGATATCAAAGACGTTCCACTTCCTTGAGTGTAAGACCTTAGTTACATATTTCTATTTGCATAACTTGATGTTATATGAATCAGAAAGAAGGCAGCAAATCCATTTCCTTGAGTGTATCTCTAATGAAATGTTTGATTGGTATTTGTGTTAATATATATGTTACAAAGGTCATTCCAAAGGTTTTTGCAATCAATATTAAATAAATAAATATTAAAATATTGCAATTAATATATGATTGTTGATCTAATATTTTCTTACTTATTCCAAAGAATGTTCTTTCTTTTTAGAATATGTCTTCAGAACCTACACTTTTATCCTGTATCTTAATATTATAACAAAGTATTTATTATTTTAGCAATGTATTATTTTTTATGTTTATATTTTGCTATACTCTGTACACTTCCATCTTTTGCTTCCCTCTTTGCAAGACTTCGATGGAATCCTTGGCAGAAGCACGTTAGATCCATGTCAGTAACTACAATAGCTGTGGGTCACAGCTTCCATAGGGAAGGAGCTATGTAATAAAGTATTTATTATTTTAGCAGAGTATTATTTTTTATGTTTATATTTTGCTATACTTTGTACACTTCCCTCTTTTGCTTATCATTCATATTTTGTTCTTGCCTGAAATAAATTGTTGTCTCATCTCGAAGTTGGTCTTCCCTAATTTTCCACGTGGCAATATTTAACTCTATATGCATTCAATTCCAATCTATTCATTAAAAATCTAAACCTGATTATCGTTTAGAATGCAGGAAATACGAAGATATGCCGTGACGTCACTCTAAAAGACACATGCTTCAATCAGCAACGACCATTTTACATCGGCAGTAGAGATGAAAGTAGATGTATATATGGCTATAAACTCTGTAAAACATCTTATTTCCCAACAAATGCCATATCATATTCACACATATAGCGTTAGTTAAGTTATTCATCATCAGATATGACCATATTAACATATGTGAGAAGAAAGCCATAGTGACATTGACCTACTAACGCCACCTGGCACCAAGCTGCATCAGTACAGAGGGATTCTGATTTTATCAATACTTGTTGTCTCGGGTTTCTCTGAATTGTACATTCTGAATTAACTAAACTAAGATTTCAGCAGAAAAACTTCTTATCTAATTTTGCATAGAGATTCCATACATTGTTAGCTCCAGTTGTAAGCATGGTGCGGTTTAAGGAAATGGTACTTTCTACGAAATGTCTATTTGCTGAGAATGGCAAGTTCATTGTGAATAGATCAGCTAACCTTATATCAAAGTCTTTAAGTCATACCCCTGGGACAGTAGATATCGGAGGAAATGACTAATGAAACTCACAGAATGGTTTCTAGAAAATAGAAGAAAATACTTAAGAAGGTCTCTTTCAAGTGACTCTTCGGCAAATTTTTCTCAATTTTAGAATGAGAGAAGTTCAAATCCTCCACTATAACCTATCTCCCATCAGACGAGATGTTAAGTACCAGAGAGAGGATGTGCAGGGGATGTGTATCTATGTTTTTAAGATCCCCATTAGGTGCTAAGGTCATCTACTAATGAGACGGGAAAGGTGCGAGAGGTCAATTAGTAGCTTGGGTAATGTTGTGCGGAGATTCACCCCCAAATTTGCATAGTTGCCGAGGTGACATATGTCGCCATGTGTCACAGACCCCTGTCTGACATTGAGGTCTGGAAAAATACCTTGACATCAGGTAGTTCATCCAAACATACAAACACGGTCTCGCAAATGTGTCAATTATATGCAAAGTAGAAAGTACAGAATGAAGTAGGTAAATGGACACTAACTTTGACGACCTAAATAGCAAATAAAACTTGGTAAATTGATTTTATTTCTTTCTATCCGTGGCCATATTCGTGTGAAATGGAAAAAACATAGTGTTTATAGTGTATCGATTGATAATAATCAGGAATATGTAAATAGAGCAGCCATAACTGATTCTCAGTACACCAGCAAGATCCCAAAATGTATAGTGTACTTTCATTAGCTGCCAAAACCCACTGTCTATCGCATCAAGAAGAAGCAGTTTGATGAGATCGACAAAGACAAAGAGGAAACGCCTGTAAAGTAGAGGCATTCGCGTATCTACAAATACTTAATGATTTGAATAGCACGGCTGAAAGTGTCCATGATGAGTCAAAACACTCTTCCTTCCTTTTTAAAATTCTCTGTGTGAATAATTTCATACAAATTTTGACACTATATTTTAAATGTTTTAAATCTCTAAAGCGAATATACAGAAATACTTCTTAAATCAAAAGTATTTTTAAAATGTAGCAACAATGTTCTGATATATTTTCAAGTTATGTAGAATTCTACATTTTCCCTTGAGAAGGTTGATAGACTGACATTTCTGGACAACATTAAAGAAATTGATATTTGGTTGATATAACGCGATATAGAATCTACATATATTTATTTCTTCCGATTTTCTAATCCTAACCTATGTCTATACCTATCAGAAACAAAACCAATAAACATGAATGTTTTATTTGGAAAAAGAAACATTTGTTCTTAATGGTTTTTTATCTCATATATATATAGATGGTATGTTCCATAGTTTCTTCTCATCAATAGTGTGTAACTGGGAAATACTATTGCCAAAGTGGTTTGTGCAACAATCCCAACAGCTGTCTGTAAAGGTGAAGATAGATGTTACATAAAAAGGTTAATTAGTATTCAAGCACTCTAGATCATTCGTTACCACATCATACGCTTCAACCTGGATTGGCCTTCAAGTACACTCTGTAGAAGTACAAATATGTCATGCACACAAGAGCTCTGATTAATTCAGTTATTTATAATTAGAGGTATCGTGTATAATTGCAAGAACAATTGCAAGAATTAGAGGTATATCGAATTTATATATCGATTTCCAGAAGCCATCTTCCCTATATTCACCAAATAACATCGCCATACATATTATCCTATAATTAAAAAGGCATATATTGGATCAAAATATCATTTATTTTACCAATATTTCAGTTGGCTGAACGCCAACCTTTATCAAGGTATTATTAATGTGTGTCAACAACAAACTTTACTACATACTAGATGACTGCCCGCTGTACAAATCATTTTGTCTCCTCTCTAATTGTAAATACGCTGCTGTATCACCTCATAAGCATAAATAAATAATAACAACAAACTCAGCGCCACAATATTATCCTTGTAATTTGCATATGTACATACATGCATACATACATACACATTATAAGTCAAAGATTCCAATACAATAGTTAGTTATACTATACTGGTGATTAAATTAACGAAACCGCTGAAGGGATTCCTTCACCAATAAGCTAAGAACTCAACTATCTATTATTTTCTCATTGCAGTGAAAAAAACAGACAATCTGCTGAAATAATTATCAATTATAAAACACGAAGATTAGCGTTGTGATATAGTTTCATTATTAATAGTTAACGCTTTTTATATAGAAATTTGTTGAAATATTTAGAATTTTTCAATATATGATTTATAATTCCATTCGGAAAAATAACTAGTTTTTCACAGATTCAAAAGAAGGAACAAACTGAAGATCATTGTTGACTGGTCAGATTTTCTACTACAACAGGTGGGCACATTCTTGGAATGCCAATTTTAAACAGCACTGCTCTGTTAAACCTACCAAGACCTGCCTGGAGACACTTGGTGAGGTGGTTTATTGATGGAATCAAGACCTCAGGACAATTGGTGTTCTATGGATATGTTCTATGAACCAAGGCTAACCCTATAATACCACAGTTATCTTCACTTTCACCAAGAACTTGACCCAAAAATGAGAAATTTCTTTTAAGATGGTTATCCTATCATCTCCAGAGATTCCAGTCTGTGACTCTTCTTAGCATCAATAGATTCAATCCCAGAAGGATTGAGCAAACTTTCTTAAGAAACAAATCAGCCTGATGATAACGGATCAGCTAGATGTCAAATACAGAAAGGATAGTTAAGTCTGAGGAAGAACAAACTAATTGGATAATTGGTGACATCCACATGTAGATCCAAAATTCAGGTTACGCATATTTGATTAAATAATATATTTCTCCAGTTTTCCTCTTTCATGGCTTCTCTTCATCCACTCGCCATGTGTCGTAACACCTGGAAACTGAGACAAATAAATCAACATCACATTGATCAATGACATCCGTCAATCTATCAATGTTCCAGGCCTTTGTCGCCGCACTGCGCGTGATGAAGATGAAGATAAAAAAAAACATACGAAGTGTTTCCAAAGATGGCGACGGAGTGTACAAAAACAAAAGATTGGGATAGCCTCCACACCCTGGCGTTATTCCAGATGGCTGCCTTTGGTCGCGTGCACACCTGGGTCAAGAGTAAGGATTCTAGATGGAATTGGGTTTGTAGGTCTTAGTGGATATTGTCTCTTCATTATATTAAATAGGATTTCTGACCATTCTAATTTGTACTTATCTCAAAGATAATACACGTAGAATAAGACGTGATAACCATAGATAAGTTCTATATATACTCTGTAAGCACAGTAAATATCAGTATCTATGCCATTTGGCTGAGATCGAAGTAAGTTTCCCCATGTATTTATGGAGGCTACAGGCCTCATCTACCACCGAGTAGTGGCGGTATGACCACTCTGGGTTCGGAGGAAATGACGACCCGAAGAAAGAAGAGGTGGACCTTCTTGCTGGAGGACTCTTTGCCGGGACCTTAAGGCCCCAAAGTACAAGACTTTGTACACACACTCATGGACAAAACTTAAAGAAATGAAAAGCCTTTGATGTCGCTTGTTATCAGTTTTTTTAGGAGACAGCGGCAATTTTGTTCACACTTGGTTATCTCATGAGTCTTCAATAAAGGTCACTATGTATCAAATATATTTCATATTTATTGTCTGAATCCTGATATACATACTAAAAGGTACATCTTGATTAAGTTTTGTCCATGATAAAGACCCTCTCCACACACACAGATATATTCAATGTTATGTTATATTTTGCTCCTCTTTTCTGCCATTGCTTTGACATTTTAAAAGTGAAATGTCGAATTGTCGTTTTACATGTTTAAACATGTTGTGTATTTACAACGTAAGCAGTTTTCTATCCCCCGACACATCATAGACTTCATTACAACTACTGTAAACATTTGGAAATTACGTTTCTCCCTTCAAACTCCTGCAGAGCTGTGTGGTAAAGAGGAGGGAGATAACCTTGCTCCTTGAAGAATTACCATATTCCACGGGTATTCTGCCAGACGAATTAAGAATCTGCAGCAGCAGACAATTAAGACGATCTGTTGGCATCCCTAGAAACATTTTTACATAGTTCTTCGTCTCTTTTTATCGTTCATGGCTTCACCCATACATTTGTATGGCAAACTGATCTTTCTGCATCCCATGCCATTCTATTGATGGACGATTACCTTTCCTCTGGACCTTCAGGAGAAAGGGGAGGTAAAAACAACGAAAGCCACGATCCAAGAATGAATCCAGAATTGGGCAATTTTTTTCTGAAAAAGGTTGCTTACTACCCACAATAATTATCATGGCATACTTGGGTTAGGTACTAATACTACCATAAATCTCTCGTCAAAATTCAAGAAACATTTTCAATTTCGTTTCATTGTTATAAATGAAAGGATGTGTGTGTTCAGAGAAATATTTATTATAAAAAATAAACACGACACGAGATCGTAGGTTTTTGACTCAATATTGTCTATTTTTAATACTTTTTTACCGATATCGTACGTCTGATGTTTATTCATTCATAAGATAGTACAAAGGACATTGCCGTGTAGACCTTATCGAATTCTTGTAGGTAAAAACGTCGTCTTTTTATCCACCATTTTGTAATCTTTCTTTTATCACTTTGATAAACTTACCGACATTTTTTTCTTGTTTAAAAACTTGAAACTTATAACCTCTTGAACCCTTTCTTTCATTCCAAACGATACTAGAATGACGCTCGTTTCTTACAATTATCAAACACACAAAAACACCTATCTTTTGAATATATATTACGATGCACTAGCGCATCATCTGTTATGATTTTGTTTAATGTAGAAAATGTTTAATTTCAAAAAGAATCTTACGCATCTAAAATAGTTTCTAATTTTAAATATATCTTTAAAATATTGAATTCATATATAATATATATATTTAAACTTGTTAAATAAACATATCAAAAATGTTTTACCGTTGAAGAGCAGAAATTTTACGCGAAAGCTTGCAAAACCAAATTAAAAGAAACTCTCTTTACCTGAATTTTATTGTTTATTTTCCAAATAATTTCTAAATAATTATTGCTCACATATCCAAATAAATAATTTTTCGTTTTTTTTTTTTAATATTTCGTCTGTAAAAATAATCAAATACATGACGCATATTTTATAAACAATTATTTTATACAATATTTCGGTATTAAAGAAAATACTAGTTTTAAAATTACGAAATTTAATTCTGGTGTAAAAAAAAGGGGTTTATTTTAATTTTTATATTTTGATGAAGTATAATGATTGCTTTGTGTACACAAAAACGATCATATTTTAAAACAAAAGAAATGTGTAGAAAATTTTAAACAATTTTTTACACTTAATAAGATATATTTTTTTTTAATAAATTTTATTTTTCTCTAAGAATGGACAGAAAAAATTGGTTCGACGTTGTTATAAATATTTACATTTTTTTTTTGTTACGTTCCCTTATTGGTGAAGTTCAACAAAAATGAGGAGGAAGATAGAGTAATTTGAATATACATTTACACTCATGGACAAAACTTAAGGAAGTTATACTTTTATAACATGTATATCGGGATTCAGACAATAACTCTGAAAGATATTACAGTGACCTTTGTTGAAGACACGCGAGATAAGCAAGTGTGAACAAAATTTCTTCGGTCTCCTTAAAAAAAAAAAAGCAGACTACCGGCATCAACAAAGACTTCCCACTTCCTTAAGTTTTGTCAATGAGTGTATATTAGAAATAATATTTTTTTGAGGATTTAAGAAAATATTTTCAGGTATGCAAGAGATTTCTATAAATGAAAAATCGCAAAGGATTCCCGCAGGACCAAAGTCCTTGCCAAGGTCGCCCTAGTGACCTTCAAAAGTTGACGAGCAGCAATGCCTTTCACTCTCACCTACGACTGTCATTCTCAGCTACTTCCCCTTCTCACAGCTATCTATCTCTTCAGGATCCTTGGCAAGTTGATACACCCTTCTTCTTCTTTCTTATCTCCACTCAATCATATTAAGGTATCAAGCTTGTAGAGCTTGTTGATAGTGTATGCTGAGGATGAGTAGAGCTCATCAACGGATGAGCCAATACAGTCAATCATGTGGTTTGGGGTTTCAGGTTGAGTACTTAGTACATAGTGGGAAAACTTTGCAACCAAAAAATCTCTAATTTCATATAGGAGTATAACTATGCTCCTAGGGGAGCCAATAGCATATGCCGTGTATATCCCGAAGGGATCTATAACCACAGTCAGATCCTTTTTTTTTTTTTTTTTAAGTTTAACCTAATAACAATGTTATTATCTTATCACCATATTAGCTCAATATTAGTGATATACCTTTACCTATAATTTCTCAATAGATGATATGTCAGCTTATATTCTAACATTCAACCTTCCTATAAATACACGCATGGATGAAACTGAAGAAAGTGGAAAGTCTGATGTCGGCGGTAGTCTATTGTTTTAAAGGAGACAGAGGCAATTTTGTTCCTACTTGATTATCTCGTGTGTCTCAATAAAGGTAACTGTGTGTCAAATATCTTTCAGATAGTTAAGATCTGAATACAGATATACTTGCTAATAGGAACAACTTCCTTAGGTTTTGTCCAAGAATGTATTTGCTACACTATATGGCTCCATGAACACAATCGAAACCATGGTTTATATAGGCTAGTTTTCTCATATATTCCAAAATTGGTATTGTAACTTATTTTCGGACAAGAATTCACTCTCAAGTTCAGCTCAGAGTTTACCTTCAAAGAACGATGCCATTTTGCACATGAATAAGATCTATATGCAAAATCAACGGTAATTATGCAAAATAAATGTAAAATGTTAACTTATAAATGGTATGAAGACGACACTTTAGGCCTTAAATAACACGTGCAAAGAAATTAGAAACTTTCTTGAGAATTCTACATTAAAAGGAGCCTTCTAGAATGTCATTTTTACTAAGTAGCACACTGGTCCAATTACTCCAAAATAGTTTATAATTCATAGATAGCTGTTTTTAAAACTACCCTTTTCCTAGTATTAATCTTTTTTATATTCGTTAAAAAAATACTTTAACATACCACTCAAAATACTAAATTTTGATTTTATTATACATTGAAAATAAAACCATACTGATATTTTTTTCTTATAAAAATTGTTAGAATTATATCGAATAACAATGAAATACAAATCATAGAGAGAAATACCAACAGACCAATACTGTCAATACCTCATTTTTTTGTCTTTTATTCTGGATTGATTTCAACTTTTAGATATTCTCTTATTATATAGGTAAGTTCTAGTAGAAGAACATAACAAATAAAAAATATGATAAAAGGTGAAACGCAAACTAAGCTTGCAAATCCAAAATAGAATATAAAAATACCAAGCGAACGTCCGAATAAAATAACATGTTAAAATGTTGATACGAAATATACATTTGTAAGAAGTACAGTCTAACAAAAACATTTAGAATCTCAGAGTTGGATAACTAGATCTTCAGCAAGACGTTTACAAATCATGAAAGATCCTCCAAAGTCTAGTAACAACTTCCAAAGTTTATCCATATATTCAAACCTTAAGGATGGCCAATAACTCTATTTAGAGTTCAGAGTTACCTTGAAAATTCCAAAATTGTATCTTCCATAGTTTAATAAGATTCCTCAAAGTTCATCAATAACATTCGAAGCCACAAAGATGGCTAACACGATCGATCAAAGTCTTGTAATATCATCCCAAGTTTACCAACAAATTTCGAGGCTGGGATAACATCTCCAGAATTATGTTTTACATAATTAAATATTATCTCTCAAAGTTCAACTCTAATATTCAAAGCCATGGGAATGGACAAGAAGACCTTCTTGATTCCAAAACAGTGTCTTCCATAATTCACACAAAAAGACCCTAAAAAAATCATTAATAATATTAAAAGTCACAAGGATAGCTAGAAATACCCTCCTAAATCTAGAAAGGCGTTTCTAAGTCCAGTAAGACCCTCCCAAGTCTAGCAAGGCGCTTCCAATTTCAGCAGGACGCTCTCAAATCAAAACTCTCTTAAGTCCAGCAAGACGCTCTCAAATCTTGCAAGACGCTAAGTTTAGCCAGACGATCCCAGGTTCAGCAAGATCCTTCAAGTCCAGAAAGATCCTCCCAAGTCCAGCAACCAAGTCCAGTAAGATTCTCTCAAGTTTAGCGAGACGATCCCAAGTCCAGCAAGCCCCTCCAAGCGACAGTTTTGATCCATGCAGGCAGGCAAGCAGGTCATTAGCAAAGTGCGGAAACAGGAAGTATCTGGGGCAGCAAGCTAACGAGCAGCGAGTGATAACAAACTTTCAATAGAACATCGCCGGTCTCTCTCTCTCCACTCTTCTTAAATCTTTACATTTGTCTTGATAGAGTCAATCAATGTGTATGTAGCACAGCTAGATCCTGTGGGTGACTGTTTACACTGTAAGTACATCACATGTGTTGTTCACATGTAGAAATCACTTCGACTCTTTCACTCACAGAGCTCTGTTTGATTACTTGCACTCACTGATGGAAGTGAATTCCATTGATTTCTTCTTTAACTGACAAGCCTCTGTATTAAATAGATATTATTATTCAAAACTCTTTCTCTGAAAACAATAGGTTATAATATTGTTTTAAATACAAAATTTTTTATCTAACTTTTTTTTTTCAAATCAAAACTATTTGCTATTTTGTCCTTATTGTAATGAGAAAAATGAGAACCTGGCTCATCAGTGGCTACTCCTTCTAGCTGTATAGCCATATAGGTATACAAGTCCGATCAACAGTTATTTGTGGCTTCTTATATATACCTGGGGAATTGGGGGGATTTCTTTGTTAATTTTATTCGGATCAATTTTAAGAAAATAAGAATTTCTAGACAATAGAAATCCAACTACACTCATGGATAAAACTTAAGAAAGTTGTACTTTATACCATGTATATAAGGATTCAGATAATAACTCTGAAATATATTACAGTGATCTTTATTAAAGACATACGAGATACCCAAGTGTGAACAAAGACTTTCCACTTCTATAAGTTTTGTCCATGAGTGTATTACATGAACCATTTCTATATTCCGTAAAAAGCTCTTTCCCCAAATATGGCTGTTAGGCAACAATTACATCACTATCTGGATGGTATAGTATTAAAGAGGTTTACTAGTTACCAGAATAATAATGAGTATTGATAGACTGACACACCAAGTACAGGTGACACGGATATATAAGCAAAGTTTATTATTATTATTAAGTAGGTAACGTGATAATCCTGTTGAAGGACTGACAAGTCCTAAAGCTTGAAAACAAGAAACTTTACCCTGGAAGCTTCATTTATTTTATAATAATCAAAGCTTGCCTAAATAAAAACAAACTCTAACTTGTTCATTAGAATATTGCCAAATACTTACATAAACGCCTGTAGATAAAATATACGATCTAGTTGAAAAGAGTGTAAAAGCTGTAAATAAAATGTTATCAATGAGAGATATCCCTATAAAATTCATTCATTGTAGAAGTGATGAAATAGGCATTGTTCTAAATAGCTATAAGAATATTGAAAAGAAAAAAGACACGCGGACATGCTTATTAAGGTTAACAGGCTGGAAACGCGGAATTTGATCGTTTTTTTTAATTGACGAAGGAAAATGTTTTAGCGAATTTTTCAGTTAGAATTTGAAATGGAAAAAATATTTGATAGTTGTTCCGATAGATTGAAGTAGTTCTATCTTGTTTAGGTGCAGAAATAAGGAATCATACCCGAGTGATAGTTTATAAATAACAGATGATAATATCTACTTCTCTACCATCTTGGGATGAAATATCTATTTAATAGAACATATATATATTCATATATTTTCATATAAATTATACAGAAAACTGACATTGGTTATCACCATGTTCTGAACAATTCTCTCTTCACTTCTGAATAACTTCTAATTCCATATTATCAAGTCAACCATTCCTAGGGGTCTAATTCTTTCTCAATTCTTAAAGGTATATCCATCCATTCACAGCAGGGCCAATATGTTAATAAGTCATTAGTCCGTATATTCTAACCCCTTGTTATGTTCTATGCTCTGTTGAAACCATAGAAATATTCAAATTAATTATAGAATAGAGTAAGCAGGGCAATGAGAGAGATTCTAATAAATTAAGAAATGCCTAATTACAAGCTCAATTCGAATAAAATATTTATCATATTTAGACAATACCCCAACATTAGCACTGTTAATTGTTATTAAATGTAAAATACTACGTTTTTGTAAGAATATTTTGTTATAAAATTTTCATTTTAATATTTTATAGCCGTTTAAAAAAATAATACATACAAGTAGTAAAAGCTATGATAATCGGGAGAAATTGGAAGAAATAATTATAATAGAAATTAATATTTAGAAAATAAGAGAAAAGCGATTAAAGGAAACCAAAGAAAGGTAGGTCGGCTTTACCTAAAAGTGAGGAATCCTTTGCACGTAATTTTCCCGTAGAAATGTCAAAGAGTTGTCAAACAGAAATCTTTATGCAAATAGATTTAGAGTCACAAGAACATAAACCAGGAAGAATTTTGTATTCATAGAGAAAGAGCTAAAAAAGAAGGTATTATACAAGTTTGAGGTTTTTTCTGCCACTTTTGGAAAGTGTATTGCATAGAGCGATGCTTTAGGTTTTCTGAATCTCCAAGCGCTGAAATCTGAATGGCTTAGATATTCTAGGATTGATTATCACAGGATTAAGGATTTCGACAAATTACTTTAAAAATCCTAAGAATCAGCAATTTTTTTTTATTATTCTTGATTAAAGGGATCTTACGGGCAAGCCTTTTTTAGCTAACTAAAACAGCGTTTTAGTTAGTTGAAGAAGGGCTTGTCTAAAAGCTTCCTTTAATCAAGTAGAATTGTGGCATCTTAGGATTTTTTGTAATTATCCTGGGGTTGTTGGATCGCTCAAGCTGGAATCGTTATGTATCCGCCACTATGATGCGCCGCTCAAGCTGCCACTTGGACGGCCGGCCGAAGCTTGCTCGCCCTCCCAGAGGACGGACTTACCTGAGAGTTGGTTGCTGCTGAGTGAATGTACTGGAGACACCAGCCAGTAGTTTTGTACTCCACCGCAGTCTGAGTCAAGCGACACACTGTCCAGCTGGGGACCCGCCAAGGTTGCTGTGGTGACGCTGCAGGATATCCTGGCTGACCTTGCGGGAGCGTTCGCTGCACGTGACCAGGCTGCTTGACGCGCGTTCTTCTTCTCTCTGACCTTTGGTTAGACAGTCAGTGATTAATCCATGTCTTGGTGGGATGAAGATTGGATGTCGAGAGTAGATCGTCTGTTATTATCTTCTTTTTGAAGCTCTGTGTTCATTGCTTTGTGTCATCCTTATCTCGCTCCATTGCTGTGTCCATAGTTCTTCCATTCATATATTCTTCCTGGATTAGCCTCAAAGAAGACACTGTTGTTACCTTAGTTCTTGTATCCTCTTCTTTGGCGCATTTCAAGAAGTCCATTTTCCCTCAAATCTTCTTTTTCTCACTTCCAGAAGTCCATGGTTGTCAAGGCTCCTTCTTCTCTACTCATTCTCACTTCCAGAAAGACTAATTGTTGTCCATAGTTCCTTTTTCTCTTATCATTCACACTTCTAGAAGTCCATTATTGTTCATAGCTCCATCTTCTCTCCTTTATCTTTCTTCCAGAATTCCATTCTTGTTCTTAGTCCCTCTAACCCTCTTAAATCCCTTAAAATGTCCCGTGCTGTTCATAAATCCTCAATTTTTGTTGTATCTTTATCTAGTTTCAAGAATTTTATTCTGTCCACATACCATTATTTTTCTCTTCATTTTTTGAAAAACCTTTGGACAGATATTTCAGGCCAAAATAACTCGTGTTTTTGTGCAAATCTTACCCATCAATACGTGCATTGGAATAATGATTCGATAACGTATAAATTAGTGGGAGAAGAGAGAAAAATTGGCTCTAAGAGATTATTGAGGAGTTTTAAGCGATTTTTATTTATCTGTCGCACAAGCGATAGGCCTGGACAGACCTCAGCAATGTCTTCGGGAATACGGCTAGAAGGTTTCCATTCAGAAAGGGGTACAAGGCAATATTGCAACAGGAAACCCTTGCCAACAATCACCCAATGTAACAACTCGCTCAATATAGTGATTCAAGACAAGTCACTAAGGGCTACAAGACAAGTTACTCGGGCAACAAGTCAACTCAGCTTCAATACAAGTCACTCCACGGCTACAAGACAACTCATAAATAGCTAGAAGTCAACTGGAGTCTAAGACAAGTCACCAGGGGCTACAAGACAAGTTACTCGGGCAACAAGTCAGCTCGGCTTCAAGACAAGTCACTCCACGGCTACAAGACAACTCACAAATGTCTATAAATCAACTGGGGCTAAAGACAAGTCACCAGAGGCTACAAGACAAGTTACTCGGGCAACAAGTCAGCTCAGCTTCAAGACAAGTCACTCCACGGCTACAAGACAACTCATAAAAAGCTATGAGTCAACTGGAGTCTAAGACAAGTCACCAGGGGCTACAAGACATTTAACTCAGGGAAAAAGTCAACTCGGTTTCAAGACAAGTCACGAAGGGCTACAAGACAACTCAAAAATATCTATAAATCAGCTGGGGCTCAAGACAAGTCAACAGGGGCTACAAGACAAGTAACTCGGGTAACAAGTCAACTCAACTACAAGACAAGTACCCCACGGCTACAAGACAACTCATAAATAGCTAGAAGCCAACTGGGGTTCATAAAAAGTCACTCAGAGGGCTACAAGACAACTCACAAATAGCTCTAAGTGCTTCAAGACAAGTCACTCACAGGGCTACAAGACAACTCACAAATAGCTCTAAGTGCTTTAAGACAAGTCACCCACAGGGCTACAAGTCACCCAGGAGTCTCCTTATCACAGGGTTGTTTGTTTAGCGAGAGTCCGTTGACCTTCCGGGTTGTGAGTGCCGGACTCCACTTCCTCAGTTGGCGGAGTCACAGCCGAACTCTCCCCAAGTAAGGGAGGGACACCACATGCTGGAGAGGTCTATCTAGGTGGCTCCCCACAGTAGAGAGGGTTCAATAGTAACCTGCGCTTTTTCATAATCTGACAATATGCAGCCAATTGTGGAAGATCTAATTGATCTGTTGCTATCTAAGCCCTCTTCGTCGATGATCCCGTAAAATAATTAATTTTCATGCAATTTTATTTTTTATGAATATTGCTGAACTGTTCTAGAATTGTATTTGTATATTATAGCTATATCTCTCTTTATTTACATTTCGTAAATGTTTTATATATTTATTCTTTTTCTATGAGCTTTCTTAATTTTGAAAAAATAGTACAAATATGATATTGTACTGGGATAAGGTGCATAAATTATGAAAAAAGGCATCTTCTTATCGTGCAACTGAAAGTTGCTGATGGCTTGCGCCATCTATCGGAATAACGAGAATAGTTGATATTTATTCCGATAGATAGCGCAAGCCATCAGCAACTTTCAGTTGCACGATAAGGAGATGCCTTTTTTCATAATTCTTAATTTTGTTTCGCAACATAGTATGGCTAGGCCATTCTTAGTTCGTCTGTTTTTGTTCTTGCATATTGGTAATTGATTCTAATTCTAGGCTTAATCGAGTGTGAAGGAAATCCCATATTGAGTTGTACCGATATGCAATGGTGATATTTAGCAACAAAATTGTTTCAATTAATGATATTAGAGAGACGCTTAAATTTATTTTACCTATACCAAAAGAAAATTTAGAAAATATAAAACTGAATGAGCTATTTGGTTAACCAGATGATTTTGTTGAGGTACAGCCTACTCTTAACTGAAAAGGGCCAATAAACCGAAATGCGTACATGGCTTGTCTTGATATAATTCTAACAATTCGATTCTTTAGAAAGAAAGCAACGAATTAGTTTTCTCGAGTTTTTAAATAGCTTCAAATATTTCTTGATTTCTATTATACGAAAATGTTTGGAAATATTTTTATTTTGTGTTGTTTTTAAAATTAAAAAAAGCAACGGCGATGTACACTCATGGACAAAACATAAGGAAGCGGAAAGACTTTGATGTCGCCAGTCGTCTGTTTTTTTTTTTTTTTTTTGGAGAGAAAGAGGCAATTTTATTCATACTTGGTTATTTAGTGTGTCTTCAATAAAGGTGACTGTATATCAAATATATTAGTGTTGATCCTTTTTAGCAGTTCAGCCAATTTTGCTGTATTGATGAGGGTTAAATCCCGAAACCATGGTATACAAGTTATGTTTTTGTCTGGATTTCTCCAAAACTGGTGTTGCGGTTTATTCTTTATTTTCATTAATAAAGACTTTTACTAGGGTGATGCATAGTGCCATTGTTTTGATGCACAGTTAAAGTGGGAGATACCTTTTTTGGTACGAAAATAACTAGTAAAAATAAAGATAGCATATTCTGACCACGAGCACATGTGCTTTTTAGATGGCAGAGTGCCATCTAGTGGAGCAAAAATAAACTAAACGTTTATTTAACTAAAATATTAAAAATTACAAAAATAATTATTAAGAAAAAGGCATCTCCTTATTCTGCAACTGAAAACTATAAGGAGATGCCTTTTTCTTAATTTATGCACCTTATCCCAGTACAATATCACATTTGTACTATTTTTTTCACAAAAATAATTATATTTCACAATATTTTCTCAAGTGAGAAAATAGGTTGTAATACTTCGATTTATGCAGTAATATATGCAAATACGATCAATATGTATGTAAGAATGTGTAAAAGACTTGAATTACAAGCAGATAATTAAAGATAAGAAGGATGTTTTATATTTCTTAAATAGGTAAACAAGCCTATAAATAAGATTATAAAAATAAAAATATGTCTTCATAATTTCACAATTCTTATCTTAATCATTTGAGCATGAGATATTTTTGAATTGTTTATTATATCAAATATTAATTGATACTTGAGCGCTCCAAATATTTGGAAATAACCCTCCAAAATTTTTGGTTGCCTTTCCTTCTAATCAGTAACGGATAACAAAATTCGGAGAGTTTCCTTTTGTTGAGTATTTTTCCACTTTACGAAATTCAACTTTTTTTTTGTTTATAGAGACATTTTTATTATATCAAAAACATATATTTTAATAATATAAATATCAGAGAGAATTATCTTAGATTTAACTATTTTTGTAAATATATTTGTGATTATCTTTCTAACCTGAAAGGTTCAGGTTCCTAATATATATAATTGTTTCTCTTTTCATTTTTGATTACTTTTTCTTGTATAATATGTTTATAACTGTTTCTGTTTTAAAAAATGTAAATCAACGCAATTATCCCTAGCCGGGATATGGCGTTTTGTGTGTTGAAATAAAATAAAATAATTCAATCCTCTAAAATTAATTTTAAAAACGTGTGAAAAACAAAATCAAAAACAGATTTTAAAAATATAAATAATTCAGTGCTAAATAAACTAAATGTTATATATACAATATTCAACAAATAACGTCGGTGGATGAGAGGGTAACACCCTCGATTCCCGACAGTCATTACCCGGGATTAAATCCCGCGTTAAAATTTGTTTAATATGTGAATAACCATCACATATTATTCACTGTTTCAATTATCATGAACTAGGTTGCTCTTGCTGAATGGTATTTATTAATGTGAATTTGAACCAGGCATATACATTATTTAAACTTATATAAGAATTATGTGATAGAATGTATAGAATTACAGTCGACTCTCGATCGATGAAACTCAAGGGACCAGAGAAAAATTTCAATTTATAAAGAGTTCAAAATAACAGGAGTTCAAACAACTAAGAGGGAGGGAGGAAAAAATGAAGTAAACAAGAGTTTGAAGTTTTGGCAGTTTCGGGATATACATACTATGTTAATACAAGATTAAATAAGTGACTTACCGCAAGTTTTTAAAGTAATAAATTTATTGGGAGATTTTGAGTCTTGTCCTTTTTAAAAGAGTTTGATCGAAATTCGTGATTCATTTTTGAAAACATTTGTAGAGTTATTCACAAATGCTCATTTGTAGCAAGATACTATTCGTTCAACTTCAAATTACCGAGGGGACCAATTAATATTGATTTTATCGAGTATTTTCCAAGGGACCGGGAAAACATTTCAAATTATCGAGAGATTCAAATTAACGAATTTCAAATTATCGAGAGTCCACTGTAATTATAATATTAGTATGTTGTATTATTTAGTTGTAATACACGTACGTAGATGGTCAGGATATGCCTTTTTTATTTTTAAAATCAACACCTGACCTTTTTATTTTTTATTTTTTCTATTGTTTTTTTCATATATATATATATAAATATACCAAAAGAGGCATCACTCTCTTTAAATCTACACCAGAATGATAGCACTGTACATCACCACAGTAAAAAACTTGATGATGATGATAAAGAATGAGCCACAACATCAGTTTTGCCAAATTCAGACAAAATTCCAACCTGTATACTGAATTTCCCATGGTTCTAGAGTAATGCACAGTGCCATCGTTCTGATGCATAATTAAAGGGAGAGGTTCTTCTTTTTGTATATGAATATCATTCTCTCCCCAACTTTAGGTTGTTATATATATTTATTGTTGTTATATTATATATATATTATAATATATTGGTATGACGAAATGTATTAAGTATTTCCATTATAATGGGGGAGTTTCCATCTTCTAATTTATCACAGACGATAATTTTTAAAGTTGCGCCAAACGATGTCTAGAAAAAAACATGGTCGTTTGGTTCTAAAAGCGCTGACTTATTAAACCAAATTTGCATTCAGCCGATCTTCTTCCATAATGTCAGAAGAACTGGGTACATAAATAATAGAGATTTTGTAACCAAAAGATGTTTGATGTGGAGGCAAATTTTCAAGTAAATTGTTTTGAAGAGTTTATAAAATATTGCAGATGTGTTTTTAAAACAAACGAAAATGCAAAATACTTTAAAATTAATAATTATAAATAATATTTTTAGATATATGTGTTATATTAAAATATTATTCTATTTAAAAAATTATATTTCATAGATCCAAATACTCTGTTAAATTGACCGCCAGAGGTCACGCTTCCCCTATAAAAACTCATTGTTGTTGTTTTTCCCCGTTGGCCGGCTCAAAACTTTTGTACATTATGTAAATAATCTTTTGTTTTTCCTTGTTCTACTCTCCTTAAGCCAGGCAGTACTTTTGCCAAATTATGTTTTTCATATATATTCCTTAGCTCAAATAAAGAAATCTGACCAAAACTATTTTATTATTCAACCACGACTGCATCACCATTGCCATAATCCTCAACATGGTCAAGCCTATATCTATGGACTACCTAAGGTACATAAGACAGATATCCCCCTCAGACCAATAGTTGCATTTCATCTCTCTCCTACAGCCCCGTTAGCTCAGTTTCTAGCTAAAATGATTATTCCCATACTTAAAGATGACGACGTATCGACGTCCATTTCTTCCACACCTAAATTCTTAAACAATATTCAACATCTACCGGTTATTCCCAACACTCTAATGATATCTTTTGATGTAATCAATCTTTATCCTAGTCTCCCCCACCCCCTCATTATAGAATGCACCACAGAATTCCTACAGATGCATGGTTACTCTGCAGGCATGATAACTAAATTAACTTCCTTAATATCGATTTGTTTGAACAATAGTGTTTTTAATTTTGACAAAAGTTACTATAGGCAATCTAAAGGTACTCCTATGGGCAGCCCTCTTTCTTCACCACTATCAGAAATAGTCATGCGGAAAATAGACAAGTTAATAACAGATCATTTTCCATTAGATATCTTAACTTGGTTTAGATATATAGATGACATATTTAGTATAATTAAAATAGATTCCTTAGACAAAATTCATACCAAATTAAATTCACTTTACCCTGATATACAATTCACAATAGAAAAAGAAAGCAATAGTTCACTAGCCTTTTTAGATATTCTGATTACAAGACAGAATTGCAGATACATAACCAATGTTTACTATAAGCCCTCTTTCTATCCCTCCTATATTCACTACACATCATACTGCCCCCTTAGCCATAAGATTAACACCGTAAAAACCTTGTCGAAACGCATTTTCACACACTGTTCTTCGCAAGAATTCAAACAAATAGAAACCCAAAACGTAATCGGTCACCTGATGAACTCTGGATACCCAAAAAATTTCATACTCAGACATTTAAATAATCCCCAACAGCACCTTAATAGCCAAGTTTATAGATCCATATGCACCATCCCATTCTCTACTCATAGTGTCAACATTTCTAGATTCCTAAAAAATAACTATGGTATTCGTACCTTTTACACCAACACCCCTAAATTAGAAACAATAATCAGAAATCCCATAACCAAGAATAGTTTTCCCGTTACCCTACTTTTTTTCACAAACTCCGTATATTCATTAAAGTGCTCAAACTGTAACAGTATATACATAGGAGAAACAGGCAGACGAATCAAGGACAGAATGGACGAACATCACAGAAACATTAGAAATAATGAACCCAAGTCCCTTATCGTACAACATATTAGACAAACGGGACATTCTTTTAACACATCCCAACCACAAGCATATTACTCTAATATCAACAGCAAATTTGAAAGATTGGTCGTCGAGGCGTTGCTCTCTTTGAAATACAATAGTATCAACCGACATATAGAGATTCCTGACGCATATAAAGCAATATTTCCATAAATTGTGTACCATAGTTGCCCTATGCCAGTTTGATTTACTTTGAAAAGTCTCAACTTAGCAGATTTATTCAATGTATCATAGTCTGGGTCGCGTGGATGTGAGATTTATTCATGCGTTACAAGATCAATAGAGATACCATTTTTGTTTACAAACGTTACTTTTTGAAAATGTTTTTCTATAATTTCCTGTAGAAGGGCTGTTTTCGCCCGAAAGCTTGAATCTTCATTAAAATTTAAAAGAAAAGTATCCACGTACGCTTCATATCCTTTACTTATGATCAAATATCAATCAGAATATCAAATCTCATTTGATTTTATAACATGTATATATAGAAAATGTTTATTGTCTTCATATTTGCGAATTAACATTATATACCCTAGTTTTCCACATATGTATATATGGTTTCCTTTTTATTTTCCTTTTATTGGTTCTTTACTGTCACATGACCTTAATCAGCCAATCAGAGTCAAGAGTTGAGATAGTAAGTAAAGTTTGAGTCAGGAGTTGCTCCATCTATGGTATGTTAAATACATAACCACAGGTTCGAAGCCTCGGGTTTTCCTATTATTGTTGTTGTTGTGCCATGCACAGCACTTCAAACATTTATAATGTTCTGTTTATATAAAATATCATCACCAACTTAGCGCCACCTATTGATAAAAATTAGAAATATTTTAACTCTACTTTTCTTACATAAATAAATATATAAAACTACATTCATGGATAAAAACCTAAGAAAGTGGAAAGTCTTTAATGTCAACGGTTGTCTATTTTTTTAAGGATACAGAGACAATTTTGTTCACACTTGGTCATCTCTTTGAAGACACTTCAATAAAGGTCACTGTAATATCTTTCAGAGTTATTGTCTCAATCCCGATATACATGAGGTACAACTTCCTTAAGTTTTGTCCATGAGTGTATCTTTTAGAGTTATATTGTCTCAATCCCGATATACATGAGGTACAACTTCCTTAAGTTTTGTCCATGAGTGTATCTTTCAGAGTTATATTGTCTCAATCCCGATATACATGAGGTACAACTTCCTTAAGTTTTGTCCATGAGTGTATCTTTCAGAGTTATATTGTCTCATTCCCGATATACATGAGGTACAACTTCCTTAAGTTTTGTCCATGAGTGTATCTTTCAGAGTTATATTGTCTCAATCCCGATATACATGAGGTACAACTTCCTTAAGTTTTGCCCATGAGTGTATCTTTCAGAGTTATATTGTCTCATTCCCGATATACATGAGGTACAACTTCCTTAAGTTTTGTCCATGAGTGTATCTTTCAGAGTTATATTGTCTCATTCCCGATATACATGAGGTACAACTTCCTTAAGTTTTGTCCATGAGTGTATCTTTCAGAGTTATATTGTCTCAATCCCGATATACATGAGGTACAACTTCCTTAAGTTTTGCCCATGAGTGTATCTTTCAGAGTTATATTGTCTCATTCCCGATATACATGAGGTACAACTTCCTTAAGTTTTGTCCATGAGTGTATCTTTCAGACTTATATTGTCTCAATCCCGATATACATGAGGTACAACTTCCTTAAGTTTTGTCAATAAGTTATATATAAGATTTATACTTGCGGAACACACAGCTACGTGAGGATATTAGCTAACAGAGAGCACACAACGACATCTTGTGTTTTTAAATGATATTTTAATGGGTTTGTAATGAGGCCTTGATGGCGGAAACACCACTGCTGATAAACCCAGGACGCTATGGAGGCCGTTGACCCCTCAGACATCCTGTCTTGACTGACCAAGGATAACACCGCACTCGATGTAAAACATAATTTACCCATGTTTTTCAAAGTGCTATGACCTTGTTTGGTACATAACACGATTTCCTAAGTACTGTAACTTCTGTAACCTTGGTCGTACCTATTTACAACCTCTATATCTTTACCATGGCATCTTCTTCTTGAGTTTCTTTGTTCGTAATCACATGTCCTTGTATTCAGTGGCGCAATACGTCTCATCTTCAGCTCTTCTATTCATTTCTTTATAACATTCCATTCTGTCCAGCACAATCCAATTCTTATTTCTACAATTCTCTTTCCATTCAGTTTATTTTCCAGATATTTCTTCAACCATCCATTTCCTCATAATGGATAGCTCATCCATTTTGTTTGTCTTTTTCTGATGATCTTCAACAGGCTCCGTTCATCTACCAATCTTCTCCAGACCTCTCTCTCCTCTCTTACTGATCCTGTCAAGTCTTCTTTCCATTCTACTTCATATCTCCGTGTTGGATGCTTCAATTGCTTTCTTCTTACTATAGTCTCATCAAACCTATTCCTACTTTCAGCAAGCATCTTTCCTCTTCCAATCATCACAATACTTCTATCTTCCTGATAAGATCAACCCTTTAATCAGTACATGCCTGTACAGATTGAATTAATACTTTCAAGTACTTCAATAATATCAACAAGCAATCCAGGGCTAAGTTTCATGCGCCATTTTTATTTCTCTGTATTTCAGGCCAACATGCCATTTAACAGGAGCACCTAGAAATATAACTTCCAGCTAACTATACTTTCAAGAATGTATTTATATTTTGAAAGAGTGTTTTTCAGATGTACAGATGAAGTTATTCAAGTATATAACCTTGTATTGGCGCATGTACCATTCGACGTATAGTACTTGTCTACACAGGTTTGATACCGTTAAATCCTGGCCTCGTTATAACCATGTTTGAGGTAAATTAAGCTTTTATAAGATTCCGAGTGTCTCTTCGTGTATTATAATATATCTGTTTATAAGAAGAACTCGAGCCAGGTTTCTACTTCGCCACGTACAAGGCAACTATTTACAACTACAAGACTTCTAGAACACAAGAATTGACAACAATATAACAACAAAGCTTGTATTGTGACTTTGTTACCAACCCGAGTCCGTGCTAGTTTGCAGAAATCGTCAATAGATAGGTTTAAACATTTATATTGACAGGGGAGGTCACCTTTATATTTATAGATCAAGATACACTTCTTATTTATTTATTTATTACAAAACACACGCTATATCCTATGTGGATATTTGCATGTAAATGTTAATCTATTTTATGTACATAGTTTTTAAATATGTATACAAATTATTTATAGTTTTAGAGACAGAGAGAGAGAGTGAAAGTTATTCAAATTTACATTTTAGAACAATAAATTAAACAAGAAACAAATATTATTTACATACATATTATCAAAAGTCCAATATATATTTAGAATTAGAAAACAAATACGAGAATCATGGGACGAGTGTCTTTTGTAGGAAGCTTTATTTTAAATCGCTCAAGCTTTCGGGCTGACCGGCCCTTCTACAGGAGATAAGTGAACAATGGCACATCAGGTACTATATAATAATCGGACTATTTACATATTCAAAAATTAAAATTTTAAAAACTTTTTATAGGGATTTTGCATAACTAAGCAAAGTCGGGAGGAATAATTAACATAATAGTAAATTATGGACAGTAGAAATTGAAATGTATGATAATAGATATTGGATATAGTAAAGCCTGTAATATCTTATACTGTCTATGAGAGAGGAGGGGGGGGAATCTACACAGATGGAGGAAACAGGGCTATGGGAACAGAGATTGGTAGGATTCAGGAAGGTCGATATGTCTATTGATGGCGTGGAAGCCCTGGGAAACGAGAGCTTCCAAGGTGAGGCGCTGCTGCTTGTTGTGTATGCGGCTATAGTGCACAGATGGATTGGCCAGGTCGAAAGAGTGGTTGGTGGTTCGGATATGCTGGTATATGGCTGATTTCTCATCTTGTCTGGAGATGTTTTTTCTGTGTTCCTCGAGTCTTGTCCCTACGCTTCTGCCCGTCTCACCAACGGAGACAACATCGCAGTCAGCGCAGGGAATGGAGTAGACACAGCCAGACAAGAGAGATGGGTTAAATGGGCTATTGCTTTTAGTATCAGGGTTCCTAATGAGGGAACTGATGTTAGGGGAGTTGGAGTACAGGGTCCTGACTCCAAACTTGCTTAGGGCTCGGGCTATGGAGGAGCTAGTGGGGGAATATGGGAGGACACATATGGATTTATACACGGGGTTGGGAGCAGTGTGGTTGGGGTTGTGGAAATGGCGTAATATAAAAGACTTCGGGTATTGGAATTTTATGAGATTAGCTATGACTCTATTGGTTTCCATGGTTTTGAAATCAGAGGTGGAACAGTGGGTGTGAACTCGTTTAGACAGGGTTTTGACTGTGTTGATTTTGTGACTAAGGGGACAGAAGGAGTTGAAGTGAATATAATCTGGTCTGAACGAGTTCTTGTAATGTACTGTGGAGTGGTATCTGGTTGGGGTCCGGATGATTAGGAAATCTAAGAAAGGGAGGGCGTTGTAGGTTTCGGTTTCATGGGTGAAGGAAAGGTCAGGATGGTAACTAATGAGTTTAGAGAGGATATTTTCAACCTGGCTTTTTGTGCATATGCAGAACACATCATCTATGTATCTACGCCAAAGGCGGATATCGGATGGAAAATCTGATGTGATCTGCATATCTATAGACCGCATAACAATCTCAGCAGCAGCTGAGGAAAGAGGGTTCCCCATTGGGGACCCTTTTATCTGTAGAAAAAACTGGGAGTTGAAGGAGCAGATTGAGGATTGTAAACAGAGATGGGTGAGTTCTATAATTTTGGATGAGGTATGGCTATCAACATGGTAATTAACTAGGAAGGATCTGAGGGAGTCTATAATTAAACCATGGGGCAGGCTAGGGTATAAGGAAACTACATCAAAAGAAACCATGATAAGGCTCGGACAAGGAGGGGTACCATGCACATCATTAATGAAAGTACTGGTGGAGGAGATGGAAGTAAGGGAAGGAGTACCTTTTAGGAGGGACGAGAGGAACGACGAAATGAACTTGGCAACTGGAGCCATGGGGGATAGGAAGTGGGCCACGATTGGTCTTAACGGAATTCCGGGCTTGTGGAGTTTGGGTAGGCCATATATATAGGATTCAGTGTTGGTATCGGGGAGAAAGGACTTGTGCTCTTCTGGTGTAATGGTCTGGTTTCTTTTCAGACGGTTAAGTTCTTTTCGGACGGAGGAGTATATGGTAGACCTGTTTTGGGTAGAGATGGGTTTGAAAGTGGAGATGTCGGCGAGAACAACCTGTAATTTTTCTTTATAATCTGTAGTATTCATGATAACCGTTTGTGAACCTTTATCTGATTGCATAATGGCTAAATGGTTTTTCTGCCGCAATTTCCGGATGATATCGAACTCAAGAGGGGAGGCACGGGGTTAGGTGGATGGGAGGCTCAGTATGTTTGAGACTGTGTGGCGTATTTTATATTTTTCTGAATTATTGAGGCTGCGGATGCCAGCTTCAACCGCACTGATGATTTTCAGGGGATCTGGCCTAGAGACAGGTCTAAACTTGAGGCCTTTGCTTAGGAGGGTAGTTTCCTGGGGAGATAGAACCGTTGAGGAGAGGTTAACGAGATTGGAGGCATGGTCGGTGTCATGGAGTTGTAGCCGAAATTTAACTGACCAGTAGCGGAGTTTTTTATCGTGCCGGATTCTTATATTTTTCTGAAGATGCTTTACTTCTGCGGTAATATTGGATATGATGAGGGTCAGCTGGTTAGGGGGGATTGCCTAAACCAGTGGCACAAATATACTAATTAACACTAGATATTTCAATTCTTAATGTAATTCAAGTCCACGGCATTTGAGATAGAGTCTACAGAACTTGTTAAATTTTCTATATTCTTCTTTACTGGAAACCATTTGGCTAAATGATCAAGATACTTCCGGGAAAATTTTACATCTATGTTTAAATAGTTTTTAATAGTACAAAATTCACTTTAAAAATACACAAAATAATAAACAAGCTAATCATAGATATCAATAGTGTTCATTTTAATGTCTCAAATTTTCAAGGAGACTGTCCAGACATCTTCTAGGATTCAATTCTTGTAAACTGAGAGTTGAATCCCAGAAAAAGAATCTTAGGCGAATAGCTTCGTCGAAATATTAGTATTAAAATAAATTCCGTGAAACAACCCCCTGTATGAACATCAAGTTGAAAACATGAGGCTTCAAGGGATACATTTCTTTTAACAATTTTAATTGACATCTCTAGCGCGCGTGTTCTCTGACACGAAAGCCCTTCTCTACAGGATTGTTTTTAAAAAGAGAATTACCTCTATAAGTCTGATGTTTTCCAATTAAAATAAATATTATGGTAGCCGTTTCTCAGGCTCCCTCTCCGGAATGGAACCCTGATTCCCCGTTACCCGTAAACACCATGGTAGGCGCATAACCTACGATCGAAAGTTGATAAGGCAGACACTTGACGTCGCCAGTACTGTGCGATCCGCCATGGTTATTCAGAGTCACCACGATTATCGGAGTTGCCCCCGTTTGGTCTTGGTCTAATCCAATATATTAATTTATGTGAAAAAATAGTACAAATGTAATATTGTATTGGGATAAGGTGCATAAGCAAGCCATCAGCAACTTTCAGTTGCACGATAAGGAGATGCCTTTTTCTTAATTAATTTATGTGTATATAGAAAAATTATATTTATACTTAAAAGGTTTTCACTATTTATTATGAGATAGTTGGAGTGTGTGTGTGGACATTGAGTGGAAACGAGCTATGTTAGGTGTGACTTTCTCTGAGGGGTTCTCCAACCTGTACCGCAGGAATACATGTGTCCTGTATATACACTCATGGATAAAACTTAAGGAAGTTGTATCTTTTAGCATGTATATCGGGATTCAGACAATAACTCTGAAGATACTGGATACAAAGTGATCTTTATTGAAGTCACACAAGATAACCAAGTGTGAACAAAATTCTCTCCGTCTTCTTAAAAAAATTGACGACCGACGACATCAAAGACTTTCCACTTGCTTAAGTTTTGTCCATGAGTGTATATATTTATATCATATTAAATAGGGATATATTTCAATAAACAATTTTGAGAATAATTTTAAATTGACTTTTCACTTTAATGTCGGTTTAGCTAGCACACACGAATGCTATATAACTAAACAAATATACTGAAATAACCTTTTTGATTGTTAACTCATAGATAATTGAAAATATGCAAATAATCATAAAAATATAATATACATGTGTAGTGTATAGTTACACATAAAGCAGTCTCAATTCTCCCTAACTACAGTGATCATCATGGTCTGTACTATATATCCATTATCACAGCTTTGTGGATTTCGACAAATTACAAAAAAAAAACATAAGACAGCGCAACTTTTTTGTATTTTACTTCAAAAAGAGTTGCAGTCTTTTTGTAATGTACAACATATATACTTGGGAGAGGTAAATAAACGGGGTAGATCGTCCCAGCCATGTTTTCAAGAACTTTCAAGACATAATCTTATCAGAGATTGAGGTCGTCCCTTCAACACAGGTTCTATATCAGGGAGCTCTGGAGGGAACCAACGTAAACATCTCTTCCGATCATCTTTCTGCACCATTGATTATTGGATCGTCCTGTAGTACTGGGGTCTGGAGGAGCTCGTGGTACACTCGTGGACTTAAGGAAGCTATACTTTTATAACATGTATATGGGGATTCAGACAATAACTCTGAAAGATATTACAGTGACTTTTATTGAAAACACACGAGATAACATACATTCATGGGCAAAACTTAAGGAAGCTATATTTTAATAACATGTATATCGTGATTCAGACAATAACTCTGAAAGATATTACAGTGACTTTTATTGAAAACACACGAGATTACATACACTCATGGACACAACTTAAGGAAGTTCTACCTTTCACCATGTATATCGAGACAATATTTCTCTGAAAGATATTTGATATGTAAAGTATCGAGAGATAGAATAGTGCTTGTGCTGTAAGTGCACAACCTGTAAAACGACAGTTCGACAAAATACATTTAAAATGTCAAAGCAATGATAGAAAAAAATAACAAAAATAACAACATTGAATATATCTGGAAGGTCTTGATCTACAATTATGGACCAAAAACTTAAGAAAGTTTTACCTTTTAGCATGTATATCGAGTCAATATCTCTGAAAGATATTTGATACATAGTGACCTTTATTGAAGACACGCGAGATAACTAAGAAGACATGTGAGATAACTAAGTGTGAACAAAATTGTCTCCGTCTCCTTCAAAAAAAAAATATATATATATATGACCGGCAACATCAAAGACTTTCAACTTCAATTAGTTATATCTCCATGAGTGTATGTAAATAGAGATCTTATATATAAATCGCACTTAGAATCTGCCTTGAATAAGATCAACGGTCATAAAGCCACTGCCAGTCCATATTGGAATATTAGTCAACTGTAATTTTTAGAAATTCTGTCATATTATTTCGATACAGCTTATTTTTAATAAATTGAAGACGGTTTATTTTCGATTTAAGACCAATCTCTGTATTATTACCGTTATATTTCCAGAATCTCCTATACAATTCTGATATGAAAATTAGAGGGAAACAAGAGTTATAATTTGTTTGATATGAAATACGATATAATGGGGTCATATTGAATGTTGACACTCCAATTCATTACCTTTAAATGAGATTTATTCTGAATTTGTGTTTTGAAAAAAAAAAAATAATTTAAACTCTTGAACAAAACTTAAGAAAGTGAAAAGTCTTTAATATCGCCGGTCATCTGTTTTTTGATGAAGACAGAGGCAATTTTGTTCACACTTGGTTATCTCGTGTGTCTTCAATAAAGGTCACTGTGTATCAAATATCTTTCAGAGTTTTTGTCTGAATCCCGATATATATGCTAAAAGGTACAACATCTTTAAGTTTTATCCATGGGTTTCGCTTGTGAATATACAAATTTTAAGATATTGTAATATTGATTTGTGTGAAATTCCGAATTTAAAACTTATAAAATCTGGACATTCTTAAATGGAGAGAATCGAGCGGATATTCTGTATTGCACCAAAGTCATAAAGTCCTCATTAAAACTCACAATATTTTAAAGAAGAAAATAACTCAATAGTATTAATCGTTTTTTATATATTTCAAAGTACATTTGCCAAAAATACTGAAATTAAGAAAAATCAACGATTAGTACACATTTATTCCGGCAGATGGCGTTGCACAATCTGTTGATGTTTTTGTTTTTTCTTGACAAATTGCCAACCTGATACCATTATAATTTCACTTTTTATATTTTGTTATCACAATAATATCTATAAAATAAAAGGATTTAAAAGCGCGAATGTTTCTTTTATACATAAAACGAACTTCTACTGTCCTTACTGTGATGAAAAAATATATTGGGAGGGCTTGGCTCATCGCAATAAGGACAGTAGAAGTTCGTTTTATGTATAAAAGAAACATTCGCGCTTTTAAATCCTTTTATTTTATATGTATAGATGGCGCGTTATTGCTTTGTGTTAATTTATTCCTAATGACAATAATATCTGTTAGAGCGATTCTTTCGATGTTGACAAGGACAGTTCACAATTCAATAATCCCTTGTTTCAATTTGTTTAAAATACCAGGCTTCCAGAGAAAGTTTATTTTAAAAATATTTAATCTCTAGCTTTCGGGAACGAACGCCCTTCTCCTGTAGAAGGACAGTTCTAGGTTGTAGAAGTCTCCCAATTTACATAATAGGTTATCGTTATATGTCAAGGTGATGACCTTATAGTGTCCTCTGATTGACCTTCACTTCTCTTCTATAATAAAATTTTGTGGTTGGTGTGTCTTCAATATAGCTATTTTATTGGTCACGGGGTTTCGAACGAACATTTCGGATCATAAACTCAGGAATATGGAGTATCAAAAGAAAGCAATCAGTTAATTAAAAACTGTATTTCTGTTTATCAGCCGACTTCCGACATGTTACATCATCCTGTTGTAGCCCATTGATGGAGGAGTTATCTACAGAGGTGTAGGTGAATTATTTCCGTAGATGTTGCTGGCAGTATCAGCCGAGTGGAACTGCATGTGTAGTCATTGTGTAGTTATTGTATGTAATCTTTTATCAGAATATAAGGCCTTTTCTTGTTATATCAGGAAGCCTCTGAGACCAAACCTTTAGTCGTAGAGGTACAGTCTGCACCACGCTGACGAGGGCCAACAGCCCGAAAGGCGTACTTGATTGACTTTTCTACATTTATCAAAAAATTGGGTTGGTCAAATATTTTGGTACAAGCTGAATCAACGTTTAGTTGATTTTTGTTCCACTAGATGGAGCTCTGACATCTAAACTGTTCATGTAAGCGGTCAGGTTATGCCAATTTTGTTTTAAATATAATATCTGAAAAGGAAAATAACTGCCAAATTATAATTAGTATAGATACAATATCTTAGAATATTTTGATCAAAGAATATTTATTTTATTCAAAATACAAAGCTCAACTCTTTTAAATTATGATGCAGGATATTTGGGATTCGGTACTTTGTGTAATCCCGGTAGAGCTTCTTCTGGATATCCTTCATATCAGCTTTTACAGGGTTCTTCGTAACCTTCCTGACAGCTGTGTTGTATCTTTTGCAGACATCTGAGATACTTGTGGCAGTTTGACCTATTGTACGTAGTATTCCTTTGACTTCTCCCCAATAATGCTGATTGGACGGCGCACGTTCAGTGGATTCAACTCCTTTGTAACACACACGGTATTTTACGTTTCTGGGAACTTCGATGTATCACGGACGTAGTGGGCTGATTCATTTAAGTATATATAGACTAGACGATTGAATATCGGGGGATAACGAAGGAATAGCATACATTGTATTCTTCTTTGTTCGTGTCTTCTGAAGGAAAGACAAAAATTACAAACCTCACATGTCTATCAATAAAAGCACAGGGTGCCTCTTCCTTCAAAATAAACGTCAAAACTAGACGCCATCTATTGACCGTCGTCGCAAACTAGCGGCCTCGGGTCGGTGACAAAGCCATAACACCAGCTTTGGCAAACAGAGAAGCGTCCACCTAGAGACCAAGGTTTCGGGCTAATGGCCCTCTTCAGCCTAGGTCTATGTCTCATTTCATCTATGTCTATATATCAATGTGCAAGTCAAATATTTATAACCTTCCTCTGAATACATTGGCCAATGAGAGCTATGTCTGCTTGTACTACTATCTCTACAATTCGGTAGAAAATCTGAGAATATTGTTATATAATTCTAAAAGTAAATGACTAGAGAACACACAGTAGCTGTTATATCTTTCCACCAAGACTGCACATAGCTGATCACCTATTTACTTAGGGATACCTTCTACCGTTGTTTGTTTACCTTGAATTCTTGAACTTGATAAAAGTATTTTGTTGGATCACAATGTCGATATTTGAGAGCCACAACCCGGGATCGAATACCTCTTGTTTCACCTTTTTAATGCTTCAATGGCCTCCGAATTTTGAAACGGTCCAATCCCACAAGTAAGTGAGAGTGTGTAACCAAACCCACCACCGAGTAAGAGCATGTAACCAAAAAAAGGCTGATTTATGGGCCAAGTATGTTTGGGGATGATTTTTTAACAGAAATATTTTCGCCCTTCGCAAATATTAATAAAAAGTTTATATAATTCATATGTATGTAGCATAGAGAGAAATCTGAGAATTCTATTGTGAAAAAAGAAACATTTAAATGTTTAATTTCTTTCTTCAAATGATTTGTTATTTTAATATCCGTCTAATATTTTCTATCATCGCAATATAACGTTTGTAGAAAATTTGTTTTGATTATATTTATGAGAGGAAACATCAGTGTTAAATAATTTTAAATTCATTCGATAGAGGGCTCTTTTAATATTTAATATGCTACATATATATATAGGTACAATATAATTGATTGAATGGATGGGTCATTAAGATAGAGGTTGTCTAGCCGGTATTCATAGTTCTTAGAATTAAGAAACATTTATAAAAATATTTACTGGCCGAGGTGTCTCTTAATTCTGATAACTATGAATGGATGCAGTTAAAGGAAAGAAGAGGGACTATTAGTTCCAAGAATATGGTAGAATGGACATAGAAAAATTATGAGACATGGCGGAGCATTGGGGCAATCAAATTGCTATTAAAAGATGTGAAACCTGAAAACACTGATAGAGAAAGAATTCAAGAATAAACAACATGCTAAATACGTAAAGCCGATGTAATAATGTGCTAAGAAACAACCTAAAAATAAAAAAGGAGAAGAATTTTGCTCTGACGCAAAAATAGAAGGTCAGTTGGTATTTCAGGAATTTTTTATCTAGATCTTTCTATGTATAGTGAGGTAACTCCTAATTAGGGAACATAAAACTTCATGCAGCAATTCTCCATTGATAACAATGATTAATGATTTAATATTAGAAAAAACTCTGTGAAGAGTGAGTTTTATTTTTAGACATCATTGGAATTCCTTTGTCTAGACATTCTTACATCCTATGAAACACCTGGCTAGTATGTGTGTGTTAATTTTTAAATGTTTATCGCCTATTTTTGAAATTTACTTTTTTTCAAGAAGATGGAATAATTCATCTTCTTTTTTAATCCCAGTACCTATCTTCGTAAAGCCAATGTTTTCTTCATTATTATAATCTGTTATTGACCATTATGTGTATATATCATTTATACATAAAATTCTTCTTTTTCATTTCTTGTTCCGTGTATATTTCATGTTTTCTACAGTATATCTGTCTTGTAATTATCAATGAGGATATTGTATAAGACCAATGTGTCTCAATAAAGGTTTGTGTTTTCTTCATGTTTTGTGTGTGTTGGGTTGTTGTGTGTGTATTGTGTTTTGTGTTGTTGTGTGTGTATTGTGTGTTGTGTTGTTGTGTGTGTTGTTTATGTGTTTTGTTGTGTGTTTGTGTTGTTGCGTGTTGTTTGTGTTGTGTGGTGCGTGTTGTTGTGTTGTGATAGGTAAATGTACATCAGCCGTTGATTCAATCATATATACTGTGTCACAGTCTGACTTAGCTTCAGAACGAGATCGATCCTAACATGGAATGCAGACGACACCTTCGCAGCTGATCCTAACATGAACGCAGCTGTTGTTGGACAATGTTTATTTTAATGGCAACACATTATTTGATCATTCATTCAGTAATGTCATTGAGTTTTTGTGGCGTTTATAGGTCTTCTCTCAGGCTATCTAGTCTACCACATTGTTGATTACTATTGGTCCAGGACTGATTATAATACATCTGGAAAGTTGGATAATTTATGTTGATTAGTTACTGTTTGTGTGTGTACTTTGTTGTTACTCACTCTACATGTGTGGTAATGTCATGATAGTCATAGTAGGTAGGAATTCATCACTCTTTTTACTGAATAATTGCCTCATATATCTTTAGTTGTAGAAATCATATTAAATCTGCTATTTCTCTATATTATTACTTGCATTTACTTCTGTCAATGATTAGCTTTTAGCGTATATAGGATGTTTACATCTTACTATAGAAATAGCTCTCTCTATTCACTATAACATACACTCACTGATTGGTTCTCTACTAGCACGTGACCTTAATCAACCAATCACGGTGCAATGTTTCTTTTAACTCGGTGGTTTCATTGATTAAGGAATTGCTATATATAATATAGCAATTTCTTAATCAATACAACTACCGAGCTAAAAGAAACATTACATCCTGATTGGTTGATTAAGGTCACGTGTTTAATAAACGTGTGTCAGTTATAAATCGGGTATTGTGGTGAATTATTAGTGTCATCAGGGTTTCTGATGTTGTGGGCACTTTTAAGGAAGCATATAGGCTTCAAATCGGTTGGAGACCAGAAGTCTGGAAAGAAGATACAGTCAAGCTCTGCCATAACTATTTAGATAAGGCCAGACATCCAGGATGTGGCAAGCTTTCCGAGCTTAGTAAGTTAGACAGTGGTCGTATCCGAAACATTGATGATACTGAAATGTTTCTTGTTTGTCCTTCTCTCTATTTGTATATTTTATAATCAACATTATTTAATTGGATTGTATTATTCAATCATATATCGATATTAGGCACAACTCTGGGTGAATAGACAAATTAATTAAACCTCCTAAGACTTTATATTCAGACTATAGATAACCCTCTACTCTCAACCCACCCATCCATAAAACTGTATAGATATTCCTGATGTATATTTCTCTCACACAATATTTACTAATTATTGTTCATTAAGAAAAGAAGAATTGCTTGTGCGCTCGATTGCTTGTATATAAGTTTTACTTTTCCCTCTTATTTGATACACTTTAATTAAAAAGGCATATATTGGATCAAAATTTATTTTACTAATATTTCAGTTGGCTGAACGCCAACCTTTATCAAGGTATTATAACATTATAATACCTTGATAAAGGTTGACGTTCAGCCAACTGAAATATTGGTAAAATAAATTATATTTTGATCCAATATATGCCTTTTTATAACATTATAATACCTTGATAAAGGTTGGCATTTAGCCAACTGAAATATTGGTAAAATAAATGATATTTTGATCCAATATATGCCTTTTTAATTAAAGATTTATTTATTGATTGCTCTATTTACAAAATATGATACACTGTGAATAACATTGCTGATTACTATTACTGTGTTATTCCTGCATACACACACATTTCTATACTCGGAAAATCTGTACAAGACCAAACAATCTTAATAAAGGTTATTGTTGTTGTATAAAACGTAATTGTAGTTTTTTTTTTAATCTTGGAATCATAGGGATCTGACACTTGATGTCTTCTTATTCTGCAATGGTGAATTTTAATAACAAAATAACAGTTCAAATGTATTACATCAATAGAAGTTTTAGGTTTAAATAATTTTAACGTAAAACACATTCTAACGGGCATGTGGCTAATATTCTAAGGCGTTATATACTGAGATGTTCGTTTTCAGATCATTTAAAAGGAAATTAATCTACGCCAGAAAAAGACTGTAATAGGTTACGTAAAGACGGCAGCACTATGTACATACGCAATAAGGCAGTTCAACTATCTCTTCACGACCATTCAAAACACCATTAAAAAAAGAGGAAATGGAAAAATCAATTGACATATTTGATTGCAACGGTCTCCCACGTAGGATTGAATTGGAAGTTCCGGCCGTGTTTTCCTCGGCGGACCATAAATATTCATGAGGACACAGATTTATGGCTTGGTCGGTCCCATAGGGAGATTCCAGGTTGGATTCTTGTTGATGGATTCTCTTGCCGCCACCGCCGCTGATGATGTCACAATTTGTGGGTGAATTGATCCATTGATTGGACAAATGGCATCTGAGTTTTTTTTACTCAATAGTAGGCATATAGTACGCAATAGTAGGCATATAGTACGCAATAGTAGGCATATAGTACGCAATTGTATGCATATAGTACGCAATAGTAGGCATATAGTACGCAATAGTAAGCATATAGTACGCAATAGTATGCATATAGTACGCAATAGTAGGCATATAGTACGCAATAGTAAGCATATAGTACGCAATAGTAGGCATATAGTACGCAATAGTAAGCATATAGTACGCAATAGTATGCATATAGTACGCAATAGTAGGCATATAGAAGACAATAGTAGGCATATAGTAAGCAACAGTAGACAATGGACTGGACGACACACCTACGAGGAGATGAAAAGAATGACGGAGGACCGGGAAGTATGGAGAAACCAAGTGACTCACCCTCAGTAGAGGAAGGCATTGAAGGAGGAAGTATGGAGAGACCATGTGGCCAGCCACCCTCAGTAGAGGAAGGCATTGAAGGATGAAGTATGGAGAGACCATGTGTCCCACCCTCAGTAGAGGAAGACATTGAAGGAGGAAGTATGGAGAGACCATGTGGCCCACCCTCAGTAGAGGAAGGCATTGAAGGAGGAAGTATGGAGAGACCATGTGTCCCACCCTCAGTAGAGGAAGGCATTGAAGGAGGAAGTATGGAGAGACCATGTGGCCCACCCTCAGTAGAGGAAGGCATTGAAGGAGGAAGTATGGAGAGACCATGTGGCTAGCCACCCTCAGTACAGGAAGGTATTGAAGGAGGGAGTATGGAGAGACCAAGTGGCCCACCCTCAGTAGAGGAAGGCATTGAAGGATGAAGTATGGAGAGACCATGTGTCCCACTCTCAGTAGAGAAAGGCATTGAAGGATGAAGTATGGAGAGACCATGTGTCCCACTCTCAGTAGAGAAAGGCATTGAAGGAGGAAGTATGGAGAGACCATGTGTCCCACTCTCAGTAGAGAAAGGCATTGAAGGAGGAGGAAGCATGTAGTGAAGAAAAATGTCTAACGATAAAAAACACGAAATTAGCGAAATAGGTTCTCAATCACTTTAGAGAAAATAGTGTATATAACGAAAAATAGCATTTTAAGTCACTTTGATGAACATTTCTGGAACGAAAATATTTTAATTCGCTTATAATGATAAAGCTCTACAACGAAATCCTTTAAAACTAAAGATTCGTCAGAGCGAAAATATATTTTCAGATGCTTTAATAGCGAATTTCCTCTAATAAAACTCTTGTTAAAGACTCTTTAGAACGAAAAAAAACGCTCAATAAAAAAGTATTTGCGATCGCTTCAATAAGAGAAATTCTCTACAACACAACTCTCTCTCTCTAGAACAAAAACCTCTATATAACGAAAATATTTAAATAAAATAAAACGAACGAACGAAGAGGAATTTCTTCTAATAAGAAATTCCTCTTCGTTCGTTCGTTTTATTTTATTTAAGTAATTATACCGAAGAGTTGTTTTTGTCAATAACGAAAATATGTTCAGTAGTTTCAAATTAAAACTCTTCAATTTTTCTAATATATGAGAAATTTCCTAACTATCCTCACTGAAATTGTAAAAAATATCTATTGAGCTCATCAGTGATGAACCCTTTCCCATCGGTTTTGCCAGTTTTTTCTACCAAAACCGCTTTATTATTTAATCGGTCCGCGTTCTTCTTATATATCCGGTACTTTTGAAGAATTCTTGGTATTTAAGGCAACAATGAACAATAAAACAATAAACTCAACTGCGGAGAGAGAGAGAGAGAGAGAGGGTTTACCAGTGATGAGCCAGGCCCTTCCAATTGTTTTCATCGCAGTAGGACAATATATATATATATAATAATATTTGGAAATACGTAAAATAAAATGGCCTGTGTGGGAGTACAAGGAAAGAGGGAAGATAGCCAGGTTAACAAACAACCCCCTTGGTAAACAAGTATCACGACTTCATTCTCCCCTAGGGGACTGATCTTCCTTAAAGCGGCTAGACGGGATGATCAAAGTTCAGTTCTCACCGAGGTGGCCTCGACGCCAGTTGTTCTAGGGGTTGTTCTGGGACTTTCTATCTTTCCTCCCCGATCTATTTCCTCACGGGTTTTTGCCTCTGGATCCTGTCTCCTGTGTGTCCTTACCACCCATCGCTCAACAACCACGACTGCTTCTAGCCAACATGCCACACTGCATTCATCCAACAAGATACAACAACTATACATTACCACATATATATATTTGAATAAAAAGAAATCGCATTAAATATCGTTTATTTTATTATATTTATATTTAGAAGACAAGATCGCGCGTTATAATGGTATTCATTTAATGAAAGGGGCACCGCTCTTCCTTTAAAAAATCATTAAATCAATGCATTTTTAAATAAAAAAAGGCATCTACTGATCGTACAACTAAAAGTTGCTGATGGCTTGCGCCATCTGTCGGAATAAATATCAACTAATCGTTGATTTTTTTAATTATTCCATATTTGGCCAAATATCCTTTCTTGATTAATCAGGACAAAGCAAGAAAAAGCTGGCCAGCAGAAACTTTTATTCACATGATCAGGAGATTATTTTTCTTAATTTATCCACCAGATCCCAGTACAATGCCACTTTTGTACTATTTTCATATAATGCATTTTTTATCATCCTAGCACAGAACATATTGATTGTGATAAATAACATGCCACAACAGGTTGGCTTTTTGACTGAAATTATTGAAATAAATACTGAAATAAATACTTAAACTAGTGATATGTCATTTTCACCATCAGTACGTTCAGTACTCGAATGATAAAAATAATTTCAGGATTAAAATACTGAAAATGGACCCCAACAGGCTACCGTCAATTTGTCTGGTACATTTATGGGATATATCAACTTCATAAAAACAGAATAGCAGTTTGATAAAAAACGTGACGGAGTTATTGAATAACAAAGGCTTCTCGTGGCTTGTTGCGCTAATTTCAATACTTTACAAAGAAAAACATTCTAGTTATCAGACCTACCATAGACCAATCTATACAGTTGGACTATGGAAGAATCATAAATTATTTTATCTATTCTTACTATAAGCATTTCCACACATCAGTTACTATGGAGTGTTACCTCAACGATGATATTCCAATAACTGAAGAGCGATGCGTTTCCCAAGTAAAAATTATATTTTCAACATTTAAACATAATCACGTTTTATTATTGAAATCGAAGAACTTGAAGTGAGCTCTGTGTAATAGTGAATTCAGCCTGGAATTTCCACACTACATGTTTACTGTTCGGCTTTGGAGAATGAGAGAGTAATTCTCCGCTAAAAGATTGCTTATTAAGACAGTTCGCCATATGTTTAATTAGCAAAAGAAGTGAAAAGCAAGATCAGTGCTTTAAATTTTCACAAATTCTGGAGAACAGCACAGTCAAAAACCGTAATATAGAAGAGTGACTTTCTGTAGATAAATGTTGCTTCTGTTTACCAATCTAGGAAAATCCTGTGTGGGACGACTATCCTTAATAAAGGCTTTGTTGGTGTTGTCGATAAAAAAAAATTAAAAAAACGCATTGTTTTATTGCAATTTTAAATGGAGCGGTTATCAATGTAAACAATATTAAACAAGATAATATTTGGCGTGTCTCGCTAACTTTGATGATGTAAGTGTTGTGAAATTCCCCTCCAGACAAACCAATTAAAGCCAACTTGGAGACCAGCCAGAAGATGCATCTGCTCATAAAATATTTGAAAAATTTGGAGGAAGATGCTATCAAATTAAGTAGCAAAAATTTCCTAGTATGCATAAACTGGGCTATCAAAATAATTAACTAGTTAACTGCCTGAAATGTTGTCATATCGGGAAGTCGGCAACCTTGAGTTATGAAGAATATATTCTAATGGACCGACTGCCGGTTTATTTTAACTTTGTGAAGTTTTAATACAATGTTTCTTTATCGTGTGGAGACGCTTAAAGTGTTCTCTGTGTGATTTATCCGTGTCTGGTGATCTCCTCGCATACCTGTGTGACCCCAGTCCGATCCCTACCAACGCTACATTAAAGGATAAGTACTGTATATCTATTAATCCGTCTTCTACATGCTATTCTGTGGTAAGCATTTTAAGACGAAACATCTTTGTGAGTCTCCAAGCGCCCGCCGCACTGGAGGGCCAAGGAGAGGGCTGGAGAGGCGTCGGCAGAGCCGTGGGCACCCTGGGGGAGAGGAGGGCGAGTGCGCGCCGATTTTGAGGGAACCAAGGCAGCACCAAGCACAACTAAAGCGCCGCAGACTTCAAAAATATTTAAGGGATCATTTCAGGGATCAAGATCAAGCGATCAAGACCCAGAGATCAGAAGGTCTGGCTTTTATCGTAAGGATAAGTACTGTTTTGTCTTTATATAGCAAATCGTAAGGTTTTTTTTTTTTGCTCCTTTTTTATTGTTGCTGTTGTACTCTTGAGTGTACGCTTTTCTGTGTGTTAGTTGCTATTACGGTAGGCCCTAAATTATTGCAACTTTGCGAGTTATCCCGTAAATAGTAACTTTGTCATTGGCATCTCTCTCGCGGCTTATAATGTTTTAATTTGATATACTCGTATATATATATACGGCGCGTTATATTGGTTTATATTAACTTATGCCTAACTGGCCTTGTCATTATTGTTTGCGGAAGAGCATTGCTCGATGCAAACATTAATTCTACTATCCTTAAAGCTTATGTCCATAGTTTTCCAAAATACCATTTCTAAGAGTACACCATTCAATGTAGCATATATAAGTAGAATTATCCAATACAGTATTAGAGCTATAAAGAAGCGGTGTGGTAGATTAAATTGGCGAAACCGCCCAATATTTTTCCAACGCAGTAAGGACAGTAGAAGTTTAATTTATTTGTGAAAGAAACACTTGCGTCTTATAATGTTTTCATTTGTGAAGTTTTGTTAAAATTAGAAATAATATTTAGAATAAAAATTAGAGAAACGAGATATGCTGAGTCATTCTATTATTTATTTTAACCGTTTAAAATCTTTTTTTCTCCTTATTTCTTTTTCTTTTTATCATAAATCAAATATAAATGTATACAGAAAGACGTCTATAGCTATCAGTAACATTCAGTTACATAATATGTTTTCTTCATTTGACCATCATAATGAGATATTTTCTTTTTTTTTCCTCAGCCAATATACACTCATAGACAAGACATAGGAAAGTGGCAACTCTTTGCTATCGCCGGTAGTCTTTTTTTTTTAAGGAGACAGAGGCAATTTTGTTCACACTTGGTATCTTGTGAGTATTCAATAAAGGTCACTGTGTATCAAATATCTTTCAGGGTAATTATCGTGAGATAGAGGCTGCCTGGCCGGCATTCATAGTTCTTGAAAAAAGATACTTCGGCCAGTATAAATCTTTTTATTACCTCTCCTTGCAAACTTGATCATAGTCTTCTCTAGTTGCCTTGCCATCTTGAATACCTCGGGACCAAAATTGGTCTTGATTATCGTAAAGATAGAGGCTGCCTGGCCGGCATTCATATTTCTTGAAAAAAAAAGATACTTCGGCCAGTATAAATCTTTTTATTACCTCCTTCAGAGTAATTGTCTGAATCCCGATATACATGCTACAGAGCTCAAATAAAGTATGGGTGTTAAACCAGTTCTAGTGAGCTAGCTGAAGACTGAACGGCCAGTACCAGAACATATCTCAGATGTCCAGGACAACAGTATATTACACACCGAAGCTACAACACTCAGACAATGTGTGGGTGTTAAACCAGGCCTAGTGAGCTAGCTGAAGACTGAACGGCCAGTACCAGAACATATCTCAGATGTCCAGGACAACAGTATATTACACACCGAAGCTACAACACTCAGACAATGTGTGGGTGTTAAACCAGGTCTAGTGATCTAGCTGAAGTCTGAACGGCCAGTACCAGAACATATCTCAGATGTCCAGGACAACAGTATATTACACACCGAAGCTACAACACTCAGACAATGTGTGGGTGTTAAACCAGGCCTAGTGAGCTAGCTGAAGTCTGAACGGCCAGTGCCAGAACATATCTCAGATGTCCAGGACAACAGTATATTACACACCGAAGCTACAACACTCAGACAATGTGTGGGTGTTAAACCAGGCCTAGTGAGCTAGCTGAAGACTGAACGGCCAGTACCAGAGCATATCTCAGATGTCCAGGACAACAGTATATTACACACCGAAGCTACAACACTCAGACAATATGTGGGTGTTAAACAAGGTCTAGTGATCTAGCTGAAGTCTGAACGGCCAGTACCAGAACATATCTCAGATGTCCAGGACAACAGTATATTACACACCGAAGCTACAACACTCAGACAATGTGTGGGTGTTAAACCAGGTCTAGTGATCTAGCTGAAGTCTGAACGGCCAGTACCAGAGCATATCTCAGATGTCCAGGACAACAGTATATTACACACCGAAGCTACAACACTCAGACAATGTGTGGGTGTTAAACCAGGTCTAGTGAGCTAGCTGAAGTCTGAACGGCCAGTACCAGAGCATATCTCAGATGTCCAGGACAACAGTATATTACACACCGAAGCTACAACACTCAGACAATATGTGGGTGTTAAACCAGGTCTAGTGATCTAGCTGAAGTCTGAACGGCCAGTACCAGAACATATCTCAGATGTCCAGGACAACAGTATATTACACACCGAAGCTACAACACTCAGACAATGTGTGGGTGTTAAACCAGGTCTAGTGAGCTAGCTGAAGTCTGAACGGCCAGTACCAGAGCATATCTCAGATGTCCAGGACAACAGTATATTACACACCGAAGCTACAACACTCAGACAATATGTGGGTGTTAAACCAGGTCTAGTGATCTAGCTGAAGTCTGAACGGCCAGTACCAGAACATATCTCAGATGTCCAGGACAACAGTATATTACACACCGAAGCTACAACACTCAGACAATGTGTGGGTGTTAAACCAGGTCTAGTGAGCTAGCTGAAGTCTGAACGGCCAGTACCAGAACATATCTCAGATGTCCAGGACAACAGTATATTACACACCGAAGCTACAACACTCAGACAATGCGGATATCTCAGTCTTGGAGATTGATTCAGCTTCCAGCTGTGAGTTGCATAACCTATCCACATCTCTCTGGTACCAGCTGTTCTAGTAAAATATAAACTTAAATAAAGTATGAGTCATTCAAAATTTTAATGGAATTTAAAATAAATGTAATTCATAGACACCCACAGCTCGTAAAAAAATCTTGTCACTCAAATACTTGAGAACAATATTTCATATATAAATAGAATATATAACAGAAAACATAGTACTATAGGTACCTTGGGTAGTTTACCTTCCAGTTTATAACAATCTGTTCTTGTGTAAAATCAGCTGTTTAGTTGATTGACTCATCATATTCCTAGAGCCATGTACATATGCTACTCGGCTTGTTCTCCAGACCTGTCTCTCTCTCTTTTATTTACAACAAGATGAATTCTTTAAGTTCTCAGAATTCTGACCCAGTGAATATTTTCCCAAACAAAAGTAATTTAACAAAGGGATAATAATTATAAATATTATTGCATCACTTTTTTTAAATTACTTTTGTTGGGGAAAATATTCACTCAGTCATAATCCGTGTGTGAACTTATAGAATTCATATTGTAAAGTTATTATAAGCGGCACTAGTGTCAAGACTCTTCAATAGAAGGTTAGAGAACACGTGCGCTCCAGGAATAGCTCAGGGAGTAGGTTTGAAAGAAAACGACAGTCTGGTTAGAGGATTTGGACAGCAAGGAATCCTCAGCGAGACGCCGGACACAGCCTGGTGTATAGCACCTGTTAGCCTGACCGCAGAGATGTTCTGAAGTTGGCCAGTACATCTGCACTGAGCTCTGTGGAAGTGGACACCGGAACGAGTATGTCGGCCGGCAGCGGATCTGCCTACAAGTCGATGTTGCCCAGGCCGGACGAGGACGGGACGCTTCGCAAGAGTGACATCTAAAGTGACAAGGATTCTTATGACAGCGGAGGTTGGAGGAAAGCCTAACATATTGTATTCCTTCCAATTCGTATCACTCCAATAAAGCCCTAGTTCGAATTACATCCATTCACGTTTCATCTTTGTTCCATCCTGATCAGACAAACGGCACCTTGGTGCGACGGAACGGTGAAACTGTACGACGCAACAATATATAGTATCATTGAAGAATGGAGAGAAATATATTTAAATCTTATTCCATTCTGATACCGAGTGCACTTGTGTGCACAAAGTGTTTACTTATGTTGCTTAAACATTCTTTTGTAATTGTTATTTGTCCTTTGAGCCATAGGATTTTCTCGAAACAAAATATTTGTTAAATTTCAACAGTTGCAGAAGTTTCGTTAAGCATCATCACCAGAAATAAGCCTTCAAATCCATACCATATAGTCCTAATGAACCTACAATATTAATAGTGTTCTGATATATTTAAGAAATCGCTGGGAAGGTTCACTACAGGTGTGTAAGAAAAGCCTTTTCCCAATTTCACTATCTAGTTGTAGAAATTCGTCCTAGATATAGTTGAAATGGCGTTGAATAATCTCATCCACAACATCCAGAATACACTGTGTATTGTTTATATATACACTCATTGACACAACTTAAGGAAGTTGTACCTTTTACCATGTATATCGGGATTCAGACAATAACTCTAAAAGATATTACAGTGACCTTTATTGAAGACACACGAGATAACCAAGTGTGAACAAAATTGCCTCTGTCTGCCTCTTCTTAAAAAAAAAACAACAGGCAATATCAAAATATGATACTTCTTCAAGTTTTGTCCATGAGTATATATAGCATCTCTAAACCAATATTTCTTAGAGGCCAATCTCCCATCTTCTGAGATTCAACTCTTGAAAATGTACTCTCCACGTGATACATGGGAACTTCAACGTATCATTTTAAGACATCACACTTCTAGTAGTAGCGAAAGTTTAGCTGTCTCTATATTAGTTATAAAAAAAGGCATCTCCTTATCGTGCAACTGAAAGTTGCTGATGGCTTGCGCTATCTATCGGAATAAATATCAACTATTCTCGTTGATATCAATCGTTGAAACAAATCAACGAGAATAGTTTATATTTATTCCGATAGATGGCGCAAGCCATCAGCAATTTTTTTTTATTTTGCAAATTCTAAAGCAATCTATATGACATTCATTGAAGGTGAAACACATATCTTGGATCAATTCTCCCCATCTGGGGAGAGAAAGATTATAGAAGCATATCACTTGAAGAAGACAGGCAGTTAGCCTGGTCGAAATATTGGAGGAGACCAATAGAGAATAATTGATCCAAGTGATAAGCATTTATAAATAAATATTTGAGATTAAAAATATGAGTTAATTAATATAATATATATGAGAAAACAATAGAAAATAAAAAGGCCAGGTGTTGATATTAAAAATAATGAAGACATGTGCTTTTTATAATAACACATGTTAAGCGTATTTACGCAAGTTTGATCTTAAATACCCATTTCTTGGTTTTTCAAGAAGCCTCTGGGACCAAACTATTTTTGGTCTCAGTTGTACAGCCTGCTCCACGCTGACGAGCGCCAACAGCGCGAAACGCGTTCGTGGATGGCTTTTCTTGATTTATCAAGAAAATTGGTTGGTCAAATATCACGGAGCAAGTTAAATAAACGTCTAGTTTATTTTTTCTCCACTAGATGGCACTCTGCCACCTAAAAAGCACATGTGCTTTTGGTCAGGATAGTCCTTCATTATTTTTAATATATATTCTCTCTGAAGAAGAGCTGGTACGAAAGCTTCTCTCTTATAACTAAAGAGAAGGTTACATTCTAATCATTCCATCTCTTATAATTTGATATTCTGAGTTCTCTTCCTAAAGAAATGTTTATGAAAGAAGGCTTCACGATTTTGCGTGTCATCCTCGCGCAGGGGCCATGCTGATCTTCTCTGTTTATAAAGGAGCAGGAAAAATCCTGGAGATATTGGGTTAGGTTAGGCAGGGCAACACTGGCGTCGGTCCAAGGCCAAGTTCAAGGAGAGGAATCTGGTGCCAATTGTCACAACGACCCCATGGTCGGATTGATGTTCTGGAACAGTGAGATTCGGCTCATCTCCTTCCTTCCTTCACTGATTATATCATTCCAGAACATATTTCTGTGATCTTTACCACGAGGAACATGCGAACGTGGAAAGTTTATTTAATGGAGGTACGTAAATATCGCTTTAATTGTTTTTGCTTATCCCTAGTACACTTAGTACAGGCCATGATAATCATGGAGGATAGAAGTAAGCGACTGCTTTTACTGTAAATGCACCACATGTCTACACATGTGAAAAGCAGTTCGAATTTGCACTTACAAATGTGCCAGAGCCCCGTTTGATTACTTGCACTCGCTGATGGGGTTGGATTTTTGTAATAATTGAGAGCCATTGGAGCATTTTTTTTTATCACAAAAAATGGCCCAATGCGGGAATCGAACCCGAGTCATAGCGGTCGAAAACCAACGGTTTACACCATCCTTCCATCGACCCTCTTTAATATTAGTCAACATAGTTGTCTTTCTGCATTCAATTATGTAAATGAAGATAATTTGATTGGAAGATTTAAAATTTCACGCTATATAGTTCTGATATAAAAAATAATAACACTTTATAGTAATGCGTTTCTTTATTTTCATGACGATCTCTTTCAGATATTTAAAGTCCTTCTACAGGTAGCAGCATATCGATAAAGTATAGAAAATGAAAAGGATATAAAGTTATACAAATTTTAAAAACGTATTTCTATAATGTTTTATTTTATATTTTTCTCAAAGATAATTTGGCCCCCTGCCTTTCAGTAACTGAAACCTTTTTAAAAACTTGAAAGATTATTTTCAGTAGAAATTTGTTGAAAGTGCCAATTCCGGGATAATTATACGATATAATACTTTTGTGATTTGCATATTTTGTATTGTTGTCTATGCTAATTTGCATATCTACCTATATATCTCAGCTTTGTTAGATTGTTGTACCGGGCAGTTGGCGTTTCTTGCGCTCCAGGGGCCTGGGTAATCCTTATTTCTCTCTGGATTGTTGTTATTGGCTAGTGGTTATTGGATAGGTCAGGCCGCTGATAGACTTATTGTTTATGAAATACCTTTAAGTAATTAAGGATATTTCTAATTATCAGCCTTCTTTCTCTTCTAACAATAAAAATTTTTACCAACAAAATCTGTATAAATACAAAAAAATGAAAGCATAGTTATCTTTCTTGAGGTAAATATGCAATTAAAGGTAAAAACATTTTGGCCTTTTTACTAAAACATTTTTGGAAGATTTGATTGATTTACTAAAAAATCTCCCTTTTAAGACTCACTGAATCTTTAGCGCCACTGTACCAATGAGAGTTATAGTCCTATACCATGGTATATATGTTGTTGGCTTCTTTGTCTGAGCTTGTTAAAATCGGAGCTCTTTTTTTTGGCATAATAAAACATCTTAATATGCATATCTTTTACGCGCAGAAATTCTTGACCTTTTGTTGTTTTAATATCATGTTAAAAAAGAGAAAATGTTTTGTTCACATAAATACAGTCCTCTTCTGGAAAATTTCAACATGGTTTTTATTTCTAAAAGTCCTCTCACTCTTTTGAATTTGCATAAACGCAATTTTTTTCTTCATCAGTTCAGAGACATTAAATTCAGTAAGTCGATGAGCCACAACACCAGTTTTGGTAAATTCAGGATTCAAGGTTTTTGTTTACAAAAACATTTCTTGACTATGTAGCTAAACTTTAATGATGGTTACTGCCATCTCTCGGAATAAATACCAAATCAACATTATTTGTTCTAAACAATACTTAAAGTTATACCGCATAAGTTTCTTTTCTATGAAAAATCAATATTTATTTCAAAGAGAAATATTTACTATTTCTAACTTTTTTGAATGAAGTATGAGAGGGTGAAAATATGAAGAGTAATGGCAAACGGAAAAATAAAAGTGTCCAGGGGCGGGAATCGAACCCACAACCTTCCGCTTACCGGGCAGATGCCATGTCCACTAGGCTACCCTGGACGTATCTTTCCGTTCGTAAATGATATTTAAAGTAACTTATAATACATTATAAAGGACTGCGGCGTGTGATTATAAACAATACTTAAAGTTATACCGCAATTACTCTTCATATTTTCACCCTCTCATACTTCATTCAAAAAAGTTAGAAATAGTAAATATTTCTCTTTGAAATAAATATTGATTTTTCATAGAAAAGAAACTTATGCGGTATAACTTTAAGTATTGTTTATAATCACACGCCGCAGTCCTTTATAATGTATTATTTGTTCTGTCAGATATGCAAATTTGACTATAAAAAATTTTTCGTCTGAATTACTAAAACCAACTAGGTATAAATTTCAGAATTTTTACCCTTGTCGGGGTTTTCAGGATGAACTTTAACAACCTATATGCGAATATATTTAAATATTTCGAGATAAATGTGTTGATTTTTGCATATAAGTTGAAAATTTGGCTTATTATTTTTTTTTTTCGTTTTTAAGAATACTTCAACTTCATTCGAACTCAATGGGTTGTGTCCATTATATGCAAAATTGCATTCCAATTACATATGCAAAATAGAATACAATATGCAAATATACCACCAACTGAATGGTTTTTATAGAGAAAGTTTATTTTTTGTTAATCTCTCTCATATCATTTTTTTTCTTATCCCTAGTACACGTGGTACAGGCCATGATAATCATGGTGGGTAGTTAGCGACTGCTTTTACTGTAACCGACCACATGTCTACACATGTGAAAAGCAGTTCGACTTTGCACTTACAAATGCCAGAGCCCCGTTTGGTTACTTGCACTCGCTGGTGGGGTTGGACTTTTGCAAGAATCGGGGGCCATTGGAGCATTTTTTTTTTAAACAGAAAAAGTGCCCAATGCGGGAATCGAACCCGGGTCCTAGTGGTCGAAAACCAAACGGTTTACCCAGCCTTCCACCGACCCCCATTCTCATATCATGAAGTTTTACAACACTCTGTAGTTTGGTATTAAGACTCAGTAACGTGAAAGCTATTACGTATTGTAGAAAATTTCTTAATGTGTTTTCAACTTTAATTTCTTCTTTAAAAAAGTGATTAAAGTAGGCGCTCCACCCAGCTTAATGTCCTGACTCATCCTCCCGTGTGCGGATCCTCAAGGTTATACTTGGTATAGTCAATCGTAGTAGATGGGGGTAGAATGGGGTACACATCCCAAGTACACATAGGCCATGATAATCATGGTGAGATTAATAAGGTGTGCGACTCTGCTTGCTTATACTGTGAGTATACCCCATCTCTACACATATACACTCATAGACAAAACTCAAAGAATTTGTTGTAAATTTTAACATATCGGGATTCAGACAATACCTCTGAAAGATATTTGATACACAGTGACTAGTTTGAACAAAATTGCCTCTGTCTTCTCAATAAAAAAAAAAGACGACCGGCGACATCAAATACTTTCCATTTCCTTAAGTTTAAAGTTTGTTCATGAGTGTATTTTAAAAAATATATTATAATGAAGAAAGAGTTGCCCTATTTGCATATGGTACATGTGTTATTTACATATTATTTTTGTATAAATGTATATATATGGAAGGATATTTTGTGACTAGGTTCACTATACATATAATGTTTAAAAAGCTTAATTGAGGTGAAAACATCAGGTTTCCAGGGATACGTTTATTTTTAAGCTTGATCTCACAGTTCTAACCAATTGTTCAACTGGAGAGAGTGAAGTAGACGGGGCTCCAACATCTGCTTATATGCTGTAACACGATTTCCTACTACGGTGATAGAGTTCCTGCATGATTCTCATGGTTTGATAGATCATGGAGAGACTACGTGTTTCTTTGTGAATAGAATAAAAATATTTAATTTGCATGTGTATTAAATGAATCCTAACGATGGTGTGTATAGATAGAATGTTGACATTTGACTTTAATTGAGGTGAACGTCTAGTGACATGTTGACACAAACTGTTGATCTACACTAAACATTCAAGTTCGAAATACATAAAATAAAAGATGATTTTGTGTTTCATAGAGTAATAATAATGTGTGTGTTTAACACACAATAATATTTTACTTTTCAAATTACAAAAGAAGCCAGAAACAGAATTCACTAAGGATTGAGCTAAGTAAGAATCACTTTCTTCCTAAACAAATATTTCCTATGTCCTTTATTTGAGCAAATCTGTCGCATTCAGCTTAGATAAAACTAAGTGAGAACACGCATTAAAATATCAAAGATAAAACATAATAGTCAAATTAAAAGCGTTTCCTCCACTTAGAGTTACCCTTCCTGAATAGAGAGTCTTCAGGTCTTAACACTTCCTAGACACTATGTTAGACTGTATAGAGACATATTGTCACTTGAAGAGCTGATTGTTGACAGCTAAAACTGTTGGATCGTTTTTGAAGACAACTCTCAGATTTATAAAATTAATTTATTAAACTTTAAACATTTTCAGATATAGAGAGAGAATCGAGTTAATTACATCGTATTTAAGGCAACAAAAGGATCATCTAATTTTCATACAACGTTCTAACCAGATTCAACTTGTGCAAAACAGACAACAAAGAAAATAAGCAAACAAATGGTAGAGGGTAAGTTCCTATTTTTACAAGCTTTCACACTCAAAGAATAATCATTTTCTTGCTTCAGCAACAATGATGTTCATATGTCTACAGCCATTATTGTCTTCGACTATCCCCGACCTGACGACCAAAGACTCACTCAATTCTGTTGATCTCTGAGGACTTATCTAGGATGAACGAGCAATGGATCCTCACACCTAAGACTTTCTGATACTGAGGACCTACAGGATTGTTCTATTCCGCTCCACTGGACCTGGGAAACCACGGACCTGTCTAGATGGAACTGTCGGACCTCCCTCCATACGGACCAGGTGAGTAACAACGTCAACATTTCACATACGTCACACCAGACACATGGCCACAACCACAGTTTTACATTCGAGCATTCAATGTAAACACTTAGTGAACACACTAGATAGATGTGCTATCCAAACAGCTCCGTCTAGCCTAATTTGACTTGATTTAATCCAACTTTGAGGAAATTTAACAAGTTTCAAATTGGTTGAGTTATCTCACCAAATAACATTTATATCTTTATAATTGGATTCCCTACTTGTCTGAATTTGATGAAACTGGTATTGTGGCTCATTCTTTATCAACACTAATAAAGTGTTTTACTGGGGTGATAAAAACATAATGCATCGTTCTGACACATAATTAAACGGAAAGTTGCCTCTTTGGTAACATGTATTTCATACCCCTGCAACTTTGTTGTAAAACGTTCTGCGTTTTCTTTTTATAAATGTAGAAATACTCTATAAGCGCTCTACTCCGAGATCAGGTTATCTTTGTTTAATATCGCAATTGAAAAAGGCATTCAAAGAATAACAATTAAGACAAAATATTTTCGAATACTTCTAATTCTTCGAAAAATTCAACAACAACTTCTTAAAGTGCATGAAACTACTGCAAATTGGAAAATTTCAAATATTACTATGCTTCTTACACGAAGAATAATAACCTATTCAATTCAATATAAGCGCTCTACTTCTGTAACATAAAATAATTATTTTGTTTTCAAATAGTTTTTCTCTATGTATATATTTTGTTCTTTAATTAAAAAGAGGATACTTCATATAGTATTCATATATTTAACAAAACTGATTAGCAATGTGTTATATCTAGAGAGATACTTATAACTTGAAGTGTCACAATTCACAGTAAGATCTAATGATAGCAGTGTCAAATAATGCAAAGATATTCTCACAAAAGATATGTTTACTTGAGCGTAGTGTTTTCCGTTTAAAAAAATATCATTATGACATATTCTTCCTCCTTTCATTAAAATTGTATCATATTTCAGCAATCATATATGAGTTTTCTATTATTATTATTATTTATAATGGTTGAGAAGAAATATAAAAATATTATAATATCATAAATCTTTTTGTCAGCCATCATGAGAAGGTGAAAGTACGAAGTAAAGCTATTACTTTAATAAAATAATGTTTCTTAATATTAAAATAATAAGTTTAGCAAATTGTATTTTAAATGCTATATTTAATTATAATTTGTTTATTATTTTTATTTAAAAAAAAATTGAGCTTTTGAGTATAACAATAGGAGTAAGCTCATTATTATTTGGAAAAATTCTAATTTTCTATTTTATAAAAATGATCATCCAAAAATATATATTTTAAAAAATCTCTATAATTATAATATTACAAAGAAACATAATATTTTAAATATTTACTTAGTAAATTAAACAAAAAATATATATTTTTTGAAATTCTAATCCATATTATAGTAAAATTTAAAGGAAAAATATTCATTGATATATCGTGACATTTTTATTGAATTTTGACCATTGAAAAGGTCGATTGTGTTGCGATAACAACACTTAAACTTAATACAATTAATTCTCTCTATGTTTTGTGTATGATAAACTAGGAAATGAAATAACATAATTAAACAAAATATAAATCACGAACCAATAAAAATATATAATAAGATAATATAATAATGATAGAAAATGTTTCCTTTGAATATTAGAAATGATATGAAGAATTATGATACAAATTTTGATAAAATTCAATATTTAATGATAACGAGAAAATACTGGTGCAAAAAAGAAGTAATACAAATATATTAAGACAGTACTACAAATATTATTGTGAATTCAAATACCAATATGTTGAAGAATGCAGGTAAGAATTCTTATAATCACCGTGAGAATCATACCGAAGACATTAAACCAGAGGAATCCAACTCTTGTTTCAATCTCAGATGTCAACTCTGGTGTCTACTGATGAGGGTCACAATGTCAGCTGGACAGCTTCTTGATCACCAAATCTTGATACACCATCAGCCAACCAGAAGTTGGATAAGTATCACGTGATGTGAACGGGCTCAACTGATTGGTTGGATTGATAGAAATCAACATGACGCCAGTTGAGCTTCTTTTACTTCAATCTTAATATTCTTCAACAAATATGTTCCGCCTATTTATCCAATTTTGACGTGACAACGTCTTAAATTAGGTTGCGGCTGGGAGTCACTTATGAAAAAGTGTAACGCCCGGTAACGTTACGATGAGTCACCGAACGAGAGTGCTGCGCGCGCAGCTGCGCGCGCAGCGCTAGAGAATTAGGCGCATTGAATCGGCGCATGCTTGTCTCTGTCTTTGTCTTTCTCGAACGTTCTTGGCGTTGGAAAAACAAGAAAGCGTCATAATACAAGTTCACACGTGTGGTTAAAGTATCGTCAGCTGTGTCTGTAGTGAAAATGTGGAGTGCTTAGATTCGTCATTTACAACAACTACAACAATAAAGGTAAATAATTGTACACTGATATTTCATTATCGTAAACTATGATTGATTGATTAATTGTTAGATTGACACAAAAGTTGAGAAACTGAGTTTATAGGTTATGTCATACTATTGATAAATGTTGATAGTGTTAAGTAAATTATTAGTTTAAAATTAATTAATTAATTAATTATTATTTTACAAATTTTAAATAGTTTCAAATTTATTTAGCAAAAATACACTCAAATAGGAATTAGTTAAGTTTAAGTTTACATGTACAATGTTTTAGTAAACAAAATATATTTCTATAGTTAAAATTTGTGCAATTCTTATTTTCATTCAATTCCTTGTTCCTATTGTGCAATTTAATTATATTCATATCAATAAATATTCTACCGTTGTCACGTAAAATCTTCGCCCATAAAACCGACTTTACAGGCAACCATTGTTTTTTTTACTAACTTAACCATCACATACGCTGAGATAGCAAAATTTGTCAAGATAGTAGAAGCTCGAACTCAGCTCTGTTATATTTAAGAAAGGAAAAGCTCCATATCTCAGTCAAGTAGATTTAAATTCGAACGGAGTACCATTCTGATGACACATAACAATTATTTGCCAATATTTCGGCTGGCTGAACGCCAACCTTTATCGAAGCATTACATTTTTGTGTACACAAACTCATATATATATATAGAAACAGAATAATTTGTTATTTGTGGCATTTATTTCAATAATTTGATATCAATATTGCGATGCGCAGAAGTCACAGTCATACAAAATACGTAAATACATATCTCAAAGTCAAATAACTGCACTTCTAACCTATTCTAACTGATCAATAAAACTAAAATATTATATATAACATTCTAAAGCGAATATTAGCATAAGCCTTAGAAAAATATTATAGCTGAAAATATAATAGTTTATACTGTTACATCATGATTAATGGCGTATTTCTTATATCATTTTTAATATATTTGGAATTTAAATTATATATTTATTTATTTTTATATTCTATGATATTTATTTAAAACAGATTATTTTTTAGATTATCATCATTTGTATTTAGGTACACGTGTGACTTCACTGCTCTCTTTGATGTGAGGAAATAAATAAATGATTCTGGAGGCTACTTAAAGTAGACTTATCTCATTATTCCCTTATATAAATTTGTAGGATGGTTGAAACACGCTCTGGTAAGATGCAAGACCCAGCACAGGAGAGAATCATGCCTGAAGAGTCTGCCAAGCCGCAACCTGGTGCAACAATTGGTAGAGATGCTAGTTCCGACCCAGTTGTCCTGAATCCCAACATCGACATCCCCAAGTTTGATGGAACGGAAGACCCTCGCCCATGGATTGAATCTCTTGAAGAAATTGGCTTCCTGTACCATTGGGCAGACTACATTATCTCTCGTTATGCTGCCATGAATATGATTGGTAGCGCCAAAACCTGGCTGAACCTACACAAGATAAGTTTCACCAGCTGGGAAAATTTCAAGAGCCGCCTAATTCAGGATTTTGCCTCAGACGCCAACAAAGAAGAAATGAAGATGAGGCTAAACAGAATGCAGCAGTGGAATGAACCTGCAATCAGGTTCGCAGAGGATATCCTTGTACTGTGCAACAAGGTCGACCCCCAAATGGAAGAAGAGACTAAAATAAACTGGGTTATTGGAGGGTTAAAGAAAGAATACTCTTTTGCCCTTCACCTAAACCCTCCTAAAAATACCAATGAACTTCTAGAAATTTGTAAAAAGCTGGATTTGTTCGAAAAGAATTACCAAGAACGTGCAGAAAAATCAAAAGCTCTTTATAATGGACCACGCTCTCCTCGTCCCCATCATCAAGAGCAATGGAAGAATGCTACGTCGTTCAGAAGACCATATCAGAACACCTCCAAGCCCCAGGCCCCCGCTCCGAGGTACTACCAGAACACCTCCAAGCCCCAGGCCCCCACTCCGAGGTATTACCAGAACAAGCCTCTGCCCCAGGTATCTGCCCCTAGACGATCTTACACTCCCAATCCTGAGCCAAAACCGGTCTACCCAAGTAAAACATACAATAAGAATCCAAATTCAAATAGGAATAGGACAGAAGACGGGAGACCAATATGTTTCAAGTGTAACAAGCCAGGACACGTAGCGCGGTATTGCAGAGTCAGGTTTGTAAGAATTGTGGAAGAGGACCCCATAGTTACACAAGACAAGGTCGAAGAAGAAATCCGAATGGATAATGGAACTCAGAAGTCGAGACCTCTGCTCTACGCGGACGTAAGTAATAGCCCGTACTCGAGTATCCCTACAAGGAATAGATATGCCGCATTAGAAGATTTAAACTAAACATCGCGCCTGAGTCCGTCAATCAAAGCAAGTCGACCATAAATGGAATTAAAAAGTTGGACCCCAAATATAAAATGAACATTAACGTGGATAGAATCGGTATCTGCGAAGCTTTGATTGATACAGGCGCCGATCTTTCAGTGGTCGACCTTAATACAGCTCTCAACACAGGTCTTGAAATAATAAATCCTGATAAAATGTGCTCCGGACCCGATGGCAAAGAATTAGATATCGTAGGAAATATTATTTTAAATATAAAATTTGATGACAAAACAATCACACATCAATTTGTGATAATGAGAACACATTTGCGAATATTTATACTTGGACGTGATTTTCTTAAGAAAATGAACGCAAAAATTGATTGTCAGCGTGAAATAATCAAATATGACTTGACAGAAAATCGTGACGTAATCAAATATCAACAGAAGAAAATAAAAAGTGCAAAGGATGCCATTATACCAGAACTTTCTATTAAATTGATTAATGCATTTGTAGAAGCAGAGGATGGCGAATACATCATCGAGGAGAACCATAAAATGTTTCAAACAAATGGACTTCGACTAGCGAGAAGCTTAATAAATGTTGTGAATAAGGAAACATATATCTGGATAACAAACCCTTACCCTCGACCATTAAAAATATTAAAAAGCCAAACATTGTGCTTTGGAAGCCAGCCAGCAGAAGTGAATCTTGTGGAAGAAAGTGAACAAAAAGAGCATGAAGAACCCCAATTTCAGATAAACGAAAATTTAGCATATAAGGAAAAGGAGCAATTGAAACAAGTTTTGGAAAGGTACGAGGATTTGTTTTCGTCGGGATTAGGAAGATCCAACTTAGCGAAACATCGGATCGATACAGAAGGCGCGAAACCGATCAAACACAAGCCGTATAGGGTGAGCGCGAAAGAGCGAGAAATCATAAAAGAACAAATTGATGAAATGCTCAGAGACGGCATAATTAGACCATCCTCGAGTCCATGGTCCTTCCCTGTAATCTTGGTCAAGAAGCGAGATGGTAAGTACAGATTTTGCGTTGACTACAGAAAATTGAATGATGTAACAGTGAAGGATGTTTACCCAATTCCAAGAATTGATGACGTAATGGATACTCTCCAAGGATCGAAGTACTTCTCAGCAATAGACCTTAGATCGGGATATTGGCAAGTCGAAATTGAAGAGAAAGACAAGGAGAAGACAGCTTTCACTACGACCCACGGTTTATATGAATTCAACGTCATGCCCTTTGGACTATGCAACGCCCCTGCTACTTTTGAGAGGAATATGGACAATGTGCTTGGAAATCTAAGATGGCAGATTTGCCTTTGTTATCTGGACGACGTTATTATATACAGCTCAGACTTTCCAACCCACCTTAAAAGACTTGAAGCTGTCTTAAAATGTTTTAGTGAATCTAATTTGAAACTGAACGACAAGAAATGCAGATTTGCTTTTGAAGAACTTGAGATCCTTGGTCATATAACCAACCAACAGGGTATAAAACCGGCCGAATATAATATCAAAGCCGTTAGGGATTTTCCTCAGCCCAAGAAGGTCAAAGAAGTACAATCGTTCCTAGGAATGTGTTCCTATTATAGAAAATTCATTAAAGATTTCTCATTAATTGCTGACCCATTGACAGGACTCATCAGGAAAAATGCGCAATTTACCTGGACAGAAAAACAAGAGGAAGCATTTCAAAACCTTAAAAAAGCTCTGATAAATCCGCCAATCTTAGGTCACTTTGATCCAAATGCAGCCACCTACATTCACACAGACGCCTCTAACATCGGCTTAGGTGCAACACTGGTCCAAATTATCTGTGGGGAAGAGAAGGTGATATCATATTTGAGTCGAACTCTAAGTAAAGCTGAGCAAAATTACTCAACCACCGAAAAGGAATGTTTGGCTGTGGTGTGGGCGATATCAAAACTACGACCCTACCTATATGGAAGACACTTCAAGATAATTACAGACCATCACGCATTGTGCTGGCTGAAAAATCTTAAAGATCCAACAGGTAGACTTGCAAGGTGGGCACTGAAAATTCAGGAATACGATTTTGACATAATACACAAATCGGGTAAAAAACATATGGATGCTGATGGCTTATCTAGAGGACCCCTACCTGAAATGGATTGGGTCGAAGATTATGAACGACTATTTTTGAATCAGATAATAAATGAAGAGGATGAATTCATAGAAAATGTTAAGAAAAGCCTTAAAGGAAGCAAACGAGCAATCACACAGAATTTTAAAGAGGAAAATGGATGTCTATATAAGAAGAACCCAAACCCTGAAGGCAGAGCATGGTTGCTGGTAGTGCCGAAGAAGAGAAGGAAAGAAATCATGAGTGAATTCCACAACCATATGCTGAATGGCCATCTAGGCGTCGCCAGAACCACATACCGTTTGAAGAATAAATATCATTGGCCTTCCATGCTGAAAGATGTTTCAGAATTTGTAAAGACGTGCCATCTTTGCCAAAGTCGGAAAGGTTCAAATCAGTCGCCCTCTGGACTTTTGCAACCCATTCCCCCAGCTAACTACCCTTTTGAAAGAATCGGGATTGACTTTGTTGGTCCCTTGCCATCAACGAAAAGAAGAAGGAAGTGGATAATTGTGTTGACTGATTATTATACCAGGTACGCTGAAACAAAGGCAGTCTCAGAAGCAACAGTGAAAGAAGTCTCTACATTTTTAATCGAACAAATTTTTTTACGTCACGGGGCCCCAAGGTTTCTTATTAGTGACAGAGGTTCACAGTTCACTAGCAATTTGATGAAGGAGGTTATGAAAATGTGCAAAGTTAAACACTGCTTCACGACGAGCTACCATCCCCAGACTAACGGACTAACGGAACGGCTAAATAGAACTCTAATCAACATGATAAGCATGTATGTAAATACAAACCAGAAAAACTGGGACGAAATCCTCCCTTTCGTCACCCACGCGTACAATACCACGATTCAAGAAACCACAGGCTACTCTCCATTTTTCCTGTTATTTGGGAGGGAACCCATGTCCCTCTTAGACGACGATAATATCCCAATGGACAGTAACATGAACAATTATGACGAATATATAGAAAATTACTTAGATAAAATAGCAAGGACGAGACAGGTAGTCATTAACAACACAGAGAAGACTCAGGAAAGAATGAAGAGAAACTATGACAAAAAACACAACGAGAGAATCTATGAACCAGGACATTTAGTGGCAGTTTGGACACCAGTCAGGAAAATCGGAAAATGTGAAAAACTATTGAGAAAATATTTTGGCCCATATCGAATATTAAAGAAGCTGTCTAACGTAAATTACTTAATTGAGCCGAAAGATAATCCTGGCCAAGACCCATTGATTGTCCATGTCTCAAGACTCAAACCCTATTTTGAGAGAATTGATGAGGTAACTCACGAGGACGTGACGACCTCTGGAGAGGGGGAAGTGTTACATCATGATTAATGGCGTATTTCTTATATCATTTTTAATATATTTGGAATTTAAATTATATATTTATTTATTTTTATATTCTATGATATTTATTTAAAACAGATTATTTTTTAGATTATCATCATTTGTATTTAGGTACACGTGTGACTTCACTGCTCTCTTTGATGTGAGGAAATAAATAAATGATTCTGGAGGCTACTTAAAGTAGACTTATCTCATTATTCCCTTATATAAATTTGTAGGATGGTTGAAACACGCTCTGGTAAGATGCAAGACCCAGCACAGGAGAGAATCATGCCTGAAGAGTCTGCCAAGCCGCAACCTGGTGCAACAATACATATTAAGTACTCTGGTAAACCCTGATGTAGTGATTATAATGAAAAGGATCAAAGAAAGGACTAAATGATAATTATATATTCACAAACTATTTAGTTACCATTTTAAGAAATATAGTAATTTCAGCCTCAAATATTTTATAAACCGCTTTACAAGTTTTTTAAAGATATCACTGTGGCGTAATTTATTAATTTATTATATAGCTTGAAGAAATACGAATTGAATCTAGCGGTTGTAGGATTTCCTGAGGATCTTGGAGGAATTTGGTGTCTTAGGTTGTTGATTAGAGCTGTTCCATTAATTGGTTGGTTTCAGTTACAGCTGGAAGCTTTTTTGTGAACATTGAGCTTTTCTAATTGAAATCACCAAAATAATCAGATAGAATAAAAAAAAAACTTCAAACCTCTTGAATGCCAAGTATAAAAAGGGACTCGGTGACAATAGCAATCTGTTGACCATAAAGTCTGAATTCCAGGCTGCTGTGTGTAACAGATGTTCCAGATGGAGAGCCGTGACTTCCCTGTGTTCCAGCTCTACTAACGACGTTGTTGCAGGATCTAGCTAGTGTTAGACAGTAGCTATTGACAGCGGGACGGGTTTTAGCGCTTGCACTTCTGTGATGGTCACAGCAGGGGCTGTGGTCATTTACCATTTCACGTTGGGCGGGAGGACCCACTACTTTAACCCTGTGTCACATAACGTGGATTGGTACTCAACTTCTCCTCCGGCAGCTTGGCCCGCTCCACAGACCCAGGACTAGGTACTGATTACTAGTCTGCTGGTTCTGGTGCAAAACTCCGATGGGAGGCCTCGCGTGTGACGCAAAGTCCGGCTTTCAGCGTTGGCAGTGTCAGCAGTTCTGTCTTCGGTCTCTAGTCCGCTCCATTTCCCTTTGTTGTCCAATAGTGAACTCAACGAGTTCATCGAGTTGTCGGAATTGGGAAGTTGGGTTCAGGGGTGTGTAGCAATACATGACGGTGTGAGATAGTATAGTCTACCTCTAATCCCCTCTGTGTTATGTATCTAGATACCACTTGGAGCCCTCACCGTGTCTAGTTAACATTTAGGTAAATGTCTTTCTTTAAGCTCACTTTTTAGGTCACCGAGTCCCTTCTTTATAACTTGGTCTTCACGCGGTATCAACTGTATGTTGGAGTTGAATCACAATAATCCTCCCTTTTTATATATATTTAGGCATTTCTTGCAACTTGAAAATATTTTTAAATATAAAATATATAATTTTTTGTTATGAAAAAACATGCAAATAGCATAGGAAAGTTATCTTCCAGCTCTGTAACTTTTTTGATGTTTAACGTGTATTTCTGGTGGCAAGGTATCCCCATGTTAGATGGGCGGAGCTCGGACTCTCGCCCAGCTGATGGACTAACGTCACCAGATGTTGGCGGTGTCACCAATGAAGGTGGAAACTTATGTCACCTATACTTGAGCTTTATCAATATAGCATAATAGTGGTATGACCACAATGATGTAAAATCTGTATATATCACAACAAAATGCTCTTTACGGTATTTGAAATGGGGTAGAAATGTCTGAAACTGTTAAACAAGGAGTGTGGTGTTGTGCGCGCTGCGCGCGCTGAAGTTAAATAGTGAAATTATTGAATTACTATGTCTCATGTAGCAAACAATTTCAATATCCTTAATGGTCTATACTATAATTTAAAATAAAGTGTAATAAAAACAATCTAAAGATTTAAATATGGATTGCTCTATTTTCAGAAATATATATAGAATCTAATCCTCTATCGCAAAAGTTTCTATTATTAACTTTAACCGCGAGATTTCGAGCTCTTTAACGGGGATTAAGGATGTTTCTCCAATTAGATCCTTTTCTAGATTGACATCTCAAGTTCATATCTTAAGTGAATACTTGATTTTTCTGCATCTTTCCATTCAATGATATAGAATATGTGAAAAACTATCACTATATCTGTTGCCCGATAAGGAGATGCCTTTTTTTCTTTTTTCGATATACAATATGTTTTGATTTTTTTTTTTTTAAGATCGGCAGCTCGCCATTAAAACTAATAAAATAAACTTATTGAGAAAGAATTTTCTAATATATACAATGTTCCATGCTATGTTGTTGTTGTTTTCGTGTCCAAAGAAGAGCCTCAGATGTCTCCATGCATCTCCATCACAGCAGCAGCAATGTCCACTATCGTTCCATGCTATGTAGAAGGCTAAATAGGTACCTCGGTTTGTGAACATAATCCGTTCAAGAGACATGCTCGTAATACAAAATACTTGTAGTGCAAAGCAAAATTTCCTATTTTTAATTTTCCTTTGCCTTCTCGCAAATTCTTAATTACTGCATCACTGGAGTTTCGCGTTTATCCTTACAATAAGCAATTTTCTACTTATTTAAGAAGTTGACGTGTTGTTTTGATAGTATTGCGACCATCTTTGCTGCATCTAACTCTCTTAATTCTTTTAAAAATTATTCTTCAATATGACTAGAAATAATTTGTATATATATATTTTGAAACTATGTGTATATAGTTTAAACATTTACACGCAAATATCCACATAGGAAATAGCTACAATTATTGAAAATAGTTTCACGCGTAATTATCCAGATCGGATATAGCGTGTCTTATTTGCAACTGGTAATAAATAATAATATAGCGCGTGTTTTGTAATAAATTAAATAAATTCTTCATTATCGTACAAACCGCTAATATTGAATTCTTGTAAAATCTCACTATATCCGTACCCGCATGTCTTTCTTTTGTTTGTGATTTTCAACCATGTCTCTCTTAACCTCTATCCCAATAATATCCTTCTTTGTAAATTATTTTATTTAACTTGCTTCCATGACTGTCCATCTCTGTCTGTCCATAAATCTTGTAGTCCAGTTTTAACATACAGAGCTTTAGATGTCTGAGATTTGGTACACTTGTTTAAACTCAATAACATTGCAAATTGACAAATTTCATACTTCTCGATGGTCAAGGTGATCGGGAATTGCCTAATTTCCTTTCAACTTACATACTTACAGAACATCTTGAAGTCTGAAATTTTGTACACTTACTTGTTCAAACCCGAAGACAATGCAATTTGACAAATTTTCAGACTTCTTGGTGATTGGAAATGGACTATCTTCTATATTTCTTTTTAAATTTTGTGATCAATTTCTAAAAACCTTCCTGACCACATAGAAGTCTGGTATTTCTTAGGCTAATTCAACCCTACTAACATTATAAGTGTACCAAACTTCAGACTTTTAGGTGGCTGTCGGGAATCGACTAAAGAACAAAATTGACGTTTCTTTGACGTAACGAGTGGCTGGAGTTCCTTAAAAATGTGGTCGTGGTGGTCAGAGGACTGGAATAAATTCTATATATTCCTTCAATTTTGTGATCAATTTTCAATATAATTCCCGACCAGGCAGAAGTCTGAAATTTTATACACTCACTAATTCAGCTAAGAGCGCAAGTATATAAAGTATATCAGACTTCCAATAGCCGTGATGGTCTAGAAAAGACTATAGAATAGAATTTGTATAAAAATCTAAAGTAGAAAATTGGAGCAGCCGTTTGTGTGTGGCGTAGTGAGTGGCTGACAATCCATAAAAAATAAATCGGTATCCTGAAAGTATAGCTATGAATAATGGATCTTTGAGTATAGCAAAGGAAAACATTAAGACGCAAATATTTATTTTACAAATAAAGCAAATTCTTCTGTCCTTACTGAAATTAAAAATATTGGGAGGGCTTGGCTTCAACAGTGGTGAACCCTCCCAGCGGTTTCACCAATTTAATCTAACAGACCGCTTCTTTAGAGCTCTAATACTGTATTGGATCATTCTGCTTTTATATGCTACAATGAAGGTTGGAATCCTAGAAATGGTATTTAAGCAAACTATGGACATAAGCTTTTAGGACAGTAGAATTACATTTAAATATTTGCATCGAGCAATGTTCTTCCGCAAACAATAAGGACAAGTTAGGCATAAATTAATACAAAGCAATAAAGCGACATATATATATAACAAATGAGAACATTAAGACGCCAATGTTTCTCTCCCAGATAAATCAAATTTTAACTGTTTCGACGGCAAGGAAAAAATATTAGGAATTCATGGCAATAAGGACAATAGAAATTTGATTTATTTGTGAAAAGAAACATTGGCGTCTTAATGTTTTCATTCGTTAAATATAGATGGCGCGTTATTGCTTCATACAAGTATAATATACTTATTACTTGTATACGTTAAACAAGTATAATATACTTGTATTTGTTCATGGACTTTTGAGTGTTTATTATAGGGGACAAGAGAGAGAAATTCAATATTATAGAAGAAATATATCCTTGAAGAGTCTATAATGGATTCCATTTTTTAATATATTTTCTGAAATGTCTTGAATAAGTTTCCAGATTTCATAGAAACTGGTGTAAAATGTGTTTGCTGCCTATGGATTTCATGTTTAATATATTTTTCTGAAATGTCTTGAATGAGTTTCCAGATTTCATTGAAATTGGTGTAAAATGTGTCTGGTGGAATCCACTAATATTGAGCCATCAATCAAAATTGTTGTTTGAAGAGACCTGTCATTTCTCAGTTCTGAGATGATATCATCATACGTCATCATGTAACGTGACTATGTAACCAGACGTTCTAACTCTCAAGGTCTAAATGGTTTTAATGTTCTCTAACAAAAAAAGAAAAAGTTACACAAGATATTTATTACCTTTGTAATAACGAGTTTTCAATAAAATTGTTGTTTTCAATACATTCGAAGAATTCATTAGAACCATGAGGTCACATAATGGGGGTTTTCTAAATGAAGATTTAAAGTTTCCTGATAACTTGATATTCCATACTTGTCCAGATATTGCTACAATAATTTATTGACTAATATAAAACTCTATGATAAACGTTATTAATCATGTTTTGTCTGTTTAAATGGACAATATTCAAAGTCAAAAGATAGTTTTAATGAGATTTTTTTACATTTATAACTAATTCAATTAAAAACTAATTAAATTAAAACCTCAAAGAATAAATTAAGGTGAAAACTTGTAAGATGTCTGGGGATAAAATTCTTTTTCGCCCCAATCCATACCTTAATATATGTCAAAAGATCCATTCAATCAGAAGGAAAACTTCGAACCTTGTCTCACGCTCTAAACAATAAGTTTTCTTAGAGAGTAAAATAAATTATTTATCTTTTTCTTTATTTTCTAAATTTATTCGTTTTCTTCCCATTTCATTTATTCACTTCGATTCAAATAGTATTTGTAATTTTTAATTTATAAAAAAATATATTATAAGACAATTTTATACATTCCTGAAAGTTGATCATGAAACATTCTGAAAAAAAAGTCCAATGGTATTATTTCCCATTATTAATATAAATCTATTACAACAGTATTTTCTAAAACTGATATTTTATTTATATACACCTATCCCCCGATTTACACGGTAGATACGTTCCTGAGAAAAACGTGTAAATCGAGGGATAGGTGTATATTAAACTGTCAAATCTGAATAGGTGTTCGCCCCCTCATGAATCAGAGCCTCCCAATATTCTTTTCAACATAGGTAGTATAGAGTAGAATATCGCATTTTAGTATAGTGCGATAAAAACAAAACAAAAAAAAAACTTATTTGGAAAACCGTGTAAAAGCGAAAACGTGTAAAACAAGTACCGTGTAAATCGGGGGATAGATGTATTTGGTTATCATAGAAAAATGTATCCATTATAGATATTAATTTTGTTATGAAATCATCTAACTGACTTTAAATTCAACCGAAAGCTCTTATCCCTTGGGGTGTCGAATTAAAGAGGATAGACTTATATACATACATTAAGAAAACAGCTGAAAACTCCATTGTCAAATATATTTCAAAATCAAGATTTTCAATTACAGAAAATTTAGTACATTTTATTCAGAGAATATTAAGGTTATAGATAGTGGACATTGCAACTTCTGTGATAGAGATACATGGAGACATCTGAGGCTCTTCATTGGACACGACAATAACAACAGAATACTAAATTAACTAGACTGTTATGAATCATCGCTGTCTATCTGTTAACATAAAAGATTTGATCAAAATTAAATTGTCTCGTCATCCTGACTTATGTATTCCTTCTCATTTATTTTATTGTGACATTATTAATTCTATGACTAAAAAATGTTACAAAAGTGAAATTGTACCGAGATCAGGTTAATAGCATGGAATCGCCTGATCCTCAACACAACTAAGACTTGTGTGATTCTGGAATAATTTTTAATATTCAACGATTAGTTGATATTTATTCCGAAAGATGGCGCAATTTCAGAGATGTATTTCTCTTATTATAAATTCTGTTAAAATCAAATAAACGTGCCATTAAAAAAAACACAGGAGAAAAAACGATAGTTTGAAAACTTATAATAATATTTTCCCCATAATTAAAACCGCTGCCAAGATATGCAGAAGAAGAAAAAAAGATCAGTTAACACATCATTATTATTAATTTGAAAAAAAAAAGGCAGAAGACGCAGATAGATATAAAAAAGGAAGCATCCTTGAAAGAAATTTGCCTTGTGAAAACAAACTGGATGGGCCAAATTTACAAACTTACCTAATACCTTTTGTTTGGAAGACGTAAAAAAACTCAAGTAGAGAGATTTGGCATTTTTTTCCATTATTCAGGGGCGTGGTGATGTTTGAAGGTCATGTGTGGGTGAGGCTTAACAACTGCATCAGTGAATATTTTGGCCAATTAAATAATAGCATTTAGCACTAATGGTAATCTAACCTAATATTTCGTTTGCTATGTATTTATCATCCCTAGATTTTGCTTTTAAAGAATAGTTTGTCTCGATATCCTTTTGTTATACGTTTATATCTATCTTTATATTGTCTGCGTTGAATTAATTCATAATTTTTTTTTTCTGAAATATTTTCTTTTTGCCTGTTTTTATGTAAGCGTATGCATCGTTTGTCTTTTAAGTTATATTTTGCCTACTATGTATTTGTTGAAAGTGTCAATTCTAGGATATTTCTACGATGTAATACTCTTGTTATAATTTGTTAATTGTTGCAATGTTGTCTGTGCTAATTTGCATATTTGTTAGATATCACAGCTTTGTTAGTTGGCTATCGGTCCTTGGATAGGTGACAGCCATGTCTATTGCGGATTCTGTACCATGAGTCCTTGAGAGATAGGTCATCTCTCCTGTATTCGCAATGGCAAGTTCTTGGTCATTGTTGAGGTCTTCAAGCTGTTCTCCCATTTGAGTCTAGAGCGTCAGATCCCCATGTTGGACTTTTTTTTATATATTGGATAGGTCAGGCCGCAGATAGACGTGAGCTGCTGGTGAGTACATGTAATTTTATCCAGTTTAATTTCTTTAATCTCTTGTCCTTCCTTATTGTTTATAAATACATTTTAAGTAATGATGAATCTTCGTAATTATCAGCCTTCTTTCTTCCCTGAATATATATTTTTTCCCAACAGTAATTGAACATTTTTATCTTAATTAGCAATTTCATTGAAATGTTAAGTGTCAAATGCAAAATATTCCAAGAAGAATTTTATCAAATATCTGTATTATTTCTCTTAATATTCATTCGTGAACAAAACTTAAAGTAGAAAGTCTTTAAAATCGTCGGTCGTCTGTTTGTTTGTTTGTTGTTGTTATTTTTTCAAGGAGGCAGGAAATTTTGTTCACACTTGGTTATCTCGTGTCTTCAATAAAGGTCACTGTAATATCTTTCAGAGTTATTGTCTGAATCTCAAAATATACACGATGAAAGGTATAACTTCCTTAAGTCTTGTCTATGAGTGTATCTTGATTTTTAAATGATAATTATCAACTATAATTTATGGCGTTCATGTTTTTAAAATCTTTTTATTTGTATTGATCAGTTAGAATAGCTAAGAATTACAGCAATTTTTGAATTTGAGATATATATTTACGTATTTTTCATAGCTGTGAGACTTCTGCACATTGCAATATTGATATAAAATTATTGGAATAAATGTCCCAAATAACGGAGTTCTTCTGTTTCTTATCTATTTATATATGGTGTTGTTTTGTTTCAGACGTTGAGATAGAGAGGTAAGGACTTACAGCAGGAATTCCAGAGTAGGAACCTCGCGAGATGCAGTTGAAAAAGGGGAAATTTCCAGATATCTTGGAAAGGAATAATGCACTTTGCGTCCTTCGGTCATACCATTCTAAATGAATAGATTTATGGAGTTTATAAAGGGTAAGATTATATATAGGACTGACCAGGGAAGCTAGGTCCAAGCTGATGGACAGCTGCAAGAAATATAGGTGATTGCATCAGACAACAACGTGAATTGGCGAGGCCTTAGGTCCAATACTTTTTTAAAAATTATTAATCAACCAGGCGCGATATTGAAATATTTGCCTCTAATACAGAGAAAACAAAACAGCAAACAAATTAGAACTTTGAATTAAATATTTCATTTTGCACTTTTTTATTGGATTTTTATTTAAAATACGAATGTTTTGTTATATAACCATGGGAATATAATTTACTGCTCACTCATAGGCAAAACTTAAGTTGTACCTTTTAACATATATATCGGGATTGAGGCAATAACTCTGAGAGATATTACAGTGACCTTTATTGAAGACACACTCATGGACAAAACTTAAGGAAGTTGTACCTTTTAGTATGTATATCGGGATTCAGACAATAACTTTGAAAGATATTACAGTGACCTTTATTGAAGATACACTCATGGACAAAACTTAAGGAAGTTGTACCTTTTAGTATGTATATCGGGATTCAGACAATAACTTTGAAAGATATCACAGTGACCTTTATTGAAGATACACTCATGGACAAAACTTAAGGAAGTTGTACCTTTTAGTATGTATATCGGGATTCAGACAATAACTTTGAAAGATATTACAGTGACCTTTATTGAAGATACACTCATGGACAAAACTTAAGGACGTTGTACCTTTCAGTATGTATATCGGGATTCAGACAATATAACACTGAAAGATATTACAGTGACTTTTATTGAATATACACTCATAGACAAAACTTAAGGAAGTTGTACCTTTCAGTATGTATATCGGGATTCAGACAATATAACACTGAAAGATATTACAGTGACCTTTATTGAATATACACTCATAGACAAACCTTAAGGAAGTTGTACCTTTCAGCTTGTATATCGGGATTCAGGCAATAACTCTGAAAGATATTACAGTGACCTTTATTGAATATACACTCATGGACAAAATTTAAGGAAGTTGTACCTTTCAGTGTGTATATCGGGATTGAGACAATAACTCTGAGAGATATTACAGTAACCTTTATTGAATATACACTCATGGACAAAACTTAAGGAAGTTGTACCTTTTAGCATTTATATCGGGATTGAGACAATAACTCTGAGAGATATTACAGTGACCTTTATTGAATATACACTCATGGACAAAACTTAAGGAAGTTGTACCTTTTAGCATTTATATCGGGATTGAGGCAATAACTCTGAAAGATATTACAGTGACCTTTATTGAATATACACTCATGGACAAAACTTAAGGAAGTTGTACCTTTTAGCATTTATATCGGGATTGAGGCAATAACTCTGAAAGATATTACAGTGACCTTTATTGAAGACACATGAGATAACCAAGCGCGAACAAAATTGCCTTTGTCTCCTTTAAAAAAATAGACGACCGGGGACATTAAAATATGAAACTTAGGTTTTGTTCATGAGTTTACATGGAAATACTTTAATTTAAAGATGTTTTATGTTTGAATATCACTCTACCTTATTATCATTAGTGAAATGTTTAACTTTCAGACAGACTTTTTAATTTCCCATGCTACACGCGTATATTTCGGTATCTTCTTTTTATGGATCGTCTGAATTTAAAAAAAAAAATAATTAGATTGATATTAATTGTAGATTCGATATTTTGTAATATTTCTTTTGGCAATCATCCACATTTCTAAACTTGTTAAAAACATTTCTATGCAAATTTTGCCTGTAGACGAAATTAATTTTTTCATAAAAAAAAACTTCTTCCACCAAAATAGCGCTAAAAGCCATACGTCATCTAGTCTCTACAATGTCATTGAACATACCACAAGACCAGATTAGTAAAATTCGGAAAGTCTTCATCTTACTGGCTTCATATATAGCTTTCGATAAATCTTCATTCACACTTAGGGTGTTATAATTAATTTTACTCTCCTGTAGTTGTACCTTTCAGTATGTATATCGGGATTCAGACAATAACTCGGAGAGATATTACAGTGACCTTTATTAAAGACAAACTGATAGACCCCGAAAGCTCGAGTTAATTAAATTATATTTTTTGCAAGACACTTTTCCCTTAATGATTTTTTCTCTCAAAATATATTGTATAAAATTAGGAAAGACAAACATCAGAATGATCACGGCAAGTTATTTAAAATCAAGAACAAAATCAACATTCATAAGATACAAGATAAGCAATGAGGGAAGTGTCCAGCAAAATATAAATAATATAAATATCAATAATCTGTACATAAAGCATAATAAATACTTTGTATAAAGGATTGTTATTACTGAACAAATAGTTTTGAATTAAGAAAAAGGCATCTCTTGATCGTGCAACTATAAGTTGCTGATGGCTTGCGCCATCTATCGGAATAAATATCTTAATTAATCAAGAATAGGTATTTAGCCAATTCTGGAAAGTTTTTGAAAAAATCAACGATTAGTTGATATTTATTCCGACAGATGGCGTAAGCCATCAGCAACTTTTAGTTTCATGATCAGGAGAAGCCTTTTTCTTAATTTATCCATCTGAGATCCCGGTACAATTTCACTTTTTTACTATTTTTTATCGAAGAGTCTTAAATTTGCCATTTTACCACAATCCCACTTACCCACCATATCTTCATTTTAATTAATCGAAATATGCAAATATACACGAGAAAAATTCCTCACTAACCCAGTATAATATTCATTGATACAATACACAGTTTAATACAAAGCAATAACGCGCCATCTATACATATAAAATAAAAGGATTTAAAAGCGCGAATGTTTAGAGGAAATACAGAAAGAATGAAAGCTATTCTCTGAGAAGTATTTCTCTTGGTATCTTTTTGATTTAGTGTGTACGCCTATTCTTTTTTTTTTGCTTATCCCTAGTACACGTGGTACAGGCCATGATAATCATGGTGGGTAGAAGTGAGCAACTGCTTTTACTGTAAGTGCACCAGTAAATGCAGTTGCCTACTTCTAACGACCATGATTATCACGCCTATTCTTGTTTCTAACATAAAATAAAATTACAGAGACATTTTTTGTTATCTGTAAGCCAAGAAATTATTTATTTATCGAGTAATTTAGATATGTATGTGTGGGACTTTAAATTCACACCATACATGGTCACAGAATAATCTGTGGTAGTCTACTCAGTCATCATCCAATCACATGATGCCACGTCAGTATTTTATTTGTAAATAGTTTGTTTATATATCTCTCAGTTGTATTTTGGTGATCTGACAAATTTTGTAAATACTTTTCTTGTTAAAATAACTTTGTTTTATGATTACCCGTTCTGGTCTGACTTATAATCTTGATATGGAACCAACGAATATTGACATGAAGCCCCAGGGCGGTGCAACAAATATAATTAGGAAATGAAGGCATTAAAGAACGAATGTTTCTTTTACACATTTAAAAAAAAAAACTTCTACTATCCTTACTGCGATGAAAAAATGTATTGGGAGGGTTGGTTCATCAGCGGTGAACCCTTCCAGCGGTTTCGCCCATTCAATCTACCAGACCGCTTCTTAGAGCTCTTATAACTGTGATGGAAGATTCTGCTGAAAAACGGTCTGGTAGATTAAATTGGCGACTATTGGGATCATCCAAGCCTCCCCAATACATTTTCCATCGCAGTCAGGACAGTAGAAGTTTGTCCTATGTGTAAAATAAACGATTAAATGTTTTCTCAAAAAGAATAAGTTTATTTAGTAGTTTATTTGTAAACTCGCTTTCATTTTATTGTATGTATTTTACTTGGTATTTTTATATTTTAAATCTGTTTTATCGTCTCTCTTTCCTTGTCTCTAATTGTATCCTAGAGAACAGAGTTCTTCTCTAAAAGTTCGGTAATAAAGGAAAGTATTGTGAGATCGCATCTTCGCCGTGGCCTAGTTCCACCTCTCAACTCATTTCATTTTATTTTATGTATTTTTTGCTTTTTTATAATTAAATCTGTTTTATATTGTCTCTTTCCTTGTCTCAATTTTACCCTAGAGAACGGAATTCTTCTCTAAAAGTTCGGTAATAAAGGAAAGTATTGTGAGATCGCATCTTCGCCGTGGCTTAGGTCCGCCTCCCAACTCACTCGTTGAACATTCGAGGATAGCTGGATGTGGACCTACCAGAGTCCGGGGAAGTGATGGAGTCCCGGAGTTGGTCAGAAGTAGAACTGTGACGGCATCATGACAATGGACCAATAAACCTCATCACAATGTCACATGTGCCACGCCAATCCTCCCATAGGATTTCCATGGAATAGTCGCTCGTCTCTAGAAGCTTAGTTAGACAACTGTTCTGCCTTGAAGGTTGCCTGGCCGGCATTGATTGTTCTTAAATAGGAGATACTTCGGCCAGTAAAGGTTTTATTCTCGCGACGTTTCGACGTCGTGTAAATAAAAACATTTACTAGCCACGCGATGTGTCTTTTATTTATGAACTACTAGACGAATGGCCCGGGCAACGCCCGGGTTTTACCCGAGTGCGAATATATTTTAAAAACGTTGTCTTGGGTGGTCGCTATAGACAGGGTGGTCTGTATAGACAGGTGTATGTATCACACAGCCGATAACAGGGTTGTCTAGAGTGGCCGCTATAGACAGGTGTATGTATCACACAGCTGATAACAGGGTTGTCTAGAGGGGGGCAGGGAGGTCACGTGTTCGCCGGCGGCAGCCAATGGGCGCGCATTCTATCCGTGAACGGTGACGGTGAGCTTCAGAATAAGGCAATTATATAAGTAGATTCTGGTTTATTCATAGTGGTTGTGTTGAAGTCAACTATCAGGACATGGGATCGAATCCCACATTTTGAACTTTTTTTCACAAAAATAATTCTCCAATGATCCTTGATTCTTGCACAAGTTCACCCCCACCAGTGAATACAAGTAACTAAACATGGCTTTGCCATCTTGAAAGTGCAAATGTCGAACTGCTTTCTACCTATGGTATACTTGCAGTAAAATCAGTCGCTAACAATCTATCATGATTAACACGGTTTTTATCTTGTGTAGTTAAAGCAGTTTTCATGCTTGAAATGCAGGGGAGGTTTTCCACTGATGAGCCAGGCTCTTCTAAAAAGTTTTGTTCATTACAATAACCTCACTACTTAGTTGCTATATTTAGGAAAAAAATCAATATATTTCAAGTTTGGGCGGCGTTGTATTATAGGAAAAAATTTATACTCTCGAAATTTCAAAAATATAATTTTGAAATTTAGATGTCGGTTAGATGGTTCGGTCATATAGCTTTAATTCTCTGCACCTGCTGAAGAAAAGCCATGTCAGAAAGCTTGTGATGTAGGGATTATAAGGCAGGGATTTCTCTCATCGCAAGCTTTCGGACATGGCTGTTTTTCAACTTGTGCATATATATGTACCTAGGGAGACATCTCTCCCTTTAATAATGCATCAGAACGATGCCTTATGCTAATCACCCTGGTAAAAATCACTTATAAGTGATGATAAAGAATGAGGCACAACATTTTTGGTAAACTCTGACAAAAAGCCATTCTGTAAACCATGGTTTCGGACTATGGCTGTTTTTCAATAGGTAGATATATACGTATGTATACCTAGAGAGGCATCTCTCCCTTTAATTATACATCAGAACAATGCATTATGTGTCCATCACCCTGGTATAACACTTTACTGGTAATTATGAAGAATGAGCCACAACACCAGTTTTGTTAAACTCTGACAACATCCAACAACCTATATACCATGGTTTCGGACTTTGGCCTTCATCAGTACAGGAGCAGCTTCGATTTCATGACATCCTACGAGAAAGGTTATTTATTTTTCAAGTTTATTTTTTGGTTGGAAGTTGGTTTGGAAGAAATATAGCTACATCAATCAAATATTTATTTAATTCTTGATGTTTCCGTGATTTTGTTGTTACTCTCCTCAGGGGAAAGGTTATGAAATAGGTCGAAATTAACAAACAGTTGTTTAAGCTGATGGAGTGACAAGGGCCGATTTTCAGGCTAGAATACATCAAATTATCTCTGATACATAAATAAATAGAGATATGCCTCTCTAGGTACATGAATTTAATCCTCCCGTAACTTTGTGTTGTTATATATTTATATGAATTAGCGTTGATATACATATTGTCAATATTGCTAATATTACGATGCACTAACGCGCTATCTGTTATGAAAATTAGAAACTATTTTAGACGCGTAAGATTCTTTTTGAAATTAAACAATTTCTACTGTCCTTACTGCAATGGGAAAAAAAATTAATGGGAGGGCCTGGCTCATCAGTGGTGAACCCTCCCAGCGGTTTCGCCAGTTTAATATAACAGCGGTATGGTAGATAAAACTGGCGAAACCGCTGGGAGGGTTCACCACTGATGAGCCAGGCCCTCCCATTAATTTTTCCATTGCAGTAAGGGCAGTAGAAATTGTTTAATTTCAAAAAGAATCTTACGCGTCTAAAATAGTTTCTAATTTTCATTGCTTATATTGTAACGATTCTTTTTTTTTTTAATCTTTACAGTTTAATTCTGAAATACGAGCACGTAGTTCTCGTGATGAAAGGTGTGAAACACGTGTCATGAATCAATGATTTTCAAATGTGTTATGTAAACCTGAGTAATACCATTTTTTACCCAATTAATTAATTCCTTTAGAGACAATAAAAGTGCAGGCTATAAAAAAGACAATCATTCTTGGTCAGATGAATTAGTTATGTACAATAAAAGGCAACTTTCCAACAGAACGACCCAACCACTTCACCATCTAAAACTTCACTTTTTTTTTAACTGATTCTGTCGATTTCGTAAGTCCTCCTGTAGCATGTGATGGAATGTAAGCACCTCTACTGATGAAGGCCAAAAGTCCGAAATTTTGGAATACAGGTTGACTTTGTGTGTGCGTGTGTATTTTTTTTTTCGTAAAAATTGATATTATTAAAATAAAAATACAACCTTTCGCATTGAAAAAAAAAAAAAAAGAAACTCAATTCGAAATGTTGTATTTTTATTTTTATAATTTGTAGCCCATTTAATTCGTTTACTTCAAAATTGATATTGTAGTTTATTTACTAGTCTAAATTTGAACGTTCTCTGAAAATAATGTTATAAACAAATGAATTTATATGAATTTAATTGAGCACTAACCCGTCGTACATGCGACGCAGAAATTCGAGGATATATTTACACCGTGTCAAAATAGTTTACATTTATTATAACAGATGACGCGCTAATGAATTATCTTAATTAATTTTTTTGAGCGAAATAATGTTTGTAATATCATTTGTAATATAACCTAATGAAATGGGATAAAAACTTTATTAATTAGGAATATTTTGAATTCAATAAGGCCATTTTTTTTTTTTTGGAAAAAAAAAAACAATTAATGGAGCTTTTGACCAAGGATTTATCTCATTCGGGTTAGATATAACTCCGCCTTTGCCAGTCCCAAGCCCGGATGAAAAAGGAGGAGGGGGAGCAGTAACAAGCTCACTAAAAAAACTGGGTTCAGCTGATAGTACCCTGTAAGGGCTCCTGATCCAGGGATACAGGATGAGTAGCGTTTGTACTGCATGTTAGGAGCGGCTGCACAAGGCATCTGTTTCTCATGTCAGAGGCGGCCATTTCTTTTGGAGCTAAGTCAGCCTGCCACTGAGTAGTGCTCCCAGTCTTAATGACAAAGGCAAAGGCATTCTACTTCACCCAGTCATGATGGTTGTCAAGTCTCTCCGCTATGCTGCATCGGCCGTCGCGCAAAAAGTCTGAAGCTTTACAAGATTGATACCCTAATATGATTGAGTGGAGATAAGAAAAAAGAAGGGTTAGATATCCTCTAATTCCTCCCTCCGCTACACGGGCAACGTGCTAATTCATTCCATATTTAATATATTGGAAGTTTAGTGGCTTGCCAGCATTATATTTGTTGTATAAAACATAATATATTGGTCACATCAATCTCCCAAGTTTATATAAAGCGGCCAACAATATAATATCAGAAGACAACGTCATCACCTCATATATTTTCGTCTGTCACCACGATGCCACATATGGTGCGATAATAAATTGATTTTTATTGATTTTTTTGATATTTTCACTGACAAATATAGTTGTTTTCGTAGTATATAATACCAAACGAAAGATTTATTTTTAAAAATCGAGAACATATGCAAATATGTTCATGTGAAATCTTTCGTTAGCGACCATCTTTCTGAGCGATTACCATTGTAAAATGACTTCATCTGATCTATCCCAACCTCCAATAAACGACCACCTCCAGAAGATACGAGGAGTAGTCAAGTTTTTGGGTGGTCTCTCACGAGAGGTTCTTTCATAATCGTTATGTAGTATAACCATCTCTTCAATACAGAAGTCTGCCATCATTGAACATCCTGTTTTGAGCAATTCTCTTCATATATTCTAATTCAACATTATTCCTTTAGATTGTCGAGCGACTCCTTCTTCCGTCTATACCTTTCCCTTCATTCTTCAATATATAACCCTCCAGTATATGGTTAATAGACAATCTCCTAATGATTCTCATAGTACATGTCTTGTATAAACTTCCATTTCTTCTTTATGATTATTTCATTCAGAAAGCTATATTATTCATTTCAAAGAGAATCTTACGCCTTTAAAATAGTTTCGAATTTTGATAACAGATGGCGCGCTAGTGAATCATATTATTCATTGTGTATGATTTCAACATCATGTAAACCGCCATCTCTGATACAGAGATCAGCCGTTACAGAACACCATGTTATCCTGTTTTGAGCAATTCTTTTCATATCTTCTAATTCAACACCATTCTTTTATATTGTCGAGCGACTCCTTCTTCGGTCTATACCTCTCCCTTCATTCTTCAATCTGTATCCCTTCGGTATGGTCAATAGACTATCTCCTAATGATTCTCATAGTACATGTCCTGTTAACTTCCATTTCTGTTTTATGATTACTTCATTTAGAATTCTAAACTCTCCATTGTGGTTTAATCATTACGTAATACAGCCTCAACGCCAGTTTTAACAATTACAGACAAAAGCCAGCAACCAGTATACCATAGTTTCAGGCACTGGCTCTCATCAGTACAGAGGCGACTTCGATTTCATACCATCCTGCAAGAGGGGCTATGAAATCGGTTGAAACAGGTGTTTAAGCTGGTGAAGTAGAAAAGGTCGGTTTTCAGGCAAGATTACAATATAAATTAACACAAAGCAATAACGCGCCATCTATACATATAAAATGAAAGGATTTAAAAGTACAAATGTTTCTTTTATACATAATAAAAACTTCTACTGTCCTTACTGCGATGATAAAAAATATATTGGGAGGGGGCTTGACTCATCAGTGGTGAACCCTCCCAGCGTTTTCGCCAATTTAATCTACCAGACCGCTTCACAGAGCTCTAATACTGTATTGGATGATTCTGCTTATATACGCAGCACTGAAGGATGGAATCTCAGAAATGGTTTTCAAGAAAACTATAGACATAAGGTTATAGGACAGTAGAATTACATTCAAATATTTGCATCGAGCAATGCTCTTCCGCAAACAATAAAGACAAGGTGCCAAGCCTCCCAATATATTTTTTCATCACAGTAAGGACAGTAGAAGTTTGTATTATGTATAAAAGAAACATTTGTGCTTTTAAATCCTTTCATTTTATATACAATATAAAGTTGCGGATGTGAAAATGGAAAGGAAGACAGTAAGAAAAAGAATATAAGGTGTCTGGTAGTGAGATATGCCCTGTTTTATAATCTATCTACTGTGTTTTGAATGTTTTATAGAGGTCCATATGTGTAGGTAGCTGTTTCACTTGACATGGATTGTCTATCAGTCACCAGGTACAGTACGGAATATAATATCATCTTGTTTCTCTTTAAGAAAAACCTCCGTTTTACTCGTGTCTCGTTTATCTTGTTTTTGGTTGGAAGAAGAGATAAATACGAAAGCTCACCCCTATTATTTTATATATAAATGAAGAATTTTATTGTAGAACATTATTTTTATATTATTTCTTATAAATAACTACAATTGTTATCTCATTTTCAAATATCACAATATGATTAAATAAATGCTTTTTAATTTCTTTACAACCAGCTTGATGGGAAGTATTAATAATGGCCAGTATAGCATATACGCCGCGCAGTATATTAATTGACATGAAAAAGACAAGCTTTCGTACAATTCCCTTTATCACTACCACCACTGGTTGAAGAAACAATGTCTAAAAGCTTCTTTTCTAAATCAATAAACATTTTTCGTGGTGTTATCAGAGATGTATTTACTATTAAATTTATGAAAAAACAATAGAATTTTTTTTTTCCTATTGTTTTTGCTTGTGTTAAGCGTATTTACGCAAATTTGGCCTTAAATACCCATTTCTTGGTTTCTCAAGAAGCCTCGGGGACCAAAAATATTTTTTGGTCGCAGTGGTACAGCCTACTCCACGCTGACGAGCGTCAACAGCGCGAAACGCGTTCGTGGATGGCTTTTCTTGATTTATCAAGAAATTGGATTGGCCAAATATCAGGGAAGAGGTTAAATCAATGAATAGCTGATTTCTGTTCCACCAGATGGCGCTCTACCTTCTGTAAAGCACATGTGCTCTTGGTCAGGATATGCCTTTTTTATTATTTTATATATAAATGAAGAATTTTACTGTAGAACTTTTTTTTGTATATTCTTTCATATAAATAACTGCAATTTTTATTTTCAAATATCACAATATAATTAAATTTATGCTTTTTAAATTCTATAAAACCAGTTTGATGGGAAGTATTAATAATGGCCAATATTGCATATACGCCGCGCAGTATGTTAATTGAATTGAAAAAGACAAGCTTTCGTACAATTCCCTTTATTACTACTGTTTAATTTAGTTAGAATATTTATGTTTATATAAAGGTTTAATATAATTTTTCTATGATTGTGTAAATATTCATTGAATTTATCATCATCACCTTTTTTTTTTTACAAAAATGTTATATGAAAAATAAAGTAAGAAATTAAGGGAAGTGGTTGCCCTCATGTTTAAAGATCCAATGTTTTAATGATCTAAGGTTTATGTTGTAAGAAAAAGTTAAACAACTACCACCTCTTGTTGAAGAGCCAATGTCGGAAAGCTTCTTTTCTAAATCAATAAACATTTTGAGGTGTTATCAGAGATGTATTTACTATTATATAATATATAGATTAATTATTTAATAGGTAAAATTAGTTGTTGGGAAAAGAGTTTCTTTTAAAATATTATTATTTTTTGGAAGTGGTGCAAACTTTCAAGCAAATCTATCCTATGTGCTCAATATCAATAAATATTCTATTAAAAACAAAAAAGGCATATCTGACAGCTCGCATTAGCGTATTTTAGATGGCAGAGCGCCATCTAGTGGAACAAAATTCAACTAAGCGTTGATTTAGGCTTGTCCTATGATATTTGGTCAACCTATTTTCTTGATAAATCAAGAAAAAAACAACCACGAACATGTTTCGGGCTTTTGGCCCTCGTCAGCGTGGTGCAGGCTGTATCTCAACGACTAAAAATTTGGTCCAAGATGCTCCTTGAGAAATCAAGAAATAGATATTTAAGGTCAACTCTGCGTAAAAACGCTGTTCATGTGAAAATAAGAATATGTACTATTATATTTGCTCATAAAAGATCAAATTTGCTCGAAATCATGCAACATTTTAGAAAACGATTCTAAAAAGAAAATACTCTCCCTCCAATAACCAATTTTCCTTATTTAAATAATTATGATGCATTAGCGTGCCATCTGTTATTAAAATTCGAAACTATTATGGACACGTATGATTCTTTTTAAAATTAAACAATTTCTACTGCCCTTTAATTTAAATACCCTCCCATTAATTGCAGTAAGGGCAGTATAAATTGTTTAATTTTTTAAAAGAATCATACACGTCTATAATAGTTTCGAATTTAAAGAATTTCTAGGTGAATATTGCTCGCATATACGTATATTTATGAAGAGTTATAGTGGGCTGGTGAGGGAAAGATGCATACGGTCGATTTTCAACAACCAAAATTCAGGATCAAATCCTGCATTGGGCATTTTTTTCTGCTCCAATGGCTGAGGGTTCTTTCACATGCCCAACCTCCACCAGTAAGTTCAAATAACCAAACAGTATTCTAACAGATTGTAAGTACAAAAGTCAAACTGCTATCTACACGTGTAAATATGTACTACACTTATAATAAAGGGCAATCACACTAGCTACTCACTATCATTATCATGGTATGTACCACGTGAATGTAGGATAAATAGTTTCTAAAACTGTACATAGATGGCACTGTTAGGCCAAACCTTAGATAATTGGATATTATGCTTATTTATTCCCAAACCTTTTTTTGTTTATATTTATATATACATTTTTCTATACCTAAAACTATATTTAGTTATTAATTTAATTAATTTTTCTCTTAACTACCCACTTCCTTATATTTCTAAAGAATATGTATACTTTGACTAATATACAATAAAACAACTAAGGTTCCACCATATGGATTATATTTCTAGCTGGAGTTTTCAACGCTTGCACTTGTGTTACTACCCCAAAGTCTGGAAGCATGCTATCATAATTCCAATTCCAAAAAAATCCGCTAAATCCCCTAAAGATCTAAGACCTATCAGCCTCCTCCCCACCATCGGCAAAATTTACGAAAGAATTATTTTACGTAGACTTCAGATGTACTTGGACAACTCTAACTTCATCATCCCGCAGCAATTCGGATTTAGAAAGGGGCATTCAACAACTCACCAACTCATTGCAGTTCTGGACTACATCCAGATAAGAAGATCCCACAAGGAAGTGGTAGGTGCTGTCTTTCTAGATTTTGCGAAAGCATTTGATAAAGTTTGGCATAATGGCCTTATAAAGAAACTCACAAAACACCAGTTTCCGAGTGACATTATCAATTTTATGTAGAATTATCTACAGGGCAGGACATTTTCAGTCAAGCAAGGAAATTTTATAACTGAACCAAAGCCAATCCAGACTGGAGTACCTCAAGGCTCTATCCTCGGACCCTACCTTTTCAATATTTACATTAATGACATCCCACTGCACTCTAAATGTAAACTTAAGCTCTTCGCAGATGACACAGCAATTTTATTTAACTCTAAATCAGTCGACCTATTGGTTACTCAGCTTCAGGATTACCTAAATGACATAATCAAATGGTGCGATATGTGGAAACTAGACATTAACCCAACTAAGACTCAAGCAATAGTTTTTCCACCAAGAGATAACAAAAAGTTCAAGCCACAAACCAACTTGACAGTAAACTCAAGCACTATTAGTTGGGCCGACCATGCCAAGTATCTTGGTGTCACTTTGGATTCGAAATTAAAATTTAACCTACATGTCCAAAACACCATAAGAAAGGCAAAGATAGCCAAAATATCTCTATCAAGCCTGCTCAATTTTAAAAGTAATTTAACAACAAAGCATAAATTCACGTTGTACAAAACCTGTATTCTACCCATCATCACGTACGCACTACCAGTCTGGGGCAAATATATCACACCTACGGATAAAAAAAGAATAGATGCCTTCATGAGGATTTGCTTACGAATCACTATAGGAGCCCCATTCAATCTTTCAAACAAAATTCTCAAAGAAGATCTCAACCAGCCTAATATAGAAGAGATTTATCAAGACTCTGCGACAAGACTATTCACGCAATTTCAAAAATCATCAAATCCAACTATACAAGAAATTGTACAAAATCAAGGTGACCTCAGCCACCGAATCCGACGACCTGGACCCAATGGCTAGCTGACAGCCAAACACCCAACAACTGTCCTCCTGTAAGGTTCGGGGGGCCACTCCAGCATTACAACTCGCCTTGTGTAAATAATCTGGACAAGGTGACTCGCGAACTGTGCTCGAATGTAACACCTGCAAATTGAGATGAAATAAATAAATAAATAAATAAAACTAGTTATTTATTGGCGAATCGTGTTTGTGGTCATTTACCATAATACCACGTGCACTTGGAATGAATAAAAAAGTATAATGATCGTTAATAAATCATTTAAATTTACCCGAGATTTAATTCTCGGTAAAATATTAAGACAATTTATACCCACCAGTAGGGGGGTCGGTGGAAGAATGGTCTGAACCGTTGGTTTTCGACCGCTACGACCCGGGTTCGAATCCTGCATTGGACACTTTATTCTAATTTTTAAAATGCTCCAATGGCCCCCGATTCTTGTAAAAGTCCAACCCCTCCAGCAAGTGCAAGTAACCAAACGGGGCTCTGGCACATTTGTAAGTGCAAAGTCGAACTTATTTTCCACATGTGTAGACATGTGTCAAGTTGACAGTAAAAAGCAGTCGCCAACTTCTACCCACCATGATTATCATGGCCTATACCACGTGTACTAGGGATAAGTAAAAAGAATACCCACCTGTTACCTTGGTAGACGATGTGCTAAAGACAAAAGAGAGGCATCAGTCATTCACAATATGTTTTGAATATTTCAGCAATCAATAGGAAACATTTTAAAAGTTATTTACCTCTATACATATCTCTACATCTCATTCCTAGAAAGAATGCTTTCAAAATATTCCTGGGAAAGATACAGCGAACATCTGGATGTAAATAAAGATGATGAAGACGGCTCAATAAATCCCTACAGCCAGCTGGTAGGTACATGTGGTAGGGCATCGGCCTGGGTTTGCCTAACATGGTACATGTAGGCTCCGTGAATCAACAACATACACATATATAGTAAGGGGAAAACAGATCCAAGTCTCAGGTGTTGATATTAAAAATAAAAATAACTACCAACTTCACAGGAAGCCTCTAGGACCCTACTTTTGGTCGTTGAGGAACTGCCTGCACCAGGCTGACGAGGACCAACAACCCGAAACGCGTACTGGGTAGGTTTTTTCTTGATTAAGGAAGAAAATGGGTTGGCCAATTTTTAATGGAACAACTAAAATCAAAGTTTAGTTTATTTTTGTTCCACTAGATGGCGCTCTGCCATTTAAAATGCCAATGTGAGTGGTCAGTAAATGGCCTTTTTATTTTTAATGTAATATGAATATATATACAGTTAAACCTGTCTATAGCGCCTTCCTCTCTATAGAGCCCGATTTCAAACATTAAAATGTAGACCATTGTTACCCCCTCTCTATAGCACCCTATTTTGGTGAGTCCCAAGAGGAGGGCGCTATAGACAGGTTTAACTGTATATTTATTTTTAAAAGAAGCACCCCTCTGTATTCGAAATGAATTAAAACAATGCAACATTTGTTTCATCGCTCTAGTACCCATCATGAAAGTGATGATAAAGAATGAGTCCACAACACCATACTTGGCAAACTCGGACAAAAGCCAACCTGTATATCATAGTTTCAGGCTTATGGCCCTCATCAGTACAGGAGTGGCTTCGATTTCTCAACATCATACGATAGGAATTTTGAATTCGATCGAGAATTTACCAATAAGCTAGTGAAGTAACAGGATCGATTTTCAGGTCAGAATGCATCATAACTTCTCTCTTAGGATGCTATGAAATCGAAGCCGCTCCTGTACTGATGGATGAGAGTCATAGCCCAAAACCATGGTATATAGGTTGGCCTATGTATTAATTTGTCAAAACTGGTGTTGCAGCTTATCCCTTTATGTTTTGTACTGGAATGATAAACATAATGCATTGTTTTATGCATAAGTAAAGGGAGAGGTGCCTATTTTGGGTTATATGTTAATAGGTCACCATCTCAAAGAGATGGCGCTTAGTTTTAACGTCTATTTTGACGAGAGAGGTTACCTTTATTTTTATAATCATTATCCTACCGGAAAAATTCACATCTATATATAACTTAAGTGGTGGAAGGATGGTATTCATGAACCAAAAGAGACGTTCTCCCTTTAATTATAGATTTTGTTTATCACTCAAATTTAAAACGAAAAGGTGGTCATAAAGAATAAGACACAAACCCAAATTATGGCAAATTCAGACAATAAGCCATCCTGTATACCGTGGTAACAGGCTATGACACTCATCAGTACAGGAGCGGCTTCGATTCCATAACATCCCACGAAAAGGATTATGAAATCGAATTTGCCAAAAAGGTGTTTTAAGTTGGATATATAGTTTTGGTGTATTTAGGTTGATTTAAAAGTAGAAATATATTTTAGTCTTTATTTATTTAAATGGTTTTTATTATATTACACCGTATTAGATGCAAGCTTAAGAATTACAAGTTAACAATCGAATTATATGATGATAAATTATATGTTATGATATATACAATATATCGCAGAATCTGTGGATTTATTAATATTATTATATTAATATATTATATACAATATTATATAATTAAAATATAAATATACGACAATAGTAGGGCCAATTTTCAGGCTAGAAGACAACATAAAGTTTCGGGAGGATGATGTTTATGTATTTACGAGCTTAAACGACTTTTTGGCAAAGTCGACCGATTTCATAACTCCAGCCATCACTGTATTCCTGAGCACATTTGCTTGAAACCATAGTTTACAGGTGGTTTGTCTGAATTTGTTCAAACTGGTGTTGTGACTCATTGTTTATCACCACTGCAATATATTCTAGCAAGAAGACTTGAAAATATTATTTATTTTTAATGCAAACAACAAACATAGTTAACACGATTCCACAACTAAAATAAACGCCGTCTATAAACACAAACACCACATATATATATACACAATTATCATCATAAACTCTGTGCAAAAACAATTTTAAAAAATGAAACTAATTAGATTTTTTTTTTGCTTATCCCTAGTACACGTGGTACAGGCCATGATAATCATGGTGGGTAGAAGTAGGCGACTGCTTTTACTGTAAGTGCACCACATGTCTACACATGTGAAAAGCAGTTCGACTTTGCACTTACGAATGTGCCAGAGCCCCGTTTGGTTACTTGCACTCGCTTGTGGGGGTTGGACTTTTGCATGAATCAGGGGCCATTGGATCATTTTTTTTTAAATCAGAAAAAAAGTGCCCAATGCGGGAATTGAACCCGGGTCGTAGTGGTCGGAAACCAACGGTTTAGACCATCCTTCCACCGATCCCCTAATACTAATACTAATTAGATAATACATTACAACCCCCATCACGTTTTTTTACTAGGGTGATTAACTAAATGCATTGTATTAATGTAAATTTAAAGGGAGAGGTGCCTCTTTTAGTTCATATATGTTATATAAAAATATTATTCTATTTACAATTATATTTTATAGATCCAAATACTCTGTTAAATCGACCGCTAGAGGTCATGCTTCCCCTATAAAAACTCGTTGTTGTTCTTTCCCGATGGCCGGCTCAAATCTTTGTACATTATGTAAATAATATTTTGTTTTCCTTGTTCTACTCGCCTTAAGCCAGGCATTACTTTTATAAAATTGTTATATATATATATATATATATATGAAAAAACAATAGAAAAAAATAAAAGATAAGTGGGTCAGGTGTTGATATTAAAAATAAAGAAGGCATCTCCTGACCACAAGCACATGTGCTTTTTAGATGGTAGAGCGCCATCTAGTGGAGTAAAAATAAACTAAACGTTTATTTAGCTTACTCCGAGATATTTGGCCGAGATATATATATTACTTAGCTCAAATAAAGAAATATCTGATCAAGACTTTATATTTTCAAGATTATTGACCACGACTGCAATTACCATTGCCATAATCCTCAACATGATCAAAATTCAAACAGAAATCGAATTATTTTATAAGATATATATGGTATATATCCGGTTGTAATGCCAGCTTGTAAATTGCTGCGCATTCAAACAGACAACTTGGCACAGATTTCAGGAAACTCCACTTTGTTAATTAGTTACTTAATTGCATTAACTTTGTGTCGGCTCAAAACTGCCACCTCACCGTCGCTTTCGTTTCAAACCCACACCGTGATTCTGTGTTTTTTATCGCCTATTTTTGTTGTCTTTGGATCAAAGTTATATTTAAAAGAGATTAAGGATTCAAAAATATTTTAGACGCATGATTTTTGAAATTAAACAATTTCTACCTTACTGCAATGGAAAAAAATCAAATGGGAGGGCCTGGCTTATCAGTGGTGAACCCTCAAAAAGAATCTTACGCGTCTAAAATAGTTTCAAAATTTCATAACAGATGGCGCGATAGTGCATCATAGATTAAGAATTAAACACATTGTGTCTTTATGTAGTAATATCATTCACGATCGAACATTGTGGCCCACTGTACATATTACATCCCAAACACGACGCCAGCCATCTATGTCTTAAGCTCGATGTGCCATCTCGGCGACCGTTAAGCCAATAAGTTCCTTTAATTGATTCACGAAGCGTGTACCTATATACCTATTTTATTCATAATTCTAAGAATATTTCATTATTCGAAATTGCTAAAATATAAAAGGTTAAGATACCACCATAGGTTATTATGCAGAACTCTACAGAGATGTTTACCAGAAGTGTCTGAGGAAGTAGGGCAAGTTTGATGGGTGTGCCATGTTTATACAATTCCCGAGGTCATGTTTACAATCTTCTGCCTCCATTCTAAAGAGGCTTCTCAAACTATTTTACAACCGGTTACGCTGGAATTTATACTCTGTGAATTGTTTGTTTTTCCTTTTTTATATATATCTTGTAACAAAGTATTTATTAATTTTATTATTTTTATTAACAGAGTGGTCATTTTTATGTTTATGTTTTACTACTCTGTAAATTTTCCTCGTGGCTTATCTTTTGTTTACCATTCATAGTTTGTTCTTTCCTGAAATAAAATTGTTGTCTCATCCCGAAGTTGGTCATTCCTAATTTTCCACGTGGCAATATATATCTTTTTGTGTCTCTTTGTGTTTTTTAAAAGTCGTTTACTTTGATATACAAATAGTTTCTATGAGTTTTATAAAATGTCGGAAAATATAAAAACATTTAACTTTTTAAAATAAACTTAATATTTCGCATGTGTCGTTTGATAAATAAAATTAGTGGTTCACAAAAAAAAGTTTTGTATATGAGTTTAAAGTAATATAAATGAAGTTTATTGTGAGAAAAAAATAAATACGTATAAAGATACATTTTATAAGTTTGACTTTTTAAAATAAATATATAAATATACACTATGTATCAAAGAGACACGTCTCTCTTCAAAATTCATTTTTGCTTATAACTCCATTACTATGGCCTCAACTGGTGTTATGGCTCATTCTTTATTACAACCTTTATGATCTTTTCTGGGGTAATAAACCAAAATGTATTGCTCTAATGCATTTTTAAAGGGAGAGGTGCTACTTATGGTACATGTATGCCATCCTCCCGCAACTCTTATGTTATCTACATTATTGTTTCCATAAACATTCTATATACAGTTACGAGCGTCATGCGTTCTTAATAATTTTTCATCTCTGTCACCGTTTCCTTTTTTTTTTTTTGGAATGGCGCTCTCCTATTGGTTGGCTACGATCACGCCACCTTTGCCCCACTCCCCCCCCCCCCCCCCCCCCCACTCGCTTCTTCGTTTTTGTAACTATTGTGTTGGAGCGGGTCGCTCCTTAAATAAAGGCATATATTAGTTAATAACTAAATGGAATCCTCTCTTTCTTTTTCCCGGTAAGAGACGCCTACGGAAGCCAACAGTACATAGACAGATAAAGCACATAGGCTATAGTTATTAACTAATATATGCATTTATTTAAGGCGCCAATTTATAATTGTAACAAATAGTATTTGAATCAAAACATTCAATCGGGTAAAACACGGGCGTTGCCCGGGTCATTCGGCTAGTATATTATGAATAAAAGGTTTTGTGAAAATTTTTAATTAAAAAAATATTATTCTACATATGTGAAAAAAGGTAAGAAAAAATTATGAAAAGGTCTGTTAGTGATATTAAAAAATATATTAAAATGTTCATGTGAGCGGTTAGGATATGCCTATTTTATTTTTCAATATGTAAATATGTGTCAAGTGTTGAACGTTATTCAAATTTCAACCTACGGCATTGCTGAAATGGCAGCAATAAAAATGAGTCCATTTATTGGTATCTTCACAAATTTACATGTCATCCATCTTGGTCTTTTGTCCTTTAGCGAACTGTTTAAATGTAGAAAATCTAGAATATGTAATATGTCAAGGTTTAGAAAAGGCATAGTTATATTCTGGCTCTTTTTATTTTTCTACTTTGTTACAAAAAAAATATGCGCCATCTATCGGCAATATGCAATCTATCAGGTCGGTAACAAAGCCACATCGTCAACTTTGACTAATTACGAATTTCTCCATCTGGAGATACCATAGCTTTAGTTTATAGCATTCATCAGTTCATGGTTAGCTTAATTTCATGAGATCCATCACAAGGGATTTGCGAAATATTTTACCAAAGAGAAGTTTGGAAGTTAAAGTTGTTAAACCAATTCTTTGGCCAAAATAAAGATGTTTTATTTTTCCAGGAGGATAGTGACCTATCTCCCTTTTTGATACAACATTGAAGGCTTGAAAAATTACAACCGTTTCTGAAAGAGAAAAAATGAAATAATTAATTTTCATGGAGGATTCCCCACCTCTCGAACAACCAATGACATTGGCTGTAAACCAATTGCCATCCGCAACTGCTGATGCCATCAGCATCTCTTTGTCACCAGAGTGGATCATCCAACCACAGCCTGACATAGGCAAGCAGCCATCGACGATATCGGCCCATCTCGCCGATCTGGAGGATCAACTTCCGATGAAGGAAGAAAACGACGGCTTCTCTATCTTTATAAAAGAAAACTATACTTAGTATTTTCTTTATTTTTTGTTATCCAAGAGAGCTTAAATTGGTGTCTGATATATTGAATGTATTTGTCTATACATGCACCGTTTTTAAATAATGACACGATGTTTGAGTCCTGTTTAGTAATCAAATTTGATCCCAGTTTAAAACCAAAATCATCAAGAGTTTCCTATAGACATTATAATAGCAATACTCAAGCTTCCTGTCCTTCTACAGAAAGAGTCAACAATAAAACATGGCCATAAAATAAACATAAGGTTAGGTTTTATTATTGAATCTTCATCTAGAAGGACGTAGTTGAGTATCGATATTAAAATATTAACAAAGAACTTATACCTAGATTGTTTCTAACTGATCATATGATTTATATTGATTTATAATATTTGTAAATTTAATATAATGTCTTTCGTGAGTTGGATAATTTCCTGGAGCAATATATTATCAAAAAAGCAGAAATCGTGGAGCGAAGAGTTTATTTTTTGCTTATCCCTAGTATACGTGATACAGACCATGATAATCATGGTGGGTAGAAGTGGGTGACTGCTTTTACTGTAAGTGTACCACATGTTTACCCATGTGAAAAGAAGCTCGACTTTGCACTTATAAATGTGCTAGAGCCCCGTTGAGTATAGTTTCTGGTAATGAGGATTAATTTCTTACAATGTATTTGATGAATTAAACAATTAAAAATATTTCTAGAAATGAGTTTCTTTTTATTTAATTAAAACCGTCTCAAGCTTTCGGGCATCCCTGCCTTTCTACAGGAGAACATAAATATATATGTGATGATTTAAGACCATGGCATTGTTGTAAATAGTCTAGATATCTACTACCACATGTTCCACCCCATGACTGTATATAACTTCTTATGTACTGCAAATAGAAAGCCTCAACTAACATCAATCTGTACCGCGTAAGGATCTAATAAAGTATAGCAACTGTACAGATAGAAGGAATGGAGACTAACAGGAGAAAATTAAGGTTAAAACTAATCAGGCTTAGGTGAGAGTAGAAGTAAGACCTAGGAAGTAGGCTTAGAAGAGAACACACTATTAATAAATTTACAGTCAATTTTATGAATCGCAGAAATCATAAAAGTCGAGTTTAACGGCCAGTATTTCCTGGGCCAGACCGGATATATCTTCCGCCAAAGGCAGCAGCAAAGACCAATTAGAAGACAATACCTAAGTAGGTCAACCAATAGCCAACGGCCACGTGACATCTTCCTACCAATTAGAAAGAAAAAAGGTCTTGGTGTTAAATCGAGAACCTAGGTTAGGCAGTCTGCGCTTGGATCCCAACGGTAACACTTGCTCTAAAGATCTCTCTCTCCACTCATCCCATTCCTTCTTGACGTCAGACGCTTCTTAGTGGAATCTCTGTTTGTTTATTTCACCTTTGGCCCAGCTGTGTCGCCTTCCACCACGACTGCACGGTAGAGTTGACATCGAGGTTCGTCTAGCATCAGGTAACACTGGTCCCAGAGGTCCCAAGATATCACATATATATATATACAAATCAATGTTTGTGTGTTTGTTTGTTTGTTTGTATGTCCAGTATACAAATTCGCAGTAGTTCACTAATTCAAACCAAAATTTCCATACATAGGTAAAAAAAATACGGGGAAGACGATAGGCTATTTTAAAAAATATATAAATCAATTATTAAAACTATATATTCAAATTATTCTATTTAGCTCACGAACAGCGCCCTCTATCAAATATTAGATTGAATTATGCTGATGCAAACAAATAGATAATGCTAATAACAAACAATTATTTAAAAAAATATTATCTAAATATATATCACTCGGGTAGATATGCACACGGGTCAATTCCGGGGCGAAGCCCGGGTCACCCGTCTAGTAATTAATAAAGTTTGGCATCAGGCGGCGTTTTATTCATTATATATATTATCCTGTAGAAGGACAGAGATGACCAAAATCTTGAGACTGTTTTAATTAAATAAAAAGAAACTCCAGAAACCTTTATAATTATTTAATTAATGTCCAGGAGATTTGAATTAATGTGTTCGATGAATTCAAAGTTTGGAGCCATAAGTTAGATAATCATTTGGAGAAGTATATATTATCAAAAAGAACACCAAAAAAAAAACTTCGCCTCACGATATTTTTGTCTTCTGATAATATTGCCTTTGGTAGATGCCTGTTAGGAACGGGTAGGGGCTAGAGTTGTTGTTGTTGTTGTCGTGTCCAAAGAAGAGTCTCAGATGTCTCCATACATCTCCATCACAGCAGCAGCAATATCCACTATCTTGGGTGTGTAAAGCTGATGCTCTGGGTCTAAGTCAATTTTCTGCAAGGCTGCGGCCATTTCTGGACATGAGAATATGTGAGTAGGTGTTAGTTCCACATCAGGACAGTTGTTGCAAGCTCTATAGGTTCTTGAGGGGCTAGAGTTAACTTCCACAAATGTGTGTAGTTACCATGGGTACCTGGCCAAACCAAATATCCCCCTGGACTCGATCCCACCTCGATACAAGATGATGAATGATGATGCAGCAGAACCCTATCGTTTGGCAACTTCCCCCACATCCGCCTTGGCCGCTGACTGTTAGTCGTCTGTTTCTTTAATCACGCCACTTGTTTCCGCTTTTAGCACACAAAAAAATACCTCGCTCTCTAAACTTGGCAGAAAAATATCCTCTATATACCTACCTTAGTTTGATATAACTAACTACAATACTACAATACAATATGGGGGTCGGTGGAAGGGTTGGTCTAGACCACTACGATCCGGGATCGAATCCCGCATTGGGCACTTTTTTTCTGATTAAAAAAATGCTCCAATGGCCCCCGATTCTTGCAAAAGTCCATCCCCACCAGCGAGTGCAAGTAACCAAACGGGGCTTTGGCTCACTTGTAAGTGCAACAGTCGAACTCTTTTTCCACATGTGTAAATATGTGGTGCAATTACAGTGAAAGCAGCCGCCCACTTCTACCCACCATGATTATCATGGCCAGTACCACGTGTACTAGGGATGGTAAGATACTACAATGTTAACCCACGTATTATATGGATATTTAAATAACCCGCGTTCTCCTGGAAGGTACAAAATTTCCCAAACGGGGTTCTGGTACATTTGTAAGTGCAAAGTCGAACTGATTTTAACCTGTGTAGACATGTGGTAAACTTACAGTAAAAGCAGTCGCCTACTTCTACCCACCATGATTATCATGGCCTGTACCACGTGTACTAGGGATAAGCAAAAAACAAAAAGCAAGAGATAGTCCCCACTACCCAGGTTGTCATTAGAAAACGAAGTGTTGTGTTGGTCTTAGTTACATTGGTGATTGAAGTCAAAGATATTTCGCAGAGCCACGCAGATTGTTGGTAATTCCTAGAATATCCACTCATGGACAAAACGAAAATGAAAAGTCTCTGATGTCACCGGCTATCTATTTTTTTTTAAGGAGACGCAGGCAATTTTTTTCATACTTGGTTATCTCGTGTGTCTTCAATAAAGATCACTGTAATATCTTTCAGAGTTATTGTCTGAATCCCAATATACATGTTAAAAGGTAGAACTTTCTTAAGCTTTGTCGATGAGTCTATATACCTAGGGTATACACATAGTCCAGACTAGAAACTCTATAAAGGCGACACCTTCCAGTTCTAATTCTATACTGTAGCAAAGTTTCACACGAATAAGTAAAATGTAGTAGAAACGTATGCGGACAAATGAAATCTTCAACTGTGGGTTCGATTCCCATCCCTGGACACTTTATTTTTACGTTTATCATTACTCTTCACAATTCATCCTTTCATACTTCATCCCAAAGGTTAGAAATAATCGTTATTTCTCCTTAAAATAAATTTCGATTTTTCGTTCAAAAGAAACACATGCGGGATATTTTTTCAAAATATCGTTCTACAAATTGGTTTTGTATCCACCCAATTTACATATCCTAAGGATGAATCTATGACAGTGACTCTTTCGATGCTATTTCTATATCGATATAAAGTGTCATCTAGATAGGTCAAATATAATAGTAACGTATACAGAAATAAGTAAGTACACAAAGGCACAATGTTTTTCTTTATTTTTATATATGACTAGAGAGAAAGATAGTCTGCCTATATAACGCTTTACCAAATGTTTTGATTTTTGTTCGCTCCTGACGAAGACAAAAGATTTTTGTCGAAACGTCGAGAGAATAAAAAAGATTTACTGGCCGTAGTATCTTTAATTTTAAGAACTAGAGAGAAAGTGTAGAAAATTTGATTTTACATGTCGAATTATTAGAGATTATACGTATGGATCATCCACATAGGCAATTGGAACGTCCGTCAATTATACTGTTCAGTTTCAGACGAAGATTTAGAAGGTTAAGTTGTGATGAAAAACACATGTTAAATTTCCATTGACGAGTGATGAATAAATCAATCAACGTTGAATGGGGCAATCAGCAAAAAAAGACAACAATTGGAACTAAAAAACAAGGTTTGTGATTGGTCGTGTAAGATGAACATATGGGACATGTCAAAACCCTCTATGTACGTGGGTAGACTTTAAACAGACCTATTTAATTGGTGTGTGTAGACTTTCTATTGTCTATTTGAATTGGATACAAAATATCTTTTCGTGATTAACTGGGATAAGGTAATTGGCCAATTCTCTGGAATAATTGGAAAAACAACGATTAATTGATATTTATTCTGACAGATTTTAGTTGCACGATCAGGAGATGGCTTTTTTTCTTAATTTATTTCATTGGTGTCTCTGTTACGACTTCATACAGACAAATTTCAACTATAACCCATGATACATCTTCCCCTTTGCCGGTCCCAAGCCCGGTTGAAAAAGGAAGAGGGGATCAGTAACAAGTTCGCTAAAACAAAACTGGGCTCTGCTGGCCCGGCTGATAGTACCCTGTAAAAGCTCCTGATTTAGTGATACAGGATGAGTTTGTACTCCATGTTAGGAGCGGCTGTATATAGCGTCTGTTCCTCATGTCAGAGGCAGCCATTTCATATTGGAGCTAAGTCGGCCTGCTACTGAGTAGTTCTCCCAGTCTTAATGATAAAATCCGACGCATTCTACTTCACCCAATCTCATTATGAATGTCAAATCTCTTTTGATGAGATCTACTCATCATCAGCAGACACCATCAACAAGCTTTACAGGCTTGATACCCTGATATGATTGTTGAATGGAGATAAGAAAGAAGAATATTTATGATGCTATATGATTCTCGTCTCGCTCTAAAACAAATAAAATGATTATTATTATCTTGATTAAGTTTGGCTTACAGCCAACCGAAAAATATTGAGCGGAAAATAAAATATGTTTATGATCAAATATATAGGTCTTTTTGAGCGGTTGGAAACCAAAACTATATTTAGAATTCAGTTTCTATTAGATAGTTGAGTACAAATTCTGAAGCTTTCGGGCCATTCTGCCCTCCCAGAGAGAGATGTAGAGATTCAGTAATAAAACATCACCTATTAGAAGTCTAAATTATTTACATTTCTATTTGGTAGCTTTATGTTGAATTGTCAGAGGCTTGGTGGACGGTGGCATAAACTGTCGATTTTCAAAATCAACGATTTGGGATCGTATCCGGCATTGGGCACATTTTTTAAAGAAAAATTCTCCCAATGTCTCTCTCTCTCTCGCCCAACTATTGCAAAAGTCCAACCTCACCAGTGAATGCAAGTAACCAAACGGAATTCTTTGGCACACTTGTAAGCTTGAAAATTGAGCAATTGCAGGATATACTATGTTGACACAAAATTAAATAAGTAACTTACGCAATTTTTTAAATATTTTATTTTATCTAAAGGTTGAGAAAGGAAAAGACCCGAAAAAATGCTCCCAATAAATATATTTTTTTTAACTTTTAGTATAAGTAATTTATTTAATTTTGTGTCAATACTTGTAAGTGCAAATGTAGAATTGCTTCCTACATATGTAAGTAACTGTAAGATAAAATTGGGAAGTTCAATCCATGCGAAATTCCTAGAATAAAGAATTAAAAATTATGTGAATTATTAATATTGTAACATAGTATTTATTAATTTTATTTATGTAACATGGTATTTCTTAATTTTATTATTTTTTTATTTAACAGAGTGGTCATTTTTATGTTTTATATCTTGCGACTCTGTAAATTTCCCTCGTTGCTTATCTTTTGTTTACCTTGATAGTTTGTCCTTCCCTGAAATAAATTTTGTTTCCTCCTGAAGTTTTTGTCTTCCCTAATTTTCCACGTGGCAATATATTTCTCACAAAGTTCCAATCATCATTCTGTGAAATTTCAGAATTGTTATCAAACGATATAACCGAGTTCTCATTTTCTAAACACAACCTTTAAACAATCGGTGATATTTGTATATTCACAATTTGAATGAATTATTACAATTATAGAGTGTGTAGCAAATTTTATTTATTTAAAAAGTCTCTATTGTTTCGCGCGCAAGAGAAAAGAAATATTAATCATTCGATGAATATATTTGTAAAAGTTTCTGTTAAATAATCATTGAGATCGTTAAATATAAAGGCGTTAAAGTAGAATAATCATAGCTTACCAAGTTGAAATGTTGGGAAATACAACAACAAAAGGCTTTATCAAGACCTTTTGATCTTATACAGATTCCCCAAGCACAGAAATGTAGGGTACATGCTGGAATAACAGTAATAGTACCAGTAATCAGCAATGTTATTTACAGTGTATCAAATAAGGAGGGGGAAGAAAAGAATAGCTTAGCATTAACCTATATATTGGGTTGTAAATAAAGTTCGTTCGGTTTTTGTATCCCTATGTTTCATAACAGTTTTTGTTATACGGTAAGGTGTTTATATTCTTTAAATAGTACTTGTTCTGCCCTACAAACCTGTATTATTTGTTTTTTTTTTAAACGTCATTTTTGATGAACAGTCGAGAAGAAGGAGTTATTTTTCTTAGAGAACAATAATAATTAGTGGATTTGACAGAAATATACAAATAAGGTTATCCCAAAAGTTCGTGTTTTTCTTTAAAAGTTGTTTTCTTATTATTTGGCGAATAAAATTATTACGGCGAAAACATAATAATACATAATACAGTTAATTTATGCATAATAGAAAGATATTATACATAACGGCGAATATTATTGGTATTTCAATTTTTGTAATTGTTTACGAACTTTTGGGAAAACCTTGTAATTATCAGGCATCTATACAGTTTTATATATGGATGGATCTAGAGTAGAGGGTTATCTCTAAAGTCGGAATATAAAGTCTTAGGGGGTTAATTAATTTGTTAATTCACAAAGTTGGGAAATAAGCACCCAGAGATTTTATAGAACGAAACCAAGGGGTTTATTTAATTAGTTTAGAGTAATTATTTAAAGCCTCAAGACATTATCAAATTGAAGAGAGAGATGTGCTATATGAGACAAATATTGAACAGAACACCAAATAATGATAAGGCACACAATTTGGATTATTTAATATACAGTTACGAGCGTCATTCTTCGTCGCCTCTGTCACGGTTTGCTTTTTTTTTTTTTGGAACGGCGCCCTCCTATTGGTCGGCTACGATCACGCCACCTTTGCCCCCCCCCCCCCCATTTTTGTAACTATTGTGTTGGAGCGGATCGCTCCTTAAATAAATGCATATATTAATATATTAGTTAATAACCAAATGGAATCCTCTCTTTCTTTTTCCCAGTAAGAGACGCCTACGGAAGCCAAAAGTACATAGACAGATAAAGCACATAGGCTATAGTTATTAACTAAAATATGCATTTATTTAAGGCGCCAAATTATAATTGTAACAAATAGTATTTGAATCAAAACATTCAATCGGGTAAAACACGGGCGTTGCCCGGGTCATTCGGCTAGTAGATTATAAACACAAGGTAATAAGACCAAATCTAAATAAATAAATAGTGTGTGACGTTTCGGTAACAGTGTTGTTACTATCTTCAGACAAAAGACTATGGTAAAATTTCTCATTCAGTACTTTTGTCTGAAGATGGTAACAACGCGGTTATCGAAACATCACACACTATTTATTTATTTAGATTTGGTCTTATTACCTTGGGTTTATAATACCAAATATATTATTAATAGATAAAAACTAAACGAAAGAGAGAATTTATCTAAAATAAAAAAATTAAAATAGAAAAGGTTAGTGGTGCTTGAATGGTCTAGCCAGGTGTTGGTAAACTGCGGCTTTTTGGATGTGAAATTGCGGCTCTTTAGTTTCATAGGCAAATATATTTATATATATATATTTTTTTTTTTATATAAAAAAAAAATTAAAATGGTTCTAAATCGATTAACAAGGACTAGGCACCATCTCTCAACCACCTGTACTCACCGCACCCCTCCTTATGACATGCAACGTCACTGTCGTCTGTCCGTCGGAAGCTCTCGAATGACGTCGGATGTTTCTATGTAGGTTTTAATTCGCTTTGACCCAAGACAATTTGGCGTCTTCACTAGTGCTTTAACTGTGACGTATAGTTTGTTGTTTCAAGTAAAATAGTTAGAAGCGAATTATCTTCTCAAAGTTATGTATGTACATATATATATTAATAATAATAAAAACAGAAGTAAAGGTAGGTAACATAATAAGTATTGTAAAACGACATTTAGCAATTATCCCGCAAATGTTTCTTTTGAATGAAAAATCGAAATTTATTTTAAGGAGAAATAATCGTTATTTCTCTTTAAAATAAATTTCGATTTTTCGTTCAAAAGAAACACATGCAGGATAATTGCTAAATGTCGTTTTACAATCATAAACCGCATTATATTGTATTATAATAAGTATATTTTTTTAAATACATATATATATTTTTAATAAGATACTATATATGAATAAATATTTTTTTCTTATAAATAAATAGATTCGTTTTTTTAATCAAAAAACTTTATTTATGCTAGTACTATTTATTGTTGGCAAGAAAAATAAAAGATTTGTGGCTCTTTAAAAACTTAGAAATTTTGTGAATTGTTATCTTTGACTCTTCCGACTCAAAAGGTCTATGATTATCCGTCACAAATACTTACTTTTTAATAATTCTCAATGCCCATCATATCAAACTGATAATAACATTCTTTTATATAATGTCATACGATAATTCAAGTATAAATTATAAATAGTCGAATTTTGTTTACACCCGTCTTTGACTGGATTCTACTCGAAATAATGTTTGCTCAATCAACATTGTTTTAACAATGATTTATTATTAGTAGTTTGATATAGTAATAGTAATAGTATTAATTAATAGTAGTAGTAATCATTATTTTGATAATTTGATAGTTTAATAGTAGCAATAGTATTAGCAATACCGTAAATATTGAGGCTGCCTGGCCGGCATTCATAGTTCTTGAAAATAAAGATACTTCGGCCAGTAAATCTTTTTATTATCTCGACGTTTCGACAAAAATCTTTTGTCCTCGTCAGGAGCAAACAAAAATTAAACATTTAGCATTACATTGAGTATTAGTAATACGTAGTTTGATATAGTAATTTTTATATCAATTGTTTTATTCATTGTTATCCGACCCCCTCTCCCAAAAAAATATAGATAATTGCTTTACCTCAAAAATAAACATATATATATGAGTCAAAAATAGTTTAAATTTCTTAAAATATAAAGTATTTCGTTACTAGGCTAAATTTATTCAGGCTTGTGTCAACATATGTTAAACTACATGCGTAGTTAGCTATATGTGAAATTTGGTAATGATTGATTCAGTATTTTGGTGAGAAGAATAATAATAAATGTTTTTTTTTGTATTTAATGTTTCTTTATGTATATATCTATATAGATTTTATATCTATTTGAGAGAAAAAATGTAATATATTTTAATTCTATTGAATAACAATTTTTTTAACGGATTTGCAGTTTTACGATAAATTAATAAAACTAAATATTAAAAGCCATAGTTAGAATACGAATGATACATTTATGAAGTTAAATCTTAAACAATAAAGAAAACCTAAACGGTGTTGCCCCTAGTCCGGGGGGGTATTCAAGTCCACTTCACCGTCATGGAGGCAAAATTAAAAGATCGGTAAGCAACATAAACAATACATTTATTGTTCGATATCTTTTATATATATATATATATATATTTCGTTCTTATGATATTTATTCTTTTAGACAGATTAACTTTTAACTACTTAACTGCCTTTTCATTTATAGAGTAGGCCTAACAACTTTAACTTATTTAATTTTAGATATACAATATATATCCCGTAAATGAAAATATACATTGAAAATTTTATAATAGGCAGAATCTATAAAATATTATGTGTATTGATTCATTTGACTAAACATTTTAAAATTATATTAGTATGCAAAAAGCATAATAATTTTGTTTCTTATAACGAACATACAACATCTTACTTCACCTAAATAATTATCCAAATATTAGCAAATAAATAAGAAGTGCTCATGAAAATGTAACGAAATTCATATAAAATTAATTATTATTTGTAAATAAAACAATTGTAATTGACAAGTCTCTCGTGAAATAATGTGAATATATTCTGTTCTAAATTGATAAGTGCCGTTTCTGTGATAACGATTGCTTTATCATTGATTGAGCAGCCAATAAATTCTAACGTACCTAATAAAATATTAGAATAAAAATGACAAGCTACTTATTTATTTTTTTTAATTGAAAAGATAGTATAACTAAAATAAATTATCCTCAAACACACTCAAATTTAATTTTTGTTTATCAATCTGACTGATACTTTTCAAGTTATTCTAATTTTAAATCTCTTTTTAAATCAGTATATTGAAATTAAAATAACACAAATTAAAATTTAAAAAATTACAAAAGAATTTTCACAATGAATATATTTAAAAGCGAAAATCGCTTTTCAAAATGCTTTTTTTGATGCAAGTAATAATATTTCCGCAGAATAGAATATATTTGGCAACAATGTAAATAAAACTATGTAAACAACATAATTAAGCCTTAAAAATAACAACAACTAAACAAAATAAATACTCAAATAAACAAATTATTATTATATTATTGTTAATTATTTAAAACAAATAGAATTACTCTTCTATATATAAGCCGGTGTGCAAAATATTTTTTTTTTTACTAGAGAGGTGAGCATAATTGTGATAACATAGAAGTGTAGAAAAGAGAAAGATAATGAAATTTCTATATGAAATAATATATACAGTAAACCCCTATATTACGGCCACATACACATTCATATTTAAAATAAGATATCTTTTACCATATAAATAATCAAATATATTTTAAAATGAAAAATCTGATAAAATTCTGGAAGATATAATTTACAAAATGCTCAAGTAAAAACTCAAAACGTTTTTATTTTTTTCTGTTTGAAAATATTATAAATATAATATCGAGTATATTTTTATTCTATCTTTGAAAAAATATATTTTTCTTATATAAAATAAATTCTTTAAAATATACAACCATAACATATATTGTAATATAATAAATGCGTTAATATATTAATAAATGTGCCAATATATAAAAAATTTGAGAATATGTATTGAGTGTATGTTTTTGAATATATGTTTTATAAATAATTTGGCAATAAGAGACAAAAACAATATGTTGTGATTTGTAAGAAGGGAAGAAATTGTACTTTACTTACCTGAAGCTGAATCTGATCTGCAATGGACACCTGTCGAAGTCAAATATACAAGCAAACGAGCCCCTCCATGACGTCGTCTGCAGCTGGCGGTTGGAGAAATGAGGAAACACCGCCTTTGGATTTATGTGGACGATAAACTTCGTTTTAAACTTTGTGGTCTCAAGGTCCCATTCCTGTATGATTCACATGGGGCATTTTGTCTGTCTTGGTATTCCATAGACATTCTTTTGTCATGTCCCGTTGTCAAGATACGGTCAAATGTTGGTCTATATGTCTGTTTGTTTGTACTATGGACATAGTCTATTTGCTATCGCATGTAAATCCCTACAATTAAAGAAGTAACTTTCCATAGTTTGTTTAAAAACGTCATTACTAAGAATAAACCTTCAAATACAAGCTATATAATCAGGATAAATCTACAATAGTTGTAGCTTATTAGATCTGGTAGATTAAATTGACGAAATCGCTGAGATAGTTCACTACTGTTGAGCCAAGCCTTCCCTATTCTCTTCTTCATAATCAGTTCAAGAGTTATAGAAATCCATCCATTATTTAAATAATTAATAAATAAAAATACATTTTTAAAAATATCTCATATAAATGCACTAAAAAGGAAAAAATTAAATATTTTTTCTTCTACCCAAAATCACTATATTAGGTACCGCTCAACAAGAGCAACCTAGTTTATGATATTTGCAACAATGAATGTGAAGGTTATTCACATATTAAACAAAATGTAAACGCGGGATTCAATCCCAGTTCATGACTGTCCGGAATCGAGGGTGTTACCTACTCGTCCACCGACTTCTTCATTTTTTTATCTTCTGTTATTGAGCAATTAGATGTATCTGAGTGAAAATAAAAGCGGCGGGGGACGATCATCATAAATTTCGAACCTAATGAGATTTAATATGTGGCAACTGATTAGAGATTTATTTAAGTGTTTGCTATATTTTTACCTCTTCTCTAAATATGATTGTCCCCCTTCCGCTTTTATTTTCACTCAGATACATTTAATTGCTCAATGACAGAAGATAAAATATTTTTTCTTTTTAGTGCATTTAAATAAAAGCTTTTTTTAAATGTTATAATTTAATATAATATAAATGTATTTTAATTTATTAATTATTTAGTTAGTTTTAGTAATGAATTTACAAAGCTCAGAATCAAAAGTTCACTGGGGATTAGGCCTTAAATAGACGGAAGCCTGCTAGCGGCGGATTGGTCAATTCTTTGTAAGGGGCGTAACATAAGACTTAACCATTCCAACCACCCAGAAGTCTGAAAATGTGTATACTTGCGTAGTTCATTGGACAGAGTGAGTGTTAAAAGTTTCATACTTCTATGTGGTCTGGAAGTATATTGAAATTAATTTTAAAAAATTTGTAAGACAATTTGGAAATTTGTCAATTTCCAGCAAACCTGACAACCTAGAAGTCTGAAAATGCGTCAACTTGCATTGTCATCGGGTTCTGAAAAGTATACCAAATTTCAGATTCCTACTACGTGCTCTAGAAGTATATTAAAAATTGATCAGAATATTTGTGAACAGACAGACAGGGAAGCAAGTTAAATAAAAGCTTTTAAAATACAATAGGGTTGAGTAGGCTCATCCTTTACATCGTGTCTATGCCGTGTCTTATTTAGTCTAGATATTGTGATACTTTGTCTATCCTGGAATTCTGGAGGAACTCTATTTTCACATTGTCCATTTGGCCAAGATATGGTCATATGTTGTGGCCTTTGCCATTCTTTATATCTTTAGTGATGTTTCTTGAGACACTATGTTCCTGTCGTATCTGGTGACATTTTGTCTATCTTTGTCTATCCTTTGAATCATAGAGATACCTTCTTTGTGCCTTGTCACGTTTTTAAGGTACGGTGTCATTTTTGTCATGTGTCTTTCTTTGTCTGTGGCATAATCTATGCTGGTTACATTTGCCCGTCTTTGTTTTTCTGTCTACCTTGGCATTCTAGTGACATTATTTTGACGTGTCCCCGTGTCTCGTATGGTCATTTGCTTTGTCCTCTGACAGACAGACTAGAAACTTGGGACATCCTGTCGGATCCCGTTATTTTTTTACTGTCTTTGTCTGTCCTGGAACACTCTAGTGACACTTTATTCTCTCGTGTCACAATACGATGGCATGTTTGTACTGGAGATGCAATTCCTCAATGACAATATGGGGTGACAGTTTATCTATTTTTGCCTCTTTCCTGGCATTCTTGATACATTCTTTTGACGTGTCCCGTTGTCTTGATATAACCATATGCTTTGTCATCTGTATGTCTTTGTCTGTATTTGAGACACCGTGTCGGATCTTGTTGTCAATATGTGGATACATGTCTTTGCTTGGCTGTCCAGAAAAACTAGGGACATGTTTCTTTTCCCGTTGTCTCGAAGTGGCCTATACTTTGTCATTTCTCTGTATATTTCTGCACGATGGACGACGTATCAAGGTCATATTGTAGCAAAGTATTTATTATTTTCAAAATTCAAAAAGAATCTTACGCCTTTAAAATAGTTTTGAATTTTGATAACAGATGGCGCGCTAGTGCATCATATTATTTATTATTTTGTTAACAGATTATGAATTTTTTTATGTTTATATGTTCTATTACTCTGCGTAAACTTCCCTCATTGCATCTCTTGTATTTTATCAATTTTAGTTTGTGCCTTAAATAAATTGCTGTGTCAGTCTGAAGTTTGTCTTTCCTAATTTTCTACGTTAAATTTGGTGGAGATGCTGAGTAGATTAGAGAAGACAAATTGAAAATCGGCGAGAAACCCCTGAGACCATGGGTTCTGTGATCTACATTTTCAGAGACTGGCTCCAGGATTCCACCACCGTATCAAAGCCAAGACTTTCTTCCGAGATGACGATGTCCCTATAGACGATATGGCGACAAAGCTGCTCTTCACGCCACAAGAAAAAGGACGCAAAGCTACTAGGGACAGAGTTTCAAGATTCCGAGGGAATCCTTGACAGAAGCACGTCAGATCCATGTCAATATCTACAATATTTGCAAGCTGTGGGTCACAGCTCCAATAGGGATAAAGCTATGTAGCAAAGTATTTATTATTATATTAACAGATTACTAATTTTTTGATGTTTATATATTTTATTACTCTCCGTAAACTTCCCTCATTGCTTCTCTTGTATTTTATCTATTTTAGTTTGTGATGGTGCCTTAAATAAATATTTGTGTCAGCCTGAAGTTTGTCTTTCCTAATTTGTCTACGTTATAATATTGTACTGTGAATATATGTTGAAATATACTTGTCTATATCCTGACACTTTGAGGTAATTATTCGAACTTTTATAGCTGTCACTATGTGGTGAGACATTTTGTGACAACAATTCTATATTTACAATATAATATAATGCGGCTTGTGATTGTAAAACGACATTTGAAATACTATCCCGCATGTGTTTCTTTTAAACGAAAAATCAAATTTTATTTCAAGGAGAAATAACGATTATTTCTAACCTTAGGAATGAGGTATGAAAGGATGAATTGTGAAGAGTAATGATAAACGGAAAATAAAAGTGTTCAGGGATGGGAATCGAACCCACAGTGTTCCGCTTACCGGACAGATGCCATGTCCACTATCCATGGCCTATGTCCAGGGTAGCCTAGTGGGCATGACATCTGCCCGGTAAGCGGAACACTGTGGGTTCGATTCCCATCCCTGGACACTTTTATTTTTCCGTTTATCATTACTCTTTACAACTCATCCTTTCATACCTCATTCCTAAGGTTAGAAATAATCGTTATGTTTCCTTAAAATGAATTTCGATTTTTCGTTTAAAAGAAACACATGCGGGATAATTTTCAAATGTCGTTTTACACTTCTATATTTGTCTTTCTCCCCCCTGATCTTCTATCTATCAAAATTTCTATCGTCCCATTGTTCGGAGACCTTGATGTGACATTTTTATGTGTTTGTTTATTCTGTTGTTTTCGGAACGATATTTGTGTCTCTTTTTGTCAGGAGACGTTGAAGGGTATGTTAAACGTTTTCGTGTTTTTTTTTTTTTTTTAATGCTCTAGAGATATCGTTTTTAAAAAGTCTTTTTCATTCCATTGTTCGGATATGTGCGTTGACATGTTGCATGTCTTTGTTTTTTCTTATGTTCTCAGGGTATCGTCTGTGTCATTATTTTCCAATTGTTAGGATGCGTTGACATGTTGTGACAATTTCAGGTCTTGGTTTGTTTGTTCTGCTGTTCTAGGGCTATCTTCTGTTTCGTTATAGTCTCCGTTTCACAATATGGCGACAAACACTTGTTTAGCTTTGTGTTAAATTAACATAATGTCTGCATTAATATTTTGTTAATCAAAATGATTATGGTTTGTGTGTGTGTTTTTGCTATTCTGGAGAATTCGTGGTTTTGTCACCTGGTTTTGTGACATCTATCTGTTTGGTATTCTGGAAGCATGAAATATGTCAAGTTTTGTAACCCTATGTGTGTTTGTTCTGAAGACACTGTACCATGATATTGTACTAGCTGTCACTGCCTGGCTCTCTATTTGATATTGTAATTATACTTTTTGTGGCTTTCCTTTAAGAGACAACGGGTAACTTGTAAAGTTGTTTGTCTATCTTCAGTACTCCAAGTGTACTCTAATCATCTGTTTCCTTCATTTATGAAACAAAGGATGACTTGTAACGTTCTCCTACATTTGTTTGTCTAACTTCAGTACTCCAAGTGTACTCTAATCATCTGTTTCCTTCATTTATGAAACAAGGAAGACTTGTAACGTTCTCCTAAATTTGCTTGTCTATCCCCAGTATTCCGAGTGTACTTTTGCTTCTGTTTCCTTCATTTATGAAACAAAGGATGACTTGTAACGTTCTCCTACATTTGTTTGTCTAACTTCAGTACTCCAAGTGTACTCTAATCATCTGTTTCCTTCATTTATGAAACAATGAGTAACTTGTGACTTTCTTTTTACCTTTGCTCGTCTATATACAGTACTACAAATGGAAATGTGCTTCCGTTTCTTTCATTTGTGAAACAGCGGTAACTTTTAACGTTATTCTCTTCATTTTTCTGCCTTTCTTCAATAATCTAAGGGTACCTTTTGCATCCCTACCATTCCTTTATTAAGATACCATTGATACGTAATGGTCACCTATCTTTCTCCTGCCTGTGTCTGAAGACACTTCTTGTATCTGTATCCTTCCTTTGACAACGTTAATGTCAGACCGCTAGGATATAGCGATTCTTTCAGTCCTTACCTTCAAATAATGCAAATTATATCCGTTTTTGAACCTTTCTGGTGTTTTATTTAGAATAGAGAGAGAGAGATTGAGATTGAAACTGATTTATTACAATATCCATATAAGATTATATAAGGTTAAATACAGAATAAATATAAATATGATTATATATTGATAAATATATGAATAAATAGATATATATAGAGAGAGAGATATAGGCACCCTCGGTACTTATTGTCAATTTATCAAATAGTGTATTTTTTTCAGTGTGTGTCTTGTCATTACATTCAGAGGATAGCGTTGGTGTCTTTCTGCTCCCCATTCGGTTAAAATAGAATTTTACAAATATTTTTAAAAAATACAAGATATATCTACACACAATAAATTTTCAAAATAATCAGAAATAAAAGTGGTATATAAAGCCAATAAGAATATAATTTATGGGAACATCAGTTACCCAGGAAATATTTGAATATGGAAAACTAGCTTTTTTGGGCATAGAGCTTCTTTATTTATCTTTACCCAAAATCTAGTTTTATTTATTCGAATATAATTTATATGTCAGTATTTTTATAAATTCTTCTTTTCCCTTCGCAGTTTCCATCATCGCTTCCATGATTCGAAACATTCTTGTTAAAAAAATACTTACAGTACCTTTTTGGATTCCGCTATAATATTCTCTTCAATGTCATATCTACTTTTTGAAGTCCTAAGAGTTTTGGGAAGAGTGTAGATCATATTTGAACTAAAGAGAGGTTTGGAGAATATGATAGTAGCTGAAAAGGAATGGGTTGCTGCTGGGAAGAAGAAGGTGTTCTGCATGAACAATCTATGGTAACTACAACAATGGACATGTACCCCTGACTTCAAGTCGGGTAACCTGCCTGCAAAGGGGAAGAAGAAAGTGTTCTGCATGAACAACCTATGGTACCTACAACAATGGACATGAACCCCTGACTTCAAGTCGGGTAACCTGCCTGCAAAGGGGAAGAAGAAAGTGTTCTGCATGAACAACCTATGGTACCTACAACAATGGACATGAACCCCTGACTTCAAGTCGGGTAACCTGCCTGCAAAGGGGAAGAAGAAAGTGTTCTGCATGAACAACCTATGGTACCTACAACAATGGACATGAACCCCTGACTTCAAGTCGGGTAACCTGCCTGCAAAGGGGAAGAAGAAAGTGTTCTGCATGAACAACCTATGGTACCTACAACAATGGACATGAACCCCTGACTTCAAGTCGGGTAACCTGCCTGCAAAGGGGAAGAAGAAAGTGTTCTGCATGAACAATCTATGGTACCTACAACAATGGACATGAACCCCTGACTTCAAGTCGGGTAACCTGCCTGCAAAGGGGAAGAAGAAAGTGTTCTGCATGAACAACCTATGGTACCTACAACAATGGACATGTACCCCTTGCTTCAAGTCGGGTAACCTGCCTGCAAAGGGGAAGAAGAAAGTGTTCTGCATGAACAATCTATGGTACCTACAACAATGGACATGAACCCCTGACTTCAAGTCGGGTAACCTGCCTGCAAAGGGGAAGAAGAAAGTGTTCTGCATGAACAACCTATGGTACCTACAACAATGGACATGAACCCCTGACTTCAAGTCGGGTAACCTGCCTGCAAAGGGGAAGAAGAAAGTGTTCTGCATGAACAACCTATGGTACCTACAACAATGGACATGAACCCCTGACTTCAAGTCGGGTAACCTGCCTGCAAAGGGGAAGAAGAAAGTGTTCTGCATGAACAACCTATGGTACCTACAACAATGGACATGAACCCCTGACTTCAAGTCGGGTAACCTGCCTGCAAAGGGGAAGAAGAAAGTGTTCTGCATGAACAACCTATGGTACCTACAACAATGGACATGAACCCCTGACTTCAAGTCGGGTAACCTGCCTGCAAAGGGGAAGAAGAAAGTGTTCTGCATGAACAACCTATGGTACCTACAACAATGGACATGTACCCCTGACTTCAAGTCGGGTAACCTGCCTGCAAAGGGGAAGAAGAAAGTGTTCTGCATGAACAATCTATGGTAACTACAACAATGGACATGAACCCCTGACTTCAAGTCGGGTAACCTGCCTGCAAAGGGGAAGAAGAAAGTGTTCTGCATGAACAACCTATGGTACCTACAACAATGGACATGAACCCCTGACTTCAAGTCGGGTAACCTGCCTGCAAAGGGGAAGAAGAAAGTGTTCTGCATGAACAACCTATGGTACCTACAACAATGGACATGTACCCCTGACTTCAAGTCGGGTAACCTGCCTGCAAAGGGGAAGAAGAAAGTGTTCTGCATGAACAATCTATGGTACCTACAACAATGGACATGAACCCCTGACTTCAAGTCGGGTAACCTGCCTGCAAAGGGGAAGAAGAAAGTGTTCTGCATGAACAACCTATGGTACCTACAACAATGGACATGTACCCCTGACTTCAAGTCGGGTAACCTGCCTGCAAAGGGGAAGAAGAAAGTGTTCTGCATGAACAACCTATGGTACCTACAACAATGGACATGAACCCCTGACTTCAAGTCGGGTAACCTGCCTGCAAAGGGGAAGAAGAAAGTGTTCTGCATGAACAACCTATGGTACCTACAACAATGGACATGTACCCCTGACTTCAAGTCGGGTAACCTGCCTGCAAAGGGGAAGAAGAAAGTGTTCTGCATGAACAACCTATGGTACCTACAACAATGGACATGTACCCCTGACTTCAAGTCGGGTAACCTGCCTGCAAAGGGGAAGAAGAAAGTGTTCTGCATGAACAATCTATGGTACCTACAACAATGGACATGTACCCCTGACTTCAAGTCGGGTAACCTTCCTGCAAAGGGGAAGAAGAAAGTGTTCTGCATGAACAACCTATGGTACCTACAACAATGGACATGTACCCCTGACTTCAAGTCGGGTAACCTGCCTGCAAAGGGGAAGAAGAAAGTGTTCTGCATGAACAACCTATGGTACCTACAACAATGGACATGAACCCCTGACTTCAAGTCGGGTAACCTGCCTGCAAAGGGGAAGAAGAAAGTGTTCTGCATGAACAACCTATGGTACCTACAACAATGGACATGAACCCCTGACTTCAAGTCGGGTAACCTGCCTGCAAAGGGGAAGAAGAAAGTGTTCTGCATGAACAACCTATGGTACCTACAACAATGGACATGAACCCCTGACTTCAAGTCGGGTAACCTGCCTGCAAAGGGGAAGAAGAAAGTGTTCTGCATGAACAACCTATGGTACCTACAACAATGGACATGTACCCCTGACTTCAAGTCGGGTAACCTGCCTGCAAAGGGGAAGAAGAAAGTGTTCTGCATGAACAATCTATGGTAACTACAACAATGGACATGAACCCCTGACTTCAAGTCGGGTAACCTGCCTGCAAAGGGGAAGAAGAAAGTGTTCTGCATGAACAACCTATGGTACCTACAACAATGGACATGAACCCCTGACTTCAAGTCGGGTAACCTGCCTGCAAAGGGGAAGAAGAAAGTGTTCTGCATGAACAACCTATGGTACCTACAACAATGGACATGTACCCCTGACTTCAAGTCGGGTAACCTGCCTGCAAAGGGGAAGAAGAAAGTGTTCTGCATGAACAACCTATGGTACCTACAACAATGGACATGAACCCCTGACTTCAAGTCGGGTAACCTGCCTGCAAAGGGGAAGAAGAAAGTGTTCTGCATGAACAACCTATGGTACCTACAACAATGGACATGTACCCCTGACTTCAAGTCGGGTAACCTGCCTGCAAAGGGGAAGAAGAAAGTGTTCTGCATGAACAACCTATGGTACCTACAACAATGGACATGAACCCCTGACTTCAAGTCGGGTAACCTGCCTGCAAAGGGGAAGAAGAAAGTGTTCTGCATGAACAACCTATGGTACCTACAACAATGGACATGTACCCCTGACTTCAAGTCGGGTAACCTGCCTGCAAAGGGGAAGAAGAAAGTGTTCTGCATGAACAACCTATGGTACCTACAACAATGGACATGTACCCCTGACTTCAAGTCGGGTAACCTGCCTGCAAAGGGGAAGAAGAAAGTGTTCTGCATGAACAATCTATGGTACCTACAACAATGGACATGTACCCCTGACTTCAAGTCGGGTAACCTTCCTGCAAAGGGGAAGAAGAAAGTGTTCTGCATGAACAACCTATGGTACCTACAACAATGGACATGTACCCCTGACTTCAAGTCGGGTAACCTGCCTGCAAAGGGGAAGAAGAAAGTGTTCTGCATGAACAATCTATGGTACCTACAACAATGGACATGTACCCCTGACTTCAAGTCGGGTAACCTTCCTGCAAAGGGGAAGAAGAAAGTGTTCTGCATGAACAACCTATGGTACCTACAACAATGGACATGTACCCCTGACTTCAAGTCGGGTAACCTGCCTGCAAAGGGGAAGAAGAAAGTGTTCTGCATGAACAACCTATGGTACCTACAACAATGGACATGTACCCCTGGCTCCAAAAGGGGAAGAAGGTGTCCTGCATAAACAACCTATGGCATCTATAACAATAGACATGTACCCCTGACTTCTAGACAGTGAACGACCTAAATTCAAAGAGATAGGTTTTTTGAGTAAAGAGCATATAACATCTACAAGAATCCCCATGACATCAAGCCGGGTAAGTTACCTCCAGACAAAGAACGAAGATTGCGTGAGATTTGTGACATTGAACCTTTGAGACGAAGACCTTCCTCAAGATACCGTTAACCTATTTCCGTCACAACGGGTGGCCATCTTGCCACACCTTAGTACCGTGAGCAGTGGTCTCAACACATGTTCCGTGGGTTTGCACACGTATCATCACTGTCTTTATACCTGAAGGCTGTAAAAATATGTCCTCTCCTTTGGTGAATATAGATTACCTATTTTGAAGACCAGTTTTGAAATAAGCCCCAATGAATGTAGTTTTTTTTTTTTCTTTCTTTTTTTTTTTAAATCAAACTAGAGAGTATTTGTTTTAAAGAAATATTTTTAAGTTTTCTTTGATTGATTGACTATCTTTGTATATCTAACTTAGTCTATGAAGTCAACTATACAAAAGTATTTCAACAGCGCATATCCCGATAATATATATCCCCCACAGAACATGTAGACACACAGATGAATAGAAACATTGAGGCATAGGCCCTCTCATTATTTGTATCATTGCAGTAAGGATGGTAGAATATTTTGTTGATTTTAAAAGAAACATACGTGTCAAATATAAATTCCATTTCCAATAAAAGATCCAAAGATTCCAATTCAATATTACGAACTGGATATCTCAGAATGCTCAAATTTAATGAAAAAATCAAAACATTCCCAATCAGCCAGTCCTAAACATCTATTGAATTGTATCAAATCCTCCAAAAAAGACCTCTGGGATAATAGAAATTAATTAATAGAAAAGCTGAGACAATGGAACCTAATGGAGATCGTTTAAACGACTTGAGGAATAATCAACAACAACAATATATGCAATAAATATACCAGGTTTTGGTTTTCCTTTTAAAAAAACCAACCATGAGTTTCGAGATTTGGACATCCGTTATCAGTATAATGTAGACAGTTTATGTTCACGAAGTTTGCGGATTTTTAACAATTGAATAAATGAGTAAGTGGCGCTGTTTGCGGAGAGTCTCAGTTTTAAAGTGAATACTGTGATTTCACGAAAAGGTTTAGTAAATTAATACCAATAATCCAACTTGTATACCATAAATTTCGGGCTATAGTCTTTATTAATACAGTGAATATTATGGTTTCGTGACCAGGTTTAAGTCAAATAATCCAACCTGTATACCATGAATTTCGGGCTATGGCCTTCAACAGCTCAATGAATATTATGATTTCGTGACCAGGATCAGTAAATTCAGACCAATAATCAAACCTGTATACCATGAATTACTGGCTATGGCCTTCAACAGCTCAATGAATATTATGATTTCGTGACCAGGATCAGTAAATTCAGACCAATAATCAAACCTGTATACCATGAATTACTGGCTATGGCCTTCAACAGCTCAATGAATATTATGATTTCGTGACCAGGATCAGTAAATTCAGACCAATAATCAAACCTGTATACCATGAATTACTGGCTATGGCCTTCAACAGCTCAATGAATATTATGATTTCGTGACCAGGATCAGTAAATTCAGACCAATAATCAAACCTGTATACCATGAATTACTGGCTATGGCCTTCAACAGCTCAATGAATATTATGATTTCGTGACCAGGATCAGTAAATTCAGACCAATAATCAAACCTGTATACCATGAATTACTGGCTATGGCCTTCAACAGCTCAATGAATATTATGATTTCGTGACCAGGATCAGTAAATTCAGACCAATAATCAAACCTGTATACCATGAATTTCGGGCTATGGCCTTCAACAGCTCAATGAATATTATGATTTCGTGACCAGGATCAGTAAATTCAGACCAATAATCAAACCTGTATACCATGAATTACTGGCTATGGCCTTCAACAGCTCAATGAATATTATGATTTCGTGACCAGGATCAGTAAATTCAGACCAATAATCAAACCTGTATACCATGAATTTCGGGCTATGGCCTTCAACAGCTCAATGAATATTATGATTTCGTGACCAGGATCAGTAAATTCAGACCAATAATCAAACCTGTATACCATGAATTACTGGCTATGGCCTTCAACAGCTCAATGAATATTATGATTTCGTGACCAGGATCAGTAAATTCAGACCAATAATCAAACCTGTATACCATGAATTTCTGGCTATGGCCTTCAACAGCTCAATGAATATTATGATTTCGTGACCAGGATCAGTAAATTCAGACCAATAATCAAACCTGTATACCATGAATAACTGGCTATGGTCTTTATCAGTACAGTAAAGACCATTATTTCGTCAAAAATAAATTTTAAACCTCTGAATCGATATGAATAATATAAAGTCAAATTACATTGGTAATTTGAAAGAGGATAATACCTATATGCATAGAAATGGGATATCTTCCTTTTAGAACCTCATTCTCAAAAATAAATGATTTTACTCTTTATAAAGATAGATAAATGGCACATTTTATCCATCACAGATGTTATTGATAAAGTAACGAGAGAAAAATTACTATATCCATGTTAGCTCTTAATAAAATATATTTTTTAAAACCTTCTGGGGTACGGGGTCATTTATAAAATGTTTATTAAACTGTAGAAAATATTGTTTAAATCCCAAAGTCCTTCTTTAACTATAGATTACTTGTTTGAAGAGAAATCGGCGTGGGCTATGTGAGACTTTGCTTTTGAATTCCTCTCTCAATTTTCTGGTAATAACGCTTAAATACGGAACATACGAAATCAAATTTCAGGCTTCGTCGTATCACCCCTGTGATCGTCTTCAATTCATAGGTACTTCATTTTTATGATAAATCGGTTAATTTACTTTAAAGTAACTTCTATGTATTTCTAAGTACAAATATATTCTTAAAACTTATTCTACACTCTCTCTCTCTCTCTAGTCATCTTCTTCTTTCTTATCTCTACTCAATCATATTAGGGTATCAAGTTGTGACCCTTGATGGTGTCTGTTTGACAACCATTATGACTGGGTGAAGTAGAATGCCTTTGTCATTAAGACTGGGAGCACTACTCAGTGGCAGGCCGACTTAGCTCCAAAAGAAATGGCCGCCTCTGACATGAGGAACAGACTTCATGTGCAGCTGCTCCTAACATGGAGTACAAATGCTGCTCATCCTGTATCCCTGGATTAGGAGCCCTTACAGGGTACTATCAGCCGGGCCAGCTGAACCCAGGTTTTTTAAAGAGCTTGTTACTGCTCCCCCTCCTCCTTTTTCATCCGGGCTTGGGACCGGCAAAGGTGGAGTTTCTCTCTCTAATGGAAATTAGAAACTTTTTCTCTCTCAGAAGTGTGTGTAATTGTAGAAAATATCGAATTTGACTCAAAGTAAACATATTTAGTGTCTGTAATTCAAGTAATTCAATGAATATTACAATAGGAGGAAACGCCGGTTATCATTACTAAAAAGAGACAAAAGCTAACCGTGACAAATTTCTTTACTAGATATAAGCTTGGAGATAGCTTTAAAAAATACAATTATATTCGTTTTACACTCTGTTCATATTAACTTTATTAACATCCTATAACGCGATATCCCAAACTCAGGGATATTTGCCTCAATACATTTCTTCACAGGGGTGATATGACGAAGCCTGAAATTTGATTTCGTATGTTCCGTATTTAAGCGTTATTACCAGAAAATTGAGCGAGGAATTCAAAACCAAGATCTCACATAGCCCACGCCGATTTCTCTACAAACAAATAATCTATAGTTAGAGAAGGACTTTGGGATTTAAACAATATTTTCTACAGTTTAATAAACATTTTATAAATAACCCCGTTCCCCAGAAGGTTTTAAAAACATATTTTATTAAGAGCTAACACGAGTCTAGTCCTTTTTCTCTCGTTACTTTATCAATAACATCTGTGATGGGCAAAATGTGCCATAATCTATCTTTAAAAAGAGTAATATAATTTAAATAATTATCCAAAGAAAAATGGTCAAGGAGAAAAAAGACAAACATACAAAAGCAATTCCCTGTTGTCTGTTGAAGGACGTTATTGTCAGAAAGCTTGCCAAGCTTATCTCTTTTTAATAGAGAAACTTGTTGCCGTTAGTTTTGGCCTCTTCTTAGCAATTAATGATTATATTTTGGATACAACCGTGTGTGTGTGTCAAAAAACGCTAAATTTTCATATTCTTCTCATTATTAATCAATTTAACTAATTAACAATCTTCTTAGATATACACTGTATAACAAAAAAAATCGACGCACCAAGAAGGAGTTGCCAGATTAGGACAAAAATTGGTGATGTAAAGAGCATGTATAGGGGAAAAAACGATTAAAATTTAAGAACAATTAATTGTTTTATTTCAGAGTTTGATCGTCACAAATTGAGAATGTCAATATGTCGTTGGACCCCCACTGGCCTGGATGCAGGCTGCCACCCGGCGTGTCATGGACTGATAAAGATTCCGGATGGTGTGCTGCGGGATTTCTTGCCAAATTGTCTCCAACTGTCGGGCTAAATAGTCAACATTCCGGGATGGTTGCAATCGCCTTCCCATCACGTCCCAGATGTGCTCTATGGGGGAGAGATCAGGCGACCTTGCTGGCCACGGAAGTGTTCGGCAATATTGAAGACAATCCATAGTAACACGTGCCGTGTGTGGCCGGGCATTATCTTGTTGAAAAGTAAGCCCGGGGTGATGTGAGAGGAACGGCAACAAAACAGGCCGTAGAATGTCATCTACGTACCGTTGTGCTGTCAGGGTGCCAGGAATGACTACAATGGGGTCCTGCTATCAAATGAAATGGCACCCCAGACCATAACGCCCTGTTGTAGACCTGTGTGGTGTTCGACAGTAAGGCCAGGATCCACACGCTGCCCAGGACGTCTCCAGACACGTTTGCGACGGTCGTCAGGACACAGTAAGAAACGGGACTCGTCACTAAAGACTATAGGTCCCCAGTCAGCGCAGTTCCAAGTTGATCGCTCCCGACACCACTGTAGTCGGACTTGTCGGTGCACGGGTGTGAGGGGTAGGCATCGTAACGGTCGGCGAGCTCTTAGATTCCGCTCTCTCAATCGCCTGTTGATGGTCATTTTGGACACTTGTGTGCCGGTCACACGTTGGATGGTAGATAACGTGGATTCTGGTGCTGCGACAGCCATTCTGACAATTGATCTGTCCTCCCGTTCTGTTGTTGCCCTTGGTCGACCGCTGCCGTCCTGACGTTGCATACTTCCGTTGTTGACCCACTTTTGCCAACATCGTCTAATAGCCTCATCACTTCGACACAGATGTCGCGCGATTAGTCGATTAGACCAACCAGCCTCTTTCAATCCAATGGCACGACCAGTTTCAAACTCTGACATATGTTCGTAATGAGCACGAATCTTTCGGCGAGGCATTGATACAGTAGAAATAGGCGTACTGCTAAAATATTAAACGGAAATTCTGAAAATCAGCTCGTGCCGCGCCGAATATTGAGTCTAGAATGCTCGTGCTGGATGCGCAGTTCAGATGCGCTGGAGCTCTTGCTTTGCATAATTCGGCCACCAAATTTCAATCATTTGCATGTTTGGTCGAAACCTCTTTGTATACGTATTTTCATATAAATCGGACAACTGCTTCTTGGGGCGTCGATTTTTTTTTTTTTTTTTGTTATAGAGTATACAATAAGGCACAATTAGGTTTATAGAATATAAACACAAAGTAATAAGACCAAATCCAAATAAATTAATAGTGTATGACGTTTCGGGAACAACACTGTTGTCACACATTATTTATTTATTTATTTGGATTTGGTCTTTTTTTTTGTGTTTTTTTCCTTAGATATATAAAGTCCAATATATATTAGAAAGGTTTCTCTTTTGTTCTTAATCTTTTCGTTTTAAACATTTGGTATATTTATTTATTTAGCCTGTACATTCATGCCAACTTTCATGAAAATGAACCAGTTCTTTCTGGGTAGCCTATTTCCACTAGTGTGTATAAATATAACGACTGTGTATAATTGCCTGGAAGTGGTACTTGTAGGTCTCCTGTTGACCCGGCATATTGACCCGAAAGCTTGAGAAATAAAAAATAGTTAGAAGAGACCTGACCCTGTATACCTTATTGATTTTGTTAAAACATATAAAGATGTCACACAAGGATCCTAAATGAAGACACGAACCCACCAACAATCGCAAGAGAACACGTCTCTAAGAAATATGCTCCAATAAATAGAGTAGAAGTGTGGTGCAAAGAGAGATTTCAGGAAAACACGATGTAATGAAGCAATTCCAGAGCTAAACATGGCTCGAATAGATGAATGGATATTCCGCAGATGTTTCTTAACGTGTGACAGGATATGTTGCTAGCTTAACATTCAAATATGGGATATATCATCGTTTGAAACCTCTGTTCCAAAATAACTTTATTAAGTACCACTCAAAAAGAGAAACCTAGATTATGTTATTTACAATGAAAAATATGAACAGATTCTTTAAACGCGGAAATATCTTTATTTACGGGGCTGCTAACCAAAATGAATGAGTTTTGAGCCCCGATGGACGCATAAAGCGGAATATATACAAAGCACTGTTGGAGGGAGATGAGTGGCCAGGGGATCATCGCCAGGTGAGGCCAGGAGAGCCGGGATGTAGAGGAGGATCAGGGGGGCAGGGTGGTCATCCGCGGAGATCAGAGGTAGTATTGAGCCCATGGGTGACAGTGAAGAGCAGACAGACCGCAATGCTCTGTTGCAGCCAGAGCGGGCAAAAAGATTCTTTGAAGAAAAAATTGTACAATGCGGGATTCGATCCCGGTTTATGACTGCCGGAAACCGACGGTTTATTCCGTCGGCCACCAACCTATTTTATCGTTTGAAATAAAACAAAATTCTTCCTGTGAAAAACAGTACAAAAGTGAAATTGTACTGAAATCTCAAGTGAATATAATTAAGAAAAAAGGCATCTCCTCATCGTGCAATTAAAAGTTGCTGATGGCTTGCGCCATCAGCCCAAAACGTAAACGTGGTTAGCTTTTCTTGATTAATCAAGAAATTGTATATGGCCAATTCTGGAATAATTAAAAACCAACAAGAATAGTTGATATTAATTCCGACAGATATCTCAAGCCATCCGCAACTTTTAGTTTCACGATTAGGAGATGCCTTTTTCTTTCTTAAATTTCTTCCTGTCCTTACGGCGATGAAAAAAAGCGGTATGATGGTGGATTAAACTGGTGAAACCGCTGGGAGGGTTTACTACTGATAAGCTAGCTAGGTCCTCACAATATCAAAAATCTTGTCTTATTTGGGGGGGGGGAGATCATTGTTGAAATTCTGTTGATTGAAAGCTAGCAACGCCAAGAGAAAAAGAAATTGCTTCATGTCTGATGTCTATAGTCGTTTTATACGTTTATTAAACTGTAATAATTAATTTGAAAAAAATAGCACAAAAGTGAAATACTGTACTGGGATCAAGTAGATAAATTAAGAAAAAGGCATCTCCTGATCGGGCAACTAAAATTTACTGATGGTTTGCGCCATTAGGAGATGCCTTTTTCTTAATTTATCCACCTGATTCCAATACAATTTCACCTTTTTACTATTTTTTCACATGTATCGACGTTCTAACGCCCTTCCGGTCTTAAATACCTGTTTCATGATTTTTTCATCAGGATGTCTTAAATATCAGTTTTTGGTCATTGAGGTACAGCTTGCACTACGCTGATGAGAGCCAATAGCCTGAAACACGTACATAGTTAACTTTTATTGATTCATCAAGAAAGGGTATTTGACCAAATCTGGAATGGTCAAAAATCCACGATTAGTTTATATTTAATTCGACAGATAGCCCAAGATAACATCAACTTTTAGTTGCACGATCAGGGGATGTATTTTTCTTATACTAGAGCGCCCTTGTTCATAGGGCTTGAACATTAGGTAGAGCAGTAGATTCCAAGCCCCGCCTACACTTCCAAAGGAATGCGCTGTACAGGTAGGTATCATTACATCACGTAGGACTTTATACAACATTCTGGAAAACCCAAGTCCCCCCTCCTGATGTTACGCAACAAAAGTGTGATTCACAAAAATCTAAATTGGATGAACACTGGCCAAGAAAGGCATCATTATCTCTGGGGTCGTCTTCTTTAATTTTTTTGAGTTTTAAAAAATACTTCTCACATCACTCATTAGACCTTCGTTAACTAGGGATAGAGAGAAGGCCAAGGCCAAAATGGCTCTTTTTATTGACGTTAATTCCTCTCTGTCAATATTTTCTTTTTGGTGTTCCTTCATTGCTTATTAAAGACGTCTAATGTGGCTAGACTACCAAAGATCAAAGCTAAATTGGTTTTTATTGAAGTTTCTTCTTCTCTGTCACTATTGTCTTTTTGGTATTCCTTCATTGCTTATTACAGATACTAAATGTGGATAGACTGCCAAATATCAAATTGCCAAATGCCAAATGCAACTTCTAAATTGTTTTTTTTAATTGAAGTTTCTTCTTCTTCGTCGCTTTTTTTTTTGTGTGTGTGTTTATTTATTGCTTATTACATACATTTAATATGAATAGGCTGCCAAATATCAAGGCTAAATTGTTTTTTTTTTTAATTGAAGTTTCTTCTTCTTTGCCACTATTTTATTTTGGTGTTTCTTCTTAATACACACGTTAAATGTGGATAGACTGCCTCGTGGCTCTCCAGAATCGACGGTTGATACCATTTCTCAATCACACAATTCCCTTTTCATATTTGTTAGAAACTATGTTGTTAAGTAGTTAGTATATCTTAAGTTAAATTATGCAAATTAACCCGGAGATATCTTGACTAACAGAATCAGCAAACAATCACTATTACTTCAGTAATAGATAGCATTGGTTTTATTGATAGTTATCCATAATTCTGCCACACAATAGTACGTAATCCCAATGATAAGTTGGGAGAGTAAATGACCTCGTGTTGTTGTTGTTCAGCCAGATGGAAGGGCCCAAAATACTCGTCGTCTGCAAGTATTACCATGACATAGGTGTCATTCCTAGATGATAGATGTCACTGACTGCTGCTGCTGAGGACATATAGAATGGTGTCTGACTTCTTGCTATATATATATCCTTCTTACCTCATTGAAACTTGTACGTTCCATTCTTGATTGAAAACTGAACCAAAATACCAGGTTTTAAATCCGATTGGGTTTCAAATCTCTTATTCAGTTATACCTCTTTAATACGGACTTCTTGAAGCCATGGGTGCTGTGATCTACATTTATTGGCTCCAGGATTCCATGCCATGTTAAAGCCAAGACTTTCTACCGATATAACGATGTCCCTATAGACGATACGACGACAAAGCCTCTCTTCACGCCACAAGAGAAAGAATGTTAAAGTACTAGGGACAAAGTTCCAAGATTTCGATGGAATCCTTGGTAGAAACACGTCTGATCCATGTCAGTAGCAACAAGATTTACAAGCTGTGGGCCACAGCTCCCATAGGGAAGAAGCTATGTAGCGAAATATTTATTATCTTATGAACAGATCATCAATTTTAATATTGTTGCGTGTAAGGCCTCTAAACGGTTAAAACCTCCGCCAATAGATGGCGCTTTCGCCGGATTCCCTTGCTGGCTGATGAGGGAGTCGCCGACTGCTGTGGTCCCGTTTCCTGGGGAGGTTGGATGTAAATACGCTTTTGTGTTGGCCCCAGGATGTAGGGTCATGTAAATACCCATTGTCTGTTGTTTTATTTAGATTTAATGTTAGTAATAGATGACAATAAAAAAAGTGCTTCAAGTCTGCGTGCTGCCTCCTGCCGTTACTCTGCCACTGCCTTCATCGCCAGTCTACTGCTGCTGCTACTACTCTTCTGGTAAGTCTCTCGTGTCCCCCCACCAGTGGTAAGGCCGAGAGATACTGCCAGAAGAGTAGTAGCAGCAGCAGTAGACTGGCGATGAAGGCAGTGGCAGAGTAATGACAGGAGGCAGCACGCAGACTTGAAGCACTTTTTTTATTGTCATCTATTACTAACATTAAATCTAAATAAAACAACAGACAATGGGTATTTACATGACCCTACATCCTGGGGCCAACACAAAAGCGTATTTACATCCAACCTCCCCAGGAAACGGGACCACAGCAGTCGGCGACTCCCTCATCAGCCAGCAAGGGAATCCGGCGAAAGCGCCATCTATTGGCGGAGGTTTTAACCGTTTAGAGGCCTTACACGCAACAATATTTATATTTTACTACTTTGTAAACTTATCGCCTTTCTTGTATTGATTAAGTTTTAGTTAGTAGCTCTTGCTGCATAAATAAATTGTTGCGTCATCCTGAAGTTTGGCTTTCCTAGTTTTCTACGTGGCAATATTATCTAGAGTATTCAGCCTCTTTCAAACATCCAATTATGGCCGTTGAAGAAAGCACTTACTTAGAAATGAGATGTGAATTAAGACAACGATAATCTTAAAATAAGAACATTAAGCCCCCAGGGAAAAGTTTCTTTTTTAAATATTTTAATTTACAAATTTCTCAAGCTTTTGAGCAAAACGCCAATAAAATAAGATTGAGAGATTTGTAAATAAAATATATTTTAAAAATAACCTTTTCCCTGGAGAACTAATGTTTTGAATTTTATAAAAAAAAACTACTAAATTCTATTGGAACGCTTTTATTTAGAAATTAATTAATTTTAGTATTGTTTTAATTGAATAATTCTCCAATATTTAGCATATTTTCATTCAAAAATATTCCTTAAAACTTTTTTTTTCAAATCTGTAAATTGCTTTTCTTGAATACACACAATACTTTACAATTTGATTTCATTTAACTAAATTTGCATACCAACCCTTTGTACATATATCAATTGTGTTGGTATATATATTTTTTTGATCTTTTCATCTAACTAACTTGCATACTAATTATTTACATATTTAAAATATCTTTTCTTTCAAAATTTTTGTTTATGTTTAAAGTGCAAGTGTCCCTAGGAGGACATAGCGCTCTAAGTCGAAATAAAGAAATACTGATTCAAGGATTATTTTATCGAACAACAATCATCTTACTATTCACTGTCGAAGAACAAACACAAGTCGGGGAGAAAAGATTCTTCTATAAGAGGATGATCGAACAAGATTTCGGGCAAGACACCTTTCTACGGGTACAGTAAGAAGCTCTTCTCCCCAACCTGTTTTTCTTCTATATAGGGTATACAGGGTGGCCTATAAATCCCGAAAGCTTTTTTAATTAAAAATTAAAAGGCAAGGTAGAATAAAATAGTTACAGTTGGTTCAAAATCACATTAATAGGTAACGCTCAGCAAGAGCAACCTAATTCATGATAATTGAAACAGTGAATAATATGTGAAGGTTATTGACATATTAAACAAAATGTTAACGCGGGATTCAATCCCGGTTCATGACTGTCGGGAATCGAGGGTGTTACCCTCTTATCCACCAACTTATATATAGTTATAGTTTCTTATCCAAGTTTGCCTTTTAATTTTTAATTTAAAAAATAAAAGGGTTCGTGACTTATAGGCTACCCTGTAGATGTGACTCTACATTCTATAATATTGTTTCACCCAGTAGCAGATCTACAGCTGTACTTTCCTAGTTTAGAGGAATGTCTCCATGTTTGACCCATGTGGACGGGTCAAGGTCTACATTGATGCTCCAACAAGCCACACCCATGGAAATTCCATGGGAATCCCAACCCACGGGAGCACATTCAATACCTTAATTGCTCAATGGCTCATTGCGCAGACAACGATTTGAAAAAAAGAACAAGGCTAAAAATTGATGTTTGCCATATTTAGTAAGACGATGTCCTGATGAAGACATGGATATAATATAGAATGGAAGGTCGTCTCACGGCTGTCCTAATATAGCTCAGTTTTCTTTCGTTCTTTGTGTTGGAATATTACAGAGTAACAATGGCTATAGATGAGACTGACTTTGAAAAGGAACTTGTATGTATATAATGTATTGCTTTTGTTGTTTTCATGTAGACATATATACCAAGATTTGTTTCATATAATTACTATTAATAATACATTTTGGCTTGCATTAGATGCACTAAACAGGACCTTTGGGAGAGGCCGCTGCTCATCATAAAACAGCTCGAGGAGCATGAACTCATGGAATTCGTGTAATCTTTACACAAGGGGATAAGAAACAACAACAACAACTATTAATAATAAATAATATGCAATGTTAAATTGATTACGGATTCATCCTTCTAATTTACTTTAATTAAATAACACTTTGATGTAGCATTTCATCCTATTTTGGCTTGATCCAATATAAAACAACAAAGTTGAGATACTTATTTCTATGAACCGCTAGTGACAACTTGCCTCCGAGTGTATCAAAACGCTAAGTTAAGTTGTCTTAAAAATGGATCTACACTCATGGATAAAACTTTAAGGAAGTGTAAAGTCTTTAATGTTTACCGGTCATCTATTTTATTTCTTTTTTTTTAAAGGAGGCAGAGGTAATTTTGTTCACACTTGGTTATTTCGTTGTGTCTTCAGAAAGGTCACTGGATATTAAATATCTTTCAGAGTTTTTTTTTTTTGCTTATCCCTAGTACACACGTGGTACATGCCATGATAATCATGGTGGGTAGAAGTAGACGACTGCTCTTTCAAAGTTATTGTCTAAATCCCGATATACATGCTATAAGGTACAACTTTCTTAAGTTTTGTCCATGAGTGTATTTTTTCTTACCGCGAGTATGCCTGGCGTAGAATAATCCAATCACCAACGTATTTTCGCAGTCCACAGGAATCTCACTTAAAAGAGATGTCTCAATACAAAGTATTTTGTTGATAGAGAGAATATCAAAAAGTGAGGAAGATGGCAACGTGAGCTTACCTTGAACCACTCCAACAATGAACCATCTGTGACCATTGACGTTGGACATTTACATAAATGTGATGTCATTGGAAACATAGGACCTGGACATTTGATGTACACGTGTTGTTTTTTATTTATGTCCCACAATGAATCCCAATCTCAAGGGAGGTCGGTGAAAGAATAGTCTAAACCGTTGATTTTCGACCGCTACTACCCAGGATTGAATCCCGCATTGGACACTTTTTTTCTGATTTTAAAAAAGTGCTACAATTGCCCCCGATTTTTCCAAAGGTATAACCCTACCAGCGAATGCAAGTAATCAAACGGGATTCTTGCACATTTGTAAGTGCTAAAGTCGAACTGCTTTTCACATGTGTAGACATGTGGGGCATTTACAGTAAAAGCAGTCGCCAACTTCTACTCACCATGATTATCATAGACTGTACCACATATGTTCTAGGGATAATAAAAAAGAAATGAATCACATGGATGACATTTCAATCCCACTCGGTCCATAGTGATTACATAGTGACCAATCTATTGATCCCTGTAATCATCTCCCTATGGTAAATTTCAAGCATTTGCAGAGATTCTCTTTGTAGTAAATCCATGTATAAGAAATTTCCTCCAATTTACCCAGACTAATCTATTTATTAACTTGATTATCTTAATTAAGTTTTCCTGTATATATATTTCATATTATCATTAAATTAAACAGTGCTAATTAAACTGGTGAAACCGCTGGGAGAGTTCACCACTGATGAGCCAGGCCCTCCCATTAATTTTTCCATTGCAGTAAGGGGAGTAGAAATTGTTTAATTTTTAAAAGAATCATACGCGTCTATAATAGTTTCAAATTTTCATCATTAAATGTAATTAGCTTTAAAAATAATAATAATAACAATGCTTATTACTGGTACTATTACTGTTATTCCTGTATGTACCCTACATTTCTGTGCTTGGAGAATCTGTATGAGACTGAAAGGTCTTAATAAAGCTTTTTGTTGTTGTTGATAAATTTCATAGAAACTTCTTCAATGTTACAAAAATATCATAAGACGTCCCAACTCTTTTTATTCACTTGATTAAAGGAAGCTTTCGGAGAAGCTCTTCTTCACCTAATTAAAACGTATAAACTTATACGTCTTATACTACCCGTTTCATGATTTTTCAGGATGCCTGAATGACCAGTTTTTTGGTCGTTGAGGTACAGCTTGCACCACGCTGACGAGGGCCAACAGCCCGAAACGCGTACGTGGTTAGCTTTTCTTGATTAATCAAGAATGGGTATTTGGCCAATTCTGGAATAATTAAAAATCAATAAATAGTTGATATGTATTCCGATAGATAGCGCAAGCCATCAGAAACTTTCAGTTGCACGATAAGGAGATGCCTTTTTTCTTAATTTATACATCTTAGTTAGCTGAAAAAGGGCTTTCTCCGAAAGCTTTTTTAATCAGGTGAATAAAAAGAGTTTCGGTTTTCTATGATTTTTTTTTTTTTTTTGTAAGTTGTCGTAATCCGCAATCTTGTAATACTTAATTCTTCATTGTTGTTGTTTGTCATTGTTAATTATCAACAATTGAAGTATTTCAATTAATTAATATAACATTTTTGACTTCAAATTGTATTCCATTAAAACTCGAATGTTAAAGATGAAAGCGTTAAACTGGCGAAACCGCTTGGAGAGTTTACCATTGATGAGCCAGGTATTTCCCAATGTTTTATCATTGCTCAGTATGGGCAGTGCTAAGTAATTATTTATTTTTTAAAGTAAATAGTTTAGAATAACTTTTAATACAGATAATGTGTGTTTAAATAACGTAATTAAATTATGAAAGCATTTTTTCTTAACTAGACGAATGCTCCGGTTTCTTTTGAGTCAAATGTTTTTCCAAACAATATTTTAAAACAAAGTTGTCATAAATATATTATTGATAATAACACAATGATAAAAAAACGTCCTTATTTGTTAATAGAAGAAAAATCACGAGACGGGGAGAGAAGAGTTTTGTCGCGTTCAGCGCCCAGGCTCTATTCCGCCCAGACGCCCCAAGTCTCTTTTTCAGGTCCCGGGAGGAGAACACCAACCTATCTCTATGTAGGGGAAAAGTTTTTTTTTTTTTTTGCTTATCCCTAGTACACGTGGTACAGGCCATAATAATCATGGTGGGTAGTTAGCGACTGCTTTTACTGTAAGTGCACCACATGTCTACACATGTGAAAAGCAGTTCGACTTTGCACTTACTAATGCCAGAGCCCCGTTTGGTTACTTGCACTCGCTGGTGGGGTTGGACTTTTGCAAGAATCGGGGGCCATTGGAGCATTTTTTTTTCTTTAAACAGAAAAAAGTGTACAATGCGGGTTCGAACCCGGGTCCTAGTGGTCGAAAACCAAACGGTTTAACCAGCCTTCCACCGACCCCCAGGGGAAAAGTGACTCCAAGTAGAAAAGAAACTGCGGAATTCCGTTGTTGTCTCTAGGGCAGGTTAATGATCGGCCAAGCAACAACACACGAGTCCAGCCAGCGAATTACAACTGATGATGATTTTATTTTAGCTGCGAATTTAAGCCATCCTGGCATCTGCCAAGACACACATCTATAAGTACTTCCTCGGCGTGGAACTGAGGAGTGTACATGAAGACCTTGTCTGGAGGAGGACTCTCTCAAGGTGGGGAAACCTTCCTTGCTGAAGACATACAACTATATATATATTCCCCTACACTTTATATTCCCCTTTTACTCTTTTATTTTTCCACCTTTGTAAAATTTGATTAAAAGAATCAATAAAATTGTTTAAATTGTCAATTTTAGCTGTAAATACACATACAGTAAACTCTCCTATATAACGCGATTAATGTGTTCCGTGTTGTATGAAATCGCGTTATAGGAATTCGAGTTGTACGAAATAAAACTTATATAACGCGAATGTTGTTAGGGTAAATTGTTTTATTTTATAACGCGTTATACGAAAATTCGCGTTGTATAAATAAATTTGTCGCAATTTTTTTATCGCGTTGTAAAAACTCGCGTTATAGGAGAGTCTACTGTATATACACATAAGTATTTATATTTAAAAAAGAATTAAATTTACATAGTTTCAAATCTATACAGAAGATTAACATATTCCTTTCCCGACAAGTTTATTGCATTTATAAACGATTATACAAAAGCTTTCGAGTAAGTCACCTTCTACCGGTACAATACCTTAGGTAAATATATATTGTTGTGATGCATTATGAGCTAGGCCCTCCCATTAATTTTTCCATTGCAGTAAGGGAAGTAGAAATTGTTTAATTTTTAAAAGAATTATACGTGTCTATAATAGTTACGAAATATGTATTGTACCTTAAGAAATAGCGTCTTTCTCTAAATCTTGTACAAACGTTTATAAATGAGATAAACTAAGCTTCTTCTCGTCTTATGATGTTTCTTTATTATTGGTAGTAATGATAATATGATTTTATGATAATGTATTAGTATCATCATTATTTTTTTTCCTGGGTTTGAAGCTGGGACAGCGACTCTATCCTTTCTTTCTCTATATTGAGTCAAGGAGAAGAAAGACTTCCATTAAGATGGGGGAAGCCTTCCTTACTAAGAAAATCCTACATACATAACTGTGGTTTATAAATAAATATTCTTCCCTGATTTATAATATAATAAAATAAAGCTTCCAGGGTTAAGTTTCTTGTTCAACTTTTTATTTTCAAGCTTTCGGACTTGTCAGTCCTTCAACAGGAGTATCACATCAACAAATTAATGATAAATACTATTTTTATATACACATTATTATTTACATATCATAAATATTTAAAATATGTAAATAATACAGTTAAACCTGTCTATAGCGCCACCTCTTGGGACTCACCAAAATAGGGTGCTATAGACAGGTCACTTTTAATGTAAATCGCATCGTACTACGTATTTAAAATCGGGCCCTATAGAGAGGAAGGCGCTATTTAGAGAGGGCACTATAGACAGGTTTAACTGTTATTTGTATATAAAAATAGCATTTATCATTAACGTGATAATCCTGTTGAAGGACTGACAAGTCCGAAAGCTTGAAAATAAAAGGTTGTGCAAGAAACTTAGTCCTGGAAGCTTTATTTATCTTATAATACATAACTGTATATGTGGAAAAATAAGAAAAAATATGAAATATATATAAAATGCTCCAGTTAGCGGTCAGGAAAAATGCTCTTTTTTATTTTTAATACAGTAGAACTACCTCCCTGTAAAGGACAACACCTAATTGCCGAGCCAAAGTGTCCTTTAGGGAGAAGTGTCTTCTTACCGGAGAGTTGCTAAATAGTAAAAATGGTAATTTTGTAAATGAAAACTGTCCTTTATAGAGAGGTGTCCTTTAGTGGGGTGTCTTCTCATGGAGGTTCTACTGTAACTGTATGGAAATATCTTTATTTACGGAGCTGCTAACCAGAATGAATGATTTTTGAGCACCGATGGACGCATAAAGCGGAATATATACAAAGCACTATATACATTGCACTGTTGGAGGGGGATGGGGATGGGTGGCCAGGGGATCATCGCCGGGTGAGGCCAAGAGAGCCGGGATGTATAATGCGGCTTGTGGTTGTAAAACGACATTTGAAAATTATCCCGCATGTGTTTCTTTTGAACGAAAAATCAAAATTTATTTTATGGAGAAATAACAATTATTTCTAACCTTAAGGGAAAATACGTCCAGGGTAGCCTAGTGGACATGGCATCGGCCGGTAAGCGGAACACTGTGGGTTCGATTCCCATCCCTGAACACTTTTATTTTTCCGTTTATTATTCTTCTTCGCAATTCATCCTTTCATACCTCATCCCTAAGGTTAGAAATAATTGTTATTTCTCCCCTTAAAATAAATTTTGATTTTTCGTTCAAAAGAAATACATGCGGGATAATTTTCAAATGTCGTTTTATATAATGCTTTGTTTATTTTATTTTTAACATTTTTTAAAGTTTACTCCCATTGTATTTATATTGAGTAGAAGTCAATCAAATTTGTTTAAGATATCCATTGTTTATATCGGGTCAAAAGTGTTCATCCAGATAGGTGGAATATTGTGTATACGGAACAAACAAACATCTTTATTTAGAGATAACTAGAATCTAAAAAAAGAGTTCATTGTTACTCACAAAGCGAGCTCTTGCAGAAGAACTCGAAATGTTTTTAAACCAAAAGATGTATGTATAGCAGACGACATGTCACCATATGTTCTTTATGACAGATTGGAGTTTCCCGCCAGAGTGCAAGTTGTCATTCGTCTCTTGTCACATTTGACAAAGTTTCCGGTTGGTGAAAGAAAAATGCTGGAATGAAAAAAGAAAAGGCTTATATAAGATTATCTTATTTTCAATAGATAGCGTCTAGTTTTGACGCTTAATTTGACGGGAGAGGAGCCCTATGCTTTTTTAGATCAATTTCCTCCCGAAAATTTTTCCATCTATATTTTAGCCATAGATTTGGCCCCGCCACTTTACCAGTTAAACACTTCTTTTACTAAAAGAACAACTTGATGAGGGAAGAGTATCTTTAATATAATCAAATCACAAGCTTTCGGGCATAACCGCCCATCGACAGGTGTAAAAACGAGACCAAAACAATCAAAACACCTCTTTGGTAGATTGTAAAGATTCCATTAGATCCCGTGTAGATCTCATGGAATAAAGTCCGCCCTAGACTGACGAGGGCCATTAGCCCGAAACCATGGTCTCTAGGTGGACCCTTCTCAGTTTGCCAAAGCTGGTGTTGTGGCTTTGTCACCGACCCGAGGCCGCTAGTTTGTGGCGACGATCAATAGATGGCGTCTAGTTTTGACGCTTAATTTGACGGGAGAGGATCCCTATGCTTTTTCAGATTATCTTATTTGTTATTTTAAAAAAAGGAAAAATTTGTAAGTGTAATATGATAAATAAGAAATTTAAACTATATTTTGACATGTATGATTCTTTTTAAAAATAAATCAATTTTCTACTATCCTTACTGTAATGTTAAAATGATGGTAGGGCCCCTGGCTCATCAGTGGTGAACCCTCCAAGTGGTTTCGCCGATTTATTTTAAAAATAATCATACACACGTCAAAAATAGTTTAAATTTTTAAAAACAGATGGCGCGCTAATGTATCATTGTAATATTCGAAATGTTCGAGTGGGATAACACTCGGGGAGGAAAAAGACAAAATGTTCTTAAAGAAAAAGGCATCTTCTTTATATCGTGCAACTGCTCCAATTCTCATGATGGTTGTCAACTCTACAAACTTGATACCCTAATATGATTGACAATTTGACAATTCAAACAAATTTATTAACAACTCAGTCAATATTTACAAAATGAGGAAGATATCACAAAAATAATTAAAGAAAATAAAAAGATAGCGAAAAGCGTGTTCGAACCATCAGGTTCTAAAGTCTAAAGCTTTCGCAGCTAGGCTATTTTGCCTTATTATATAGTAATTTAAAGAAGAAATAATATTTACAAATTTAAATTTTCAGCCGGGGAGTCTTCTCCACCGTACAAGTGTCCTCTTCCAGGCGATGTCCTCAATTCCACCACCCAGCTCCACCAGCACGAAGTACCGATAAATTCGGCACTTCGGTGACGTAAGGATGGCCGTCGTCCTCCTGCCCAGTCCAGAAGATTGAGTAAATAAAGTAGAAGAATTTTGCGACACGGTGCCATAATGACATCGAGTTTTTACCAGTTAGTGATCAGTTCCCACTACGAGACAACCATCTTTATGAAGGAAGAATTCCTGCCATTATTCAAACCTGAATAAACAATCTCCTCCAAAGAATCATACCAAAATTATAAACCTTTCTCACTATAATACAATATAATGCGGCTTATGATTGTAGAATGTAGTTTGACAAGTTTTACCGTAAATGTTTCTTTTGAACAAAAAATCGTAATTTATTTTAAGGAGAAATAACGACTATTTCTTACTTTAGGGATGAAGTATGAAAGAATGAATTGTGAAGAGTAATGATAAACGGAAAAATAAAGTGTCCAGGGATGGGAATCGAACCCACAGTGTTCCGCTTACCGAGTAGCCTAGTGGACATGGCATCTTCCCGGTAAGCGGAACACTGTGGGTTCGATTCCAATCCCTGGACACTTTATTTTTTCCGTTTATCATTACTCTTCACAATTCATCCTTTCATACTTCATCCCCAAGGATAGAAATAAACGTTATTTCTCTTTAAAATAAATTTCGATTTTTCGTTCAAAAGAAACATTTGCGGTATAATTGTCAAATGTCCTTTCTCTCTCTCTCTCTCTCTCTCTCTCTATAGCCACTACCAATATTCAAACCATTCATTTCTTATTGCGAACTATTTAATTTCTTATCTTCCATTTCCAATCAAAAGACTTTTAGCACATCACTTTGACTATTTTTCCCGAAATTCGCTCAAAATCTGATTATTTTAGGATAGAAATTATAGCTACAAATATTAGAATTGTTGAAATATCCCAAATGGTATACAAATAATAATATAATGTTAGGTTTATCTTGAATCAAAAACGTTTATGTATGAAAAGAAATAAGTTTGTTCTATGTGTAAAAGAAACATTAATTCTTTAATTTCTTATATTCTTATATAAGAATGGTCACCTCTCCCTTCAAAACAAACGTTAAAACTAAGCGCCATCCTTTGTTTGGACAATACACGATCTTTCTTTTTATAGATCAATATCCTTCCGGCAAAATTTCCACCCAAGCATTTATTAATATACAACAAAAACAGGTAGGATAAAATGGCATTTATGTAACAAAAAAGAGTCACTTATCCCGTTAAAAATGCATTAAATCAATACATTTTGGTTCCATCACCCCTGTATATAATGTTAAGGTGGCGATAAAGAATGTACCACAACACCATTTTGGTAAAACTCAGACAAACGTCAACCTGTATACCATGGTTTCGGGCTGTATTGTGTTACCTTTCTCATCACCATCACAACGTTCTATACTGGGGTGATGAACCTTAAGGTGGTAATAAAGAATGTACCACAACACCATTTTGGTAAAACTCAGACAAACGTCAACCTGTATACCTTGGTTTCGGGCTGTATTGTGTTACCTTTCTCATCACCATCACAACGTTCTATACTGGGGTGATGAACCTTAAGGTGGTGATAAAGAATGTACCACAACACCAGTTTGGTAAAACTCAGACAAACGTCAACCTGTATACCATGGTTTCGGGCTGTATTTTGTTACATTTCTCACCACCATCACAACGTTCTATACTGGGGTGATGAACTTTAAGGTGGTTATAAAGAATGTACCACAACACCAGTTTGGTAAAACTCAGACAAACGTCAACCTGTATACCTTGTTTTCGGGCTGTGTTGTGTTACCTTTCTCATCATCATCACAACGTTCTATACTGGGGTGATGAACCTTAAGGTGGTGATAAAGAATGTACCACAACACCAGTTTGGTAAAATTCAGACAAACGTCAACCTGTATACCATGGTTTCGGGCTGTGTTGTGTTACCTTTCTCATCATCATCACAACGTTCTATACTGGGGTGATGAACCTTAAGGTGGTGATAATGTACCACAACACCAGTTTGGTAAACCTCAGACAAACGTCAACCTGTATACCATGGTTTCGGGCTGTATTGTGTTACATTTCTCATCACCATCACAACGTTCTATAATGGGGTGATGAACCTTAAGGTGGTGATAAAGAATGTACCACAACACCAGTTTGGTAAAACTCAGACAAACGTCAACCTGTATACCTTGTTTTCGGGCTGTGTTGTGTTACCTTTCTCATCATCATCACAACGTTCTATACTGGGGTGATGAACCTTAAGGTGGTGATAATGTACCACAACACCAGTTTGGTAAACCTCAGACAAACGTCAACCTGTATACCATGGTTTCGGGCTGTATTGTGTTACATTTCTCATCACCATCACAACGTTCTATAATGGGGTGATGAACCTTAAGGTGGTGATAAAGAATGTACCACAACACCAGTTTGGTAAAATTCAGACAAACGTCAACCTGTATACCATGGTTTCGGGCTGTATTGTGTTACATTTCTCATCACCATCACAACGTTCTATACTGGGGTGATGAACCTTAAGGTGGTGATAATGTACCACAACACCAGTTTGGTAAACCTCAGACAAACGTCAACCTGTATACCATGGTTTCGGGCTGTATTGTGTTACATTTCTCATCACCATCATATCGTTCTATACTGGGGTGATGAACCTTAAGGTGGTGATAAAGAATGTACCACAACACCAGTTTGGTAAAATTCAGACAAACGTCAACCTGTATACCATGGTTTCGGGCTGTATTGTGTTACCTTTCTCATCACCATCATATCGTTCTATACTGGGGTGATGAACCTTAAGGTGGTGATAATGTACCACAACACCAGTTTGGTAAAATTCAGACAAACATCAACCTGTATACCATGGTTTCGGGCTCTATTGTGTTACATTTCTCATCACCATCACAACGTTCTATACTGGGGTGATGAACCTTAAGGTGGTGATAAAGAATGTACCACAACACCAGTTTGGTAAAATTCAGACAAACATCAACCTGTATACCATGGTTTCGGGCTGTATTGTGTTACATTTCTCATCACCATCACAACGTTCTATAATGGGGTGATGAACCTTTAGGTGGTGATAAAGAATGTACCACAACACCAGTTTGGTAAAATTCAGACAAACATCAACCTGTATACCATGGTTTCGGACTGTGTTGTGTTACCTTTCTCATCACCATCACAACGTTCTATACTGGGGTGATGAACCTTAAGGTGGTGATAAAGAATGTACCACAACACCAGTTTGGTAAAATTCAGACAAACATCAACCTGTATACCATGGTTTCGGGCTGTGTTGTGTTACCTTTCTCATCACCATCACAACGTTCTATACTGGGGTGATGAACCTTAAGGTGGTGATAAAGAATGTACCACAACACCAGTTTGGTAAAATTCAGACAAACATCAACCTGTATACCATGGTTTCGGGCTGTATTGTGTTACCTTTCTCATCACCATCACAACGTTCTATACTGGGGTGATGAACTTTAAGGTGGTGATAATGTACCACAACACCAGTTTGGTAAACCTCAGACAAACGTCAACCTGTATACCATGGTTTCGGGCTGTATTGTGTTACCTTTCTCATCACCATCACAACGTTCTATACTGGGGTGATGAACCTTAAGGTGGTGATAAAGAATGTACCACAACACCAGTTTGGTAAAACTCAGACAAACGTCAACCTGTATACCATGGTTTCGGGCTGTATTGTGTTACATTTCTCATCACCATAACAACGTTCTATACTGGGGTGATGAACCTTAAGGTGGTGATAAAGAATGTACCAGAACACCAGTTTGGTAAAACTCAGACAAACGTCAACCTGTATACCATGGTTTCGGGCTGTATTGTGTTACATTTCTCATCACCATCACAACGTTCTATACTGGGGTGATGAACCTTAAGGTGGTAATAAAGAATGTACCACAACACCAGTTTGGTAAAATTCAGACAAACATCAACCTGTATACCATGGTTTCGGACTGTATTGTGTTACATTTCTCATCACCATCACAACGTTCTATACTGGGGTGATGAACCTTAAGGTGGTGATAAAGAATGTACCACAACACCAGTTTGGTAAAATTCAGACAAACGTCAACCTGTATACCTTGTTTTCGGGCTGTGTTGTGTTACATTTCTCATCACCACCATATCGTTCTTTACTGGGGTGATGAGACAGGATGTTTTAAAAGATTTTTGACGGAAGAGGTAATTTTGTGTTACATTTAGTAATATCTCTTCTGATCTTTCTATATAGCGCGTGTTTATCATACTTCTTCTAGGATAACGTCTCTAGAACCACTCAGAGAGAGATTTGAGATTTAAAAATATTTTATTGACACCATCCACAAGTCAAAGGTGGTATTATATAATAATCATAAAAAGAGGGATAAAATAAAATAGTAAAATATATACAGTTATGTACAGTCCAGGAGATTCCCTCAACTACAAAGAGTCCTCCTCTAGACAGACTCCTCCACTCAGAGAGAGATGTTTCTAGAAGATTGCGACCAACTTTGTAGAAATATCAAAGAACATCGCTACAATATCTAATCCAATATGGCATGGTTAACTAGTTTCACTTGTATTGCTTCATACTTGGTAACATATGTAAATATGTAACGGCAGCTGGCAGTCAAATCTTGTTGTATATTGTTAAATTGTTACTTATCAGTGATAAAACAGATTATTAGCATTGATAGTACTTTGCTGGTTGTTTGATGTCAATCCAGGTCGGCATATGTGACAATGTGTCGAGCTGCGGAAATCAAATAGTTTTTCATTTAAACTTCCCATATTCACTTCTTGCTGCCTAACGTGGAAACAAACACAAGGATGTTACATCGTGCATTGGTTTACTAAAAATACTTCACAAATATTAAGTCAGTTTGAGAGGCATCAAAGCATTATCTAACTATTTGAGTGTGAGGAAACTTTGTCTGATTTGTAGCTACATGTTTGAACATATATTATATCTGTGAGCGAGAGGGAGAGAAATCTTTATTGAAGACATCTTATGTATAACAACAACAAGAAAATTTACAAAGAGCCTTCATTTGAGTATGTTTGTCAATGCTAGTTTTGAATTTACAAATGGTCAAACAGTCTAGGCTGAGGAGAACAGAGATCCAGGTTCTGAAGGGAAGTTCAGTAGGGTCCTCGTTATGGTGGAGACTGAGGCTTCATCTTCATAGACTTTCTGAACCACAGCCTTGGGGAGTCCGGAGTCTTTGGCAGGAGTGTTGGCAGGAAGATCACAATTTCTTTATAGAAATATCAGAAGAGATATTACTAAATGTAACACAGAATTACCTCTTCTGTCAAAAATACATTTAAAAATTAAGGTTCATCACCCCCAGTAAAGAATGGTGGTGATGAGAATGGTGACACAACACAGCCCGAAACCATGGTATACAGGTTGAAGTTTGTCTGAATTTTACCAAATCGGTGTTCTGCTACATCCTTTATCACCACATTAACATTCTATATAGAGATTATGAACCAAAATGTATTGATTTAATGCATTTTTAACTGGATATGTGCCTATTTTTGTTACATAAATGCCATTCTCTCGTAACTGCTTTTGTTGTATATTAATAAATGTTTGGATGTAAATTTTGCCGGCAGGATGCTGATCTATAAAAAGAAGGGTCGTGTATTGTCCAAACAAAGGATGGCGCTTAGTTTTAACGTTTGTTTTGAAGGGAGAGGTGACCTTTCTTTTTATCTAAGAAATTAAAGAATGAAGGTATCTTTTACAGGCGGGGCAGGTAGTGATATTTTCGAATGTGTGGATCCAAGGGAAGGGCAAGCCATTACTCGCACTGCCTTTTCCCAGAGATGTGTTCCACATGTATATCACCGGCCCACTTGATCGCATCAGTATACATGAATTGCCTCATGAGTTTAGCGTATCTGGGTGAAACCTTCAGCATTTTGAGAGCTCATTTCATTTCAGTTGTCCCATCCACCGAGTGATCCTACAATCTATATGTAAGAGAATCATAGGCTGGATCTCAGAAAAGTATTGTTTAATTATCAATAATATTATATTAAGATGACAAGGAACAAAGAGAGTTAACAAAGGCAAGCGTAGGGGCAGACAACAAAGCAAACTAAAACTTATACACAGGTACGGCCGGAGCGGCGCCAGGTCACGTGATGTCTGGGGGAAGTGGCCGTTGCTTAGCAACAGCCGACGTGCGAAGTTACTCTCCAACACTATATCTGTGAGAATTTGTGGACAAGGAAAAAATTATCTGAAATTTATTTTCCATTTACTCAAGACTATGATCGCTCTATATATAGACGGGAATTTTTCCTGGAGGATATTGATCGAAAAAATAAAAACCCTTCTCGTCAGATCAGCAGACTCGGGTCGGTGACATGACACAAACTTTGGAAAATTCATAACGCCCATATGGATACTATGGTGTGTTTCGGACGAATAGAAATATTTTATAGATCAGCATCCTCCCGGCAAAAGTCCCATCTATAATTCGCCCATCTTATTGGCCTGGATACACTACAAGCTGAACACCTTTGGAAAATCCTTAAATATTTCCTAAATCCCTTGCGAATCTCATAAAATCAAAGCCCAACCTGGACTGATAATGGTCATTAACCCGAAAGCATGGTATCTAAGTCGGATTTCGGAGTTTTCCAAAATTGGTGTTGTGGCTTTTTCATCGACCCGAATGTGTTAGTTTGCAGAGACAGCGATAGATTACGGATCATTTTTACGTCTATTTTGACAGGAGAGGTAACCTTTAAATATATACACCCATACCTCGCTTTGCGTCGGGGTTACGTTCCAAAAAAAAAAACACGACGCAAATTGAAACGACGCAAAGTGAAAATATGTGAAGGCGCGCAATCAAAAACAAAGGTGTTGCCATATTTTAGGAAAAAAAAAATTAAAGACTCGAATCCAAAACAACGCAACTTCGAAAATCTAACGACGCACAGTGAAAATCAGTAAAAATTAAGCAGCGATGCAACTTCGATAAAAACGCAAAACGAAACGACGCAAAGCGAGGTATTGGTGTATAACAAAAGGGGCAACTCTCCTTTTAAAAGTGCATTAAAACAATGCAATTGTTTAGCACCCCAGTACAGAACGCTGTGTGGCCATATATAGCACTATCTCTAAAAGAGGTAAAATCTTCCCAATTACATTCGTGGTAAAGACAAAACATTCAGGAGATAAGTTTCTTCATCAATTTATTATGACATCTTGATGAAGAAACTTATCTCCTGAATGTTTTGTCTTTACCACGGATATATAGCACTATCTTTGGCAAATTCAGACAAAGGCCAACAACCAGTATACCATGGTTTCCCATGGTTTCGGGCTATGACACTCATCAGTACAGGAATGGCTTCGATTTCATATCATCCAACGAGAGGAATTATGAAATAGGCCGAATTTTCCTAAAAGGTATTTAATCTGATAAAGTGTTAAGATACTATTTTCATATCAAAATAAAAAAGCAAAAAAAAATGCGGAAGGATATTATTTATTTTATTCTTGCTTTTGTCTTCGCCTCTAGTTTTCCGCCTTTTTCCCTTCATCCTAGGTATGCAGATTTTCTTAAATCTATATATTGTACACTTTTAAATATTTTTATTACTGGCATGCAAATCTCAAATCTTTTTAATCTTTTATTTCTTGTTTAATATTTTTTATGCTAAACTGTCGCTTATAAATATATCATCTCCTTCTCATTCATGTCAATACCCGATGAAGGACGGCTGACGTCCGAAAGCTCGTATACTGCTTAATAAAGAAACTTACCACGTTCCTCTTAATCTCTCTTTTTATATTATTTATGTACATGAAAAAAGGGGCACTTCTCCCTTTAAAAATTCACAAAAACAATGCACTTGTCTATTACCCAAGTTCAAAACGCATAAGGTGATAAATGAATGCACCACAAAGAATATGCAAATTACAGAACTCTGCCAGTGGCACCAGCCGATACATTCACATCAATTTCCTGCATACATTGCAGACGAAGTCGCTAACCCTTACAGCTGCATCTATGTTGTCACGCGACATCTTTAAGAAGAAAGGAAAGGTCATGGCTAAAAATAAATAAAAAACATCTTGAGGTATCGGGTAGGAATATACTCAGCTGTGACATCGCTAGGTGAATGTCCTTCTAGCGACACTTTCTACATATGTATCTTAAATTCTATTTCTCATATAAACTGGATTGTGTGAACTTTAATTATGTTAAATTTATTCTGGAAAATAAAAATAAAGGAAGAAGAGAATTTCTATTTACCTATACATAATAGTATATCAAAACATATTTATAATTTGAGTCAAAAGGCGATCCATTAATTAAGATTATATAAAAGGGCGTACCTGGATCTGTAAAGAAAAAAAAACAATTTTTTTCTCAAAATATTTCGAGAGATTGCTCCCTCTTTATCATTAAATTCACTGTGCAATAAATTGATAAAGAGGGAGCAATCTCTCGAAATATTTTGAGAAAAAAAATGTTTTTTTTTTTCTTTACAGATCAAGGTGTTGTATATAGTTGCGCCCTTTTATATAATCATAATATTTATAATTATTTGAAAATATAATTTAAAAAATAGAAAAAGGGTCAGGTGTTGATATTAAAAACAAAATTGGCATTTCCTGACCGCTTACATAAGCATTTCAGAGCGCCATCTAGTGGAACAAAAATCAACTAAACGTTAATTTAGCTTGTTCCAAAGATATTGATATTAAAATATACAAGTATCAGAGTCATCAATTCTGTCATCGTTTGCTTTTGTGAATGTATGTAAATAATGGATTTCATATTTTTTATTAATTTTTGTTCTGGCCTTTATTTGTTTAAATCTCTTTTTTAAAAATCGTTTAAAATGCAGTCGCAATCATTAGCGAACACATATGTTTGCCTAATATTTCCATATGCTCTTTTATTTTTTTACAGAAAAATATTTACATGTCAGTATTTTGGATTAATTTTTTTCATAAACCTTTTTTTTTTTTTTAATTCTTACTGAGATGGGCATCGCAGTCAGGATTCTTTACAGCCAGTCACTCAACTCAGGCAATTTCAAAGGCTAATGGGGGTTTGGTGGAAAAGCTGCCGTCTATTTAAACTATATTAATTTTGAAACAACTAAATGGATTGCAAAAATAATTAAATCAAATACCTAAACACTAATATAATACAATTTTTGCCATTACACACTTTTTTTCCTGTAGTTTATGTGTTTCTTCTGTATTGCTATTCTATGGCACTTCTACTATTTATTATTGATGTACTTTCAGTATGAAGGATACTTCACTCGGGGGATTTCTCGGGCGAACCCGGGTCATTCCTCTAGTAATAATATATTTTGTTTAGCTTCTCGCTTAGGAAATGCCTTTTTCTCAAATTTAGCTCTTTTGATCAAATGATTTTTTATTTATTTTTTCTTATATAAATATGATAGTTGTAAAATAAGAATTAGTAAAACTTCTAAAATTTCAACTTATATTTATTTATTTTATTATTTATTACCAGTTGCAAATAAGACACGCTATATCCTATCTGGATAATTACGCGTGAAACTATATACTATTTACTATATTGTAGTAAAGTAGGTAACAGAATTGTAAAAAAGAAAATAAACATTAATAAAAAAGAGCATTGAATAAACATTAAACAAATAAACAACAACATAAGCAGATAGAAGAAATCACAAGGTAGTAGTTATATCCTAGAATAACAACCTGAAACCAAACGAGAACAATAACTATAATATTGGTGGAAATTTTACCGGGAGGATAATGATCTACAACAACAACAAAAAAAAAGCCTTTAGTGAGGACCTCTCGTCCTATAAAGGATTCGCCGGTTTACAGACTAATTGAAAAGAAGAGAACTAAGAATACAGAGAGAAACCTATAAGTAGTAGGTATAGTATAGTATTTTCTACACTGTGACTATATACAACAGCAACAACAAGCCTTTTACTGGAATCAAAGTCCCATACAGGATTCGTCATTCTAATCCTGACAGGAGGATAATGATCTATGAAATAATTAATCGATAAAAATATTCTGAAATTGAAACAATTTTAGACGTATGATTCTTTTAAATTTAAACAATTTTCTTATTAAAACAAGAACATTAAGCCTACGGGGAAAAGTTTCTTCTAAAAATATATATATATTTTTTTAATTTAAAAATCTCTCAAGGGCAAGAAAGCCCTTCTATGAGAGAAAATTTTCTTGCCCGAAAGCTTGAGAGATTTTTGAATAAAAAAAAATAAAAAATATTTTAAAAAGAAACTTTCCCCCCGAGGCTTAATGTTCTTGTTTTAATATCGATTCAAGGGATTATATTATCGAACTGTGAAAACAATTTTCTATGGTCTTTACTGCAATGAAAAAATATTGGGAGTACCTGGCTCATCAGTGGTGAACCTTCCCAGCGGTTTTGCCAGTTTAATCTACAGATGGAGTGCTAAGGCATCATAATATTAAATATTAGATTAAATTTTAAAATTTTATACATTTAGAATCCAAGGCTAAAAATTAAATAACTAATCGTTGTTAGCTGCGATGTCTAATTTGTAGTCTGCGCCTATTTTCTCCTTTTGATATATACAAATCTTATTCCAGAACATCACGGCAATCTAGAAGTCTAACACATTGCACACTTGCGTTTTTAGCTTGATTGAGTTAGTATAAGAAATTTTAGACTTGTGTAATTAAATTTAAAAATTATCACAAAATTTAAAAATAAATATAGAAATTACTTCAGTCCCCCGACCACTTTTTAATGGAACCCTAGCAGCTCATTACCCGAGCGAAACGGCTGCGCCTATATTCGTTTGAAAAGAAATATAGAAATTATCTTCTCAAAAGTATATTTCCAATAACCATGGCCACCTAGAAGTCTGAAATTTTGTACATTTTAAATGTTATTAGAATTGAACTAGCCTATTAAATATATCGAACTCTTTTACGTGATGGAAAGGAAGTACATTAAAAATTGATAATAAAACTTGAATGTAAATATAGAATTTCAAATTACCCAATTCCAGACCACTCAAACATCCATAAATATGAATTATTGCCAACTTACATTGTCATCAGGTTTGAACAAGTATACCAAATATCATACTCCTAGGTCAAAAGCGTCAAAAATAGACGTCACTTATTGAAAGTCTTTAATTTTTTGCACCCCCAAATTCATCTATGTATTTTTATTTTAAAATTATTATTTTAAGTGCTCTTTATTCATACTCTAATTGTGGATATATTTTCAAGATAATTGAAATACTCATAAGTAAACAATTTGTCTATAATAGTCTTAACCCTTTCCTCTTTTTCTTATCCCAGTACTTGAAATTTTGGCAATACACTTCATGAATAAGGTGAAGACTTAATGACAGGTAAATGCACATCTGCAGTTGATTCAGAGAATCTGGAGAACATATTGTGACAGTCCGAATTAGCTTCAGATGAGATCGCTCCTAGAATGAAGAAAAAACGCCTTTCTGCCAACCTTAATATTCAATCAAACGAGTTAATAACAATAAAAACAAACCTATGCGTCTTCTCCACTGACAGGAAAAACAGGCATAAATTTAATCCCAAAATAAGCATAAACAACCAAATAATTGATAAAATTAGAAATCCAAAATACCTAGGTGTGATACTTGATGAGGAATTGCGATTTACAGAACACATAATTAGCACCTCAAATAGAGCTACCAGAAAACTAAATATTCTGAGAAGGTTGTGTGGAACAAATTGGGGAGCAAAACCCAAAACCCTCAGAACCACATATACCACCTTAATAAGGCCAATAATGGAATATGCAACACCTGTCTGGGCTCCCTCAAGCTCATCACTAAAAGGAAGACTAGACAGTGTTCAAGCAAAAGCGGCCAAAATAATCACTGGTGCTGTTTCTTCCACCAACAATGAGAAAATTCAAAGAGAATCTGGCCTAGATCTACTCGAAAGCAGAAGACAATTAAAAACAATAAAATTCACAAATAGCCTAAAAAGTAAAAAAACCGAACACATATCCCATAGAACCTATTTAAACTGGACACAAAATGAAAGACTTAAAAGATCTTCAACACTTCAGTACGACAACAATATTAGAAAAGGCATAAACATGAAACACAGTGACTTTCAAATTCAAGAAGAACCAACATTTCCTACCCCATTACCATCAAATATAATCATTAATCTCAACCTGAACGAACCCTGCAATAAAAAGAGAACAAAATCATACTTAAAAAGAAAGGACTTGACACAATTGATTCATATGATCAGAGAAATTATTTATTAGCATACACAGATGGATCATCAGACCTTACCCTGAGTAATGGAGAGGCCGGAATTAACCTAATACTCCAAGATGGAACACACATCAAAATCAAAGAAGGAGCAGGAAAGATTTCGTCAAACTTCACTTGTGAACTGACAGCTATCTGGAAAGCCCTTGATGTATGCCTGAACCAACCATCCCTGCATCAAGCAGAAGGAATCATAATATACAGCGACTCCAGATCCGCTCTAGAAGCAATTCAGAAGGGCAATACTAGAATCACGCAGAAAATAAACTCATTACTTACCCAACTGGAAACATTGGAGAAGAACTGCATTCTACAATGGATTCCTGCCCATGTTGGGATCGAGGGTAATGAAATGGCAGATGAATTGGCAAAGGAAGCCAGAAAGCTGAGCCAAAAGAAAGAACAAATGTCAGTATTTGACGCTGATGCTTTGGCAAAATACAAGATAATCAAACAAAAAATAAGAAAAGATCAAATATGTGAAATAAACTCTGAGAGAAAACTGACAAAAACTATAACACGACTTAGGACAAAACACTATAAAGGAATGACAATACATCCAGATGGCACAAGAACTTATAAAGCATGCAAAAACTGTCCTGGTGTGTAACTAACACCTACTCACATATTCTCATGCCCAGCAATGGCCGCAGCCTTGCAGAAAATTGACTTAGACCCAGAGCAGCAGCTTTACACACCCAAGATAGTGGATATTGCTGCTGCTGTGATGGAAATGCATGGAGACATCTGAGACTCTTCTTTGGACACGACAACAACAACAACAAACGAGTTGTTGGTTGGTAAGTGCTTATTTAGTGACTGTACATAATTTTCGCCATTCACCCAGTATCGTCATTGAGATTATTGTAGCCTTTTATAGTTCTAACTCCATCACCGACTAACCCCAACAACATCATGTTTATGATTTTGGATGCTGGCTTGGACTGCTAAAATTAGATATTCACAGTTAACCACTATATTTGATCTCCACTTTTCTATCTGCCACCTGTGGACCAACCTGATAAGATATAGCTCTCCTCAAGGATAGCAATACTAAACTCTTAAGAATTCTAAATTATTATCTATTTTTATTAAGATTTTTGAGGTTTTTTTATATGATGCCTTCTATAAACGCCAATTTTAATCTTTAACCCTATGCCCATGTGAACTATTTTTAAAACAGAAAATAATTTTTAGCTGTTAAATATTTAAGAATTCGTATATCCCTATGCCATTAATTCATGTGAGTCTGCGTGTTACTAACCCTCAATGTGTTAGTTTTGATTCTACCTATTTGAAAAATATAAGTACTTATATATTTACTAGACGAATGGCCCGGGCAACGCCCGGGTTTTACCCGAGTGCGTATATATTTTTAAAACGTTTTAATTCAAATACTATTCGTTACAATTATAAATTGGCGCCATGGATGTCACTCTTGTGAAGTGTCGCGTTCCAAACTGTGTGTTTTTAAAACGTTTTAATTAAAATACTATTCGTTACAATTATAAATTGGCGCTGTGGATGTCTCTCTTGTGAAACGTCCCGCCCCAAACTGTGTGTGTCTTGAAAATATAAAAATAAAAATGTGAATTTTCATAAAGATTTCATCATGTCGATTTTTTTTTTGCATTTCACCTACTAAATCGATAGAGATAATTACATTTGCAACATGAACTTAGGTATATTGACTAAATAGAAATCTGCATAGTAATAAAGATCATTTTTTAAAGGCACCATATCGTTTTTTTTTTTCAATAAAATCGAAACAAAAATTAACGATAAATAACGATAATTGCCTTTAAAAGAAATTGCCTTAAAAAAAAGAAACATTCGCGGTGATTTTGTCTTGCATTCGTTTATACAATTATTATATACGAATGACCCGGGCAACGCCCGGGTTTTACCCGATTAAATGCTTTTGTTCAAATACTATTCGTCACAATTATAAATTGGCGCTGTGGATGTCATTCTTGTATAATATATAAATGAGTTTTAAAAATTGTAAAAAAAAAAAAAATGCATCGGCCGGGAATCGAACCCGGGCCGCCCGCGTGGCAGGCGAGCATTCTACCACTGAACCACCGATGGTTATGAAAAATCCCATCCGTGAGCTTCAGACAGACAAACAGACAGAATAAGGCAAATATATAAGTAGATTTTATATTGACAAAACATAGAAAAATTGAATGTGAATTTTCATGATAATTCTAAAACTGAAGATTAATCAACTTACTTTTGAGAAACCTCATTTTTTCACTAAAATTTCAACAGAATTCTAAAAGAAAAATACAACAACAACAAAATCTCTATTAAAACCTTTTGGCCTTATACAGTTCCCCGAGCATAAATTATAAATATATATTATGCTTCGAGCAATCGCTCTTCCACAAATATCAAATTGTGTCTTTTATTATATAATTGTGTCTTATACTATCTTCCACTATTGGATTGATATAAAATAACAAAATAAAAGGATTGGTTTATTATTGACCTTAAGCGAGCTTTTTGATTGAAAAATATCTGGCCGTTCCTAATTTCAAGATTCTCCCTCGAGAATTAGTTATTCATAGAAAAAAAAACAGAAAAGGTGTGGTTCAATTAATCAATAGAATCTACAGTGCCAGAAGAATCTGGTATTCTGAAAAGATGCCACAAATATCCTTTTAAAATGTGATAAAACAAAACCCCTTTACTCTATATGCCTTCACCTCCTAACTGAGCGTTTCCAAAACATCTGATAATATTTTTTTTTAAATGTATAAATACAGTGGACCCTCGGTTTACGAGCACCTTGGAGTACGAGCTTTTCGCAGTACGAGCAATTTTTTTTGAAAAATTTTACCTCGGATTACGAGTGAAATTTCGCATTACGAGCAACTCGTGATGGTTGCCCGTAATCGTGATGGATGAAAATTCACTGGGATCCCTCCCTTCAGATCAGATTCGGGAAATATGTAAAATGTGGGAAACTGTGCAATTGTTCGTAGCAAGAAGAATTGCCCGAGTTTCAATTATTAAAAATAAGAAATTAGTTTCGCACTACGAGCGTTTTGGAGTACGAGCATGGCTCTGGAACGGTTTATGCTCGCAAACCGAGGGTCCACTGTAAGTCTTATTTAGAATTTTAAAGCCAAAATGTAGATTAACATTTGTGTTTATTAGATAATTATATATAAATGTAGAAAATTTGTAAAACATATTTCAATGCTTATTTCATGAAATCACCTAATTTGGTTGAATGAGAAAAAATATAGGTAACCCGGATTCCTGAAGCGCAAATCACCATCATTAAATAAACCTACCTCGTCCAGTAATGTAAGTTAAAATAGTTGTATACTTAAGGAAGAATATACTTGTAAATACATTCAATTTTTTTTATCTAAATCAGAATTAACATTAGAGGTTTCAGATAGAGGGCGCAAGCCATCAGCAACTTTCAGTTGCACAATAAGGAGATGCCTTTTTCATAATTTATGAACCTTATCCCAGTACAATATCACATTTGTACTATTTTTTCACATTGTGTCGTGGTCTCACGCAATTCTGGCCTTAACTACCCATTTCATGATTTTTCAAGATGCCTGAAGGACCAGTTTTTTGGTCGTTGAGGTACAGCTTGCACCACACTGATGAGGGCCAACAGCCCGAAACGCGTAAGTGGTTAGCTTTTCTTGATTAATCAAGAATGGGTAATTGGCCAATTCTGGAATAATTAGAAATCAACGAGAATAGTTGATATTTATTGATATTTATTCTGATAGATGGCGCAAGCCATCAGTAACTTTCAGTTGAACGATAAGGAGATGTCTTTTTCATAATTAGAGGTTTTGTAACATTCAATTTGAAGGGGTTTTTATGGATACAATTTTAAGACAATACTTTACTTTCTAACAATTAATTAATCTATTTCTTTCTCCATATAATAATAATTAAAAAAAGATTTGTAAAAAAATATATATATTTCAATTTTTTTTAAATCACTTTTCCGGTAATATAGAAATTTGCAACACTGTTTTATAAATATTTTGTTTACATTTTTTAATCGCTTTAAAATTAAGATAATCCAGGATAACCTGGGTTATAAATATTTTAAAAATAAATTAACTGTTTTGGTTCCCTATTATTTCGAAATAAATTTACAAATACATACATTTAAATGAATTAAACTGATATTTTGTTTATATTTTAAAATGATTCAAAAGAATACAAAGGAATGTAAAAATAACATGCCAATTAAAGGGTTATGTGATGAGATGTGCCCAAAAGATGAAAGATCTTTGTGAGTAATTAATCATACGACCACATATATATTCATTAAAACAACCATAAATCATCTTTACATATCAATCTGGTTAATACAAATACACATTTTAATATCTTATCAGAATAGAATTACACAATATTTATCAATTTTTTATACAATAAAAGTGAATCATCTTTTTTATTTATTGGATTAAAGCATATCTATATATTATGGATGAAAATGAAACACAGTGCATGCGCTGCCAAGATGTTATTATAATGGGCAAATGTCGCAATCACCTAATTAGAAACAAACACTTTTCATCAATGGCTGGATGGGTTTTGGTAGGGTCGATAAACATTGCAAAACATCTTAATAGTGTCCATATTTTTACTCTTTTTTCTCTCTCTTACGATATACAAGAAAATAAGACCTAATCCAAATAATTTAATAGTGTGCGACATTTCGGCAACAGCATTGTTACCATCATCAGACAAAAGAATAAATGAGAAAAAATGGAAATATCTTTATTTATGGGGCTGCTAACCAAAATGAATGATTTTTGATTGGGGGTCGGTGGAAGGCTGGTTAAACCGTTTGGTTTTCGACCACTACGACCCGGGTTCGATTCCCGCATTGGACACTTTTTTTGTTTAAAAAAAAAGAAATGCTCCAATGGCCCCCGATTCTTGCAAAAGTCCAACCCCACCAGCGAGTGCAAGTAACCAAACGGGGCTCTGGCACATCTGTAAGTGCAAAGTCGAACTGCTTTTCACATGTGTAGACATGTGGTGTGCTTACAGTAAAAGCAGTCGCTAACTACCCACCATGATTATCATGGCCTGTACCACGTGTACTAGGGATAATCAAAAAAAAAAAAAGAAAGATTTTTGAGCCCGGATGGACGCATAAAGCGGAATATATACAAAGCACTGTTGGAGGGGCCTGGGGGAGAAAAAATATCACAACAAGTTCTTAAATAGTACTGTTATCAAGTGTGTAAACAAGATAACAGATAAGAAAAAATAGTTTTTTAAAACAACCTAAAATATTCTTCTTAGAATTAAAAGTGGATTTTTTTTTTTTTTATATTTGAATTAGGTCATATTTTCTTGTATCTATAATGTGACGTTTTGCTAACAGCGTTGTTACCATCTTCAGACAAAAGTACTGAATGGTAACAACGTTGTTACCGAAACGTCGCACACTATTTATATATTTAGATTTGGTCTTATTACCTTGTGTTTATAATCTATAATCCAAATTACGCTTTATCAAAGTTAGTTTAAGTTAGGTTGTGAGGCCCTGTAACATAGCTGCTGATCAGAAAAAGGAGTGAGCATTTTGTCAACTTCCTGTTTGACTGTAGTTGAAATGGTAATCTAAGTACAGTAAAACCCCTCTATAGTGAACCCCAATGGGACAGAGCTTTTGGTTCACTATAGCCACGGTTCACTATAGCCACGGTTTGGCTAGTTTTTTTTTATGTTTCAAAATTTTTAGACCGTATAATTAAAGGACAGCCATACACACAAGAAGAGGCTTCCTCTTAATAGTGGTCACTTTGTTTTAATTCCCTTAATTGACCAATTTCCTTACGTTAATACTGAATAATAATAGAAATCATTAGATGATAGGTTCTTCTTATCATTAACATACATGTACCTCTATGTCTAATTTAAAAATCAAGACAAATCCTAGGCAAAGTTTTATTAAATATATATTCAAAGATATAAAATAATTTTAAAACATCATTATCACATTATATAATACATTGTTTACTTGGAAAAATGGCTCTAACACCTTGTTGCTTCAAAGCATTATTCAAGCATTGCACCATTCAAATAAAGTTGTGTTTTTCTTCCATTTCATTTTCCCACATATTCTTCTATGTCTAGATTTCGTTTTTTTTAACCTGTCATGCAAAACATTGCTGACTTTAAAATCACCATAGTTAATGGCATAAAAATAGTTTTTGTTTCATCACGGGACCATTTATTTGGATTTTTTTTTTTTAGCCCTAAAACGTACGATCGCGGCAAAAGTTGAGGTTGATTCCTCTTTGTAACAATTTTTAATAGCTTTATATTTTATCTTTTATAATAGAAAAGTTATATTCTCTATTTTAATATGTTCTTAACATTTTGCCTGTGTTGTTTCACTTTGAAAAGTTCTGAAAATGGCCTCTTTTTTTTTTTTAAAGAAATAACGCTTTTGTTTTTAAAATGCCTTTGTTTTCTTCATTTTGGAAGCCATTTGTATTTTTATATTTCAAATTTTATGGATGCAAATATATTCTATTTAATAAAAAGTATAATGTGTTAAAATTTATACAACATACAGCAAAAATAAAGTGCAAAATTTCAAAACAAACAATGCCGCTAAATTTGTTGTTTTGAAATCGCGATCCGCGAGCTGAAACATGCTCAAAATTTGGTTGTTTTAATTTTTTTTTTAATTACAATTCTAAGTTCGTTATAAGCATAGTATTTTAAATAGATTTTATCATTTTGGGACCGAAAATAGGTTCGTTATAGGGGTAGTTCGTTATTCTAAAAATCGCAAAGTTCGTTATAACGATGGTATTTTCAATGGAATGGAATTGGGAATCGGCGTGGGTTCGTTATAAGGGAAGGTTTGTTATATCCAGGGTTCGTATTAGCGGGGTTTTACTGTATGTCTATAGCTTGTGCTGTGTATAGCTTGGCCAGAGACTATATTAAGAGTCCATACATTGTTTACCACTCAGTAGTCAAATAGTAACAAACATTTTTATATAGCGTTGGGAAAAGTTAAACACTACTTATTTTTAGTTAACATTACACTATTTATTTATTTGGATTTGGTCATATTACCTTGTGTTTATAATCTATAATCCAAATTGTGCCATAACATTACAAAACCTTTCTTCCTATCCCTGTATAAGCAAAATCAAGCAACTAATTTTCATTTAACAACCTAACCAGTACTAAGATGCTATAAGACACATTTTGGATTAAATAGGTTATAAATAAAAGGTAATAAGACCAAATCCAAATAAACAAATAGTGTGTGACATTTCGGTAACAGCGTTGTTACGTCACACACTGAAATGTTGAAACGTCACACACTATTTATTTATTTGGATTTGGTCTTTTTACCTTTTGTTTTATAATCTAACCAGTATTAAAGCATGAATGTTTCTTCTACACATGAAAAAAAAACTTGTACTGTCCTTATTGTGATGAAAAAATATTGGGAGGGCTTGGCTCATCAGTGGTGAACCCTCCCTGTGGTTTCACCAATTCAATCTACCAGACCGCTTCTTAGAGCTCTAATACTGTATTGGATCATTCTTCTTATATATGCTACACTGAAGGGTGGAATCTTAGAAATGGTATTTCTTGTAGGGATGTAGACAAGGTACTTGGTTACACTTAGGACAAGAGCCTTGCACTAACTAATTTATTAAAGCATAGGTTATATAAAGATTAAATAGGGAAAGAGAGGAAACAAAGAGGTTACATCCTCCGTAGAAGGTAAACAAACAACAGCGTCGTTAGGCTAAACTTTACAGTCAGTAGGAGGGGCGGGGGCCGACGTCATCCTTCCGGTCACGTGTTATACTTGAGTGGCGGCGCTGGTGTCCAACAGTATTCAAGTAAACTATGGACATAAGCTTATAGGACAGTAGACGTTTGTTTTATAAGTCAAAGAAACATTTGTACTTTCATTTCTTATATATAGATGGTACTTAACCTACCCAGTGTAAAATGTCTGTACCCAAAAGTATGTTCTCACTGTAGTTTGGTGTGACAGCCGGGACAGAGAAGGTTTGGTCCACAGATTTGAACGGCAGAATGCCACCAACAAGTAAGTGAACATCTCTCTGTTTTAAACACAACATATGCCTAATTAAGCATATACAGTAGAATCTCCATCAGAGGACACTCGCGCTAGAGGACATCTCTCTACAAAGAACAGTTTTCATTTACAAAATTACCATTTTTACTATTTAGCAACTCTCTGGTTAGAGGACACCTCTCCCTAAAGGATACCTTGGCTCTGCAATTAGGTGTTGTCCTTCTTACAGGGAAGTTCTACTGTTTACCTAATTAAGCATATACTTAAGAAAAAAAGTCATTTTTAAAAAAATATATATTATACAAATTTTTACAATTTTACTCTGAGAAATTTATAATAAATTGAAACTATTTTAAATGCGTATGATTATAAACACAAGGTAATAAAACCAAATCCAAATAAATTAATAGTGTGTGATGTTTCTTTAACAGATGATGGTAACAACACTGTTACCGAAACATCCCACAATTAATATATTTGGATTTGGTCCTTTTATATTTATTGTAGTTCTAATCGATAATCCAAATTGTACTACCTTATAGCAGAATCTTTTATAACACACACCAGCATGGTTATTACTTCATAATTCAAAATTCTCATGTTTTCATTTCCACTTGTTTTTAACCACGGTGATAACAACAATAGGGTTATAACCAACCACCTATAATTTTGCTTTCAAATCATGTTGTTATAGCAAATTTTGATTTTATATAAGTAGGGAAGTCCCATTTGACTCGGAGTATGCTTAAGACAATAGGTTTTGCTTGTAGTGTGTCCATGTGCTTACATCATCCAATCAGAAGCAAGCGTTATTTACCCTATAACCTACCAGTCAATGAATAATGATTGTTTCTGATTGTGGCAGATACTTGCCAGTTTGTATCATGCCGCAGCTGCTCATCTCAGTTGGAATATATTGTTGGAATTTAGTTATAACAAGTCTTTTTTTTTATGATAAAGCACAATTTGGATTATAGATACAATAAAGTAAGACCTAATCCAAATAATTTCATAGCGTTTGATGTTTTGGTAACATCATTGTTACCATCATCAGACATGAGAATTTTTTTTTTTGCTTATCCCTAGTACACGTGGTACAGGCCATGATAATCATGGTGGGTAGAAGATGGCGACTGCTTTTACTGTAAGTGCACCACATGTCTACACATGTGAAAAGCCATTCGACTTTGCACTTACATACGTAGACAAGAGAATAAATGACTATTATAAACTCATTTATTCTTTTGTCTGATGATGGTAATAATGCTGCTTTTAAAATGTCACACACTATGAAATTATTTGGATTAGGTCTTATTTTCTTGTAAATATATTTTTTATAATAGCAACTTTTGATTAGAATCCCATTGTTCTAAAGTTTTAAGCCCCAATTGTTTCAACCATGGTTTTATAACTGGGAAATTTTGGTCCTAAGTGTTGTTGCTATTGGAAGATTTGACTATATTTATCTTGGTAAAGCTTGATCCAGATAGGTCAAATATTGCAAAAATGCGCGGAACAAACATTTCTTTTGTATTGGCTTAGATGGAGATTGTATCTCTGAGAAAGAAAGGCCACTCTATAGTTGTATGTTAAAACTAGGTAATAAGACCAAATCCAAATAAATAAATAGTGTGTGACGTTTCGGTAACAGCGTTGTTACCATCTTCAGACAAAAGTACTGCATGAGAAATTTTACCAGTAGTACCAGTCTTATTCAGTACTTTTTGTCTGAAGATGGTAACAACGCTGTTACCGAAATGTCACACACTATTTATTTATTTGGATTTGGTCTTATTACCTTGTTTTATAATCTATAATCCAAATTGTGCCTTATATCAGTTGTATGTTGTTGTGCAGGAAGAAACTGGACCCCAAGAAAGCAGTGAAGATGTACCAGAGGTCTGCTGCTGGGATCAATATGTCCAATCCCAGACAGCTGAGGACCTTATCTTGTCTCCAGGCCACTGTGACCTACCTTCTTAAAGAGTAATTCACCATTTTTTTATTTACATATTATCCCTTCAAACCTCTGATCCTTCTCTTTGTTTAATGTTGATTTATAGGGAGAATGGTATAAACTGTCGATTTTTGACAGCTAAGGTTCAAATCCCACATTGGACACTTTAAAAAAAAAAATTCTTCAATGACCCTCAATTCTTGTAAAATTCCAACTGCATTAGTAAGTGCAAGTAACCAAATGGGGCTCTGGCATGCTTGTAATTCCAAAAGTCAAACTGCTTTTCACCTGTGTAGACATGTGGTATACTATAAAAGTGTTTGCTTACTACACACACACACACCAACTATCATGTCATACTTGATTTTCCAATGGCCCCCGATTCTTGCAAAAGTCCAACCCCACCAGCAAGTGCAAGTAACCAAACGGGGCTTTGGCACATTTGTAAGTGCAAAGTCGAACTGCTTTTCACATGTGTAGACATGTGGTGCGCTTACAGTAAAAGCAGTCGCTAACTACCCACCATGATTATCATGGCCTGTACCACGTGTACTAGGGATAAGCAAAAAAAAAAAAATGTCATACTTGGGATAAGTTCCACCTCCCCAATATTTATTTGTGTATTGAAGGAACTTGCCATTGAGAACTATCTTTACTAGAGATTGTTAAATTAGATCAGGACAAGACATGCTAACCATGAAACCTGACAATCCACCACTTTTTTTTCTTTCTTTTTTTAATGATAAAGCACAATTTGAATTATAGATTATAATAAAAGAAAATAAGACCTAATCCAAATAATTTATTAGTGTGTGACGTTTCGACAACAACATTGTCACCATCATCAGACAAAAGAATAAATGAGAAAAAAACTTGCTGTAATATTTTTTTCTCATTTATTCTTTTGTCTGATGATGGTGACAATGTTGTTGCCGAAACGTCACACACTAATAAATTATTTGGATTAGGTCTTATTTTCTTTTATTCTTTTTTTAAATTATTATCTTTATAGTACACGTAGTACAGGCCATGATAATCATGGTGGGTACTAGTTAGCAACTACTTTTACTGTAAGTGCACCATTTGCCTACACATGTTGAAAGCAGTTAGACTTTTGGCCATTTAAAAATGTGCCAAAGTCCCATTTGATTACTTCCACTTACTGGTGGGATTGGAATTTTGCAAATATTGGTGTTATCTTTGGAGAAATTTTTTACCAGAAAAAGTACCCAATGCAGGATTCGATCCTAGGTCATGGCTGTTGGAAGTCTGTGGTTTATACCAGTTGATACTACTTGATGATCTCCTCCATCCATCAAGGCCCACTATAAACCAGATATCTACTGCACCTCACAACTTGTACAGAGGAAACAAGCCTGACCTCCCAAAGATGACAGTGGCCTTTATTTCCAGACTTAAAGCCTTCCTAGTTAAAAGATGTTTACAAAATAATAAAAAAATTATCTTTATTGAAGGCACACGAGATAACCAAGTGTGAACAAAATTGCCTTTGTCTCCTTAAAAAAAAAAAGGCAACCAGTGACATCAAAGAATTTATACTTCCTTAAATTTTGTCCATGAGTGTAATTGTAAGGTATAAATGTGTTTTGTATTCCCCTCCATAATATATATATATCTCTTAACATTATGTGTATGATTTATCATTGACAGGTTTCAATACAATTGTTTTAAAAATCTAAGACTCCATGAACAATGACTTGGGTGTCCAGGATCGCAGCAAACCCCAAGAACAAAGATTGCTGGGACCAGGTGTATGAGTTTGTCTCAGATCGCCTGCGAGCCGTCTACTCAGACCTGGTGGTGCAGGAGCTGAACTGCGCACCAGAGGCAGCGTGTTGTCTCGCCGCCATGGTCAGATTCCATGTCTACTCAGGCTACAGGTAGACTTGGGGTCTCTTCTGAACAAGTCCAATATATCTATATCAAGTTTGAACCATCCCTTGGCAGAGCTGACTGCTATAGGGCGCGTGCCCAGGTGGCAGATAGGGGAACGACCTTCAGATATAAAGGCCAGCTGCGAAACAAGCAGAATAACTCTGACGAATAAGCAGTCGCTGACCAACAGCAGCATTGTTAGAAGAGGAGTAGACCTCTTTAAAGATCCTGAGTTCAACTGACCCGGTTGATAGACCTCAGCAAGGGTCCCACTCCAGGGATACGGAGGAGCTGCGTCTGTACTCATGTTAGAGTCTGCAGCAAAGGCGTCTGCTTCCATGTTAGGAACGGCCTCAAACTACAGGCAAAGTCAGACTTTCACCAAAGCGTGCCTGGATCATGGTGCCATGATCAACGAAAGCTGCACCCCTACACCCCATTCCATGAGATCATGGAATTCGTGTAATCTTTACACAAGGGGATAAGAAACAACAACAAGTTTGAACCATAGTTTTATATCTCCATATATTGTTTAGAAAATTCGAAGCTATTATAGACGTGTATTAGATTCTTTTTAAAAATTAAACAATTTCTTAATTTTTCATTGCAGTAAGGGCATTAGAAATTGTTTAATTTTTTTAAAAGAATCATACACATCTATAATAGTTTTGAATTTTAATAACAGATGGCATGCTAATGCATCATAATACATTGTTAAACCTCTCTGTTCTGTGTTTATTACAAATTTATCTTTTTCCTACTTTCCCAGGATCTCTATTTTGGCCTTAAAATTGGGCTAGCTACACTTGCCAGCTAAACATCCCTTTGAGAAATTCTGACGATTTTTTTGAACTCCTGGTGGACCTTATGATATCAAAGACTAACCTACAGGATTGACAGGTCCATGATTTCCACGTGGGCATTCTGAATTTGCCATGGCTGGTGTCGTGGCTTTGTCACCAGTTTTCAGAGATGACTCATTAAATAGCACATAGTTTTTGCATCTGTTTTGACAGGAAAGTGATTTTTCTCTTTAATACAAATTTTACTTTTTCAAGATCGTCAATTCAAAATTTTTCAGCTATTGAAAACTAAGTCTTTAAACAACCTCACACCCACCCACTCCATCTTCATCTGTCTAACCCCAGAGCCACTAAACAAACTTCATTAAAGTGATCGGACAAATGTATGTCTGTTGCTATTCAAAGATTCTGAAGCCAATACCTAGCTCCAGTTGAGGTCACTTCTAACATGGACAACCTTTGCTACTGACCCAAACATGGATTCAGATGTTGGTTGGTAGTGCCTACTTTTAAAGACGGTATATATATTTCCCTTTCACCCAGTATTGTCATCAAATTTTTGTGGCTTTTTTTAGATATAATCCCTGCACAGGCTTTCGCCCTACAACACACTCTGTTGATGACTGTTGGTCTGGTACTGCTCTTATTGATATATAACTGCCATGGCTGTTCTCCTATTCCCAACCTAGAGGGACCTATCTGATAGGAATCGACTTCTTCCCTCCCCTATAGGTCTCCCTTTCCTAGATATGGGAACCAACCAATTGTTGCCTAAATATTTCTTTTGTTAAAATCACAATAACAGCTATATGTTTCTTCCTTCAATAAAACTGAGCTAGATTTAAAGCTCTAAACAGCTCATCATCACTATGTGTAATTAAACAAAAGACTTTCACTAATGGACAAAACTTAAGGAAGTTATACCTTTTATCATGTATATCGAGATTCAGACAATAACTCTGAAATATATTTGGTACACAGTGACACAGTTTATTGAAGACACACGAGATAACCAAGTGTGAACAAAATTGACTGTCTCCTTAAAAAAAAAAGATAACCAGTGACATCAAAAACTTTCCACTTCCTCAAGTTTTGTTCATGAGTGTAGTCTCTGTCACAGACTTATCAGGTAAGGCCATGATGGAAAGCTGTTTAAGAGCTTGAAAGCTAGCTCTGCCCAATTTTATCCAATACCTATTGCTTTTGATGTTTTAAGATGTTGTATGATTTTGTATAGAAACACTGGTGATTTAATTAATAAATGTTTCCTTTTATAGAGTCCACACAACCCTACACCTATAGAACACAGATACATGTGTGTATAGAATGTGTGAGAGTCCGGGATTCAGCCAGGTCCTCAACTCCCGCCTGCTGGACCAGTACCTACTAGATATCCTTGGTCTACCACGGCAGGATCCAGAGATGGAAGCTCTGGCTATGGTCCGTTGGCTGGGGAACTGGAGTGTTGTGGTCCGATTCCTCCCCCCCTCCAGGTGATATGTCCACTCACTCAGTCAGTATACCACACAGTGAGTGGTCCATATAATAGTTTGCCTGAGGTCAAACTTCCTTGTAGACTCAAAAATGGTCACCTCCCATCAGAATAAATGCAAAAAGTTGATTTTGTGACTCTGTCACCGCCCTGAATCTGATAGTTTTCAAAGTTGGTTGAGAGATGACATTTAGTTTTTGCATCTTTTTTGATGAGAGAAGTGGCTTTTCTCTCTTTAGATCAAAATATCCTCTCTGCGTAAAATATCTATTTATATTTCAGTGATAGAATTGGCCTAGTCACTTTACCAGCTAAACATCACTTTGGCAGATTCTGAATACTTCATGGATTCTCTGTGGAACTCATCAAATCAATGCCTGCCCTGGAATTGACTCCTATTAGGCAATGGTGAACATTCTGAATTTGTGACAGCTTTGTCACCTATCTGAATTTCTGATAGATTTCAGAGAAGGTTAAGAGATGGTCCAATGATTTTGTGATGGAAGAGGTGACCTTTCTTTCTATAGATCCTCCCTGTGATATTTCTATGGTGAACTATGTCTTGATCATCATCACAACAACAACAAGTATTGTGTAGCCAGGATGGGAAACAAGCCCTGGCACTCAATCTGGCCTTGAGAGCCGGCAACTTCTACAGAGCCATGCGCATCTTACGCAAGCTTCCAGTGCTATGCCGTTGCGCCATCCAACCTCATCTACCTGAAATCCAGAGGTGAGCGGCCCCAAACCTCCAATTTTTTTTTTTATACAGGATGGGCCAGATTTTATTGTGAATATTTTCTTTATTTCATCCAAAGCATGCTGATATAACAAACAATAGAAAATACACTCGTGGACAAAACTTAAGGTAGTTGTTTCTTTTAGCATATATATTGGAATTCAGACAATAACTCTGAAATATATTTGATACACAGTGATCTTTATTGACGACACATGAGATAATCAAGTGTGAACAAACTTTCATAATTTCTCTTTCAAAAAAAAAAAAAAAGGCCAGCGACATCAAAAATTGAAACTCCCTTAAGTTTTGTCTCCATGAGTATCATAGGGGTGTATAACAGGGCTCTGGCACATTTGTAAGTGCAAAGTCGAACTGCTTTTCACATGTGTAGACATGTGGTGCACTTACAGTAAAAGCAGTCGTCAACTTCTACCCACCATGATTATCATGGCCTGTACCACATGTACTTGGGATAAGCAAAAAAAAAAAAAATTGTATATCACATTGCAAAAATGGTAATCATTATCCACTGCTAAAACACGTCAATACACAAATCAAAAATAAACTATGCCAATGGTATGTTGGTAGGTTTAATGCTATCCCTCAGGACAATGGAGAAGACCAAAAAGAATTGACAAGAAATGGATAAACTCATCTCTCAAGGAACAAAAGTCAAATGCTACTAAAGGTACAATGTGTATTATAGATTAAAAACATAAAGGTAACAAGACAAATATCCAAATTAATAAATTATGTGTGTCTGTAACAATGTTGTTAATTAAACAATCAGGCATGTTGTTGTTGTTTCTTTTCCCCTTGTTTAAAGGTTACACAAATTCCATGAGTTCATGCTCCTCGACAATCATGCATATTTTATTTATATGGATCTTGGTACCCTATGAAACCCAAAAAACACCTAAGATGGCGATGTTTAGTGAGAAACATATGATTGAACTGCCCCATTGTACTAAAATGAAGTATGAGTTGATGACAAGGCTACCAAGTACACATAGTATAGGCCATGATTATCATCATGGGATGTTGTTAGTGGACCTACTGTAAGTGTACAGGCTTTCCTTTAATGTGAGAGATCTGCTGTGTGGGCAAAGGTATAAATGAAGACTTGATGTATTACCTAGAGACCTATGCCACCTGTCTCTCTACATGTAGCCACCTTTGTACTTGCATGGTGCCAGAGCATATATTTTAATGCTGTTTTTATTTCTACAGCCCTTATCCTGCAATGAATAAAAATTGTAAAAAGAGAGAGTATGACTCATCAGTGTATACCCTCCTAGGCTATTAAAATGGCGAAACCACTGGGAGGGTTCACCATTGATGAGCCATATCCTCCCTCTTTACAATGTATAATCATTGCAGGGGATAAGCACTGTAGAGATATATAATTTTAAAAGACTATTTAAAATAGAAGTAGTGTTAAATAATATGTTTACAATTTTCATTCTTTGGTTACTTGGATTCCATGGTGGGGCTGGACTGGTGTAAGACTGGGGAGTATCCTTGTTTATATATATATAGTTAGTGCCTGGATAAACAAAAGCTACACCCCATTCCATGAAGGACCTTGGGAGAGGTCGCTGCTTATCATAAAACAGCTCGAGGAGCATGAACTCATGGCATTCGTGTAATATTTACCCAAGGGGATAAGAAACAACAACATCAATGTTTATTTTTGTGGGGACATCCTCACTTAAATGGCAACAAGATTACATAGTCAAGTTTGGAAATAATATTTACATATTTACACAATATCTTCCTCTGGCACAATTTGTAAACAACTTGGAGCTGATGGAATTCCAAGTTTATGCAATTAGGTGATGGAATCCATGGTAGATATATGTATATTTCAGAAATAGGTGTTTGTTCCTTTGGCTGGCTGCCTTCAACAATGTGAGGTTTTGGAATCTCCTTGTATCATTTGGGAAATGTCATTTAGAGGTTTCTGGTACAGTAGAACCTCTCTGTAAAGGACACTACCCCACTTGCCCAAAATGTAGCTTGGCACCTGCAGCTCCAGAACACATTTTGGCTTGTATTAGATGCACTAAACAAGACCTTTGAGAGAGGTCACTGCTTATCATAAAACAGCTCGAGGAGCATGAACTTATGGAATTCATGTAATCTTTACACAAGGGGATAAGAAACAAAAACAAAGGACATCTAAATGCAGAGGGAAAGTCTTCTTTACAGTGAGGTGTTCTCATACCAGATATTTTTAAAATATTAATTTGAGCAATGAAAACTTTCATTTGTGGAGAGGTGTCCTCTCATGGAGGTTGTTCTACTGTATTAAAAATAAGAGATCTATCCCTTGATGATTTTTTTTTCCTCAAATGAGGTGTCAAATGTTGAATCTGTACAGTAGTTAGAAGCAAGGAATTTATGTATCTACAATATATTATTGTGATTGTTCCTATTTGTATTTCTGTTCTGGATTTAATACAGTGTTAATTTGTAGTATATATTGTGTGTCCAAATGGTGGACACTCTTATCTCTGAAGTATAATGCCTTTGTCATTAAGACTGGGAGCAATAGATGGGAGTGATTAAACCTATTAGTCTTCTTCTTCTTTCTTATAATGTGATACACTGTAAGAAGATAAAATAGATGCATTGATATAATTATATGGGTTATAAAGGTATATATCTAATCCATAGTTAAAGAGGAGAATATGAGCAATGGGGTCATATTAGGGTATCAAGCTTGTAGAACTTGAGACTTTTGATGGTGTCTGACACCCATCATGACCTATTAGTTATTTTTTAAATGATATGAGTTATGAGGATCAACACTGACTATATGGATCCACTCAGGATGGATGGATCAGTAGCCAAAACAAAATAAACAAGAACTGGAGGATCTCACCTAAGCACAGTTGGTACAGTGGAGTGAACCCAGAAGCTCTGAACATCAGAAATAGACAGCATCAAACAACACTAACAAGATTTAGAACAGGCCTTCTCAAACCATTGAAGATAGAAAATAACAACAAAATCTACCCCACTTGCCCAAAATGTAGCTTGACACCTGCAGCTCCAGAACACATTTTGGCTTGCATTAGATACACTAAATAGGACCTTTGGGAGAAGCCGCTGCTTATCATAAAACAGCTCGAGGAGCATGAACTCATGGAATTAATGTAATCTTTACACAAGGGGATAAGAAACAACAATAATATATTGTGTGTCCAATTGGTGGGAATAATCTTTCTTATCTCTGAAGTAGAATGTCTTTGTCATTAAGACTGGGAACACTATGTGGGTGTAATTAAACCCATTAGTTATATTTTAATTGATTGATTCAATGGGGATTTATCAAACCTGAGAGTTATGAGGATCAAGACTGACTATATGGATATGTAGCTAAGATTGACCTATGTGGCAGGAAAGGACTGGCCCTACTAAGCAGGGCATACCTGGCCCCTAAACAACAGCTCTCCACCCTCCCAGAACAACTGGCTCTGTCCTGCCTCCCCTTCTCTGATCTCCCCCACCTGGAGGAGGTCTGTCACAGCTACCAGCCCCCTGGGGACCATCCCTCCCTCTCTCTCAGCCACAGGATGTGTGCTGACACCACAGCCAAGGTAACTCCCCCTGCCCCTCTAAACCAATAATTTAAATAGATAGAGCTATTATAATGCATTATCACGCCATCTGTTATGAAAATTTGAAACTATTATAGACGCGTATGATTCTTTTAAAAATTAAACAATTTCTACTGCCGATAAGGCACAATTTGGATTATAGATTATAAACACAAGGTAATAAGACCAAATCCAAATAAATAGTGTGTGACATTTTGATAAGAGCGTTGTTACGGAAACATCACACACTATTTATTTATTTGGTCTTATTACCTTGTGTTTAATTTCTACTGCCCTTACTGCAATGGAAAAATGAATAGATAGAGCTATACTTTATAAGAAACTATATGTTGTAAAAAAACATCGCTTAGGACCAAGTTTTTGTTAGGTCATTGTTATAACCACGGTTAGAAAAATTGAAATCTAAAACTTGGGATCTTAGAAGCATTAAGTAACAAGACCAAATCCAATTTAATAAAATTAATTAATACAGTTAAACCTGTCTATAGCGCCCCCTCTAAATAGTGCCTCCCTCTCTATAGCACCCAATTTTAAATACGTAGTACGATGCGATTTACATTAAAAGTGACCTGTCTATAGCACCCCCCTCTCTATAGCACCCTATTTTGGTGAGTCCCAAGAGGGGGCGACAGGTTTAACTGTATATGATTTTGTTACCTTATTGTTTCTTAATTTATAATCCGATTTGTACTTTATCTCATTTGGGACATTATGATGTTATAACCAAAGTGCCGTTATAACGAGGTTCCACTGTATTGTATGACATGGGAATTCCACACAAATATTCCAATATATTAAAATGTAAACATCCTTTGAGCTTTCCATGAACAGCCAACTTCCCTGATTGATCAATTTAATAAATAAAATTAAAAACATTTGACCAGAACTGACCCAACCTGCAATGAAAGTAGCCATGTTGTTAGGTGGCCTTGTGTATCGAGAAATTATCAGAAATGTATCTTTATTTAAAATATTTATTTTTTTCACACACAAAAAAGATTATATATACATTAGAACCTTCCTGTAATGGACACCTAGTTGCAGAGGCAAAGTGTCCTTTAGGGAGAGGTGTCCTCTTACAGGAGAGTTGCTAAATAGTAAAAATGGTAATTTTGGTGATGACAACTGTCCTTTGTAGAGAGGTGTCCTCTAGCGTGAATGTCCTCTCATGGAGGTTCTACTGTATATGTTTAAGATTTATATACAGTTAAACCTGTCTATAGCACCCCCTCTAAATAGCGCCTTCCTCTCTATAGCGCCCGATTTTAAACATTAAAATGTAAACATTTTACATTAAAAGTGACCTGTCTATAGCACCCCCTCTCTATAGCACTCTATTTTGGTGAGTCCCAAGAGGGGGCGCTATAGACAGGTTTAACTGTATGTCAAAAACACTTACAATCAAGGCTAGGAGGTTGTTTGGCTAGGATCATTTTCATTTTGTTTTGTTTTAGCTAGCATCCTTTGTCTTCTGCTAGCTTCCTTTGTTTTTGATTGCCCACCATGCACACTGCCTATCAGCATATCCATTTATTATGGAGTTTAAAACTAAACATGAAGTATATATATATACAGTTAAACCTGTCTATAGTGCCCCCTCTAAATAGTGCCTCCCTCTCTATAGTGCCCAATTTTAAATACGTAGTATGATGCGATTTACATTAAAAGTGACCTCTCTATAGCACCCTATTTTGGTGAGTCCCGAGAGAGGGCGCTATAGACAGGTTTAACTGTATATGTAAATTCCACCATAGACACAAGTTGTCAACCAACCAACCCTGTGGTCCCAGCATCCTGTGAGGAAAGCCAGGTGGATGCTACAAGATGACAAGAAAGTGAATCTGGAAACACTGCTGTTGACCGGTGGTACATCTTGAGAACCCCTTTTTTTAATTTATAAACGCAACACACACATTATAAATAATTGTTAATAAATAATACATGTTTAAAACTTTTTATCAGTGTTTTAACAACTTATCATATTTTTTATTTATACCTATATCTTTATCATTGTATTGTGTATAGCTGGATTCAGGTTTACCCCCATGGATTTAAGAAAAAGGTATCTCCTGATTGTGCTATAGATGGCGCAAGCCATCATCAACTTTTAGTTACACAATCAGGAGATGCCTTTTTTCTTAATTTTTCCACCAGATCCCAGTACAATTTCCCTTTTGTACTATTTAAAAATATATATATTGTTTTTGATCTATTGAAGGCAAATCAACAGCTGTTCCAGGTTTTTTTTTTTTTTTTGTGCTGATTCCAAACCTGTAAACCTTTTCTTTCTGTCAGCTACAGTTTACATGGTGTGCAGGATTGACAAGTTATATGTTGAAGACATCTCCTTTGGCCATGTTTCTATACCAGAGGTACAGAATTCAACTCTAGTTGAAAATCAACCACAACTGTGAAGATGCTGTGGCATCAGCAGTGGCAGGTCAATCTTTTATTAATATTGAAGTAAAATTTAATTAAATATTAAGCCAGGCCCTCCCTTTAATTTTTCCATCGCAGTAAGGACAGTAGAAATTGTTTTATTTTAAAAAAAGAATATTACGCCTCTAAAATAGTTTTATAATTTGATAACAGATGGCGCTCTAGTACATCGTAAATATTAATTACAAAACTACCCAACTTATTTTAGAAGGTATATGGCTCCAGGGATACATGATGAGAAGTGTCTGTACTCCATATTAGAAGCGGCTGCACATGGCATCTGTGTCTCATGTCAGAGGCATTCTACTGTCATGATGGTTGTTGATATAAGAAAGAAGAAGAAGGTACATTAATGTCAGGTAGAATATGTATCTCTAAAAAGAGAACTGATAGAGTGAAACAGGCAACGTTTCTGGATTCTGCACATGAACATCTTGAAGAAACAAGTCTAAGATCCCCAGCAACAAATCAATATTGGCTGGTGTAATACTATATTTGGGACAATATTTTTTTTTACTTATCCCCAAAATATATATTGTAAAACCAAGATAATATTTTTTCCTACTATTATCCCCATAGTGCATGAGGTACAGGCCATGATCATTATAGTGGGGGGTAGTAGTTAGCGACTTCTTTTACTGTGAGTGCACCACATGTCAACACAGGTAAAAAGCATTTTGATTTTTGCACTTACAAGTGTGCCAGAACCCTATTTGGTTACTTTCACTCACTGATGTAGTTGGAATTTTGCTCCACACGTTTCCCAGGACACCTCCAGACACGTTTGCATTGGTCTTCAGGTTATAGTTATAAGAAACGGGACTCGTCACTAAAGACTATGCGTCCCCAGTCAGCGTAGTTCTAAGTTGATTGCTCATGACACCACTGTAGTCGGACTTGTCGGTGTACAGGTGTGAGGGGTTGTAATGATCAGCGAAATCTTAGATTCCGCTCTCTCAGTTGTCTGTTGATGGCCATTTTGGATGCTTATTTGCCGGTCACATGTTGGATGGTAGATAACATTGAATCCAGTGCTGTGACAGCCGTTCTGACAACCGCTCTATCCTTCTGTTCTGTTCTGTCCCTTGGTCGACCGCTGCCATCCTGATGTTACATTCTTCTGTTGTTGACCCACTCTTGTCAACATCATCTAATAGCCGCATCACTTCAACACAGATGTCGCGCGATTAGTCCATTTGATCCACCAGTCTCTTTCACTCCAATGGTACGACTTCTTTCAAACTCTGACATATGTTCATAATGCGCACAAATCTCTTGGTGATGCATTGATACAGTAGAATTAGGCTTACTGCAAAAAAATTAAATGGAAATTTTGAAAATCAGTTCTTGCGGAGTCGAAAATTGAGTCTAGAATACTAATGCTAGATGTGCAGTTCAGATGTGATGGAGTTCTTGCTTTGCACAAATCTGCCACCAACTTTCAATCATTTGCATCTACAGTAGACCCTCCCTTTAGAAGACACCTCTCTGTAAAGGACAATTTTCATTTGCAAAATTACCATTTTTGCTATTTAGCAACTCTCCAGTAAGAGGACACCTCTCCCTAAAAGACACTTTGGCTCTGCAATTAGGTGTCCTATACAGGGAGGTTGTACTGTACTATTTAAAAACCAAGAATTTTTTTATTTCACAAAAATTTAAATTCCATTTCAAAAATATACTCAACAAATTGTGAACGCTATATATATACTAGCCGAATGACCAGGGCAACGCCCGTGTTTTACCCGATTGAATGTTTTGATTCAAATACTATTTGTTACAATTATAAATTGGCGCCTTAAATAAATGCATATATTAGTTAATAACTATAGCCTATGTGCTTTATCTGTCTATGTACTGTTGGCTTCCGTAGGCGTCTCTTACTGGGAAAAAGAAAGAGAGGATTCCATTTGGTTATTAACTAATATATGCATTTATTTAAGGAGCGACCCGCTCCAACACAATAGTTACAAAAACGAAAGAGCGAGTGGGGGGGGGCAAAGGTGGCGTGATCGTAGCCAACCAATAGGAGGGCGCCATTCCAAAAAAAAAAAGCAAACGGTGACAGAGTTGATTAGGAGATGAAAAATGATGCTCGTAACTGTATATAGAATGTAATTATGGGTTTAAACAACGAGAGAAACACACACATATAAAATATCTTCTAAAAAATGAGTAAATACTTTATTTGTGAAAAGCTCTGATAAATAAATAGGACTTGTATAAAAATAGAGGAATGTATAAAATACTAAGATAATGACAGAACCATCACCAACAACAACAATATGTAGGGGATACTCAGTAGTAGTCTGGTACTGGGGCACAGATGATCCGGACAAAGTCCGAGTAGTTGATGTAGCCGTTGGGATTGACATTGGCCTCGCGGTAGATGGCATCAACTGGACATCACAGTCGTCACCATTATGTAACACAGCTATATCTGAGGTCATGGAACATCATTCCATTTTGAGCAATTCTCTTCATCACCTCTTCTAATTCCAGACCAATGTATTATATTATCAAACCAATCCTTCCTTGATCTTCCCCTTTTAACTTTCAAGGATTCTTTTAGATAATTTGCTACTAAAGGCTCTAATGCCTTATCTGTCTTTGAATCAAAATCAGATCCCGCCCAGAAGTCCTCCTCTATGTGGCAGGCGGGAGAAGCAGCACAAGTAAGGAACTGCCCTGTAGTACGGTGTCGTGAGCCGCTACGGTAACCGTGAACAGGGAACTCTGAAATGTGGCTGACTAACGGGGCAATGGCACTCCCTTTCCATGGAGCAACAATGAACAAGACCATTCAAATCAGATATTTGCTAAATGAACTGTCAGTTCTGATTGGGGAACTCCATCTGGCCTGGCTTTAGACAACCAATAATAGTAGTGATAACAACATGTGCTAGCACATCTGGCAGTGGTTAGAGTCAACAATTTGGCGGGATTTGAAAAATTCTTCAATTATAACAGACATTGAATTGAAGAGGTTATATTCTTTTTCAATGGATTTTTTGTGCTATAAACAAATGTGTTAACATGATAAAGCACAATAGATTATAATACAAGAAAATAAGACCTAAACCAAATAATTTAATAGTGTGTAATTAGTATTAATTTATTTTGATTAGGTCTTATTTTCTTGTATTATAAATGTGTTAACATAAGGTAACAAGACCACCTCCAAATAAATAAACTATACATGTTGTTTCAGAAACAACCCTGATATCAAAATATTGTGAACATTTTTATCTATTTGGATGGATTATCTTGTTACCTAATCTCTAATCCAATTTGTGTCTCATCATCAGAAAGTGCTGACATGATTGGATTAGGCTAAATGAACTTAAACAAGCTTGATTAGACTAAATGAGCTTGACAAATATTAAACAAAGGAAGGACAAGCTAGTTTGGCAACTTCATTGTAAAACTACAGTAGAAAAAAACTCCCTGTAAAAAAATGCTCCAATGGCCCCCGATTCTTACAAAAGTCCAACCCCACCAGCAAGTGCAAGTAACCAAACGGGGCTCTGACACATTTGTAAGTGCAAAAGTCGAACTGCTTTTCACATGTGCAGACATGTGGTGCACTTACAGTAAAAGCAGTTGCCTACTTCTACCCATCATGATTATCATGGCCTGTATCATGTGTACTAGGAATAAACAAAAAAACTCTCTGTAAAGAACAACACCAAGTTTCTGAGCCAAAGTATCCTTTAGAGAGAAAGTGTTCTCTTACCGAAAAGTTGGTAAATTCAGTAGAACCTCCTTGAGAGGACACCTCTCTATAATGGACAGTTGCCATTCACAATTGCCATTTTTACTATTTAGAAATTCCCCAGTTAAAGGACACCTTTCTAAAGAACACTTTGGCTCTGCAACTAGGTGTCCTTTACAGAGAGGTTCTATTGTAATAAAAATAGCTTTCTTCTTCTCTCCACTCAATCATATTAGAGTATCAAGCTTATAAAGCTCGAGATCATGACTGGGTGAAGTAGAATGCGTCTGCCTTTGTCATTAAGACTTGGAGCACTACTCAGTGGCAGGCCGACTTAGCTCCAAAAGAAATGGCTGCCTCTGACATGAGGAACAGACGCCATGTGCAGCCGCTCCTAACATGAAGTACAAACGCTGCTCATCCTGTATCCCTGGATTAGGAGCCCTTACAGGGTACTATCAGCCGGGCCAGCTGAGCCCAGGTTTTTTTAGTGAACTTGTTACTGCTCCCCCTCCTCCTTTTTCATCCGGACTTGGGACCGGCAAAGGTGGAGTTAATAAAAATAGTAATTTTTTTGGTGATGAACACTGTCCTTTGTAGAGAAATGACCTCTAGTGAGAGTGTCCTTTCATGGAGTTTGTTCTACAGTACCATGTTGGGAACACTACCTGTGAAACACTTAACCAGCAAGAGCCAAAATGAACTTGACAATGATGAGGTACAGCTAAGAGTCACAATGCAACAAGACCAAATCCAAATAAGTAAATGTTATGTGACATTTCAGTGACAGTGATGTTATCATCTACAGACAAAGATACTGAATTGTTAAATTTAATGAGGTTAGTGAAGTACCATAAATAAGTACACTCATGGACAAAACTTAAGGAAGTGCAAAGTCTTTGATGTTGCCAGTCATCTTTTTTTTTTAAAGGATACAGACAATTTTGTTTACACTTGGTTATACTTTTTATACTTTTGGTTACACTTGTTTACAGTTGGTACAGGCCATGATAATCATGGTAGGTAGTTAAAGATTGCTTTTACCAAAAGTGCATCACATATCTACACGTATGAAAAGCTGTTCAATTTTTACACTTATAAATGTGCCAGAGAGCTCATGTTTGCTTACTTTACACTCAATGGTGGGGTTGAATTTTTGCAAGAATTAGCGTGCATTAGAGCATTTATTTTTAATTAGAAAAAAGTGCCCAATGCAGGATTTTATCCCGCAAGTAAATCACAGGTAAAACCACAGTAAAACTACAGGTAAACCACATGTAAAACCACAGGAAGAGCCCCAGGTAAAACCACGGATAAAAACCACAGTGTCTGTGGGATACTTACTTTCCTTCTGGCTGAGCCTTTCTCCCCAGGACAAGAGGATTCTGCGCAGCTCCCGCGCATGGATCTGTCCTGAACGTCCGCGGTCACAAGCCCTGAATGCCTTCAGCACTTCTTCCGGAATATCCTCCTTCTGGCTGTGGTCATGGAGGATCTCCAGGAACTCTGCGAAGGAGATCTTGCCATCTGTCAACACATGTCACGGATACCAAAACTCTCTTCCACAGTGAAACATACCCATCTGTGATGATAGACCACCTTTATAAATAACTTTAAAGCATGAATGTTTTTGTCTGAAGACTTCCCAATACTGTTACCAAACTTACTTGGGAATATCATAAGATCACAAACCTTAGGATTGACAATAATAACTTTATTATTATCCCTAGTACACGTAGTACAGGCAATGATAATCATGGTGGGTAGTTAACTACTATCCTTACTGCAATGAAAAAATATTGGGAGGGCTTGGCTCATCAGTAGTTGAACCCTTCCAGCAGTTGCGTCAATATAATCTACCAGACCGCTTCTTAGAACTCCAATACTGTATTGGACAATTCTGCTTATATATGCTACACTGAAGGGTGGAATCTCAGAAATAGTACTCAAGTAAACTATGGACATAAGCACAAGGTAATAAGACCAAATCCAAATAAATAAATAGTGTGTGACATTTCGGTAACAGCGTTGTTACCATCTTCAGACAAAAGTACTGAATGAAAACTTAAGGAAATGGAAAGTCTTTGATGTTGGCAGTCATCTTTTTTTTTTTTTTTAAGGATACAGACAATTTTGTTCACACTTGGTTATACTTTGTATACTTTCGGTTACACACTTGTTTACAGTTGGTACAGGCCATGATAATCATGGTAGGTAGGTAATTTAAGTACTGGAATTAATTCAGTACTTTTGTCTGAAGATGGTAACAACGCTGTTACCGAAACGTCACACTATTTATTTATTTGGATTTGGTCTTATTACCTTGTGTTTATAATCTATAATCCAAATTGTGCCTTATCTATGGACATAAGCTTTTAGGACAGTAGAATTACATATAAATATTTGCATCAAGCAATGCTCTTCCACAAACAATAAGGACACAAGGCCAGTCAGGTATAAATTAATTTAAAGTAATAATGCTTTCATTTCCTATGTATAGATGGTGTGTGTTATTGCTTTATATAAAAATAACTTTGCTTGACATAACATCTAACCTCCAATAAGAGACCACCTCCAGGAGTATCCATGTTTTTAGGCAATTTATCATGGGTGATTCCTTTGTAATAAAATTAGAACAATGGGGATGTTATAACAGCAACCTGGCTAGAACATCACTAAGTCCCATTGGTTATAACACACACACACACACAAAAGCCTTTATTAAGACACACTGGTCTTATAGAGGATTCTCCCAGAGATTATTGGTTATAACACCTACATGATATTATAACCACAGTACCAACTGATGTATATACAGTAGAACCTCCCTTTAGCAGACACCTCTCTATAAAGGACAGTTTTCATTTGCAAAATTACCATTTTTACTATTTAGCAACTCTCCTGTAAGAGGACACCTCTCTACAAAAGACAGTTTTCATTTGCAAAATTACCATTTTTACTATTTAGCAACTCTCCGGTAAGAGGACACCTCTCCTCAAAAAGACAGTTTTCATTTGAAAAATTACCATTTTTACTATTTAGCAACTCTCCGGTAAGAGGACACCTCTCCTCAAAAAGACAGTTTTCATTTGAAAAATTACCATTTTTACTATTTAGCAACTCTCCGGTAAGAAGACACTTCTCTCTAAAGGGCAGTTTGGCTCTGTAGTAATGTGTCCTTTATAGGTAGTTCTACTGTATAGTCAAGTTTGACTAATTTTTTGGTTATATAAAAATTTCCCTTTCTCTCTCCCCCTTCCTTAAAAATAGACATATTTTGAGCACTCACATGAGAATTTTAGATATCAGAGTGCTATCTGGAGTATAGTAAATATCAGTTAAACGTTGATTCAAGTTTGTTCCATATTATTTGTCAGAATTTATTAATTACTCTCTCTCCCATGTAAGAGACCATAGTTACATGGCTACTTCTGTGTGAACTCCCATGGAGGTGATCACTTAGTGGAGAGTTTGGGTTAGATTGACTCCAATTGTAATTTTGAAATTACAAAAGAGGCTGTTCAGGAAGATCTGTTTGAAGTTTTAAACCAATCACAAGGTAATAAGACCAAATCCAAATAAATAAATAGTGAGCGATGTTTCGATAACAACGTTGTTACCATCTTCAAACAAAAGTGCTGAATTTTGTCTGAAGATGGTAACAACACTGTTACCGAAACGTCAAACACTATCTATTTGGATTTGGACTTATTACCTTGTGTTTATAATCACAAGGTAATAAGACCAAATCCAAATAAATAAATAGTGTGTGACATTTCGGTAACAGCGTTGTTACCATCTTCAGACAAAAGTACTGAAGATTTGTGAGAACTGAAAGACTTGTGTTTATAATCTATAATCCAAATTGCGTCTTATTATTTCTAAACCCAATGTTTAGAATCAATAGAGCTAAGTGATACTAGGTATTGAGATGATACAGAAAGAACCCAGGTTACTGGACCACAGAACACCGGACTGTGGAAGGACTTACTCTTCTGATTGAAGTACTTGTTGAGCTCCATGACAGTAGGGGACAGTCCCAGGGACCTCATGGTGGCTGTCAGCTCCTGGATGGACCGGATCTGTCCGCTCCGGGCATTGAGGGAGAAGCAATCCCGGAATTCTGCAAGGTATAGGTGAGAGACTTGATTGGTAGTGTGTGTGTGTGTGAGGTTTAGTTCTGGCATTCACTTTAGCAAAACAAATGATCAGTCATCCATCTGATGAATGTTTAAAATATCAAAAAATGATCTAACTCAACCTTCAATGCAAGATAAGTAGTTTCCATTTTTTCCAACATAGATTTGAATGATAAGGCACAATTTGGATTATTCTATATACAGTTACGAGCGTCATGCGTTATCTCTGTCACCGTTTGCTTTTTCTTTGGAATGGCGCTCTCCTATTGGTTGGCTACGATCATGTGGCTACGATGGCGCCACCATTACGCGAGACACTTTGTTTTTGACTTTGCCCCCCCCCCCCCACTCGCTCTTTGGTTTTTGTAACTATTGTGTTGGAGCGGGTCGCTCCTTAAATAAATGCATATATTAGTTAATAACTAAATGGAATCCTCTCTTTCTTTTTCCCAGTAAGAGACGCCTACGGAAGCCAACAGTACATAGACAATTAAAGCACATAGGCTATAGTTATTAACTAACATATGCATTTATTTAAGGCGCCAATTTATAATTGTAACAAATAGTATTTGAATCAAAACATTCAATCGGGTAAAACACGGGCGTTGCCCGGGTCATTCGGCTAGTAGATTATAAACACAAAGTTAGACCCAATCTAAATAAATAAATAGTGTTTATTTATTATACACTATTTTTTATTTGGATTTGGTCTTATTACTTTGTGTTTATAATCTATAATTCAAATTGTGCCTTATCATTTTTATAGACTTCAATAGAGCTAAGAAGTTATAACACACTATTTATTTATTTGGATGAGGTCTTATTACTTGGTGTATAGAAGAAGATTTAACTTTTTTTTTTTGCTTATCCCTATTACACGTGGTACAGGCCATGATAATCATGGTGGGTAGTTAGCGACTGCTTTTTTACTGTAAGCGCACCACATGTCTACACATGTGAAAGCAGTTTGACTTTGCACTTACAAATGTGCCAGAGCCCCGTTTGGCTACTTGCACTCGCTGGTGGGGTTGGATTTTTGCAAGAATCGGGGGGCAATTGGAGCTTTTTTTTTTTTTTTTTTTTTAAACAGAAAAAAGTGTCCAATGCGGGAATTGATTGAACCAGCCTTCCACCGACCCCCCAGATTTAACTTTAGATATTTAACAGTGCTTTCACTTGGAGAGTTGGTGATGGTCAAACTTTCTATTGATGACATAGCACCATATATTAAATATTTATATAGTAAAACCTCCATGAGAGGACACTCATGCTAGAGACCACCTCTCTATAAATGGCAGTTTTCATTTGCAAAATTACCATTTTTACTATTTAGCAGCTCTCCAGTAAGAGGACACCTCTCCCTAAAGGACAGTTTGGCTCTGCAATTAGGTGTTGTCCTTTACAGGGAGTTAGTTATACTGTATCTGCCCTAATGATATCGTACTTTATATAGCAGACATTAAAGGATAGAAGAAGCTACAATATGGCAAAATACTTAAACAAGTTCAAAAGTGATGGGAACAAGCACACAGAACTTCTAATTACATATTTAATTATTAATCCAATATAAGACTCAAAAAAAAAAAAAGGAGACTTCCTCCACCTCTGGCCAAAAGAATGGATTAAAAAATATATTTAGCAGAAAATATTTCTCCATGCAAACCACTACAAAATTTTATTTTTAATGCCACACACTTCAAATGACCCGATCAAAAAACAACGTCAAAATTTAGAATACTTGAAGAAATCATGATAAAGCACAATTTAGATTATAGATACAAGAAACTAAGACCTAATCCAAATAAATTAATAGTGTGTGATGTTTCAGTAACAGCATTGTTACCGAAATGTCATACACTATTAATTTATTTGGATTAGGTCTTAGTTTCTTGTAGTTGAAGAAATTATAATTAGAAATAATTATTAACATTCCTATATATAAAATATTTTTCTCTCAATATAGAAGTATTTAAAATATGTATATAATAATGTGTATAGAAAAATAGTATTTATTATTAAGTTATTAACGTGATACTCCTGTTGAAGGACTGACAAGTCCGAAAGCTTGAAAATAAAAAGTAGTACAAGAAACTTAACCCTGGAAGCTTAATTTATTTATAATACTATATATAAAATGTAATAGCTTTTTGCACTGATGGCAGCAGAGATGAGTTGGAGCAGACTGGAAGTGGCTGTCTCATAAAAACCACAAATGGCATTGAGAAAATAAACAGAAGAAACCCAGATTTTTGCTCAGTCTTCAGATCAGATAGCCATCATTAAAATCAACACTCAGTTGATATTTTTATCAATAGATAAGCCATATTCACTTGAAAAATCAAGGGGTATTGTTTCTTTTAATAAAACCATATTTGTTTATCACAAATATTTCCAAACAAGTGTTTGTGAAATGTTTATTAAAGATATTTCAACCAACTGATAAAAATAAGGAAAGAGAAGACATGTTGCAAGTTTATCTGTTAACTTGTCCCAACTTGTTATCACAGGAATTTATCTTCTTTAAAGTTCCTTTCAATTTTAGGGAGTACAAGTGAGAAAGTAAAAGCTAACTCAGATGTCCACAGACATTAGGATTTTATTAAGCCTAGTCATATTGTGGATGAATTAAGGAAGTTGATGTGACTTGAAGATAAGTCCTCTTAGGTTATGTAATTGCCTGGAGAAAATTCATAAAAGCGCGAAATCATAAGGCGAAAGGTTTCTTTCAAAGCTTTTTTTACTGTTTTGTCTGCGAAATCATAAGAAGAAAGGTTTCTTTCAAAGTTTTTTTTATTGTTTTGCCTGCGAAATCATAAGGTGAAAGGTTTCTTTCAAAGTTTTTTTTAAAATTGTTATGCCTGTGAAATCATAAGGCGAAAAGTTGTCTATTTTAACTAATAAATCCAGGATATTTAAATCAATTGATACAAATACGCGAACATATTGCAAACAAAAACTGTGAACAGCAAGGTGTGATTTAATTGGGTAATGTGGGGGGACGAAGGGTAAGTTTAGGGATTAATCCTTGCACATGATTGGCTGAGAGGAGCTGTCGCAGAGATTTCACTTCATCTTTCAGTTTCTGAGTGTAAGACTGATACTCCTGGTGCATTCTTCCTTCCTTCTGGAGATCCATATCTGTTTGTGACTTCATCGAAGCCTTTGCCTTATGATTTTGTGCTTTTATGAATAAGTCTTCTTTCTTATCTCCACTCAGCAATCATATCAAGGTATCAAGCTTGTAGAACTTGTTGATGGTATCTGCTGGGGATGAGTAGAGCTTATCAATAGATTAGTCAATACAGTCAATGATGTCGTTTGGGGTAGAGCCATCATGACTGGTTGAAGATAAGTGAATACAGTAAAACCCCTCTATAACATACCCCAATATGACTCAACCTGTAGTTCACTATAGCCATGGTTTGTTATAGCCATAGTTCACTGTATTATAAAATTTAAAAATGAAGATTATTTCTGGTTTGTTATAAGGGAAGGTTCACTATATCCAAGGCTGGTTTTAGCAGAGTTTTACTGTATTTACAAATCCACCTGAAACTATTAACTTATTTCAACTTTATCAAATAACCCAGATTCTTGGAGAATCAGACAATGACATGTTGGGTCCAAGGACAGCTACGTAGGGTTGGTGGAAGGATGGTCTAAACCGTTGGTTTACGACTTCTACGACCCAGGTTTGATTCCTGCATTGGACACTTTTTTCTGATTTAAAAAAAAAAATGCTCCAATGGTTCCCAATTCTTGCAAAAGTCCAACTCCACCAGCAAGTGCAAGTAACCAAATGGGGCTCTGGCACATTTGTAAGTGCAAAGTCAAACTGCTTTTCACATGTGTAGACATGTGGTGCACTTACAGTAAAAGCAGTCACCAACTTCTAACCACCATGATTATCATGGCCTGTGCCATGTGTAGAAGTGTGGTGCACTTACAGTAAAAGCAGTCGCTAACTCTACCCACCATGATTATCATGGCCTGTACCATGTGTACTAGGGATAAGCAAAAAAAAGGACAACTACATGGTCCAGGTGGAATGGGAAGATACATACGGTAACAAGAACAAATCAAGGAATTGTGTGTGACATTTTGGTAACTACATCAGACAAAAGTACTAAATGAGAAAATTTGTTTAATTTTATTTTTATCAGTTCTCTATTTTCTATTTTTGTTTACACAACTGATAACATTACCATCAATTATTTAAAAAAACATGCTGCAATATTTTTCCTCATTCAGTAATTTTGTCAGATGACAATGCTGTTACATAACACATACTACAATCCTGATTGTCTGATAGATGGTGCAAGCCATCAGCAAGGTTCAGTTGTATGATGGGGAGATGCTTTTTTCCTCAATTTGCATAGAATAAATTTGTGTTATTTAGTGTACCATCTGTATTTAAGACTATAATAAAGTTTCATGGCTTTTTTTCAACAATTTAAATCAACACACAACTTCCGACTGTCTTATTGTGATTAAAAAATATTGTAGGGGCCTGGCTCATCAATGGTGGTATATATTTCTATAGATAAATCTATAAATTCAATTGCCATCTATCAATAAAATTTGTAACACAGATATATATGTACTGGCAATGTGTTCTTTTTAATTATATCATCAAATATAAGTATATATCATTGCAGTAAGGTCTGTAGAGATAATATTTGATGATATTATTGAAAAGAAACACATTGCCAGTAGATTTATTTGTTACAAATTTACAATATAAATTATATACATATACAAATATATATATAAAAATGAATGTTTGTATGTCTGTCTGTATGTCCGGTATACAAATTCGCAGTAGTTCACTAATTCAAACCAAAATTTCCATACATAGGTAAAAAAATACGGGGAAGACGATAGGCTATTTTAAAAAATATATAAATCAATTATTAAAACTATATATTTTTATTCAGAAAATGATGATGACGATATTGCTGTATCATGTTTGATTACCAGATACAAAATTATATCGGGAAAAATTCCAAAAAGCAGAGACCACGGGTGAAACCAGTTCATTATTTTGTACGCAGGAACAAAATTCTAACAGAAAAACATTCGAGCAGAAAACAAAAGCTAGATCATCTTTCTATAAAAATATCGCTTCTCAGACACAAAGTTTGGAGCGGGACGTTTCACAAGAGTGACATCCACGGCGCCAATTTATAATTGTAACGAATAGTATTTGAATAAAAACATTTAATCGGGTAAAACCCGGGCGTTGCCCGGGTCATTCGGCTAGTATACAATACAATTATAATTCTACCGTATCTTTATAGTTTCAGCTCAATAAATTATTTTTCTGTAGTCTCCTTCCATCTCCACTGGGTATCTTTCCTTAAGAGTTGTCTTAACAAGAAAAATTTATCCTAAAGATTGTAAATTAATTTACCTAGATACTTTACAGTTCCCAAAAAATCTTTGAAGAAATGTCTACATTTGTCTTTTTATTTAGAATTGCCAATGGATTATATTTTATATGTTTACAGCCTTTACTTAAAGAGCCAATTACCACAACACTGTGTCTGTGATATTTATATTCAGTTAAACCTGTTGCCCCCTCTTGGGACTCACCAAAATAGGGTGCTATAGACAGGTCACTTTTAATGTAAAATGTTTACATTTTAATGTTTAAAATCGAGCGCTATAGAGAGGAAGGCGCTATTTAGAGGGGGCGCTATAGACAGGTTTAACTGTATTTATTATTTCCTCTAATGGTTACATTTGTGAAAAGGCACAATTTGGATTATAGATTATGAACACAAGGTAATAAGACCAAATCCAAATAAATAAATAGTCACATGAAACGTCACACACTATTTATTTATTTGGATTTGGTCTTATTACCTTGTGTTTGGTTACATTTGTGTTAAGGCACAATTTGGATTATAGATTATAAACACCAAGTAATTAGACCAAATCCAAATAAATAAATAGTCACATGAAACGTCACACACTATTTATTTATTTGGATTTGGTTTTATTACCTTGTGTTTGGCTACATCTGTGTTTCCAGATAGCTTTATATCTACATATTACAGTAAAACCCCGCTAATACGAACCCTGGATATAACGAACCTTCCCTTATAACGAACCCACGCCGATTCCCGATTCCATTCCATTGAAAATACCATCGTTATAACGAACTTTGCGATTTTTAGAATAACGAACTACCCCTATAACGAACCTATTTTCGGTCCCAAAATAATAAAATCTATTTAAAATACTATGCTTATAACGAACTTAGAATTGTAATTAAAAAAAAAAAAAAAACCAAATTTTGTGCATGTTTCAGCTCGCGGATCGCGATTTCAAAACAATAAATTTAGTGGCATTGTTTGTTTTGAATTTTGCACTTTATTTTTGCTGTATGTTGTATAAATTTTAACACATTATATTTTTTATTAAATAGAATATATTTTCATCCATTAAATTTGAAATATAAAAATACAAATGGCTTCCAAAATGACGAAAACAAAGGCATTTTAAAAACAAAAGCGTTATTTCTTTAAAAAAAAAGGCCATTTTCTGAACTTTTCAAAGTGAAACAACACAGGCAAAATGTTAAGAGCATATTAAAATAAGATAATATAACTTTTCTATTATAAAAGATAAAATATAAAGCTATTAAAAATTGTTACAAAGAGGAATCAACCTCAACTTTTGCCGCGATCGCGATCGTACGTTTTAGGGCTAAAAAAAAAAAATCCAAATAAATGGTCCCGTGATCAAACAAAAACTATTTTTATGCCATTAACTATGGTGATTTTAAAGTCAGCAATGTTTTACATGACAGGTTAAAAAAAACAAAACGAAATCTAGACCTAGAAAAATATGTGGGAAAATGAAATGGAAGAAAAACACCAACTTTATTTGAATGGTGCAATGCTTGAAGAATGCTTTGAAGCAGAAGGTGTTAGAGCCATTTTTCCAAGTAAACAATGTATTATATAATGTGATAATGATGTTTTAAAATGATTTATATCTTTGAATATATATTTAATAAAACTTTGCCTAGGATTTGTCTTGATTTTTAAATTAGACATAGAGGTACATGTATGTTAATGATAAGAAGAACCTATCATCTAATGATTTCTAATATTATTCAGTATTAATGTAAGGAAATTGGTCATTTAAGGGAATTAAAACAAAGTGACCACTCTTAAGAGGAAGCCTCTTCCAGTGTGTATGGCTGTCCTTTAATTTATGGTCTAAAAATTTTTAAAAGTAAAAAAAAAAAAGGCCAAACCGTGGCTATAGTGAACCGTGGCTATAGTGAACCAAAAGCTCTGTCCCATTGGGGTTCACTATAGAGGGGTTTTACTGTATATGGAACAAAAGGATATATAAGTTAGATAATTGCCTAGATCAGTAAATTATCAAAATCGTGAGGCGAAAAGTTTCTTGTAGGTTTTTTTTTTTTAGCTGAGATTTTGAGCATTTTTCCCTTCCATAGGAGTAAAAATGATAACTATTTTTACTTCTGTATGTCGTGTTCTCTACCTAACCAAATAGCAGTTGACGAACACTATACGGTATAAGCCATTTATTTCTATAAAATGGGATCCTTTCACTCTCCTCTTACACTCTATATATATCCAATCATTTTTACATATTTAATTTTCTATCAGAAAATTAATACATATCTACATATATGCTGCATTTTTTCTTTAAGAATAAAATTTGCATATGGAATCATTACACTGTACAAGGTCAGAAATACTCGAAAGCTTGCCTAAATAAAAAACCCTACAAGAAACTTTTTGCCTCACTATTTTGTACTTTTGATAAAAACCATATACAGTAAAACTTTGCTAAAATGAACCTGAGATATAGTGAACCTTCCTTTATAATGAACCTTAAATAATCCCCATTTTTATTTTATAATACAGTGTACTATGGCTATAATGAACGATGGCTATTGTAAACCACAGGTTCAGTCCCAATGGGGTTTGCTATAGAGGGGTTTTACTGTATATTTATGTGGCAATATAATAATAAGGTGGGGAAAGAGAAATAATCACACCACAAGTTGGAAGATGAACCCAGACAACCAGAGAGAGAAGGGGAGAGCGCCGGGCCGGCAACAGCCGGACCGTTCGTGTCAAACACAATTCCCCTAATAGTGCTGAGGTTCCAAGTAACGGGCCCTTTGGAATGTCGCTGATATCTCAAGTGACCGGACCTTACATCCTGTCTTAATAGTCTCGAGAACTCCGGGCCCCTCTGGTCGCCCCTTGGAATGTCGCTGGTGTCTCAAATGACCGTACTTTAGCTGCCCATCTCTCTCTGGGTTGACTGTAGGTTTGCTTTATTATTCCTGGAAGAGTATATATTATGACATATGGCCCCCGTTGAAGAAGGCTGAACATGGTTTAAGTATACTTAAAACTGGAGAAGCCAGAAATAAAGAAAATAATTTTACAGTTGAAATTAATTAAGGTTATGGTGACACATAGTTTTATGTAAATAAAATATTGTATAGTACACAAGTAAATATTATTTACAAGCAGTTTTACAACACCGGAGAGTTTGTTAATTAAGGGAATTTTTGATAATATCAAAGTTATAAAAGGCTATATACAATAACATCTAATGTATTATAAGGTAAATGCTATTGAGAGGTGTGAACAACAAGAAGGGGAGTCACATACACATGATGAAATTCTGAAGGTCATTAAGACTGGGGAACTCTACACTTCAAGATATTTTTCAGGCGGACATGGAAAGGGGAAACTTGGCATGGGCTTTCTATGCTATAGGTGCAGAGTACGAGAAATGAGGTTGAGGGTGGAAATTGCGTGAGTTCAGAACTGAGGTAAACATAGGACTACATACAATGTTAGAATTTTGGCGAACAGAGCGAGGGAAAACTTGCTTTGGGCCATTCTACCTTATCTATGCAGTTACTCGTGTAGCGAGTCAGAGGAGAAAAGTCCCGTGTGTAGGTGAGGAAGTCGCATGGACTTATAGTTAATTTGAGAAGATAAAATAGTTTGAGATACAAAGGTAGACTATAGGCGAACAGAGCGAGGGGAAACTTGCTTTGGGCCTTTCCACCTTAATTATTTCGATACTAAGAGACTCTAGTAGTTTTAGCTAATTGGAGGAAAGTATGCGCGCACAGTGCCAAAAATTGGGACGAGGACGGCGTTGTCCTTTACAGGTGACAAGCTGCTCGTACACGAGGTGTTTGAACCGTCGTGGGAGCTTGCGCAAGGCGATGATTTCGCGATGGGTTGAACGTAAAACCCATGTCTGCGCGAAATGATGACGGACCGGACAGAATCAGCGACGATGTTTAACGTACCTCTGTGGGAAATATCGGAGGTAGGTTATATCGTGCTGGTTTGGGCAAGGGACAAACATAGATTTGAAGACAGGGTCCGTGTGGCGCGAGAAGGAGGAGCGAAGCTGTGCCGCTCGATGCAGATTGTTCAAGTGCGAACAAAAAGGAGTTGATAAACATCTAGCAGTTAGTCAATCTGCATCCTGTGACGAACACACCAGTGGCTAGATGGTGTGGGTCGGTGGATATGCTAGAGAGGAACTACGGAATATATCATCATAAATGAAGGGCATAAGCTGGTAGAAGGTTGACAAGTTGTAAGGATGAGTGGGACATTCAGGGGGATATTAATAAAGGTCGCTAAAGGTTGGTTGTAAGCAATAGTCGATTAGAGTCAGCAATTACAAGTAGGTTGAGGTCACATACAGAGTATTAAAAATCTTCAGGTACTGGAGCACTGTTAATAGGGGTGGAGAGAATAAATGGAACTAAACTAATTAAAAAAATATTGGCATCAGAGTTTACAATGAATGACTTCTTTAAAGCATGAATGGTAGAGGTAAAACAATTTAACTTACAGGTTATGTTGGTTTAGAGAGAAAGTAGATTCATTGAGGGTTGGTTCTATCTGTAGATACTGTACGTGCCAGTGTTGTCCGACACAGTAGTGGCAGGGATATGGCGGAGTCTTGTCCATGATGGTGGAAGGTGCCATGCTCTGGCGCGGTGATCGTTCTTGGGCAGATCTAGTGCTGGGAGAAGTGTGCGGCAGCTTCAGCTCCGTCGTAGGTGATCACTTCTTCCAGATCACGGTTCAAAAGTTGGCGAGGAAGGGGGTGAGAGCTCGAAGAGAAGTGGCTACAGTTGAGTTGGGTTTGTCCGATCACCATGGCTTTGCTTCTTTTTTTCCCATATTCTTTGTTTCCCAGCCAGGTCTTATCCTGTCGACTTTTTATGTGGCAATATAATAATAAGGTGGGGAAAGAGAAATAATCACACCACAAGTTGGAAGATGAACCCAGACAACCAGAGAGAGAAGGGGAGAGCGCCGGGCCGGCAACAGCCGGACCGTTCGTGTCAAACACAATTCCCCTAATAGTGCTGAGGTTCCAAGTAATGGGCCCCTTGGAATGTCGCTGATATCTCAAGTGACCGGACCTTACATCCTGTCTTAATAGTCCCGAGAACTCCGGGCCCCTCTGGTCGCCCCTTGGAATGTCGCTGGTGTCTCAAATGACCGTACTTTAGCTGCCCATCTCTCTCTGGGTTGACTGTAGGTTTGCTTTATTATTCCAGGAAGAGTATATATTATGACATATATATATACAGTTAAACCTGTCTATAGCACCCCCTCTTGGGACTCACTAAAATAGGGTGCTATAGACAGGTCACTTTTAATATGAATCGCATCGTACTATGTATTTAAAATTGGGCGCTATAGAGAGGGAGGTGCTATTTAGAGGGGGTGCTATAGACAGGTTTAACTGTAATATAGTTTCCATAAATATCGTGTCCAAGATTCCTCTAGAGTGATGGCCATACAAGTACAATGTCCTGATACAAGTATAATATTAGAATAGTCTGATAGAATAAACTGACAACACCACTGGGAGGGTTCTCCACTGATGAGCCAGGCCCTCAAATATTTTCCATATCACAGCAAGGACAGTGCAGGACATTATTTATTTAAATTTTGAAAATTTTATGGGGGTCGGTGGAAGGATGGTCTAAACTGTTGGTTTTCGACCACTACGACCCAGGTTCGATTCCTGCATTGGGCACCTTTTTCTGATAAAAAAAAATGCTCCAATGGCCCCCGATTCTTGCAAAAGTCCAACCCCACCAGCGAGTGCAAGTAATCAAGCAGGGCTCTGGCACATTTGTAAGTGCAAAGTCGAACTGCTTTTCACATGCGTAGACAAGTTGTGCACTTACAGTAAAAGCAGTCGCCTACTTCTACCCACCATGATTATAATGGCCTGTACCACATGTACTAGGGATAAGCAAAAAAAAATTTAGTCCTGACACTTGCATGGAATATTTCAGACAAATTGAGAAAGTGAAGCAGGGACAGTTTAAACAGCCAATGAAAATAGAGCGATGAAACCAAGGTCAGGTCATGTGATCTACTCACCTCCAATGTCTTGTTCACGGAAATAGCGAGCCTGCACAACCACCAGGTGTCTTAGTGAATGGTGTATTTTGACCAGGGAGATATGTAAATTATACATATATGTCATAATATATGCTCTTCCAGGATTAATAAAACAAACCAACAGCCAACGAGAGAGAGATAGACAACTAACTTACGACCATTTTTTGGCCACATTCCTGAGGGGGCCGTCACCACCTGGCGACTTTCCTGGTTAGCCCACCGGTTGTGTACACAGGGAAAACAGTCGTTCAGCTGATAACGCCTCGCTCGCTCTCTCGGCTGGCTGCCTGGATTATTGCTCTAACAACTCGTCGTGTGATTATTTCTCTCCTCAACACATTTACCACTATATTGTCACATATATGTATATTGTAGCAAAGTATTTATTTACATATTATCAAATTTAATATTTGTTACACTTACCTCATTGTCTCTCTTGTATTTTATAAATTTTGATTTGATCTTGCTTTAAATAAATTGCTGTGTCATCCTGGAGTTTGTCTTTTCTAATTTTCTATGTGACATTTGATGGAGATGCTGGGTAGATTAGGGAAGACAAACTGAAGATCGCCGAGAAGACCTTGAGGCAATGAGTGCTGTGATCTACATTTTCTGAGACTGGCTCCAGTATTCTCCACTGCAGTTTCAAAACCAAAACTTCCCTCCAAGATGACAATGTCCCTATAGATGATACGATGACAAAGCCGCTCTTCATGCCACAAGAGAAAGGACGCAAAGATACACTAGGGACAGAGTTCTAAGACTTGATATTTATATTTTGCTACTTGTAAATTTCTCTCATTGTTTCTCTTATATTTTATCAATTTTAATATATTCTTGCCTTAAATAAACTGCCATGTCATCATGAAGTTTGTATTTTCTAATTTTCCACGTGACAATATTCACTAAGCAATTAAATAAAATGTGATAAAATTTGTATTAAAAACACAAGGTGATAAGACCAAATAAATAAATAGTGTATTTATTTATTACCATTTGCAAATAAGACACGCTATATCCGATCTGGATAATTGTGCGTGAAACTATTTACAATAATTGTAGTAGAGTAGGTAACAGAATTGTCAAAAAGAAAAAATAAACAAGAAATAGAACATTGAATAAACATATACATTAAACAAATAAGCAACAACATAAGCAGATAGAAGAAATCGCAAGGTAATTATTTACAGTAGGTTAAGCAATGATAGATGTTGATTTAATGAAGTTATCTGTAAAAATTAGTATAAATAATGTATGATGCTTCAGTAACAGCATTGATACCAAAATATCATACCCTATTTATTTGGATTTGGTCTTATACCTTGTGATGATAAATCAAGAAAAACCAACAGTGTCACAGATCTGGCTGTTGGCCCTGATTTTTTATGAAACCTCTAAGACCAGTTCTTTAGGGCATTGAAGTACAACCTGCACCTCACTGATGAGAGCTAACAGCCTGAAATATTTATTCTGACAGATGGCGCAAGCCATCAGCAACTCAGTTGCACAATCAGAAAATTCTCTTTTTCTTTATGTTACCACCTGATCCATGTACAATTCTCATATTTTTGTGTTATTTTTTACAAATTGAAATTAGTCATCTTTTTTGGTTACAGTATTGCTACCACATCTTCAAATTAGAATACTCTAATCACAAGGTAATAAGACCAAATCTAAATAAATAGTGTGTGATGTGTCGGTAATAGTGTTGTTACCATCATCAGACAAAAGTTTTTTTTTTTGCTTAATAAAAGAAAATAAGACCTAATCCAAATAATTTATTAGTGTGTGACGTTTCGGCAACAACATTGTCACCATCATCAGACAAAAGAATAAATGAGAAAAAATGTTACAGCAAGTTCTTAAATAGTCCTGTTATCAAGGACAATGCTGTTGCCGAAACATCACACACTAATAAATTATTTGGATTAGGTCTTATTTTCTTTTATTATAATCTATAATCCAAATTGTGCTTTATCATTTTTTTTTGGCTTATCCCTAGTATACGTGGTACAGGCCATGATAATCATGGTGGGTAGAAGTAGGCAACTGCTTTTACTGTAAATGCACCACATGTCTACACATGTGAAAAGCAGTTCAACTTTGCACTTACAAATGTGCTGAGAGACAAAAGTACTGAATCTATGTAAACGTACTCAATCTGGTGACATTAGTACTTTTGTCTGATGATGGTAATAATGCTATTACAGAAAGATCACACACTATTTATTTGGATTTTGTCTTTATTACCTTGAGTTTCTAATCTATAATCCAAATTATACCTAATCAATATTCTAGCATACAATAAAATAAGACCTAATTCAAATAATTTAATAATGTGTGACGTTTCGGTAACAGCATTGTTACCATCATCAGACAAAAGAAAACAAAAGCTGTTACAGAAACGTCACACACTATTAAATTATTTGGATCAGGTCTTATTTTCTTTTATCTATATTCCAAATTGTGCTTTATCAATATTCTAGTATGTTGGAGCTCTCTTTAGATAGAAATTTTGCAGGGAGTAAAATATTCTACAAAAAGAAATACTACATCTTCTATTGAAAGATATTGAAAAACTATGTGTAATCCATCTCTATGTAGCCTACCAGATTTGAGTCAGTGATAAAACACCAGTTTTGGTAAATTCAGAATGCCTACTTCGGGACCATAGTTCAGACTATGACTCTTAGCTATCAGTCTAGAGAAGGCTTTCATCTTATGATATTGATAAAGCACAATTTGGATTATAGATTATAAACACAAGGTAATAAGACCAAATCCAAATAAATAAATAGTGTAAAACGAAAATTGCAATTATACCGCGAATGTTTCTTTTAAACAAAAATCAAAATTTATTTTAAAGAGAAATAGCGATCATTTCTAACTTTAAGGATAAAGTATGATAGGATGAATTGTGAAGAGTAATGACAAAGGGAAAAATAAAAGTGTCCAGGGATGCCTAGTGGACATGGCATCTGCCCGGTAGGCGGAACATTGTGGGTTCGTTTCCCATCCCTGGACACTTTTATTTTTCCCTTTGTCATTACTCTTCACAATTCATCCTATCATACTTTATCCTTAAAGTTAGAAATGATAGCTATTTCTCTTTAAAATAAATTTAGATTTTTGTTTAAAAGAAACATTCGCGGTATAATTGCAATTTTCGTTTTACAATCATCAGCCGCGTTATATTGTATTTTAAATAAATAGTGTGTGACATTTCGGTAACAGCGTTTTTACCATCTTCAGACTACATTCAATACTTTTGTCTAAAGATGGTAACAACGCTGTTATCGAAATGTCACACACTATTTATTTATTTGGATTTGGTCTTATTACCTTGTGATCTTATGATATTAAAGCCCACTATGGACTGATGAGTGTCATAGCTCGTAGTCTCCAAGTGGAACTTCTAAGTTTGCCAAAGCTGGTGTTGTGGCTTTGTATCTGGTAGACTGCAGTAGAGATGGTCACTAGATAAACCTCAGCTTCATCAGATGGCACTCAATTTATGTTTAAAAATGTGGGTTTTGAACATAAAAAAGAAATTGCAAGAAATAAAAGTAACGCATTTGGATTTAAAATGGTATATTTTGGAATATCATTTATAGATGATTAATAAAAGTACAGTTAAACCTATCTAAAGCGCCCCCTCTAAATAGCGCCTTCCTCTCTATAGCGCCCGATTTTAAATACGTAGTACGATGCAATTTACATTAAAAGTGACCTGTCTATAGCACCCTATTTTGGTGAGTCCCAGGAGGGGGCACTATAGACAGGTTTAACTGTATTTTCTATTATATAAAAAGAATAATAATAATTAAATAAATTAAAATCTTTGCACCATTAGGATTTCATGAATACATACTTTGTGGGTCTCATGAAATCAATTATGGACTGGAGAGAGCCATTAGCTTGAAGCCATGGTCTCTAGGTGGGTGCTTCTGAGATTGCCAAAGCTGGTGTTGGGGCAAATAACCAACCCAAGTCTGGTAGTTTGTAGAGAGCATCAAGAGAAGGAGCAGAGTTTTGCATCTATTTTGAAGGGAGAGGTGACCTTTCTTTTTACAAGATATTTACCCTGCAAATTGTCCATCATTTATCTCTCTTATTATAAATTACTTTATATAATATTTACGAACGGAAAAATATGTCCAGGGTAGCCTATGGACATGGCATCTGCCCGGTAAGCGGAACACTGTGGGTTTGATTCCCATCCCTGGACACTATTTTTCCTTTTATTATTACTCTTCACAATTCATCCTTTCATACCTTATCCCTAAGGTTAGAAATAATCGTTATTTCTCCTTAAGATAAATTTTGATTTGTCGATCAAAAGAAACATTTGCGGTATAATTGTCAAACTAGGTTCTACAATCATAAGCCACATTATATTGTATTATATCTCTCTCTATATAGCACAACTTTTTTATCCTACGGATTGTGGTCATTTTATTACAACCAGGACCTTATCATGAAACCAATCTAAGGGTCCCCAATTCTTGTACAAGTCCAACCTCACTAGTGAGTACTAATAACCAAACTGGACTCCAGTTACTTGTAAATGCAAAGTTAATCTGCTACTTTCTACATGTGGTGTGTGAACTTGTAGTTCAAGAAATCACAAACTAACTTTCCTACTAGATATCACAGCTTGCACCACATGTTCTTATAACTGTGGCAACAACAGTTTTTGTTTTGATCTAATACAGTAGAACCTTCGTGAGTGGATACTCTCACTAAAGGTCATCTCTCTACAAAAGAGTGTTCATTACCATGATAAGGCACAATTTGGATTATAGACACAAGGTAATAAGACCAAATAAATAAATAGTGTATAACGTTTCGGTAACAGCGTTGTTACCATCTTCAGACAAAAGTACTGAATTCATTCAGTACTTGACTGAGTACAGACTGAGTCCATTCAGTACTTTTGTCTGAAGATGGTAACAATGCTGTTACCAAAACGTCACACACTATTTATTTGAATTTGGTCTTATTACCTTGTGTGTTCTTTACCAAATTGTTCATTGTTTACCAGTCATTTAAGTTATGCCTAAATGGTCAAGAGTAAACAAAATCAATTTCATGATAAAGCACAATTTGGATTATAGATACAAGAAAATAAGACCTAATCTAAATAATTTAATAGTGTGTGACATGTGGTGTACTTACAGTAAAAGCAGTCGCCTACTTCTATCCCACCATGATTATCATGGCCTGTACCACGTTTACTAGGGATAAGCAAAAAAAAAACTTTCCAATCATATTTTCACATGTTTTAAGCTTTAGTTAATAAAATGAATAAAATAATATATTCAGTATAGAACCTCCCTGTAAATGATACCTAGTTGAAGAGCAAACCTGTCCTTTGGAGAGAGGTGTCATCTTACTGGAGAGCTGCTAAATAATAAAAATGGTAATTTTGGTGATGGGATGGGGAAAGGAATGTTATCTCATGGCAGTTCTACTGTATTTACCATATGTCTCTCCATACATATAGGATGTTAACATACTGGGCACAACTTGTATTATATGAACACAAGGTAATAAGACCAAATCCAATGTAAATAATTCAGCACTTTTAAGAGAACAACAGTCTTTGATTTCCAGACTTAAGTCTGGTCATCTACGAACAATGACTTTCCAGATTGGTTTCAAGGTTTTCCCACTATGTACCAAGTGCAATTCTCAACCTGCAACCCCAAAACACATTATTGACTGTATTAACTCATCCATTGATGAGCTCTACTCTTCCCCGGCAGACACCATCAAAAGTCTCAAGCTTTACAAGCTTGATACCCTAATATGATTGAGTGGAGATAAGAAAGAAGAAGAAGCACTTTTGTCTGTAGATTGTAACAATGCTGTTACCGAAATGTCACACACTATTTATTTATTTGGATTTGGTCTCATTACCTAGTGTTTATGTTAACATAATATACAAATTTTAATACAAAATTGTTGTCATTTTGTCTTTCTGGCTAAATAAGTTTAAAAAATCTTGATGTCACAATTTCTAAATGTGTTTTAAAGGTGGAATTATATAAAGCAGAACCTCCCTCTATGAGAAGATACTTCTGCTAGCAGATACCTCTATATACATAGTACAGCTTTCATGGTCAAAATGACCATTTTTACCAATTAGCTGGTGTCTTGTCCATGAAAAGCAGTTCGACTTTGCACTTACAAATGTGTCAGAGACCCGTTTGATTACTTGCACTCGCTGGTGGGGTTGGACTTTTGCAAGAATCGGGGGCCATTGGAGCATTATTTTTTTTGAAATCAGAAAAAAGTGCCCAATGCGGGAATCGAACCTGGGTCGTAGTGGTCGAAATCAAATTTCTTTAAAAATTAGAAAATACAAATTACAGTAAAACCTCCATGTGGAGGAAAGACATTCTAGCTAATGGACACCTCTCCCTAAATGACACTTTGGAGAGTGCTACTGTTCGATGAATGATTTCAAGAAGAGAATTTGGAGCGAGTGTCCTTGACTGAATGCTCTGACCTCAATGGCATTCACCGCTATGTATAGAGCAGTGACCTTGACATCCTTTCAGGACTATAGGCAGGTGTGGATGGCTTCTGTGAGATGTCCAGTTTGTGGTCATCCTTCGTTCCATATCTAAACCTCTCCTTTTATAAAATCTCTTTATTTCTCTCTGAAATGATGCATTTGTTGAGAAATAAAGTTTTTAGGAAGATATTTAAATAAGAAAATAAAAATAAAGTACAATTTAGATTATAGATTATAATACAAGAAAATAAGACCTAATCCAAATAAATAGTGTGTGATGTTTTGGCAACAGCATTGTCACCATCATTAGACAAAAGAATGTATTTGTCTGATGATGGTGACAATCCTGTTGCCAAAACATCACACACTATTTATTTGGATTTGATCTTATTACCTTGTGTTTAAGGTTTTATTGTCTTGAAAGGTCCAAACTGTTATTTACAACTAGACAACATTTACTACCTCTAATACACAGTATAATACAATTTAAGAAGAGTAATCCTTTTAATATACTGTAATACGAATAGAATCAAAAAGGATGAGTTTCTTTTATTGGTAAAATCGATTCGAGCTTTTGGGCGCAAGCGGCCCTTCTACAGGAATAATGGAAAAAATTTCAACTAAACATGTATATACACATATATATAAGCTAAGTTTTTGCATATCTAGGATTATTTATGAAGTTTTTTATTTTATTATTTAAGAAAAAATTATTGTTATGTAAATTAGTCAATTTGCTGATATTATTAGATGCAAAATTGTAAAATGGTGTGATGAAAAGAAAACTGATAATTCTATTTGAGTTTTTGGACCAGCCTATCATATGTCTCCGGGATATCTATGTGTCTGTTTATACTATTATATTTTGATGAAATCAATGCTTCTAGTATTAATCTTTTGTATTTACTATTTATGTTTGTGTAATGAATATTAGGGTTTGCTAGATTGAATTCATGATCTGTGTGTCTGATATGTTGCACTATTAGGGATTTGGGGTCTTTGTTTTTAATGTTTCTTCTGTGTTCGTCTATTCTGTATTTTATCTGTCTTCCTGTTTCACCTACATATACATTATTACATTGGGTGCATGGTATGGAATATACTGCTTTGCTATTGTGTAGTTTTGATATAGGAATACTGTTTCTTGTAATGGGGTTTCTTAATATGGTTGCTATACTCGGGTTGCTTTCATAATATGTTCTTATACCGTGTTTGCTTAAAATTCTGGCTATATTGGTACTACTATGGGAATAGGGAATTATACATGTTGATTTATAAACATGATTATTTCTTATGAGAGAGGGATTATAGAAATGTCTTAATATAAAGTTTTTCGGATAACCACTAGAAGTGAGTTTGTTGATAAAAAATTGGGTTTCTGTATCTTTTGAGAGTTGGGTGGTACAGTGTGTATATATTCGTTTGGAAAGGGTTTTTACAGTGTTGATCTTGTGACTGAGGGGGCAATAAGAGGGAAAATGTATATAATCTGGAGTGGAGTTTGGCTTGTGGTATATTTCTGTTGTGTATTGGTTTTGTGTTTTTAGTATAAGTACATCTAGAAATGGTAAGGTCTTATTGTTTTCTGTTTCTATGGTGAAATCTATATCATTATGTATGGACTTTAGTTGGGTAAAAATGGAATCTATTTTGTTAGAGTTGGATATGTAGCCCCCTTAGCCAAATTTCTAGCAAGCTTCCTTATCCCCATTCTAAAAGACAATCCTACCACCACATCCATCACATCCATACCAAAATTTATAGAAAATATACACAGCCTCCTCCCCTCTCCTAACAGCACCATGATATCTTTTGACGTAGTTAATATGTACCCAAGCTTACCACACCATCTAATAATAGATAACACAATAGAATTTTTAGCATTAAACAATATTCCTCCAGATACCTCTTCTAAAATTATTTCATTAATTAAGCTTAGCCTACAATACAATATATTCTCCTTTAATAGCCAATTTTATAAACAAACTAAGGGCTCCCCCATGGGAAGTCCCCTCTCTTCACCTTTGGCAGAAATAGTAATGAGAAAAATAGATAAAACGATAACCAACCTGTTTCCCACAGAAATCATCATCTGGCAGAGATACATAGACGACATCTTTTGTATATCCAACTCTAACAAAATAGATTCCATTTTTACCCAACTAAAGTCCATACATAATGATATAGATTTCACCATAGAAACAGAAAACAATAAGACCTTACCATTTCTAGATGTACTTATACTAAAAACACAAAACCAATACACAACAGAAATATACCACAAGCCAAACTCCACTCCAGATTATATACATTTTCCCTCTTATTGCCCCCTCAGTCACAAGATCAACACTGTAAAAACCCTTTCCAAACGAATATATACACACTGTACCACCCAACTCTCAAAAGATACAGAAACCCAATTTTTTATCAACAAACTCACTTCTAGTGGTTATCCGAAAAACTTTATATTAAGACATTTCTATAATCCCTCTCTCATAAGAAATAATCATGTTTATAAATCAACATGTATAATTCCCTATTCCCATAGTAGTACCAATATAGCCAGAATTTTAAGCAAACACGGTATAAGAACATATTATGAAAGCAACCCGAGTATAGCAACCATATTAAGAAACCCCATTACAAGAAACAGTATTCCTATATCAAAACTACACAATAGCAAAGCAGTATATTCCATACCATGCACCCAATGTAATAATGTATATGTAGGTGAAACAGGAAGACAGATAAAATACAGAATAGACGAACACAGAAGAAACATTAAAAACAAAGACCCCAAATCCCTAATAGTGCAACATATCAGACACACAGATCATGAATTCAATCTAGCAAACCCTAATATTCATTACACAAACATAAATAGTAAATACAAAAGATTAATAATAGAAGCATTGATTTCATCAAAATATAATAGTATAAATAGACACATAGATATCCCGGAGACATATGATAGGCTGGTCCAAAAACTCAAATAGAATTATCAGTTTTCTTTTCATCACACCATTTTACAATTTTGCATCTAATAATATCAGCAAATTGACTAATTTACATAACAATAATTTTTTCTTAAATAATAAAATAAAAAACTTCATAAATAATCCTAGATATGCAAAAACTTAGCTTATATATATGTGTATATACATGTTTAGTTGAAATTTTTTCCATTATTCCTGTAGAAGGGCCGCTTGCGCCCAAAAGCTCGAATCGATTTTACCAATAAAAGAAACTCATCCTTTTTTATTCTATTCGTATTACAGTATAATACAATGCCTGTTGAAGTTGGAGAATAAATATTAAGATATGGATCACATATGTGAACACATTACATGCAACTGAAGAAAGAAGGTTCAAATTACATCCAGCCTCAATATCACAGGAATTCTACAGTGAAAGAATAAATATCTTCTGTTGTTGTTGTTAGAGAAAGAAGAAAGCTCCATGGATACACCTGTTGTTGGTCTGGGGACTTGGAAGTACCACTCCATAGCAGAGACAATATTGTTTAATTACAAAAAGGCAATAAGACACAGCAACTCTTTTGTATTAATTGTATGTAAGCTTTCGGGCAAGCCCTTTCTCAGAAAACTAAAGTTTTTACTGTTAGTTTGCTGAGGAAGGACTTGCCTGAAAGCTTACATACAATTTTTTTTTTTTTGCTTATCCCCAGTACACGTGGTACAGGCCATCATAATCATGGTGGGTAGAAGAGGTTGACGACTGCCTTTACCGTAAGTGCACCACATGTCTAAACATATGAAAAGCAGTTCGACTTTGCACTTACAAATGCGCCAGAGCCCTGTTTGGATGCACTCAAAAGAGTTGCAGCATCTTATTGCCTTTTTTTAATTTGTCGAAATCCGTAAACCTGTGATAACGAATATTGTTAAATTCTGTGGTCTCAAAAGTTTCAGAACAAATTTCTAAAATTGTCTTGCAGATATGTTGTTATAACCATATTGTTGCTAGACTTGGGACCTTGGAAGTACAATATGAAGTTGAAGAGATAATCTATTTTATCTACTTAGAGAGAGAGAGAGAGAGGGGGGGACATCTCTCCCTTTAATTATGCATCAGAAAAATAATGCACTATATTTACCACCCTCATTTTTTTTTTGCTTATCCCTAGTACACATGGTACAGGCCATGATAATCATGGTGGGTAGAAATAGGCGACTGCTTTTACTGTAAGTGCACCACATGTCTACACATGTGAAAAGCAGTTTGACTTTGCACTTACAAATGTGCCAGAGCTTCGTTTGGTTACTTGCACTCGCTGGTGAGGTTGGACTTTTGCAAGAATCGGGGGCCATTGGAGCATTTTTTTTTTTTCAACAGAAAAAAGTGCCCAATACGGGAATCAAACCTGGGTCGTAGTGGTCAAAACCAACGGTTTACACCATCCTTCCACCGACCCCCTACCCTAGTAAAAAACTTTACTAGTGCTGATGAAGAATGACCAGCAACACTAGTTTTTATTAAAAAAAAACTCAACCTATATACCGTGGTTTCAGGCTTTGGCTATCAATAGTATAGGGATGGCTTCAATTTCATATCATTCTATGAGAGAGGTTATAAAATCAGTTGAATTTACCAAAGAGGTATTTAATCTGGTGAAGATGGGAGAGGTGCCTTCTAGGTACATGAATATCTTCCTCCCATCCAGAAAGAACCTCAAAAATAGACAGCACCAAACAACACTAACAAGATTTAGAACAGGCCATCTCAAGCCATCTGAAGATGGAAAATAACAACAGATTCTACCCCACTTTCCTAAAATGTAGCTTGGCACCTGCAGCTCCAGAACAAATTTTGGTTTGTATTAGATGTACTAAACAGGACCTTTGAGAGAGGCTGATGCTTATCATAAAACAGCTCGAGGAGCATAAATTCATGGAATTCATAAACACAAGGTAATAAGACCAAATCCAAATAAATAAATAGTGTGTGACGTTTCGGTAACAGCATTGTTACCATCTTCAGACAAAAGTACTGAATCAATAAATAAATAGTTACCGAAATGCTGTTACCGAAACGTCACACACTATTTATTTATTTGGTCTTATTACCTTATGTTCATAATCTATAATCCAAATTGTGCCTTATCATGGAATTCATGTAATTTTTAAACAGGGGGATCAGAAACAACAAGATCTTCCTCCCACACTTTTATGTTGTAATCTAGTTATATAGTGGAAAGTTTCTGTATAGGAACACAAATAGATTTCAAGCAAAACCAGACTTCTGGCTTGTAGGTTATATCAGAGGGGGTGTAGAGGAACAGTTATGTTCTACAGCTTGGTTACTTGTATTCCTATAATCTGGTATTGAACTAAGACCAATGTGATATTTTGTTGATGTGTCAGTCTGGTGATAAGGTACAATTTGGATTATAGATTAGAAACAAAGTAATAACACCAAATCCAAATTAATTTCAACAAAAGACAAATACAGTTAAACCTGTCTATAGCACCCCCTCTTGGTACTCACCAAAATAGGGTGCTATAGAGAGGTCACTTTTAATGTAAATCGCATCGTACTATGTATTTAAAATCGGGTGCTATAGCGAGGGAGGCGCTATTTAGAGAAGGCGCTATAGACAGGTTTAACTGTATATAAAATTAAACTCATTTTGCAGATTTTTTTTTTATTTTATAAAAAAACTAATAAATTCCTTTGGATCACTTTTATTTAGAAACTAACTGTTTAGCATAGTTTTAATTGAATAATTCCCTAATATTTTACATATTTTAATTCTTAAATATTTCTTGAAACTTTCTTCAATCTGTAAATTGTTTTCCTCAAATACAGACAATACTTTACAATTTGATTTCATTTAATTAAATTTGCATATAAATCCTTTGTACATATTTCAATTGTGTTGATATTTTTTTCTCTTTTCATCTAGCTAGCTTTAATTTGGATACTTATTGGAGAATAATTGATAAGGCACAATTTGGATTATAGAATATAAACACTAGGTAATAAGACCAAATCCAAATAAATAAATAGTGTGTGACGTTTCGGTAACAGCGTTGTTACCATCTTCAGTACTTTTGTCTGAAGATGGTAACAACGCTGTTACCGAAACGTCACACACTATTTATTTATTTGGATTTGGTCTTATTACCTTGTGTTTATTGGAGAATAAGTAAAAGAGAAAAAAGAATTGAGAAATAAATTTTCTTGTAGCTATAATCCAAATTGTGCTTTATCATTTAATCTATTTAATCTTATTAGTATAAAATATATTTTTCAAACATAGCATGTAAATAGAAGTCACCAAGATGTTTCAGGGGGATCTGCCTGTTACGGAGCACCATCTTCACAAACTGTAGTTCTTTATGTCATCTCCTCTCTCATAACCTCTTTAGTTACAAAAGGTAACAAGACCAAATTTTTGAAATGCTTGTGACATTTTGGTAACAGTGATGTTACCATCATCTAACTATAAAGTACTGAATAATTATGATAAAGCACAATTTGGATTATAGAATATAAGAAAATAAGACCTAATCCAAATAATTTATTAGTGTGTGATGTTTCGGCAACAGCATTGTCACCATCATTAGATAAAAGAATAAATGATTGGTCATTTATTCTTTTGTCGGATAATGGTGACAATGCTGTTGCCGAAATGTCACATACTAATAAATTATTTGGATTAATTCTTATTTTCATGTACTGAATGATGATGGTAATAACTCTTGTTATTGGAATGTGACAAACATTTGAATAATTCGTTCTTGTTATACCTCTAGTTTCTAATCTATAATCTAAATTGTAGCTTATCTTCTTCTTTATTATCTCCACTCAATCATATTAGGGTATCAAGCTTGTTTGACAACCATCATGACTGTGTGAAGTAGAATGTGTCTGCCTTTGTCATTAAGACTGGGAGCACTACTCAGTGGCAGGCCGACTTAGCTCCAAAAAAAAATGGCCGCCTCTGACATGAGGAACAGACGCCATGTGCAGCCACTCCTAACATGGAGTACAAACGCTGCACATCCTGTATCCCTGGATTAGGAGCCCTTACAGAGGGTACTATCAGCCGGGCCAGCTGAGCCCAGGTTTTTTAGTGAGCTTGTTACTGCTCCCCCTCCTCCTTTTTCATCCGGGCTTGGGTAACAACTCTTGTTATTGGAATGTGAGACAAACATTTGAATAATTTGTTCTTGTTATACCTCTAGTTTCTAATCAAAAATCTAAATTGTAGCTTATCAATCTCTTTAGTTATGTGATTGCATCAGCATTCCTGTATGGGACAAGTGTCCTCAATAAAGGCTTTTTGTTGTTGATGATTACATCAGCATTGCCAACTGATTTAATGACATCATTGTTAGACTAAATCCGCCTTTGCCGGTCCCAAGCCCGGATGAAAAAGGAGGAGCAGTAACAAGCTCGGTTAAAAACCTGGGCTCAGCTGGCCTGGCTGATAGTACCCTGTAAGGGCTCCTAATCCAGGAATACAGGATGAGCAGTCTCTGTACTCCATGTTAGGAGTGGCTGCACATGGCGTCTGTTCCTCATGTCAGAGGCGGCCATTTCTTTTGGAGCTAAGTCGGCCTGCCACTGAATAGTGCTCCCAGTCTTAATGACAAAGGCAGATGCATTCTACTTCACCCAGTCATGATGGTTGTCAAGTCTCAAGCTCTACAAGCTTGATACCCTAATATGATTGAGTGGAGATAAGAAAGAAGAAGAAGATTGTTAGACTGATAGAATGTCATTTATTCCATTATTATCTTCATTGGTGCAAGTCCTAGCTTGTGGTATACAGGTTGTCCTATCCCTGCCAGCTCAGATAACAGTAGCTGTAGAAAGCTCTTTTTAAAAAACCTGGGTTTTAACATAAATCTAGCTGAGGTAAGAGACCTTGATCATCCAAGTTGTCAGCCATTTAATATTGGAGTTAAGTTGACCTGTTACCGAGGAATGCCGCCGCCATACTAACCTAGATGTACAGGCCATGTTCATAGTTATTTATAGAATTATAGAGTAGAACCTCCCTTTAGCGGACACCTCTCCACAAAGGACAGTTTTCATTTGCAAAATTACCTATTTTACAATTTAGCAACTCTCCAATAAGAGAACACTTATATAAAATGAAAGGATTTAAAAGCACGAATGTTTCTTTTATACACAATACAAACTTCTACTGGCCTTACTGCGATGAAAAAATATATTGGGGGGGAGGCTTGGCTCATCAGTGGTGAACCCTCCCAGCGGTTTCGCCAATTTAATCCACCAGACCGCTTCTCAGAGCTCAAAACTGTATTGGCTGATTCTGCTTATATACTCAGCACTGAAGGGTGGAATCTCAGTTTACACCTATCCCTAAAGGACAATTTGGCTCTGCAATTAGGTGTTGTCCTTTACAGGTAGTTCTACTGTAATTTCAAAATTGAATGCACAAAAAATTGATTAGGCAATCCTCCCTTTGCACAATATAGTTTACCTTTATTTGATATTTTGATCTTAATTTTTGGCATTGGTAATATCAATTTTGGTTTTGGGAAGTTTGAGCATCTATAAGAAAGATGTCATTGTATTATACATAGCTCTACCTTTTAGTCTCCTTTCATCATCACAATTGAACAGTAGAACCTCCCTTTAGCGGATACCCCGCTAGTGGACACCTCTCTATAAAGGACAGTTTTCATTTGCAAAATTACCATTTTTACAATTTAGCAACTCTCCAGTAAGAGGACACCTCTCCCTAAAGATCACTTTGGCTCTGCAATTAGGTGTTGTCCTTTACAGAGAGGTCTTACTGTATATATAAATTAAATATCACAAAACTTAACAAAAAAAAAAAACATTTTAAATTACTTTTTTCTATTTGATTGAAGTATATCTGGTTCGTTACCCCAGTAGTTTTATGGACAAGCTCATGACATGTCAAAGCCGATTTAAATGCTTGGTTCCGTTGTTAAATCTTGCTGTTAAACAATTTATATAAATATTTATTGATACATTCATAATATTCACCTCAAAAATAATAATATAAACTCATCTTAGTTATATAGTAGAACTTCCATGAGAGGACACTTGCGCTAGAGAACACCTCTCTATGAAGGACAGTTTTCATTTGTAAAAATTATCATAATTTACTATTTGGGAACTCTCCAGTAAGAGGACACCTCTCCCTAAAGGACACTTTAGCTCTGCGATTAGGTGCCCTTTACAGGGAGGTTCTACTGTATATAATTATCATTTTAAAACAATAGAGTGCAGACTTTTGCATGTATTGACAAGATGTCAATAAAATTTTATTAATTGTCTAACACAGATATGAATTTTACTACTCTCTCAACCACAGATTTGATAACTTTACCTATAATTAACTATGTACCAAGTGAAATTCTCAGCCTGCAACCCCAAGACACATTATTGACTGTATTGACTCATCCATTGATGAGCTCTACTCTTCTCCAGCAAACACCATCAAAAGTCTCAAGCTTTACAAGCTTGATACCTTAGTGTGATTGAGTGGAGATAAGAAAGAAGAAGACTTATAATTAAGAGTAGCTAAGATGCCCCTCTATTATCTACAGAACCTCTCTCCTTGTAGAACCATCTCCTGGATGTCATATAATATTCGAGTATTAATTTACATATTTTGTTACTAAGATTATTGTATTTTTCATTCATTATTGATAAATTGGTATATCTGGTCCAAATAAAGAAGACCATGATGAATACCATGGCCTACAATTTCTGCGACAGACTCCGTGATGCCAATGCTGTGTCAAAGCCTAAAGATCCCTACAAGAAGACAACATCCCTATAGACACTATGATGATAAAGCTGCTCTCAATGCAACAAGTATGTAAAGCTAATAGAAACCACTTTTTGAACTCAGGGAAACCTTGACAGAAATATCCATGTTGAAAAAACAATTAGCTTTTCATGATAAAGCACAATTTGGATTATAGATTATAATACAAGGAAATATGAACTAATACAAATAATTTAATAGTGTGACGTTTCGACAACAACATTGTTACCATCTTCAGACAATTCAGTACTTTTGTCTGAAGATGGTAACAACGCTGTTACCGAAACGTCATACACTATTTATTTATTTGGTCTTATTACCTTGTGTTTATAATCTATAATCCAAATTGTGCCTTATCGATTATAATACAAGGAAATAAGAACTAATCCAAATAATTTAAGTGTGACATTTTGGCAACAACATTGTCACCATCATTAGACAAAAACAAAGCTTTTTTTTTTAGGTTGAACTAGTTTTTCAAAGTGTGAGTCAAGCTCCCATAGGGAAGGAGTTTTGTAGTTTCATATTTAATTGGTAATTGAGATTGATAAAGTATAATTTGAAATATAGATTATAAATATAATAAAATAAGACCTAATCCAAATAAATTAATAGTGTGTGATATTTCGGCAACATAATTGTTACCATCATTAGACAAAAAAAAAAAGCTTTTTTTAGGTTGAATTAATTTTTCAAAGTGTGAGTCAAACTCCCATAGGAAAGGAGTTTTGTAGCCTAATATTTAATTGAGATTGAAAGAAGTATAATTTGGAAGAAAATAAGACCTAATCCAAATAAATTGATAGTTTGTGACATTTTGGCAACAACATTGTTACCAAAATGTCAAACAATTCAATAATTTAGATTTGGTCTTGTTACCATTTTACCAATTAGGTACTTTCCAGTAAGAAGACACCTCTCTCTCTAAAGGACACTCTAAAGGCTCTAAAACTAGATGTTCTATATAGGGAGGTAGTTGTACTGTATCACCAGATCATTGTTAAAACAATGTTGAGGAAAACCTTCATTTTGTTACAATCCTGATAAAGCTGAAGGATAATTGTTTAGTTAGAAATAAACACAAGATAATAAGACCAAATCCAAATAAATAGTGTGACGTTTCAGTAACAGCATTGTTACCATCTTCATACAAAAGTATTGAATGTAACAATACTGTTACCGAAACATCACACACTATTTATTTGGATTTGGTCTTTTTACCTTGTGTTTATAATCTATAATCCAAATTGTGTCTTATCACTTTAGTAAGAAATAAGAAACAGTTGTAAAAAAAAAAAGGAAAATTACAAATAAACCATTTATTTTCAAACCATAGTTTAAAAAAAAAAAAGATCTTAATTACATTTCATAAAGCTTTAAATAACTAAACAAAGTATAGAAGAAGATAATCTTTTAAAAAAGATTTTTTTTTTTCCCTTTTAAAAAATAAAATAAACTAGTTTTGTCTACACAATAAAAAAAAAAAAAAACAATAATAGGGAAATTGGAAAGGCACTTTTACAAAGAAAGTAATAAGGTAAATATGGAAGCATCTTGGGGAGAGTTTGTCAAAAATATATCCTTCCAAAAAAAAAAAAATAATAATAACTAAAAAATATCTTAAATTTCTATGTTTTTAAATTGACATTTAAAAAAAAAAAGAAGAGGGTTTGGGGGCCAATAAAGCAATCAGGATAAAAAAAGAAATCTGGGAATTAAAAATATGTACAGTGATGGGAGGGTAGTATTTCTAACAAGAAAAACTTTTTAAATTTTATAATACAAAGTCAACATTCTATTTCTCTCTTTTTTTTAATCCATTTTTTTTAAATTGGCAAAGATAGAGAGAGGGAGAGGAAGGTAAAATAAAATTTGAAGAAAAAAAAAACAATTTTTTTTATTTGGCCGAGAAAAGCAAAAAAAAATATTTTTTTAAAGATTTGTCTCAACTTTTGAATTAGTTTTTTTTTTCCAAGTTATAATAATAATAAAAAAAGGGGGGGGGGGGGATTCAGTAATTCAAATATATAATATGTATGTATATATATATTTTTAAATCTTACATGATATCAAAAACTTTTTTAAGTTCCAATACAAGTTGCCAATCAGTTTTGGTGAGGTCAGTTCTGAAGTATTTCTTGAGGGCGTCTATAGATTCTCTGCTGATTTTACTGACCAGCATGTCTGTGGCTTCAAAATGCCTGTTGTACATCTTGGGGGCCTCTCCCGGTATAGGCTCCACTTTGATGCATACCTCCTGCCCCCTCTTGGCGATCTCCACAGGCTTGTGGTTGAACTCGATGGTGGTGACTCTGCCGATCTCCAGTCCCTCCTTGGAAGGTACGCAGAGCAGTGCACCTTCCTTGACCTGTCCGGCTTCCACCGAGACACCCATGACGATGGGATCCCTGGAGTTGAAGATGTACTGAGGCAAGATCCTCAGTTTGCAGGGGAAGATGGCCACGTGCTTGTACTCCTCCCGCTTCCTGTTGAGGAAGTCCTCCTGGTACTCGGTGAACCTGTCAAAAAGATGGTAGATGATGTTGGCAGTGAAGATCCGGATGTTGTACTCCTTGGCTAGGTCTTCTGCTTCCCGGTCGGTGGGGACATCAAAGGCCAGGATAAGGGCATACTGAGGATCGTGCTGCAGCATGGCTGAGGCCTTCATCACATCCTTCTTAGACACAGGCCCCACCTTGACATTGGAGTAAGGAATCTTCTTGGAAGTCAGGAACTCTATGAGGGCTTCTAGGGAACCTAGGGTGGAAGCTTGGACTAGCACTCCTGTAGGCTTGGTCTTGAAGGATTTCAGAGTCTCCTTGAGAGCATTGTCTACCTCTTCCTTCAAGATCTCCACTTCATCAGGATTCTTGGCCACCAGGAGAGGAAGCCCTGCAATGGCCTTCTCAAGCTCCTTAGCAGTGATCTTGACTCCTTGTGCCCCTTCAATCACCTTGTAATCTTTGTAATGGTTCTTGACTCTGAGTTCCTTCAGAGGTTCTGGCATGAGGAGGGATCGAATCTGAGTGACAATTGGGCCATCCTGGCCTGCAACAACCATGGTCTCACCTTCCCTGAGTCTTCCGTTGATCAGAATCACATCAATGGTGGTTCCAAGACCGGGAATAGCCTTGACCTCCAGCACTGTGGCCTGAAGCTCTTCAGAGAAGGAAAGCTTCTTAGCCAGGAGGGTCTGGGAGTACTCCACAATGAGGGACATCAAGTTGCCCATGCCATCTCCAGTTATAGCTGAGGTGGGGACCAGGGAGACATAGGACTTGACATCTGTGTTCTCATAGTAGAGGGCAGTGTTGAGTCCTTGTTCACTGAACTGGAGCTGCACACTCTTGGTGCGTTCCTCAAAATCTGACTTGGTCATGCGGGTTTGAGCCTTCATGACCTCCTGGATATCACGATTGGGCATCTTCTTCCAGTCATAGAGTCTGTCTACCTTGTTGAGGGCTACCACAAATGGAGTCTTCCTCTTCTTCAGGATGTTGATGGACTCGATAGTCTGGGGCTCCAGGCCATGCATGATGTCTACCACCAAGATGGCAATATCACACTGGGAAGAACCTCTGGATCTCAGGTTGCTGAAGGACTCGTGACCCGGTGTGTCGATGATAAGAAGACCTGGGAGCTTGAGTTCTGAGCTAGAGAAGCCCTTTGCCATCTTGCATTGTTCCATGATGGCATCTTTCGGTACCATCGTGGCACCGATTTGTTGTGTAATACCACCAGCTTCAGAATCCTGGACATTGGAGTGTCGGATCTTGTCAAGGATCTTGGTCTTGCCAGTATCTACATGGCCAAGGACACAAATGATTGGAGACCTGAGCTTGTTGATATCCCTCTTTTTCTCTGCTTCCTCATGTTGTTTCTGAATTCTCTGCCTCGTGAGCTGTTTTTTGGTATCCTCAAGCTCTTCCTCATCATCATCACTATCATCGTCCTCAGAACTAGAATCCTCAGAGTCAGTCTTGTCCTCAGCATTCTCATCTCCTGCCTCAATGCTCTTGTCATCCTGTTTGTTTGCAGCATTCTCTTGAGAATTGCTGTCATCATCATCTGAACTAGCATCCCAAGTATCCTTAACATCATCGGTCTCTTCTTCTTTCTCTTTGGCTGGAGCACTATCAACTTTAGGTTCTATTTTGGGCTCTGGTGTCACAACTTCCTCTTTGGGGGCCTCTTTATTCTCAGCGGATTCCTCTGGCTTCTTCTTTGCTGGTCTCCTTTTGTCATACTTGGGCCTTTCACGTTTTTCACCAATCTGTGGGACTTCAACACCCTGCATCTTAAGACTTGCGAGTTGTGCTTCCATTCTTTCTCTCTTCTGTCTTTGCACTTTAGACAAAAGTTTACCTTCAGCTTTTAGCCGCTCTTTTCTTTCTTTTTCCTTTTGCTTCTTCCTTTCCTTCCTTTCTTGTTCTTGCCTGAGTTTCTCCTCCTGAAGTCTTTCTGCCTCTAGTCTGGCCTTTTCCAATTCTTCCTCTTCACGTTTTTGCTGCTCTTCTAGTTCCTTTATAAGCTTAAGCCTCTCTTGTATAGCAGAGATTTGCTTTTTACCTGGCTTCTTCTTGTCTTTTTTATCATCCTCAACTACCACTGCTCCTTTCTTCTTTTTCTTATCTTTTTTCTTCTTATCATCATCATCTTCCTCAGCTTCTTCTTGTTCTGCTTCCGCTGACTCAGGAGGTTGAGATTCAATTACCGGATCAGCTGATTCTGTTGCTGCTGTTTGCTTTTTCTTAACTTGCTGATTTTGTTGTAATTTTTTCAATCTTTCACGCTCCTTTTTTTCTTTTCTTTTTTGAGCTGCAGTTTTAACTGTTGAGTCGTCATCTTGAGCTTCTGTTGATTCAGTTTTTACTTCTTTTGCTGCTTCTTCTTTAACTGCCTCTTTATCTTCTTTTTCTAGACTATCTTGCTTTTTTGTTTTTGACTTTTTACTTTTGGATTTATCTGTATCAGCTTCTGGCACCTCAGATTTTGCTTTTTCTTCTACTTCTGCAGTGGGAGTAGGCTTTTTACCTTGGTTTTCAAGTGCAAGCTCCTCCAGTAACCTATCCAATTCCTCATCATCTTCATCCTTTTTCTTCTTCCTTTCTTTTTTCTTTGATTTCTTTCCTTTATCTTCTTGTTTGGGTTGTTGCGGTTGCTCAGGCTTTTTTACAGGTTTAATTTCATCTTTTTCATCATCTGTTGAAGGGGGTGTTGGCTCATCATCCATACTTAACATTCCAAAAACAGATCCTTTGTTCTTAACACCTACATTTAATTTAGAAGTTGTCTCTAATGGTTCGTCTTCATCACTTTCTTCTTTAAATGCCACTTTATTTTTCTTTTTATCTTTCTTTTTAGATGTCACATTGGGCTCACCCATATCGTCCTGGTTTGATCGTGAATTATTAGCAGTAGAAATAGAATTTTGTACATCATCCAATATTTCTTCTGTTTTATTAGGTTTATTTTTCTTACCTTTCGATTTTTTTTTGTTAATACTAGATTCTTCACCTACCATATTTTCTGACTTTTGCAACGTATTAACATCTTTAATAGAGAGCTCTTCTATTTGATTACTTACGTCATCGTCGCCACTATCATTGGCCTTTAACTTACGCGATTTTTTATCTTTACCCATCTTATAAAATAAAGGTTTATTTTTACTATATGGTGTAAACAAAAATGGTTAAATGTAAAAATCCTTTCGTACTTACCATCTCAGTTTGATGATGATACCCCTTGACTCCACGAGTAACCGGTGACACAGATTATATTCAATGATATTTTCTAACATATAGAGTTTTTATTATAAATATTGCACCTTATTTCTGAATAAATATATGATAATTTTGCCTCAAGCCCAAAAAGTTTGAATTGTTAAATAGACCTCGGTAAGAAAACTTTTTTATATATAGTACACTCATCATATTTTCTGAGTCCCGCGATGTGTTTGAATGTTTCTGAATATTGAGAAATCTGCATGAATTTTCAATCAAAATTATTATTTTGGATCAAAATAAAATCAAACATTTTATTATTTTTGAAATCCAATATTTCGCAAGGCTGTACGCCTATCTTTTTCAGGGTATTTTTCTAATTTGAAAGTGTTTGATTACTAGACAGCAACCAGAATTTTGCACTTATAATCCTTAAATTACATCTACATCGTTGTACTTATTCTCTAAGAGCTGATCTTTGGTAAATACTCGAAAATTTCATAATTGTTAGATATAGACTCCTTTAAATAAAAAGAGACATTAATTTCAATTTAGATATCAGAAATCTGTAGATCAGCCTGTTCAACACGAATTGTCAGGTTTCAAAACGTTACTTCCCGCAAATAAGGGTTTTGGTGGCAGTATTATTGTACACGTGGCGACACGGCGCGATCAGGAATGGGGGCAGGACGCCTCCCTTGGAACTTCTGTTATATCTACAAAAAAAAAGGAAATTAGGGCGAACGCCTTCCTTTGACACATCTGCTATCTCTTAATAAATAGAATTTTGTCTCTAACTTTTCTTTTTATCTCTTATGATATGTGCTGGCTACTACTTTTACCTTGTGTAACAAAGATCATTTACACTGAATTAAGTTCTTTCAAACACCATTTTATGTTAACTTAGGGCTTACATGGAATTTTGTTTGAATTAAAAATAGTGATATTTATCAATGTATATTTGTCAGATTTGATGACAAGCTACGCATCAGGATCATTTGTGACTCTAACACCTAAAATTGGCCCAGCAACTATGCCAACTACACAACTCTTTGTCCAATTCAGTTGTTGTGACTTCCTTGTGTGGATCGCATGAAATTAGAGAAGACCTGGACTGACGAGTGTCATAATCCATAACCATTATTAGCCTAAGTTTAACCAATTCTAAGACTGGTATCCCTTTCCCATTAGGCTCTTCCAAGATGATAGTTAAATAGCCATAGTGTTTTTAGCTGGTGGTAAGACATTGTCTTGTTTTTTTTTCTCTTCAAAAGTAAGCTATCATGTCATAATACATGTTTATCCAATATATTTCTTTTTTTTTTAGTTTCGTAGAGATTTCTCTCTCTTTCTGAGATATTTCATATAGGTAAAACAAAGTGGTTTCTTTTTTCTTTTCGCATCCACATGTCTTTATTCTAATAACATATTAATTTAGAAGACGTTTCCAACTTGAGTGTGGCATATGTAAACTGAAACGTCCAATACAGTATTATGGCTCTAGATACGGTCTGGTAGATTAAATTGGCGAAACCGCTGGGATGTTTCATCACTGATGAGCCAAGCCCTCCCAATATTTTTTCTTGTAGTAAGAACAGTATAAAAAAGTTTGTTTATGTGTAAAAGAAACATTAGCGCCTTAATGCTTTCCTTTCTTGTATAGAGTGTATATTTATTTAAGTAACCCAGGTTCCTGGAGCGTACAGAAGTCGCCAACTACCCGGTATGTCCTTCTGACCTAAGTCTTCTTGGATTTATATACAATGCCAGTGGAAGTCCAATTAATGAGGTGTTGCCAGGCAGATTTCTTTCTTGGGAGATTTTCTAGAGATGCTGGACATATGTTGGTGATACCTAGGAGAGTGGCTGTCTGGAATCTTTGGTATTGGAAGGTTGGGCAAGTGAAGAGGAGGTGGTCTACGGTTTGGTCTTCATCTTGGCAGTGGGGGCAAGTTGGGTCTTCTTTCGATACCGTTGCAAGGTCTGCCTGAATGTAGCCATGGCCGGTCAAGATTGTTGTGGAGGTAGATCCATGCTTGATGTTTCGAAGCATTTGGAGGAGTAGTTTCGGGGTAGCAGCAAATCTTCGTAGATTTCTGGTGGAGTAATCTTGGATGTAGAGGTCTGTCCACATTTTGAGGGCTATCTGTTCTTTTTTACCGCGCGCGACGCTCTTTGGGAGGGTGGTAAAGGATAGTGGCAGATTAGATTGTGCTGCAGCCTTTGCCTCCTGATCCGCCAGTTCATTTCCTGGAATAGAGTGTATATAATACCAAAAAGGGTGACGAGGGAAATTTGCTGTGTGTATTAAAAAAAACAAATATAAAATTAATAATATGTTTATAAAATAATAAATATATTTATACAATCTCAATGATAGCCAGAGTCCAAATTTTCAAAATTTTTCAGGATTTTAAAAGATATTATGCAGAGCACCTAGACAAGGTCATTTAGCCAATTTCAATAAATGATATTTCATGAATGGTGGGGATACCTTAGGGATGGCACGACAAAAACTAAATTTTGAAATTTGGTTTCGTTTTGGAGTTAAGTTCCTTATTCTATAAAACATATTCTATTCAGCCAAGGTCGTAACAAATGAAAGTATATTGAATAGAGGTAAACCTAGGGATGATATGATGAAGCCTGGCATGTCATATTTCCCGAGTTATAAGTTCTTAAATAAAATATACTGATAATTATTATGTCCATAGTTCATCTAAAATACCCATTCAAAGAGTCTAGCATCAGTATCACTATAAGAGGAAGTTCGAAAAATGCAATATAACTTCGGTATGGTAGATTAAACTGGCGAAACCGCTGGAAGGGTTCACCACTGATGAGCCAGGCCCTCCTATTAGTTTTTCCATTGCAGTAAGGACAGTAGAAATTGTTTATTTTTAAAAAATAATTATACTCGTCTATAATAGTTTCGAATTTTGATAACAGATGGTGCGCTAATGCATCATAATATTGTAGCAAAATATTTATTATTTTATTAACAGAGAATCACTTTTGATGTTTATATCTTACTACTATGTAAACTTCCCTCATTGCTTATTTTTTTTTTAATCATTCATAGTTTGTTCTTGCCTTAAATAAATTGCCTTAAATAAAAAAAAGGTTTGTCTTTCCTAATTTTCCACGTGACAATATTATTTTGTTGTTTATATTTTTATTTATGAAATTATTTGTCAATTATTTTATATTTTACTCTTTTAAAGTGTATTAAATAGTATAAATAAAAATGCTGTGTGGCTAAGTGTGCCCTATCCAAACACAACTAAAAATCAACAGGGCGATACTGGGTTAAAGCCCGGATCGCAATTTCATCCATCTTTTATAATATTACTAGCCGAATGACCCAGGCAACGCCCAGGTTTTACCCGATTAAATGCTTTTATTCAAATACTATTCGTTACAATTATAAATTGGCTCCGTGGATGTCACTCTTGTGAAACGTCCCGCTCCAAACTTTGTGTCAGAGAAGAGATATTTTTATAAAGAGATGATCTGGCTTTGTGTCTTCTGCTCGAATGAATGTTTTTCTGTTAGAATTTTGTTCCTGCACACTAAAAATGAACTGGCTTCACCCGTGGTCTCAGCTTTTTGGAATTTTTCCCAATATAATTTTGTATCTGATAATCAAAAATGATGCAGCAATATTGTCATCATCATTTTCTGACTAAAAAAACAACTATTTTTGCCCAGAACCTGTCAATTTTATTTTTATTGGCTAAAAATCCGATAAATATATTTTCCAGATTTTTCTCTATGTCCTGTCAAAACACGTTTTACATGTACATTAGGTCAACTGATATTACTTCCCATCTTCACCGCTAGAGGCGCTGCTTGCGAGCGAAAAGGCAAATTTGCAACGCAATTTGCAAATATCTCGAAGAATATTCGGGATTGAGACCTGAAATTTTCACTATAAGTTTTTCCAGATTCTACCCTATATACTGTTAAAATTTCAGTCAGATTAGTTACATATTGTGGACGTGTATAGCTGACATAGGAACAAACACACATACATACATACACTGACTTTTATATATATAGGGATATATGGAATTTTGTAATCCTAAAATACAAGAGAAACCAAACCCAAACATTAATAAACACATAGATGACTAGAGTTGTCGCTTAAGGTCTATATAGTAGTAATTTTCCAACTATATAAGACACTTCAAGTATATATTATTTATTCATTCCTATTTCCACTTTTCATCTATAGTCTAAATTGTTTTAATTCTGGATTGTGTATTTGAATAGGTAGAGGTATCCTCACGTTATGTTATATGATATGAACCCAATTCCAAAGTGAGGACTTATAGGAAGCAATAACAATTGCTCAGAGTCCAAGGCAACGCCTTCCATGATTGTTGGCATCTAAATCTGGATCATGTAAGATTGGATCAAATCTCCTCAAAGAAGAGAATTTAAAACAAAATTACGGCGGTGATGAAGAAATCATTGATTTGTCTGCTGGCTTGCCTGGCTATTGCCAGCTCGGACGAATCCAACCTAGAGAACAAGTTGGCACATGCCAAGCATGTAGTGCAGAGTCTGCAGGTCCTCAAGAAACGTGTGGATTGCAAGCTCACAGAAGCCATTGAGAATCTCCAACGAATGGAAAATGAGATGCGATGTGCTGCAGAAAAGATGGATGCTATGAAATGCCAGGTGGAGAAAAAACTGGAGGAAGCCAACTATCCAGTACGTCGGACCAAGGGACCTTGTGAACCTACTCCTGCATCCAGTGGCAGATGCCCTGGGCGTCGTCGCCAGAACTTTGGCGGAGACCTCTAGCTCCCTCATACATGACAGATGGCCATGTGGATTTTTTTACAAGATGATTGGTAAATGAGCGAAAATTAAATATTTTTTCTGGTATTTTGACTTTTTGTTCAGTTTGAGAAATAAAATAATTACACGGGAAATTAATTACAAAAATACATTGAAATAAAAAAGATCTACTTTAAAAACCAATATTAAAATGATATATGTATAATACAGATAAATAAAAATCATAGGGTTCAAGGATTACTTATTAAATATACCTGAGAATCTTTGTTAAGAGGTAGCTTGTGTTATCCATGTCCATCCATGTCTTAGCCTCCTGATTACCTGTTTGAGACGGGGCTTACAAAGGTTCGTAATGGACAAAACTTAAGGAAATGGTACCTTTTAGAATGTATATCGGGATTCAGACAATAACTCTGAAAGATATGCTACACAGTGACCTTTATTGAAGATACACGAGATAACCAAGTGTGAAAAAAATTGCCGTCTCAAAAAAAAAAAAAAAAAAAACAGACAACCTCCAAGACTTTCTTGTTCTCCAAGACGTTCATGAGTGTATTTCTCCTCGATCCAAAGGTTTATTCCTTGCATTTTACCTGGTCCTTCATAGTCTCCTTTCTATGGCTAATCTTTTGATGGTATTAGTCTTAGATGTTCTTCGGTGTGCCATCGTACTGCGATCTTTAGAAGAGTAATGTAGTGGCTTTCCCTTGATTTCCACATCTCAGAACTTCAGCCATTATCTATTTAAGTTGTACATTATAAAAAAAATCTCTGACATCTTGGAATCAACATTGCAACAATCATTCTGCAGCCTCCTCTTATCTGAAGGATTTCTCTTTCTGATGATAACAGAAATACGCTGTCATTTTAATACTGCGCTTAGCGGACTTTTATTTATTTATTATAAATTGTTACTTCTTGATGGACTCTTGAAGAAAGAGTCCAAGCAAATGTTGAATATCCACACATACAATAAAGAAGGTGAAAGATGTTAGTAAATAAAGCAGTAGTAGGTCTTTATTATTATTTAAGTGACTGGTGCATCTCCTCATCTGGCTCCTTCTAGACGCTCGTTCAAAAGTTTTATTTTTCAGCTGGTGGTAAGACATTGTTTTCTCATCAGTTAGTCCACATATATAAGCTTATGGACAAAACTTAAGGAAGTTGTACCTTTTTTAAGCATGTATATCGGGATTCAGACAATAACTCTGAAAGATATTACAGTGACCTTTATTGAATATACACTCATGGACAAAACTAAAGGAAGTTGTACCTTTTAGCATGTATATCGGGATTCAGACAATAACTCTGAAAGATATTACAGTGACCTTTATTGAAGACACACGAGATAACCAAGTGTAAAGAAAATTGCCCCTGTCTCCTTAAAAAACAGATGACCGGCGATATCAATAACTCTTCATTTCCTTAAGCTTTGTTCACAAATGTGGTATAAGGCCTCGCCCCTTGATCTGACGTCTTCAATACATCCTTCACTCAATAGATTTTTGCATGCTATCATGTTTTCTTAGCATATGACCCTCCAATATTCCTAGTATTTCAATGAGATATCTGTTGGCCCAGCCTGCAGGGTCGATCCTTCGAGCGAGGCCTGGATGACGATGCCCAGACCATCCTGGTGTCTGCCAAGACGTGTCTCTACAAGTATTTCCTCAGCCTGGAACTAAGGATAGTTTAAGAAAGTGGAAGAATCTCTCCCCGGCAGAAGAAAATTGTATATATAATGTACAATTTGTATATTACTGTACCTCTCTATATCATTTTAATAATTTTTCTTTTATTTAACCATTCACTGGGAGTTAGTCAATGAAGTTTTTTAAATTGTCATTTGTATAGTGGGCCTTTATAAGACGATAAAGTCTTGTTGAGATATTATGGCCATATATGTCCTTTATGCCTGACCAAACCACTCATTGGAACGCCATGAAACTTTGGGAAGTTATTTAGTATAGTACTGGGAAGGTTTCTAGCAAATAAAATTTTTGAAATAACTTTTCGCTTTAAAATAATCAAGATAAATATTCTAATTTATCTGTTATAATTCAACAATCTGCTCTAAATATTATCATGATGATACGATGATTTTGTAATGTAGAAAATTAGGAAAGACAAAATTCAGGATGACACGGCAATTTATTTGAGACAAGAATAATGATACAATTCCAAGGCAAGATACTATTCCTTTAACTTCCAATTACCGAGGGAACCAATTAATATTGATTTTATTCAACTTATCGAGTATTTTTCAAGGGACCGGGAAAAAATGTTCACTTTATCGAGAGATTCGTTAGACAAACCTTTACTCGGGTAAAACCCGGGCGAAGCCGGGTACGTCCGCTAGTTTTAAATACGTAGTACGATGTGATATTTACATTAAAAGTGACCTATCTATAGCACCCCCTCTCTATAGCACCCTATTTTGGTGAGTCCCAAGAGAGGGTGCTATAGACAGGTTTAACTGTATTTATTTATATATTACGATAGTTGTATAAATAAAATAATTGATTTTAAAAGGAGGTTTCTTACTAAGTGCAGTCGTTTGGTAAATAATTAAAAATATTTATTATCAAGTAATTTATTTTGAACTCTTGATTAAAATACACATTGGCCAGTGGGGAACTGTGGGGGCCAAGAGACTTCCTTCCAGCCTGCTGGGATGATAGACCACGGCAAACATACAAGCGGGGCCAATAAAATAGGAGATGACCACCGCTGTGTGGCGTGGCAGATCGGCGGAAGCCAAGGAACCAGAATAGACATTCTAGGGTGTTGTCCTTTTGTCTTCCCCTATAAAATGTAGCTAATAAGTAATACCAATAAAACACTAACTTTGAAATACTTCTGGACCATCGCTGGACTAATAAACCGACACACCACAGAACTTCCGAGGCACGATTATTGCTAGTTGAAAACTTTACACATTAAAATATTTCACAATTAATAATATAGACTTTGTTATGTTAATTTTATATTATTATGAATGAAAAAAATGAAGAATATTATATTTACAGATAATATTATCAAGAACTAACTAAAAGGAAAACATATTAGTTATTTGTCAAGTAAGAAGTTTCAGAAGATGAGTTTCTTTTAATTGTAAAACATTACAAGATTTCGGGCAATGCCCTTCTACAGGTAAAATAAAAATAAAAATAAAAACATTTTATTTTACCTGTAGAAGGGCATTGCCCGAAAGCTTGTAATGTTTTACAATTAAAAGAAACTCATCTTCTGAAACTTCTTACTTGACATATCTTACTGGAAGAGTATTTGACCTTTAATATTAGTTATTTAGAATGGCATTTTAAAAAAATAGTCAAAATGAAATCAAAATGTAAAGATAGAGGCTGCCTGACCGGCATTCATAGTTCTTCAAATAAAAGACACTTCGGCCAGTAAATATTTTTATTGTCTTGACGTTTCGACAAAAATCTTTTGTCCTCGTCAAGAGCGAACAAAAATTAAAACATTTGGCAAAGCGTTAGAAATTATTCCTGACGAGGACAAAATATTTTTGTCGAAACGTCGAGACAATAAAAATATTTACTGGCTGAAGTGTCTTTTATTTGAAGAAAAATGTTTATAATTAATAATGAATATTTTCTCTAAAAATTATATAATAAATATGACACATAAATCCAATTAAGAGAAGTAAAATTATTTTTTTAAATGTTTATTAAGAAGGACACAGAAATATATAGACACGTCTAGCTAACAATGCTCTAACTTAAAGACACATTCTATCTAGTTGTATCTAATTACAGAGAGACGGGGGTCACGTGATGTTGACTCGGGGAGTTTGCCAAGGGTGGAGCAAATCTAGGCCAATTGGACATTTTCCTGACGTCGCCATTTTGAAACTTCCTAACACAGGTTATAAATAATGACCTTTGTGCTTTTTACAAGGATTAAAACTTTTTATTATTGAAATAAAAACATTAGGCATCCAGGGAAGAGTTTGTTTTTAAAAAATCCTTTATTTATACAAATCTCTCTAGCTTTCAGCAAGAAAGCCCTTCTACAGGAGAAAGTATTTTACATTGAATCGTTATAATATTGTGACAAAGAAATATTTTATTATTTAATTTAATATTATTCAATGAAAATATATTCAACAGATTATAAAAATATATATTACTCTCTATTTGTGAAATCATCTTTTAAATATTTCTTTGCTTGCTTGCTTAAGATTCTCTAGCTGGATCCCCAGCGCAAAATACTTCCTGGGCTGAATCGACGTGTGTGGAAAGCGCCTTCACTGCATTCCTTGGCTCCTCTCTGCAACATGCAGTCTCACGTCTCCATGCCGCATCAACACACCAGGACATAGATGATGTGGTGCATATTCTTACCAAAATCCTTCAAGAGGCCTGCGACATATCCATGAAAAGAAAAAAGAAAGACAACAGACCATCAAAACCCTGGTGGAATAAAGACTTAGCAAAACTCCGCAATGTAGTAGTTTCTCTAAGGCGCCTTTCGCAGTGCACATCCACGCCCATTAGAAACTTCTTCAAAGGGCTCTACAGAGCATGTCACAACAGGCTGAGAGCCGAGATAAGACGAGCCAAACACCTATCATGGATAAACCTCTGTCAAGAAGTATCCTCAGCCGCTTGGAGCTCTGTCCACAAATATATTTCCAAAGGACGAAGCACCCAAAGAGGACCTCCACTGCTAAAAAAATCTGACGGAACCCCCTATACACCAGAGGAAACCTGTGAAAAAATCTTGCAGCGCTTTTGTCTGCCTGACACACCAATATCTCAGCCTCGGCCCTTAATACAGTTTTCTGGCCTCATTGAGCCAGACTTCACCGACGCTGAAGTACTTCGGGCCATCAAATGCTGTGGACTCAAGAAATCTCCAGGCCCTGATCGACTTGGAGCAAAGTGCCTTCAATTAGGAGGTCCTCCCCTACATAAACTACTTGCAGGACTTTTTACCAAGTGTTTAAGATTCGGCCATTTTCCATCACCCTGGAAAATAGGCCTTTTAGTCCTCATACCCAAACCGGACAGCACAGCAGAAAACCCACTGGAAAGATTCCGCCCAATTGCTCTTCTCAACACCCTAGCCAAGGTATTTGAGCGTTGCATTTTGGCTCGACTACAATGGCTAGCAGACCGGCACAATTGGTTTTCACCCCTCCAATTTGGATTTGTTCCTTGCCGTTCGGCCGAAAACGCCCTAGCTGCAATAAACCAATTCATAGACAGGGACATGGAAGAGGGAGAGAAAACACTAGTTATCAGCCTAGACATTAGAAGAGCCTTCGACACCGTACATAGGTATTCTATCATTGAAGCCCTACGAGAGGTTAGCTGCCCTGAGGAATTACTACAACTAATTACCAGCTATTTAATGAATAGAAAAATGGCCTATAGCGTATGGGGACACACTGCTCACATTCTGTCACCCCGTGGAGTCCCACAAGGAGCGGCCTTAAGTCCCTTTCTCTTCAATATGATTGCAAGAAAATCATTTACTTTGCAAAAACCTAGAAAGAGCGAATTAGTGGGCTTCGCAGATGATTTCACACTAATGGTGCAGGTGGCCCCAAAGCTTCCTAAATGTCAAATAAACAATTTTCTTGAAAATTTCTCACAATGGTGCAGAAGGCATGGAATGTTGGTAAATCCCCACAAGACTCAAGCATGCATGTTTTACAGAAACAAACCAAGATGGCCAAACAAGGACAGCATCCGACTTCTTGACCAGCCCATTGCAATCAACAAAACAATTAAAATCCTTGGTATTACCTTTGATTCAAAGAGACAATTTATTAAACATCTCAACAACAGTTTACTCAAATACCGATGGATACTCCCAAGGCTCACTAGCACCATAAAAGGGCAATTTGGTTCAACCTTCAGTTCCGGACACAAAATTTACAAGAGAGTCGTTCTCCCAGCGCTACTATATGGCTCTGGTGTCTGGGGAAAACGTGCATATGACACAAATGGGGCTCGCAAACTACGTAGTCTCCACTACAAATATGCGAAAGCAATAATAAGAGGTGGTCCATGCACACCGACAATACCAGCTATCTCATTAACGGGTTGTCCCCCACTCGATATCTCTATAAAGGCTCACATAGAATATTTAAAAACTTTGAAAACGGGCCACTACGAATCACGCCCAAGTCCTTCCTTTTTACCCTATCCCCCATTACGGAAGATGATCTATTTTACCAAATCACTACAACTAAATGTCACCACCATTTACACAGACGGATCCCAATCATCAGAAGGAGTTGGGGCTGGAGTCATCCTACCACCTCCTCTACAAACCATAAAACTTAAACTCCACCAGGAGTGCTCAGCGTTCCAAGCTGAACTGCTTGCCATTCTCTACGCAACAAAAATAACCATGAATTTCCCGAAAGAACACTTCATCATTGCCTCAGACTGCCAATCAGCTCTATCAGCCATATGTAGGTCTTGGCCCCCAAGAACACAACTAATTGCGGAAATAATCTACAACCTGCATTTTTCACCAAATGTGCAACTCTGCTGGATCAAAGGCCACAGCGGTATTCCAGGAAATGAACTGGCGGATCAGGCGGCAAAGGCTGCCGCACATTCTAATCTGCCACTATCCTTTACCACCCTCCCAAAGAGCGTCGCGCGAGGTAAAAAAGAACAGATAGCCCTCAAAATGTGGACAGACCTCTACATCCAAGATTACTCCACCAGAAATCTACGAAGATTTGCTGCTACCCCAAAACTACTCCTCCAAATGCTTCGAAACATCAAGCATGGATCTACCTCCACAACAATCCTGACCGGACATGGCTACATTCAGGCAGACCTTGCAACGGTATCAAAAGAAGACCCAACTTGCCCCCACTGCCAAGATGAAGACCAAACCGTAGACCACCTCCTCTTCACTTGCCCAACCTTCCAATACCAAAGATTCCAGACAGCCACTCTCCTAGGTATCACCAACATATGTCCAACATCCCTAGAAAATCTACCAAGAAAGAAATCTGCCTGGCAACACCTCATTAATTGGACTTCCACTGGCATTGTATATAAATCCAAGAAGACTTAGGTCAGAAGGACATCCCGGGTAGTTGGCGACTTCTGTACGCTCCAGGAACCTGGGTTACTTAAATAAATAAATAAAAAATTCTCTAGCTGTAAATAGTTTTGGCTGACCTGTTAATAATTGTCGACTCGTCGCTGTAACGTCATCAATAAATACTTTTACATCTTAGGATATTTCAAGGCTTGATTTCTACGCTACAATATTGATTAAAAGGATTATTTTATCGAACTTATTATTATTTCATAAATATATGTGTACTAAAAGAAGCACCTCCCTTTTTAAATATGCATATAAACGATACAATTTGATTATTAACCTCAGTACAAAATGTAAATAAAGAATGAGCCACAATATCAATTTTTGCAAAATTAAGAAAAAAGTTTAGTTTGTCAAAAGACAAAAATAAAGATGGAGTTGGAGACTTGTCTTTATCCTGACTTTGCCGCTCATTGTCCGCCCACAGTCACGTGGATACGCCAAATAGGGATTTTTGCCTTTCTAAGAGATGAGATCTTTTATAAGATCATTTATAAGTTATTTCTCACACAGAATAAATCGATATCTACACTCATGGGAACAAAACATAAGAAAGCTTCATATTTAAACCATAAACCTTATTTGTTTATATAACGGAAGATTTCCTACATACATGTATATTTGAACGTTCTCCTTTATAAATATTATTATGTAATAATACTATTTTAAAACAAAATAGGCATATCCTGACCACAAACATGAGCGTTTTTTAGATGGCAGAACGCCATCTAGTGGAACAAAAATCAACTAAACATTGATTTAACCTGTTCCCTGATATTTGGTCAACCCATTTTCTTGATAAATCAAAACTAATAAAGCAACGTTATGGTGATTGTAGCTTCATACCATACAAGGTTGTTATGTTGAAAAATCATTTAGAATTATTATATACAGAAGCATTTAACCATAACTTTAAGCTATGTGATAGATATTTCATTAATCTCTTTAAAAATTACCTTGACGACATCTAGATTTGATATAATTTTCGGAGCTCTAAAATAGGTCAAAATTTCTGTTTTCAACCAGGGCAGTAGTTTGTGAGAATGTCTTTGGACCATTTGATTTTCCAGGCTAGAAGAAGACCCTTCTCCTCTATTTTTTGCAAGGAAGAAGGTACCCTCCTGATATTAAAGAATGAATTCAACGAAAAATCTCTTTACTTTTTTTTTAAAGATTTAAAATTTGTGATGGATTGTAGAGAACTAGTCACTTCAATGATTTGTATAGGTAATTGTAAAGTGACAAAAATAAAACGCTTTTCTAAAAATTTCTAAGAATCAAAAACCTAAGAATTATCATCTCAACTAAATCAACTACAAATTTTACAGAAAAGCAGCACATGAGCTATCACTCTGATGTGTGGTAATCTCCCTGAGCAACTACTTTGTAAAATTCATAAATGCTATAAAGCTTATCTAATCCAACCTCCAATAAGAGACCAGCTCCAGGAAGAGACCAATAATATTGATATTTTATGGTATTCTATACTACCCTCATGGACAAAACTTAAGGAAGTAGAAGGTCTTTGATATCGCCGGGCGTCTGTTTTCTTTTTTAAGGAGACGGAAGCAATTTTGTTCACACGTGGTTATCTCGTTTGTCTTCAATAAAGGTCACTGTGTATCAAATATCTTTCAGAGTCAAAATTGAGAGGCCTTGGGTCTATTTCCCATGTTTACTAACCCTAATCTATCATAACGTGTTAACACACACAAGTCATGAAGATTTTAGGTAAGATTAGGTTAGTTTCATTCACAGGCTAATTTCTTTTTTTATCAGGTTGAATTTAAGTTAGGTTCAGCTGATGGGTATTAAATACGGAGAGGTAGTCCTGAGCGAGATCTCCCTAAATATCAGAGAATTGAAAATAAGCCATTAAATCTATCTTCTGATCAATCAAGGAATGGAAATTACAGCACGAAACTCGTTCTTTTTGTTCTTTATGATTATATAATCTATATTTCCGCACATGCTATAAGCACAAAGGCTACAAGAAATTAGTGATAAAAGAGAGGAAGAGACTCTGTGTACAGGGAAATAAAATGCTATTGTTAGAGAAACCCCCCATCATATACAGCTTGGATCACAGAACTTGTTGTTCTTACAATGACCATTATGAAAACCATCATTCTTGATTATTGTCCACCCACCGCATCATATTAGAGCTGTATGGTAGAAAATCTTTGCATTATATCTTTGTAATATTCGGGATCTGTGTGTGACGGAGCTTGGTCTCCTTGTTTAGTAAATTCTAGCGCACAATGTAAGAGTAGATCAATTGTATTATGTGGGTCACTCATTAAAAACTCTTTTATCCAGGAAGCATGTAGAGATGTTGAACTGACGAAACTGCTGGGAGAGTTTGCCACTGATGAGCCAGGACCTTCCAATATTTTAAAATTGATATAAGAACACATATACACACAAAAGGATAAGTTTTTATCATTATTATTTAAAAAATAAGATTAATACGATTTTTTTTCCTCATATATTCGGTAGATACTAAGAGACACACGGGGATATGTAAATTGTGTCTTTACACGTTGCTGATGGCTAGAGGCCATCTATAGGGGAAAATATAGACTAAACAGTGAGTATTCCGAGTTATTTATTCCAAATACAAGTTGGTGGACGAGTGGGTAACACCCTCGATTCCCAACAGTCATGAACCGGGATCCCGCGTTAACATTTTGTTTAATATGTGAATAACCTTCACATATTAGTCATTGTTTCAATGATCATAAACTGGGGGGTATTGGGTAAAGTTTTCAACTAGCAATAATCGCGCCTCGGAAGATCCTCATTGGCTACGATATCGCCTCATCATAAACTGGGTTGTTCTTGTTGAGCTGTACCTAATAAAGTTATTTTGGAACCGAACCGATATTTATTCCGATAGATGGCGTTCTGCTATCAACAGGGTTCACAGTTACAGAATCAGGAGATAAATCATTATAATGGTGTGGTTCATTCTTCATCATCACTGGTAAAGTGTTATACTGGGGTGATGGACACATAATGCATTGTTCTGATTTATAATTAAAGGGAGAGATGTCTCTCTATGTACATATACTATTATACAGTTACGAGCGTCATTCCTCGTCGCCTCTGTCACGGTTTGCTTTTTTTTGGAATGGCGCCCTCCTATTGGTCGGCTACGATCACGCCACCTTTGCCCCCCCCCCCCCCCCCATTTCTGTAACTATTGTGTTGGAGCGGGTCGCTCCTTAAATAAATGCATATATTAGTTAATAACCAAATGGAATCCTCTCTTTCTTTTTTCCCAGTAAGAGACGCCTACGGAAGCCAACAGTACATAGACAGATAAAACACATAGGCTATAGTTATTAACTAAAATATGCATTCATTTAAGGCGCCAATTTATAATTGTAACAAATAGTATTTGAATCAAAACATTCAATCGGGTAAAACACGGGCGTTGCCCGGGTCATTCGGCTAGTACTATTATAAACGACACTTTAGAAGTTACACCGCATGAGTTTCTTTTCAATGAAAAATCAAAATTTTATTTCAAGGTGAAATATTGACTATTTCTAACCTTTTTGGATGAGGTATGAAAGGGTGAATTATGAAAAGTAATGATGAACGGAAAAATAAAAGTGTCCAGGGATTTCCGTTCATCATTACTCTTCATAATTCACTCTTTCATACCTCATCCAAAAGGTTAGAAATAGTCAATATTTCACCTTGAAATAAAATTTTGATTTTTCATTGAAAAGAAACTCATGCGGTGTAACTTCAAGTGTCGTTTTGCAATCACAGGCCGCAGTGTATTATATAATATACTATTATAAACAAAATTGGCATTTTCTGACCTCTTACATAAGCATTTTAGATGGCAGAGCGCCATCTAGTGGAACAAAAATCAACTAAACGTTGATTTAGCCTGTTCCCTAATATTTGGCTAACCCAATTTTTTTTTTTTGTTACACTAGATGGCGCTCTGCCATCTAAAATACTCATATGAGCGGTGAGGAAATGCCAATTTTGTTTTTAATATCAACATCTGACCATATTTTTAAAATATATTTTTTATTTTTTTTTCTTTCACACACATATGCTATCTATATATATAAAAACGTATGTGTGTGTGTCTGTCCTTTATGCCTGACCAAACCACTCATTGGAACGCCATGAAACTTTGGGAAGTTATTTAGTATAGTACTGGTAAGGTTTCTAGCAAATACATTTTTTAAAATAACTTTTCGCCTAAAAATAATCAAGATAAATATTCTAATTTATCTGTTATAATTCAACAATCTGTTCTAAATATTATCATGATGATACGATCATTTTGTAATGTAGAAAATTAGGAAAGACAAAATTCAGGATGACACGGCAATTTATTTGAGACAAGAATAATGATACAATTCCAAGGCAAGATACTATTCCTTTAACTTCCAATTACCGAGGGAACCAATTAATATTGATTTTATTCAACTTATCGAGTATTTTTCAAGGGACCGGGAAAAAATGTTCACTTTATCGAGAGATTCGTTAGACAAACCTTTACTCGGGTAAAACCCGGGCGAAGCCGGGTACATCCATACAAGAATAATGATACAATTCCAAGGCAAGATACTATTCTTTTAACTTCCAATTACCGAGGGAACCAATTAATATTGATTTTATTCAACTTATCGAATATTTTTCAAGGGACCGGGGAAAATGTTCACTTTATCGAGAGATTCGTTAGACAAACCTTTACTCGGGTAAAACCCGGGCGAAGCCGGGTACGTCCGCTAGTTATAAATAAAAAAGGCATATCCTGACCAGGAGTACATGTGCTTTTCAGAAGGCAGAGCGCCATCTGGTGGAACAGAAATAAACTAAGCATTGATTTAGCCTGTTGACCTTTATATTTTTTTCTACAACAACAACAAAAAGGCTTTTATTAGGGCCCATTGCCCTGTATGGATTCGCCATACAACAACAAAATAATACAGTAATCCCTTTCCCTATGTGCACGTGAGCCTTTGTTTGAAAAGGGATTATATTTTTTTCTATTGTTTTTTCATATGCTATTATGTAACTCTAAACTTTTTTTGCATATTGTCTACATATGGTGATTGTCCAGTGGCCAAAGATGTCTGGAATCAAGTGGGGACTTTTGTCAAAGAACAGCTCCTAAACAACAAGGTAGGTAGATTGTCTGTGATGGAATGTCTTCATTTCTCTCAATAGGATTTTACATTTCTTTATTATGGTAGCAAGGTCATATACGCCTCTCGTAGGATGGTATGAAATCGAAGCTGCTCCTGTACTGATAAGGAAAATAGCCTGAAACCATGGTATACAGGTTGAATTTTGTCTGAATTTTCCATAACTGGTGTTGTGGTTTATTCCTTATCACAACCCCCCAGTTTTTTACTCGGGTGATAATGCATCGTTCTGATGCAGAGTTAAATATACACGTACTACGTTTGTCAAAATTCGAAGCTATTTTAAACGCGTAAGATTCTTTTTGAAATTAAACAATTTCTACTGCCCTTACTGCAATGGAAAAATTAAAGGGAGGGCCTGGCTCATCAGTGGTGAACCCTCCCAGCGGTTTCGCCAGTTTGTAGTTAGTACTACGTTTGTATATATACATATATTCTCGGCCGTTTACATATTACCGCTATTTCTACAGCCTTTATACTGAAATGAATAAAACAATAGTAGAGCGATCTGGAGAATAAAACGACGGAACCGCTGGGATGGTTCATCCCTGATGGGCCATACCCTTACTCAATTTTTAATCATTGCCGTATAGGGTCTGTAGGAAAATAGCTTCATAATTATTTATATTTGAAAAATTAGCGTTATATAAAATTATCTATCATTCTCCATGATTTCGACGAATTCTTTTGATATTGGCAAAATCGTCATTACATAATAAGGCCTTGTGTACACGTAAACATTGCTTTAAATCCAATTAAAATGAAAGCTGATTAATAATAATTAAACAATAGCCTTAAATGCCGTAATATGCTGATTGGTTCACTGCTATCACGTGATCTTATTAAGATAATCGCTGCTGATTTCAATAACCAATCAAAGTGCAATGATTTTTTTAGCCTTATGGTTGCATTCAGTAATGAAGTACTTACTATATGATCGTAAGGTCGAATCTATGAAATTTATATTGTTTTGTTGATGTTATTGTCGATACTAAAAGCGTTTTTTGTTATGTGCGTTTCAAAAACATTTTACTTCAAGTTTTATATATTAATCATAGGCGGTCTGTGGTCGAAACCGTTGGTTTTCTACCGCTACGACCAGGGATTGAATCTCGCATTGGGTACTTTTTTAATTATGGGGAAAAAAAGTTCCAATGGCCCCCGATTCTTGCAAAAGTCCAACCCCACCAGCAAGTGCAAGTAACCAAACGGGACTCTTTCAAACTTGTAAGTGCAAAAGAGTCGAACTGCTTTTCACATTTATAGACATGTAGTGCACATACAGTAAAAGCAGTCGTCAACTTCTACCCACCATGATTATCATGGCTTGTACTATGTGTACTAGGGATATATAATGAAAAGTAATTAGTCTAATCATATATTGAATATTAAAATTTATATATAAAATCTTTGTATTTTATCTTTTTAATATTCGGGATATGTGACGGAGCTTGGTCTCCTTGTTTAGTAAATTCTATCGCAATGTAAGAGTAGATCAATTGTATTAGGTGGGTCACTCATGAAAACACTTTTATCTAGGGAGCAAGTAGAGATGTGGAACTGGCGAAACTTCTGGGAGGGTTCAACACTGATGAGCCAGGCCACATTCCGATATTTTCATCATCTGTTTAGTGGGGTTAAATAAATTTGGCTTTTTTAAAATAAAAGAAAATACAAAGTTGTAGGGGGAGGTATTTTGAGTCAAATTAAAAAATATAAAGTATTTTTGAGAGCTGAAAACACAAAAATTTAACAATATAAATTCAAAAACACATTATCTTCAAAATAAAAATGCATCATTTTCAACAAATTTTCTGAAAAAATTTGATGAAATTAAATTAGAAATTAAGCTTAAATGTGTGATATTCTTCAACAAACTTCTACCTAACTTCATAACAATATTTTTGAGGGCTGAAAACACAAAAATTTAACACTACAACATTAAAAATACATGATCTCCTCAAAATAAAAGTCCATCATTTTCAACAAAATTCTGCAAAAATTTGATAAAATTTAATTAGAAATTAAGCTGAAATGTATGATATTCCTCAACAAACTTTTATCAAACTTTATAACGATATTTTTGAGGGCTGAAAACACTAAAATGTAACAATATATCTTCAAAAACACATTATCTTCAAAATAAAAGTCCATCATTTTCAACAAAATTCTACAAAAATTTGATAAAATTAAGGTAAAAATCAAGTTGAAATGTCATATTCCCCAACAAACTTTTACCTAACTTTATAACAATATTTTTAGGGCTGAAAACATTACAATTTAACAATATAACATTAAAAACCGGGTCTACTCAAAATTAAAGTCCATCATTTTCAACAATATTCTGCAAAAAATTTGATGAAACTAAATTAAAATTAAGTTGAAACAACAAACTTTTACCTAACTTTATTACGATACTTTCACATTATCGACAGAGACTAAGGTTCAGAACATGGTCCACAGAGCGCTCTGGTGCCCCGGCTGGGAATCTTCACAGTCAACATGGCCGCCCTGCCCATCAACATCCCTTACAGCTACCTGGTGATCCGCCGGCCTGTCTTCGCCATGTCCGACCACATCAGACAGCTCTACTCCGTCAAGTATGAGAACAACCTCTGGAGAGGTAGGTTCCAGTCACGAAAGTTGTATGCCCGGGGTGTTTTTTTCGGAGTTCTCATATCACCACACTTTCTCTCCCCTGCCCCTCTCTTCCAAATATTGAACTTTTTAATACTATCGGCTCAACATCTATATGTACAGTAGAACCTGCATGAGAGGACATTCCTGCTAGTGGACATCTTTCTACAAAGAACAGCTCTCATCGTTTAAATTACCACTTTTACTAATTAGCAATTCTCCGGTATAAGGACATCTCTCCATAAAGGATACTTTGGCTCTGCAACTAGATTTTTGTAAAATGTTTTGCTATATATTCTCTCCGAAGATAGCTATCTATATATGAACTTTAAATATCACTATTATATAATGATACTCTAATATAATAACATGATTATATTAAGAGATAAAACTTTTATCAGACTGGGGGGGGGGCTTCACTAGTTCTGGATCTGTTCGTAGAACATGCAATCATCGGCTGGTGGAAAATTTTATGATAGGAAGTTTAAAATTGTTTTTTTTTTTTGCTTATCCCTAGTACACGTGGTACAGGCCATGATAATCATGGTGGGTAGTTAGCGACTGCTTTTTACGGTAAGCGCACCACATGTCTACACATGTGAAAGCAGTTCGACTTTGCACTTACAAATGTGCCAGAGCCCCGTTTGGTTACTTGCACTCGCTGGTGGGGTTGGACTTTTGCAAGAATCGGGGGGCCATTGGAGCATTTTTTTTTTTTTTAACAGAAAAAAAGTGTCCAATGCGGGGGTCGTAGACCCGGGTCGATTGAAACAGTCGCTGCCATCACATAGACATGTACAAGACTTCATCTTGTACTATATGATGGAACTTTCTCCCTGTTGTTGTTGCTGACCGTACAACATGCTATCTTTCTCCCATTTTGATTTTATCTACAATTTATTTTGATTATATCTATAATTTCTTTTGAATTTTCTCTACAATTTATTTTGATTATATCTAAAATTTATTTTGATTATATCTAAAATTTATTTTAAATTTTCTCTACAATATTTTTTTTTTGATTCTATCTACAATTTCTTTTGATTTTATCTACAATTTCTTTTGATTTTATCTACAATTTCTTTTGATTTTCTCTACAATTTCTTTTGATTTTATCTATAATTTCTTTTGATTTTATCTATAATTTCTTTTGAATTTTCTCTATAATTTCTTTTGAATTTTCTCTACAATTTCTTTTGATTATATCTACAATTTCTTTTGATTATATCTACAATTTCTTTTGATTATATCTACAATTTCTTTTGATTATATCTACAATTTCTTTTGATTTATCTACAATTTCTTTTGATTTTCTCTACAATTTCTTTTGATTTTATTTATAATTTCTTTTGATTTTATCTACAATTTCTTTTGATTTTCTCTACAATTTCTTTTGATTTTCTCTACAATTTTTTTTTAAATTTTCTTCACAATTTCTTTTTAATTTTTTTCTACAATTTCTTTTGATTATATCTACAATTTCTTTTAAATTTTCTCTACAATTTATTTTGATTTTATCTATAATTTCTTTTGATTTTCTCTACAATTTCTTTTGATTTTATCGACTATTTTGTCATTAACGAAACACTATTAAATCAATTAGTTCTCTGCTTCAACGAGTCACTCGTTAAAATTTCTAGCAATTATTTTTATCAGCATTGGGGATGTTTGCCACTCTGTGGGCTTTCTGCGGCTCCCACTCTGGTCCAAAGCCCGAGGCGGCGCCGTGTACCTCCTCCCTGTACTGGAAATTTGTCAGCGCAGTGTCTGTGGTGTACTACGCAGCCGATCTCCGAGTTAAATTTCGGAATGTAGAAATATCATGCAATCATGTAACCATGCGGTCTGGAATCTCTGAAATATTGACATTCGGAGTATTCTTGTTCTAGGTTAGAGTCTCGAAGTAAAAATAGACGCATCGCGCCTTGTAAAAGACTCCCCGTGGTCACTTCTATTTAAATTCTACGTTTGAAAGTATAAAAAATATATAGTACATACTTCCGTTCTATGACATCGGTAGAGTCCTTGTCTACTTATAGTCAGCGCATATTTTAAAATCAAATACACATGGATATAGGGTTCAATTTATTATTTTATTTGCACTCATTAGTTGTACCTTTTAGCATGTACATCGGGATTCAGACAATAAATCTGAAGAGATATTACAGTGATCTTTATTGAAGACACACGAGAAAACCAAGCGTAAACAAAATTGCCTTTATTAAAAAAAAAAAAAACGACCATGACATCAAAGAATTTATACTTCCCTAAGTTTTGTCCATGAGTCACAGACAGTCATTTTGGGATAATAAAAAAAAACATACCTAAATTTCTTATATAAAAAAAGACAAAAGTAATAAATCTCTCGAAATACAACATTCGGTCAATAAATGATGCACGATCGATAATAACTTTTTTTTATTGACAAACTAGAAAACTGAAACTCTGTAGATAAGAACTTATAGCAGTTCTCTGTATATTAGAATCATTCAATACAGTAATCCCTCGTTAAGACGAACTCAACGGGAGAACGAAATACCCTTTTCGTCTTAAAAGAATATATACCGAATTCGTATAAACCGAATTCGTATTAGACGAATTGAATTCGTGGTATCCGGGGGTTGTACTTATGAACTACTGATGAGTAAGAAAACTACATTTCTGAGGAATAACGAATAAATTTATTTGAAAACAATATTAATGAAAATATTTTATAATTTTAAGGAACAACAATTATGTATATGTATGTACATAAAGTATTTTATTTTAAAAGACAATATGGATAATATAATCACAATGTAAGGCAATAACATGAGAATATAAGTTTATTTTAAAACACAAATAAAAAAGAACAACAAAAGAAACAACTTACATAATATACTTGGTACATACAATGTTTATGTGTATGCAGCATATGCAGTATGCATAGAGTATCCTATATCTGGGTTTTCTCTGCAGGCTTCAGAAAGTCTGTTATAGTTTTTTGGTGGTATTTGATTGGGCACTGTTTCAGACACTCCCTTCTTATTTTATCCAGGTCATCTTCAAAATGACCGCTCCTTGGCTGCTGGCTGGCAGGGGTCACCATGGCCCCTACATTTATCAGTCGAGAAAAACAGCAATACTGGCACAATAGAGTCGAAAATTTCCACTGATTGAGTACATGGAACGACCCCAAGGGGATGGTTTCATAGAAAATGAGTCATCATAACAAACAAAGGACGAATGTTTACACAAAAGACAAAGAGAGCCAATACTTGATATCAACGGCGTTTTTGTTGTTTTAATAATTTATTGTTTTACTTATACCTCGCTTTTAAAAACATATTAGAATTCGTTTTAACCGATTGATTAGTTCTGCTGGGGGCTAAATTTAATTCGTATTTCGTCATAACCGAATATTTCGTCTTAACCGGCAAAATCTCTTTGGAAAGCATTGAAATTAAACGGGGGAAAAGAAACGGTTCGCGCAAACCGAGAGTTCGTATAATCCGAGTTCGTGATAACGAGGGATTACTGTATATATCCGCCTTCCTTCTGTATATATTGATCCAGTGTTGTTGCCAACTTACAAAACGCTTTGGTAAAACACCTTATCCAACTCTCTGAATCCCCCTCTAACAGCTTGGAGCAAAATTGCATCACGTTCAAACTTTTTACCACGGAAAAACTCTTTAATCTTCATAATAAGTAGAAGTTGAGGATGCCAGGTCAGGGCTGTACGCTGGGTGAGGCATCAAAGTCCACCCATATGCTGAAATCTTCACCAAAGTCAGGTGTGAGGTCTCTCATTATCCTGATGGAATTTGATTTGGGTGTTTTTTTAAGCTGGGTATTTTTATTTCAATTGCTATTTTTAGATTTTCTGAAGACTTACAGAACCTTTCTCCTTGCTGATATAATAATTTATTTCAAGGGTGTCCATGAATATCAAGCCTTCTTGGTCCCAAATACAGATATCATTATTTTGTCCTTGGAAAGGGAAAAAGCCTTAGTTTTTTCTTTACTGGCGATGTTCTATGGATCCATTGCTTTGATTGGAGCTTTGAAGAAGGATCATAATGACAAACCTAAGTCTCATCACATGTTACAACATCTTCAAACACCTGAGAAGGTTCTCTAGAAAAAGCCTCCATGAGATCTATACAAATTTCTTTTCGAATTTGCATCATTTATCGTGTTAGAAATTTTTTCCCCATTTTGAGCATAATATTCGATATCCAAGATCATTAATAAGTTTAATAACACTTCCTTTAGACAAGGGAGGTTTTTACATCATTTGATAAGCTGTCATTGTCCGGTTTTTCTTGATCAATTCCTCTGTTAGAGCCAAATTCTGGTCCGTCACTACAGAGGTTGGTCTACCTTGTCATTATTTTATCACTAACATCAAAATCACAAGTCTGGAAGCGCTGAATCCATCTTTGTATTGTGCTTCTATCCGTGGCTTCGTTTCCATACACAGACTTTAGCTTCGAGGGAATTACATTGGCTGAAATATCTCCGGACTTAAACAAGAACTCCGTCACCAACCGTTATACGGATTCTTGTGTTTACCTTATCCTGCATATATAAGTGAATACTAAATATATCTCAATTCTGTTTGCAGATATGAAAATAGGAATGTTTAATTAATCAGAAAAAAATTATGTTTATGATGATACATTTTAAAATATTTTTCAATAGGTCATTGTGTGAAATACATATTGACCGGCCTTTGTATTCTAATTTTTTCTTTTTTTTTTATTTCAGATCTCCAAATAAGCTTATTTTTATATCCTTAGATTGAATATTTGTCGCCCCATTTTTTAAAAATTCAAATAATGTAGAGAAAATAGAACTATTCAACACAATACTTGGATAAGTTTCAAATAAAATACGAATTTCTACCATTATTTAAATGAATATGAAAAAGAATTGGGAAGGCTTGATTCATCAGTGGTAAACCTTCCGAGCAATTTCACCAATTTAATCCACCAGATCTAAGTTAAAAACTATTGTATATTGATTCTGCTTATCTAGTCCACCACCACCAAGCCCACAAGCCTTATTGCGCTTCAAGTGAGCGATTTCTCCAGTTATCTCCGACAAGGATATTTCGGCCATTAACTCGTCGTCTGGCATCAGTATAACTCTTATGGGCCAATCGTACTTGACTGGTGGCGAAGTCGCGAGAAGTTCGGTATAAAACTGTTGCCATTTTTTAATAGAAATGTTTCCGAGAGTTGTTCTTCTATTTTTAAACAGTGATATTGTTTTCCAAAAACCGATTCTGCTTATCTAGTCTACACTTGGAGGTTTGTTTCTGGTGTTCAACATGTTGGGGTTTCAGGAGAGCTGCCTCTAGTGCGACTGAACCCTAGCAAGCTGGCCCATGACGCAGGAACGGACCGTCACACCGCTCAGGACTGTCTGGATGAGATCATGAACGCCATGATGCTTGACGTCCGACGTCGCCGTGCCCTGGACCTCCCTATCCACGGTGTGGGAGTCCTGAGATTCCGCCAGGACCATGCCCGAATGGACTTTGACTCGAGTTTTGCCAAAGAGTTAGCTGCTTGTGGCGAAGTCAAAGCCCGGGCTGTTCGCCCTTAGGACGTTCCCTGATGTCAGGATATCTGTCTTTGTCACGTTTGGAGCAACTCTGATTGACACTTCAGAGACTTTCTAAATTCAAAATGTCGATTAAAAGTTTTATATCGAGGTCTCTTTATCCACTAATATTTTTGAGAAAAAAAATGTAAAAAAGTGAAATTCTAAAAATCATTTGATGCGAATACCGGGATGGCTTTGAAAAGTATTATATAGTTATGAATGAAGCATATATATATTTACACTGATATATATATATATATATAATAAATATAAAGCGTATATTGGATATAAATTTATTAATCAGCCAATATTTCTAGGGGCAACACGCCTCTCTTTATCAAGGCTTTTCTTTGATTTAAACTAAATCACGTGGGCATGTGATCCACTCACGCTATACAAGACCAAAGCAAGAAACCATCCAATGAAAATCTCACTGTATATAAAATATATTTACAATTGTTATATCCAATAATAATAATTAAAAGAGTATATAATTAAATAACCATTTGATTAAATAAATGAAGAGACCGATAAATATCAGAAAATAAAATGAGTGAGGATTATGATTCAATATGTTGTGTTGATATATATAAATGAAAAAATATCACAAGTATAAATATATACAAAAAAATAATAAAATAAAAAATAAATAAATAATTTAGGAAGATATAAATTCTCTGTAAATTTCTGGTAGGTCAATTTTCCTATTTATGCTTTCTGAATCTTTTATAGAGGCCCAGCTTTCTAAAAATAACCTGCAGTGCTTTTCTTTGATATTCTGGTATAAAATGGATGCTTTGTCAAATTCGGGTATATGATTATTGTTCAGTGCATGGTCTACTAGGATAGATAATGGTTTATGGATGCGTAGAGCTGCTTTGTGTTGGTTAATGCGTTCTTTCAATGCTTTGCTGGTTTCTCCAATGTAAGTGGCTGGACAGGTTTTGCACGGAATTTTGTAAATAATATTGTTTTTGTTTTCCTTTTCACTATTATTCTTGGTGTCTGAGTGGCGTAGAATTTGTTTTAAATTTGGTGCAGATTGATATGTGGTAATTATATTATATTTCTTTAATACTCTGGCGATTCTTTCTGATCCGTAACTGTATGGGAGAGAGCAATATCTTTTATCGGATTGATCATTGCTATTGTTTGAAGATGGAAATCTGGGAGTGTAAAAATGCTTCTTGATGAATTTCTTCGGATAATTATTGTCTATCAACTCTTTAAAAATTATATTACTTTCTTCTTTTCTTTCAATATTCCTATTTGAGCAATGTATAGTTAATCTTTTGGAAAGTGTTTTTACTACGGCGATTTTAAAATGAATTGGACCAAAAGAGCTAAAATTTAAATAGTTTCCTGTGTGCGTAGGTTTTCTGTATATGGTGGTTTCTATATGAAGTTCTTTTCTTATTAGTTGAATGTCTAAAAATGCTAAAAAATTATTGTTTTCTATTTCGTGTGTGAACTTTAAATAAGGTTTGAGATTATTCAGAAAATATAGGAAAGTATCAATTTCTGTTTCAGTTATGCAAAATACATCGTCTATATATCTCATCCATAATAAAACTTTTAAATTATTTGCTTCAGTAATAATTTTGTCTATTTCATTCATGAAAATGTTTGCCAATGCTGCTGAAATAGGGTTGCCCATAGGCAAGCCTCTTATTTGCCTAAAAAATCTGTTTTTGAAGTTAAAATAGCTATATTCTAGACAAAGCTTCAATAAATCTATCAGGGCTTCTTTGGGAATAGGAAGGATTATTTCAGGATGGAGTTCTAGAAAAGATTTGAGGGCTAGGAGAGCTTCGTCGTGTGGGATAGATGTGTAGAGGGATTCTACATCAAATGAAACCATTCGATTATTACTGGGAATTTGTAGATTTTTGATAGTTTCAACAGCTACTATGGGATTGGGGACTGTATGAGGAAGTTGCTTCTGGAATGGAGATATTATTGACGACAAGTATTTTGTGAGAGGATAGAGAGGAGAGCCAGCATAGCTATAATATATCTAATTTCTTTATTAGAAAAGATTATAGACATACATAGGACATTAGGAAAGTTTTGAAATATGCATTTTTAAAAATTATTTTCATCATAGAGTAAATATATTTCTTCATCCTTCGAAACCAGTCATGGAATTATCCTTTCCTTGTTTCTTCAAAGATCAGAGCGTTATTCCAGGCTCTCGGGATATCTCCATAGCTGGAACATCGACTAAATTTCAGCCGGTTCTTCACGTGAGGGAACAGAGTAGAGTCGCAGTGTAGGGAGGATGTTCCAGCAGCCCAGTACGTGCCAAATAGTCGGTGTAGACCTTGGAATGATAAGCATTGCCATGTTAGAAGGGCCATGTGCCAGCTCTTGAACGTAGGCATACCTTTTTGAGAGTTTGAATAACTTTAGTAACTTTGTTTTTTCAGCACCACGCGCTCAACAGATACTCTGACATCTAATAATCTCTTCTTTACGATCTGGATTTTTAGACATACACAAGCGTGCTTTTATATTCAAAGACTCACAATTTGTTCTGGGTTTTAGTGTGGACATCAAAATAATAGAACCAAGTTTCACCACCTGTTATAATGCTATTGGCATAAAGAGATGCTTCCTCATATCAAACTTTTTGAGCATCTCTCGGCACCACGAGAAATACGTCATCTGCTTATCAGTTAAGACATCAAGTTCCAGTTCTAAAATAACTTTATTAGGTGCTACTCAAAAAGAGTAACCTAGTTTATGGTATTTACAATGAATAATATGCACAGGTTCTTCACATAAACAGTGTATTTACATATTAACAAGGTTAGAGTCTTGTGTGGGGTTTTGAATTCAGAGTGTTCTCTCTTCTAAGGTGGGCTGTTATCAAAGTTAGTGTACCCAGAGGGATCAAACTTTACTCACGTGTAGATTGACGTGTAGAAATGCTGTTTCAGAGATGTCGCTTCTATCTGACGAGAAGTAACGTGTTTATTGGTCTTCAATATCCCCCCGGCTGCAGTGACTTCACTGGCTGATGAAGCTGGATGTCCTGACTTTGAAGCATCTTTGATTACAGAATTGCTGTGTCTGAAACTCTCATCTTAAAATGCTAGTCAGATGAGGACGATCAATTCAAAGTACAGAAGTCTTTGCCTGCAAACAGTATTCAAAGTTCAAACCACGTTAAGAGTTATAACGCCGGATTTTTCCCGGTGACTTTGCTACAGCATTTCACAATTTAGAGAAAACTAACATCTAGCATTCGAACTTTTGGGAACTCTTTAAATATAAACAGGCATCAAAACGTTCGAACGTGTACCTATGTGTTGGAGCTTTTTGCAAAATATCCTAGCGTCCTCTGTATAAAAAAGAGATAGTTTAGTGATGCCACGTCTGCTGGTGGTGTGACGTCACCACTGGACGTTAGACGTATTACGACACAAAACACAAGAATGTAAAGAGATGTGACTTTACTGATTTTTATTTTATATCCTGGATTCTCTCTCAAGCGAACCTTTTTCGCGCTGTTATCCTTGGTTTAGTCATAGCATGAAGTTGTCACACTTCAATGTTTTAACTATTATAGAAAGGAATCATAATTTTTTTTTCAAAATCAATATCTTTCTATAAAATTTGAAATGTATGCTTTTTAAAGCGAAAATCGCTTTTCTGCAGATTCAAATAAGGAAACATCAAAATTGCCTGTGTCACATATGCAAAAAGTCCTATTTAGGAAATAATCTATGCTTCTTGTATATACGGGCCCTCTACATCCGTAGCCTCTCTCTAGTCTTCCGGCCGGGCCAGAACCGCCAACTCATCGGCGGTCCATCACATCCATGGATATCTGTCCTCCTACTTCATCATCTAGAAGATCAAGGCACGTTTAGCGCGATTCATTTGGGACCGATTGCACCCTCTGGGGAGGCCTGTCTCTATAGGAGGATTCAGACTAATGGACATCGGGATCCAACTTCGATTGTCGTGTTTGAAGGGTGTGTAGGCTGCGCTTCGTGGCAGCCGCTGCGCCTACTCCTGGCTGGTAGAGAGGGGTCTAATCTCCCGCCGCTCCGTTTCCGACTACTCAAAATCTGGTAGGCGGTCACTGAGATCCTTGGGCTGGACCACCGCGAACTGACTCCGCCTCAGCTCCTGGACCTCCCCATCATCGGTGGCTACGTCCACTCGACCTTCTGGTTCCTGCACGATTGGTCAGCGCCTGCGTTGGGGACTTTGCGGGCCCAACCGTTCCACTCACGCGCCCAAATCGCTGTGCCCTAGCGGACGCAGCGTCCTTGTCCAGCTTCTGCCGGCGTCCTTCCGAGGATAACCTGCGCGGGACTTTCCGCGTTAGCACCATCGTGGAGACTGTGGTGCTTCGCGGGACGAGGATTCCGTTATCGCCTGTCATCATCCGTACTGACCGCTATAAGCTGGAGCTGCAGCGCCTGGCTAACCTACCCATCACCCAGATTGTGAAAAGGTGGTCGATCCATCTTGACCTCCCTATCACCATTGGCTGGTCGTCTCTTAGGCGCTGCGCCATCTCCGGCCACGATGCAGACGTGGCAGCAAGACTGGCTTTGCACGCCTTGTTCCATCCATCCCACCCGTCCGGCATCGCCTATAGGTCCGGCGACCTGTCTCTGGCCCACAAGTACCGGTCCTACCACCTGTGTCAGGCCCGTCATCCGAGAGGCATTCACCATCACCTGCAGGACTGGAGACCTGGATAACGACGCCCTGGCCATCCTGGCGTCTTCCAAGTGGGTTGTCTATATATGTTCTCTCTCAATATTGAACTGATCCTTTTCTTGTCTAGAGGAGGATTCTCTCAAGGTGAAGTAGTTATAACAATGGTAAACAAAGAAAAACTTTATATTCTTCTTAAGGTTAGCGCCTGATTTTTTGTTATCTTACACACATGCTCTGTGGGAACAATTATTTAAACTTATATATATACAACAGAGAGGTTCACTCTCCCACGGTTGAGCCAGATTAATCTCAGACCGCTTCTTTATTGTTTTAGCCTGACTTTCTTATATAGTGTAAGGATATACATTATATCCTTATAATTTTAGTATAAGGTTTATATAGAATATTAGTTTTTATAATTGCTAAAACGTAGAAGATTAATTGGTTGCGATTTTAGAAAGCGCAATGGTAAATATAAAATATTTTTGATTCATTCTATGATAGTTATTCTTTTGAATTCTACTAGTATATGTATTTATATTCCAACGGGTAGTTAGCGTCATCTGTACGCTCCAGAAACTTTTTATACAAATATATTAAAATATATATACAATACTATTCTATTACACAAAAATCTTCATATATTTATTTGATAAGATCCTGTCGACTTTCGATGTGGCAATATGATAATAAGGTGGGGAAAGAGAAATAATCACACACCACAAATTTGGAAGAGGAACCCAGACAACCAGAGAGAGAGATGGTGGACAGCCGGCCTGCCCGCCGCTGAGCGGCCGGCCGTTCGTATCGCACACAATTCCCCAACTGTCTTAATTAGTCCTGAGGTTCCAAGAAACGGGCCCCTTGGAATGTCGCTGATATCTCAAGTGACCGGACCCCACATCCTGTCCCAACAGTCCCGAGAACTCAGGGGCCCCTCTGGTCGCCCCTTGGAATGTCGCTGCTGTCTTGAATGACCGGACTTTAGCTGCTTGTCTCTCTCTGGGTTGACTGCAGGTTTGCTTTATTATTCCTGGAAGGGTATATATTATGACATATATATATCATTTTATATGATATCATATCACTAGCCGAATGACCCGGGCAACGCCCAGGTTTTACCCGATTAAATGTTTTTATTCAAATACTATTCGTTACAATTATAAATTGGCGCCGTGGATGTCACTCTTGTGAAACGTCCCTCTCCAAACTTTGTGTCAGAGAAGCGATATTTTTATAAAGAGATGATCTGGCTTTGTGTCTTCTGCTCGAATGAATGTTTTTCTGTTAGAATTTTGTTCCTGCACACTAAAAATGAACTGGCTTCACCCGTGGTCTCAGCTTTTTGGAATTTTTCCCGATATAATTTTGTATCTGATAATCAAACATGATACAGCAATATTGTCATCATCATTTTCTGACTAAAAAACAATATTTTTGCCCAGAACCTGTCAATTTTATTTTTTATTGGCTAAAAATCCGATAAATATATTTTCCAGATTTTTCTCTATGTCCTGTCAAAACACGTTTTACATGTACATTAGGTCAGCTGATATTACCTCCCATCTTCACCGCTAGAGGCGCTGCTTGCGAGCGAAAAGGCAAATTTTCAACGCAATTTGCAAATAACTCGAAGAATATTCGGGATAGAGACCTGAAATTTTCACTATAAGTTTTTACAGATTCTACTCTATATACTGTTAAAATTTCAGTCAGATTAGTTGCGTATTGTGGACGTGTATAGCCGACATAGATACCCACATACATACATACATACATACACTGACTTTTATATATATATATAAGAAATTTCAAAACTATAAAATATTCAGAATTTTTAAAAATTAAACTTTTTTTCTTGATAATCATTGAATTATTTTATTTTCTATTTTCTTTCAGCGTTCTTTCATATAATGTTATGTAAACATTTTTGACGAATAAATTTAGCCATGTGCATTTCATTTTCAAATTATGTTCTTTTTTTTTTTCTAAAATGCGCAAGACGATGCAATAAGTTTGAATTTCAGATATCAAAGAGGAAGTGGGTAGAGGCAACAATTCTATATTGGGAATAGATTTCTGGGAGGGAATTTAAACGATTTTTTGAAAGCGTAATATTTTGCAATTAGGAAGCAGACGATTGGTAAGTAGTGAGAGCTAGACATCGCCAACTCTCTCAATGATGTTGAGTTCTCGCTCTTCTCCTGTTGCCAAATCCTTCAGGATTATTGTTTCCTTCACCCCGCCGTCCACAAGACGCTGAGTGTGAATTGCTACGTCGACAGTACCGTCCGAAGTTCCTTCGCGAATACGTCTTTCCATCTTCTCTACAGCTTCGCGAGCCTTGCTCATCTTTTCTTCTACTTTATCCTTGATGTTATCCATGATGCCTGGCTGCTTCCAGCTACCCTCCCAGCTCGGTATTGTTTGGGTAAAAAATATCCAAGCAACCCGAGATTGGTGTGTGTGGAAATAATTCTAAAACAAAAGATTATCATTGATCATGTTCGATTGACATTTAAATTATTCTAATATATATCATTTTGAAATATTTTAAAATATGGTTTAATACATATTAACGCATATTAGGCTGAAAGTGAATAGTTTGAGCTCTTTTAGTAGGAGAAGTCAAATATGATTTTTTTTCTAAAATAATAGCTTTATAATCACTTCGATTTTTTGTTGGCATTTTGTAAACATTTAAGCTTATTCCATAGGTGTATATCGTATAATATTACCCTTAATTATATATATTCTGAAAATATAGTAAAATATATTTTTTAGCTTATACATTTTTTCACATTTCATAGTATTTATAAAATACTATAAGCTATATATAATTTTTATTGTTTATCTGTTATTTAATTTATTCCCCCCCCCTATAATATAACACGTGTTATTTAAATACAAAATAGTATACTGATTTGTTATTGCGTTTCTTCATTTCTAAAATTACATAAATAAATATATGGAATGAATTCTGATTATTATATATATTTTTATGTATTTGTAATATTTTTTTTTTTTATAATATAAGAAAAATAATATAATTTTGATTTGAATATAAAATTAATATAAAATACTGTAAATATATGTGTGTGATATTTAGCCTCAACCACACACATAAACGCTAGAAAATATAAATTGGTGATTCTCTCTCTCTCTCATTAAATATAGGGTTTATTTAATAAATAAAAAATATTTTTGAATGCAAAAAGAGGTTATACAAGCGATTTACATATTTCAAATTAAATATATAATCTGGCCACATTTAGAATTGTTTTGAAAACAAACTGCGTGAAATATTCATTTTTCATCTGCTACCAATCTGATGACATTAAAACTGTTGTATTTCCTATAAAAGTTGCGCGCTATTTTAAAATAGATAAATATATTTTTTTAATAAGAAAAATAAATAAACGTGCAATCTACATTACGTAATGGAAAAGGAAATATATTTTAAAAGCGAACAGTTCAAATCGAAATTTCAACAAAATTGTATTTTTCTTTTAGAAAAAGAAGAATTAGTTGATCTCACTTTATTTTGCGAAGGCAAAACAATCAAGGCTCATAAAATGGTTTTGGCGGCTTTTAGTCCAGTTTTATTCAAATTAATATCAGAAACTGGTTTAAGTAATCCAACAATAATTATGAGTGATATTTCTTATAATAATATTAAAGCAATTATCGGATTCATGTATACAGGCGAAGTAAACGTGCCTCATAGCGAGTTGCATCAATTTTTGAAAGCAGCCGAAAAACTAAAAGTTAGAGGATTAACCCAATCAAATGAAGAATCACCAGCATTAGAAAATAAGCAGAAGCATCTTTCAAATGATGTAACTCCTCCAGTTTCTGGAAGCAAAAAGAGAAAGATGGGTCAATCTAGAAAAACTTCCCAAGATAAAATTGTACATGTTGATCTCGCATCAGAAAAGATGGAATGCAGCTTATTTCAGAGCGAATTTCGTGAGCCACCAATTTCTCAGAGAAGAATGAAAGTTTCTAATGAGGTTTCTAGAGATGAAAGGATTGTAACATATACGTTTGAATCATCCCATTCCAGCCCGGTGCTCGTCAGGCGCGAAACTCAAGGTGAAGTCGCTTCAAACCAACCAATCACCGTAATTAATTTTGATTAAGAACATTTGACTTCTATTTTTTCCTTTTTTATTGCCTTTTTTTTTTACCAAGTTTTTAAATGTGAACTATGTAAAATAAATATTTTTGTTAAAATACCAATGTTTTCGCATTATAAACTTTTTTTTTTCAGTTCATAAGACACTTTTTAAATTAAGTTGATATTTTTTAGTGATCATTTTTGAACGAAATGGTCTTTATCAAACCAAACCTTATATATATAGAGAGAAATTCTCTTGACGAAGATGAGTGTGTATTTTGCAGAAATATCGCTGTAAAAAGTTTAATCTAAAATACAAAATGTACCCAATGAAATAAAAATATACGTTTGTAGGATGGTTGTTGATGTGCTGTGTTGGTGTGGCTTGTGGAAAGGCTGCTGATAAAATTATAATTAAAATTAATTTATTTAAAGCAAGAAATTATAAAGAGAAAAGAAGCAACGGTTGAAATAACGGCCGCCGCACTAGCCTTGTTGTTTACCGCTAAGTGGCCAGCGTCTCTGATGACGTCCCACGCGCATGCGTAGTGAAGTGTTGACGCCCGCCGATGCCGAGACCGTCTTAGTTCGGCTCGCTGAAGCAAAGTGTAGTCGCCACACGTTCTTTTATTTATTGCAATATTTTCTTAGTAATAAAAGTCGGTGGATGAGAGGGTAACACCCTCGATTCCCGACAGTCATGAACCGGGATTGAATCCCGCGTTAAAATTTTGTTTAATATATGAATAACCTTCACATATTATTCATTGTTTCAATTATCATGAACTAGGTTGCTCTTGCTGAGCGGTACCTATTTATGTGATTTGAACCAGATTTGAAGTTTAAAATAATACACTTATCCAATACACTGGAATTTTTAATTTTAAAATTCTTTATATTTTATCGTCTGTTCCTAGAGAACTAACATTCGAGATAACCGCATGAAAAAAATCTAAACATTAAAAAAATATATTTACTTTTGCGCTGTAACTCCAAGGAACCAAACGAACTTCTAGCAAATACTATAAAATAATCCCTTGGATCAATATTAATGAATCAATGTTATTATATTTTAATAACTTCAAAAAAAAATCCCTTTCAAAAATGCATCCAAACAATGCATTTTATTATGATTCCTCTGTGCCGATCACACAGGTGAATTTCTTACAATGCACCAGAGAATTTACATAACATCTTTGTCTGAATTCGCCACGTCAAACAATAATGCATTATTTCGATCCATTTTAAAGAGATGAGGAACTCTATTTGCATATTAGTATCTTCTTTCCAAAAAATTCTAATATATTCTAGCTATTTGCAACGGCAATCTGCTTTCTATTTTTAAAATATTGGAAGAACATAACAACATAAAACGAATTGATCTTAAAAACCTGTATTTATCTGATGTATATGGCGAAACCACGTGGTTGTTCTTATCTTCTTATCGCAATCATCTGGAGCTGTCAAACATAGCAATATCTACATGAATTTGCGATTCAAATTTCATATTCCGTAAAATTCACTTTAAGTGTCTTTTTAATTAAAAAACACTTAAAACGTGTAAATTCAAATATATAAGGAAAGACTTTTATTTTAAAAAATGTACTTCATCTATCACTCTAATGATCTAAAAAGACAAAGGTCACCTCTCCCGTCAAAATAGATGTCAAAGCTAGACGGCATCTTTTGACCGTCGCCGAAAACTAGCGGCCTCGAGTCGGTGACAAAGCCACAACACCAGCTTTGGCAAACTGAAAAAGTCCACCTAGAGACCATGGTTTCGGGCTAATGGCCCTCGTCAGCATAGGGCGGGCTTTACCGCAGGGATCTAATGGAATCTTGACAATCTGCCAAAGAGATGTTTAGCTGGTTAAGTGACTAGGCCAAATCTATGGCTGAAATTTGACGTCTATTTTGACAGGAGAGGTGACCTTTGTCTTTTTAGATCAATAGCCTCCCGGCAACATTTCCATCTATATCAGCAGCTATTAAACAATAAACCAAAATATATATTTGGAATGAGAGTTACTTTTTATTATTTAAAAGGCAAGCTTTGTTTTTTCACGCGGTCGCGCTTCAGCGGACTGATGGATCTGCACACAAGGCCTGCAATATACACTCATGGACAAAACTTAAGAAAGTTGTACCTTTTACCATGTATATCGGGATTCAGACAATAACTCTGAAAGATATTACAGTGATCTTTATTGAATATACACTCATGGACAAAACTTAAGGAAGTTGTACCTTTTAGCATGTATATCGGGATTCAGACAATAACTCTGAAAGATATTACAGTGATCTTTATTGAATATACACTCATAGACAAAACTTAAGGAAGTTGTACCTTTTAGCATGTATATCGGGATTCAGACAATAACTCTGAAATATATTACAGTGACCTTTATTGAAGATACACTCATGGACAAAACTTAAGAAAGCTCTACCTTTTATCATGTATATCGGGTTTCAGACAATAACTCTGAAAGATATTACAGTGACCTTTATTGAAGATACACTCATGGACAAAACTTAAGAAAGCTCTACCTTTTATCATGTATATCGGGATTCAGACAATAACTCTGAAAGATATTACAGTGACCTTTATTGAAGATACACTCATGGACAAAACTTAAGAAAGCTCTACCTTTTATCAAGTATATCGGGATTCAGACAATAACTCTGAAAGATATTACAGTGATCTTTATTGAATATACACTCATGGACAAAACTTAAGGAAGTTGTACCTTTTAGCATGTATATCGGGATTCAGACAATAACTCTGAAAGATATTACAGTGATCTTTATTGAATATACACTCATGGACAAAACTTAAGGAAGTTGTACCTTTTATCATGTATATCGGGATTCAGACAATAACTCTGAAAGATATTACAGTGATCTTTATTGAATATACACTCATGGACAAAACTTAAGGAAGTTGTACCTTTTAGCATGTATATCGGGATTCAGACAATAACTCTGAAATATATTACAGTAACCTTTATTGAAGAAACATGAGATAACCAAGTGTGAACAAAATTGCCTCTGTCTCTTTAAAAAAAATATATATATATAGACGACCGGTGATATCAAGGACTTTCCACTTTCTTAAGTTTTGTCCATGAGTGTATAATATACATTCTAGATTCATTTAAAAACTGAAATTTGATCTTTAGTTGGGAAGAATTTCTCTGGAATTATCTGCGTTGTTGTAATTGCTTAGGTTGATTAACCCTTCTGTCTTATTGTCTTTAAAGATTCCAGAATGAATCTTAGCCCCCGTAGAAGATGTTATGGAAATGATGAAAAAAAAAAACATGTTACATACTTTAAGATTGAACTAGTGACCTTCGCGTGCTGAAATATTAAAGGTTTTTTATCTTGGTTTCTGATATTACAGCTATGCTATTTAATTTCTGTAGCATTCTTGCATAAGTCCAACCCCACCAGCGAGTGCAAGTAACCAAACGGGGCTTTGGCACATTAGTATGTGGTGCACTTACAGTAAAAGCAGTCGCCAACTTCTACCCACCATGATTATCATGGTCTGTACCACGTGTACTAGGGATAAGCAAAAAATTCTGTAGCATACTACTGCCATGGGAAAGAAGGCAATTGCTTGTTTCCCACAAATCAGGTCTTTTCCCGCCAATTTTGAGTCGCAAATTAATAAGAAAATTTTAATAATTATCTTGATTAAATATTTTTCCATGAGGTAGAATTCATGATGAATTACGCCCCAGTAGTAATAATTTAAAAAAGTCCCCAAAATTGTCTTGATTTTGGATTTGGAAATACGCGATTTTTCCCTCGCTATATATACATACTAGCCGAATGACCCGGGCAACGCCCGGATTTTACCCTATTAAATGTACCCTATTCAAATACTATTCGTTACAATTATAAATTGGCGCCGTGGATGTCACTCTTGTGAAACGTCCCGCTCCAAACTTTGTGTCTGAGAAGCGATATTTTTATAGAAAGATGATCTGGCTTTTGTTTTCTGCTCGAATGAATGTTTTTCTGTTAGAATTTTGTTCCTGCATACAAAATAATGAGCTGGTTTCACCCGTGGTCTCTGCTTTTTGGAATTTTTCCCGATATAATTTTGTATCTGATAATCAAACATGATACAGCAATATCGTCATCATCATTTTCTGACTAAAAATATATAGTTTTAATAATTGATTTATAAATATTTTTTAAAATAGCCTATCGTCTTCCCCGTATTCTTTTACCTATGTATGGAAATTTAGGTTTGAATTAATGAACTACTGCGAATTTGTATACCGGACATACAGACAGACAAACATACAAACATTCATTTTTATATAGAGAGAGATATAAGGAGCTATCCATTCATGTTTTGTTATCGGATCACATTGGCAGCACTGAGTTTCAACAAAAGCAATGAATTTAAAACAAAATTTTCATCATTTTCAGATCTTGGCATGTTGTTTGTTAATCGACTTTCTTTCTTTTCCAACGTGAAGTTTTTTTTTTTTGTTTCCAACTTTCAACACAATTTCTTCTTATGCACAAACAAAACTTCAGTTAGTTTTGATATAATGCTTTTATTTCAGGCAAGCATTCTTGCTGTCAAAGGTCTATATTTGATTATCAAATGTTTGATTTTTTTTTCAAACAATGCTTGTCGAAGATCTATACTAAGCAAAGCATCTATGCTAACTGTATATAACCCGGACTCCTGGAGCCACGTACAAAATTCGCCAACTATCCGGAAAAACTAAGCAAAACACCTGTATTTGTATCTTTGCTTTTGTAAAATATAATATTTTTTTATCTTTTCAGATTTTTATCAAAAGGCTGTTAAAATAATATATTTTATCTTATCTTATGATAAGTAAAAAAATAGCACGAAATTGAAATTGTATTGGAAACAGGTGGATAAATTAAGACAAAAGCATCTCTTGATCATGAAAATAAAAGTTTCTGTTGGATTGCGCCATCTGTCGGAATAACTATCAACTATTCGTTGTTTTTTAAAAATTATTCTAGAATTGGCCAATTTTTTTTTTTATCGTTAAGGTACAGCTTACACCACGCTGATGAGGGCCAACAGCCCGAAACGCGTACGTGGTTAGCTTTTGTTGATAATAAAGTAAACGTCTAAGGATGAGTATCTTTTATTAAACGTTTTTCGAGCTTTCGGGATAACGCCCTTCAACAGGAAAAATTGATAAAAATGATTTTGTACAGGATTTTGTATCAATTTTTCCTGTAGAAGGGCGTTATCCCGAAAGCTCGAAAAATGTTTAATAAAAGATACTCATCCATAGACGTTTCTTGTCGTTTTCTCTCATTCTTAGACGATCCTTAGACGTTCAATTTATTATCCAAAATTTGCTAGCAAAGGATTATATTCTAAATTTAAAAGTGGTTAGCTTTTCTTTATTAATCAAGAATGTGTATTTGGCCAATTCTGGAATAATTAAAAATCAACGGATAGTTGATATTTATTCCGACAGATGGCGCAAGCCATCAGCAAATTTTAGTTGTACGATTAGGAGATGTGTTTTTCTCAACTTATGATAAGTGTTATAGAAATATCATAATTAACTTAGCCCATCTCTATCTCGATCAAAATTAAAAACATATTTTAAATATTGAAGATGTCTGGAGATTAAAATGGTGAAAAGTAGGGAGGGTTAATCACTGATGAGCCATGCCCTCCCTCTTTCTAATTTTTTCGAATCATCGTAGGATAAGGGCTGTGTAGAAATAATTATAATTATTTAAATTTTAAAAGGGAAGTAGCATTAAAAATATTTTTATAATTTTGAAGTGTAGGTTTTGTTTATTTATTTAACTACCTCACAATCTGGTGGAGTTGGTGCGAGCATTCCATTGGACTTTAAAGTGGAAGACCGAAGAAAAACTCGTATACTACAAGGTCTACAGCCGATTGAAACAAAAGAAGAAAATATGTCAGTGAAAACATAGAAAGAAGGACCACAGACTTCCTTCACCTGCCTACAGGAGGAACCCACCCAAATTTACAGGTAAATCCCCTGATTGTCTTCTGCGGTGCTCTTCACGATCACCCCTGGACTCATTACTATTGGACCCGTCTCTGCCTCCCCCTGATCTCCGCGGATCACCACCCTGCCCCCCTCCTCTACATACCGGCTCCCCTGGCCTCACCTGGCGATGATCCCCTGACCACCCATTCCCAGGCCCCTCCAACAGTGCTTTGTATATATTCCGCTTTATGCGTCCATCCGGGCTCAAAAATCAATCATTCTGATTAGCAACCCCGTAAATAAAGATATTTCCATCCTCTGCAGTGGCTCAGAGGTTTTGATCGAGTATCCAAACACAATGTTTGATATGATTACATGTGTGCCTTGCTTATGTCATGTTCTTTTTAGATGTAACACTGCTAAATGCTGGTTCGAGAATGTTTAAGAATATTTGACATCATGGGACAAATTCGAATGTAATTATCGTAAGATGTTTGGCGATGGTGAACAATTTGTTCAGAAAGCCGAGGCCAAACTGAAAACTCGAACCCAAAGAATTAAGGAGTCAACATATTCTTACACATTCAGACATACTTAACTCCTCTGTCGCCAGGTAAATTCTAAAATGGGGGAAAAGGATAAAGTCGCACACTTCATGAAGGAAGTGGCAGAAAAACATATCAAGCACTATTCCCTATTGAAATTGACATAGTCAACGAGTTTTGTAGACAATCTCCGAAAATTGAAGCCTTAAATAAAAAAGAATTGGAAAAGTCTCAATTTTAAAGACTTGTAAACGTCTCTCCAAAACCTACGACATTTCGATAACCGACAAAGTGGGAAAGACACACCAAGATACAGATTGTCTTTCGAGCACTCCTTTACAAGATAAATTTAACGAAACTGGTGATGATGTGTTTCTTCTTCTGGAAACTCTTGAGAACATCATTGATGTACTGAAATAGGATCCATATATAAGATGGCGGAACCGTTGTCCAAGGACAACCGCTTTAAGATCTTTATCCTTATAAAAAAAAGTTGACCCAATCGGTCCATCTTACTTCTTATCATCCCAAAACGACTGTGATATGACATAATGAATTAACTACACGACTCCCCCCCATGTCATTTCATTTGGGCTTTGCTAAAACTTACGATTGAGTCAAAAAGAATTATTTTTGGCCAGGACTCTATCGGTGTGTTAAAAAAACGCGAGCCACAGACAGGAATGTCAACGAAGGAAGAACACGCCACAACTGCAGCTTGGACATCTGGTGCCTATACCACTCCCATGTAAGCCACTTTAAAAGATAGACGTAGATTCACTTGGTCGCTTTGTATTATCGCGCAACAAGAAAATATGAATAATAGTGTGCACAGACTATTTATTCAAATATGCAATTACGAAGAGGCTTGCGACAGGAGAATCCCCAAAAGTGTCAACATTTCCTCTGGGAAAAAGTGATACTGGTTTAAAGAGCCTCTCGATATATTTTGACGGACCGGGACGCAATTTACAGTAACACTCATCCAGGAATTGGCCCACTGTTGTGGGATTGTTAAGAGAACCACGACGGCATACCATACCCAAACCAACGGCCTTACAGAACGGCTGAATAGAACAATAGCCGACATGTTGTCCATGTTTGTGGATCTTGAGTAGCAGAATTGGGACGAAATTTTGCCTTTTATCCCCTTTGCTTACAGTACTGCAAAACATTCCGGAACAGTTCAATCATATGTTGAATCTTATAAAGCCACAGCGAGTTCCTCCACGATACGCCACGTTCTCTCAAATCACCCTTTTGCCTGTTACTAAAATAAACGTATTGCGATAGGATTTAACTCTATAATATTAATTGTAATTTACTTGAAATTGTCAAAAAAATTAAGAAAATTACAATAAATATTAGAGATTTAAATCCTATCGCAATAAGTTTATTTAATTAACGGGCAAAAAAGATGATTAGAATGAACGTTGTGTTTTTATTTTTGACAATTTGGGAAGAACTACAGTGGATCACCCTCTTCAGCTATCTCGTTTTCCTGAAACATAAGATGTCTCTTCTGCTTGTATTGACTCACCTCAATCTTCTATCTATGGCCAGACTCGCCCCCAGCATGGAACTGTCAACTGGTTCTATGGAACAAGTCAACTGGTTCTATGGAACAAGTCAACTGGTTCTATGGAACAAGTCAACTGGTTCTAAGGAACAAGTCAACTGGTTCTATGGAACAAGTCAACTGGTTCTATGGAACAAGTCAACTGGTTCTATGGAACAAGTCAACTGGTTCTATGGAACAAGTCAACTGGTTCTATGGAACAAGTCAACTGGTTCTATGGAACAAGTCAACTGGTTCTATGGAACAAGTCAACTGGTTCTACCCAGTAACCCACTCAGATTTTGAATCCCCAAAATATATTAATAAAGGTTTGCGCCTTGTATTTTACCTTTGGCAAAATTTTACCACCATTTCACTTCCTCATATGTCTTCATCTAACTTTGCTCACTATGAGTGTAAGATTAAAACTACATATTTCTCCACCAGTCAAATTTCAAAATTTATTATACCAATCATATTTTTTAAAATAGTTAAAACTTTTGTTAAATAGTTAATGGAATTGTGTTTTGGATTTATTCTGAGGAACTGTCGTGGTCACTCAGTTCACATTTACGTTCCATTTTGATGGGGGCCATGGCTTCTCCCAATTTTTTTTCCATCTCGCAACGCATGCTCTCAAGTTTGCACGACGTCTGCTGGAATTCGGCTTCCATCTTCTGAAGACGTTCCATAGCCTCATTGAGCTTAGAGCTGACCTTGTCTTTGAGTTGTTCCAGTTGTCCAACCACATGCTTGGCTTGGCATACCTTTTTCTCCATGTTGTACACCTTTGTCATCTGACCACGGACCAGTGGAGCAACGCATGCTACTGCACAAATCAGAATGGCAATCTGGAACTTGCTCATCTTTCAAAATTTTCTGCTTCTAGTTGATTTTTTACAGCTTAGAGATTTGATTTAACCAGACTATTTTCCTTTGAAGAATTTTTGATACTTTTTTTTACTATTTTAGTCAACACCACAAAGGCCAATTCTGGAGATGCTCTGGGATACCATTGTTTGCCTAACATCACTTTCTCTTCTACTCTCCTATTTTTGTATAATAACAGAGTGGGCTAGAAAAGAGATGAGTGAATATACTAACGAAATTAAATATAGTTTGGTATATATGTTGTTATGGTTTAATATTAGGTTTCCCAAAGGATATGTTGACAAATTAAAGTAGCATTTATAAAAATATAATTAAAAACAATATGAACCTGTAAGAAAACACTAAAAACTTAAATCCTCCCGGAAAAATACACTCTCAACTATAAACGCTCATTGCAATGTACATGGTACATATCATGGTGGGTAGTTAGCAACTACATTTTACTGTATGTGTGCCACATGTATATACATGTAGTAAAAAAATAGAATTTGCACTGCCAGAGCTTCTTTTGGTTACTTGCACTCACTGATGGGGTTTGACTTATACAAGAATCGGGGTCTGCTTGAAAAGTGCTCAATGCAGATTTGATCGCGGGTCGAAAATCGATGGATGTCGAAAATAGACGGTATGTGGCACTCCTACACTTACCTTGTGAATACATAGGTTATGTTAGGGCTGGCGGCATTATCTGAGAATATTGTAGAGAAATATTTATATTTATAAACGGATTATTTATTTTGATATTTATATATTGCTACTCTCCATACTTCCCTAGTAGTAACATAAAGGTAACCCGGATTCCAGATACTTCCCTTTTGCTTCCCATGTATTTTATCAATTTTAGTTTGTGCGCTTGTGTCTTAAATAAATTGCTGTGTCAGTCTAAGGTTTGTCTTCTCCTAATTTTCTACGGTGACAATATAATGAATTTGCGCCCAATCCCTAGCGTCTACTTTCTTATTTTCAATCCCAATGCCTACATGTCAGCCAACTTCATGAAGCCGATAGGTGTTGATGAGATTTTGCCTTCATGATGAGTAAATGCATATCTGCAGTTGATTTATAAATAATAATTAACATACATATATGCAACGTTCATTTGCAACCTCAACATTAACAGAGAATTAACAACAACAATTTCAAGAATCAGAACAGGACATTTTAAAGGAATGAAAATAAACCCAGGTGTTACGACCACTAAATTGGTCGTCCTTGTTTTATGCAAATATGTTTGACTTTAAACTATGTTTCGACTGCTAAAGTAGTCGTCCTTATTTATGCAGATATGTTTGATTTAAAACTAGGATAAAAAGTATGTAAATCTCTTTTGTTTTACAAATTGTTATGTAGATTTATTTATTGTACAAATTATTATTTTCTTTGTTGTATAGATTACTATGTAAATTTTCTTAGTGTATAAATTGACCGTGTTTTTTAATAAAAGTAGGAGTTCTGAAATAGGAGATTGTGCGTGTGGTGGTGGACTTTCTTTCGGGCCTTCCTCTCCCTTTGGATATAGGTAGCTGGTGACGAGTGACCGTACAAGAAGACACTGTAGGGCGTCTCTCGAAGTTAAAGAGGAGACAGCCTTTCTGTATTGAGTAAAAAAGGCCTCAGACAAGTGGACTCAATATAGTGGCGAGCCTGCCAGGATAATCAGAAGATTCCAGGATTCAGAAAATTCCAGGATTCTAGGATTCCAGGATGGAGACTCAAAAGGAATTTATGAATTTGAAGATATTAAAGGGATATTGAACTCCAAGGAGAAATATCTTCACTAGGGAAATTAACGAAGCTCTGGAAGAGCTTAAGGGAGTCTCCCCTGATGAGTGCCTATTGATGAAAAAAAGAAAGGTCATCTTCCAGCATTACCAGCTAATTAAGGAATTTGACAGAAAAATTGAGATAGAAATAATTAGGACAGAGGAATATGACGAAAAGGCTTTATTGAAAGAATTGGAGTCCACCGCACATTATCTAGAGATGTACATTGGCGTACTGATAAAGATCGATAGGATCCTAAAATCTCTAGTTGAGAAAAATCCTGAAATGGAGACAGGTCTCAGCATAGAACCTGAAATGGATACAGGTCTCAGCATAGAACCTGAAATGGATACAGGTCTCAGCATAGAACCTGAAATGGATACAGGTCTCAGCATAGAACCTGAAATGGAGACAGGTCTCAGCATAGAACCTGAAATGGATACAGGTCTCAGCATAGAACCTGAAATGGATACAGGTCTCAGCATAGAACCTGAAATGGATACAGGTCTCAGCATAGAACCTGAAATGGATACATGTCTCAGCATAGAACCTGAAATGGAGACAGGTCTCATCATAGAACCTGAAATGAAGACAGGTCTCAGCATAGAACCTGAAATGGATACAGGTCTCAGCATAGAACCTGAAATGGATACAGGTCTCAGCATAGAACCTGAAATGGATACAGGTCTCAGCATAGAACCTGAAATGGAGACAGGTCTCAGCATAGAACCTGAAATGGATACAGGTCTCAGCATAGAACCTGAAATGGATACAGGTCTCAGCATAGAACCTGAAACGGAAACAGGTCCCAGCACAGAACCAGAAACTGTTTCTGGAGAAACGGAAGAAAGTCATAGGACTGAAGTTAAGAAAAAATCCGTTGAAGCTGATGAAAGTGAAAAGGCCAAAGTTGAGAAAAAATCCATTGAAGTTGACGAAAGTGAAAAGGCTCAAGTTGATAAAAGGTCAGTTATAGAAACTGAAAGTACAGAGTCTCTTACGAAAGAGGAAACTGTTTCTAGAACTGTAATTGCTCCAATATTATATACTCCGGCCAGTTCTCCAAAGAAAACAAGTGCCTACTCCAGAGAAAATCTTAATTTAGGAGGCAAGTCTCCAGAAAGGTCTAGTAAAAGTGCTAAACTGGAAAGGATTGCGAATCCGGTAGATTGTAGGAATATTATATTGAGTGGTTTGAGATCTCTAAAGAAGATTTCAGAATCCTATGACTGCTCTAAACCTACGGATGATACCTCTAATCCTTCAGACGATACCATCGGGTTTCATTCACCGGGAATAGCGCCTAAAATTTTGCTGCAAAAAACATGGAAAAGCGCAGGTGGATGGGATGATCCCCTGGGAAGGGATATAAGTCAAGAGTCTATAGATTGGTATGAGAGGATAAATCATTGAGAAGACGGCAGTGTCGAGAGTCTCAAATGGAGGGCTGCTTGGTGAACTTATTTGAAAATCTGAAAGCAGAAGCATAATGAGATTTGATGAGCTCTTCTGGGGTAGAGAGTTAGTCCCTGTTGGAAAAGGCACATGGCCAAAAATGTTTTTTGAGGGATGTTACTGATAATGGCGGATCTCCTGTTTATAGAATTGAACAGATTTCTGAATATAAGAATCCTAATATTGATCACACAAAAAATTGGTTTTATATTTCTCATAGAACGATTAAAAAGGAAATAAATATTTTTGATGCTATGAGAACCTTAAGGGTAGTGCTCAAGCCAATCTTTGTTATCCTAAAGATTTTTTGATTGTTCGTGATTTGGAATCTGAATATTTTTCAAATATTATTGAAGATAGTGAAAAGGATAATAATTTAGATATTAATTTATCTTATTTTGTAGTTTTTCGTTCTGAAATTGGAGGAAAATCTCTAAAGAAAATATTGGAAAAGGGAAATCCTTTGTCAGAACAATTAATGAGCGTTCTTTGTCAGATTTGTATTTTGGTGAGTCATGCTGAGCTAAACATCGGGTTGGTTCACAATGATATAAGTCCCAGAAATATCCTGATACGACCGACTGCTCAAAAGGTTTTGAACTACGACATTGGAGGAGAGAATTATGAAATCCCAACCCACAACTGCATTGCCAAGTTGAAAGATTTTGAGATATCTCGACTTGTAAAGAATGATAATCCTAATCCGAATGTTTTTTACGAGAATGCTTCTCAGCTAATTTGGACCCATAATGAAATGCGAGAATTTAACTCTGCTTATAAAATACATACTGTATTCATTGAAGAGAATTTGAAGAAATTTTCAAAAGGTATCCAACTGGAGATTTGTTCCTGGCCTTGAGAATCCCGCAGACCTCCCATCGAGAGGTTCAAAGTCGGACAATTTCTGCGGAGCAAATGGTGGGAAGGTCCTGATTGGCTGCGTCTTTCTAGGGAATTCTGGCCTTCAGAAGAACCTATCATAGATGAAACTGAAGTGCTTAAGGAACAAAGGAAGACAACTCTGGTGGAAATTGTGATAAAACCAATCACCCATGGGATGTTCAAGAAGTTTTCTGAGTTCCAGTCGAATGTCAGGCTGTTAGCCTGGATGACAAATAAATAACCAAATAGTAAAGGGGGACGGGGAGAAATAATTGTATTAATGATTTTGGTTATGTGCCCCGTACCTCAAAATTCAAGAGGAAAAATTTTCCAATCAAGAAGATTGTGAAAATGGGTATTTTCACTCTTTTCTTCTGTTGAACTCCTGTTCAACAGCGGGGGGAGTATGTTACGACCACTAAATTGGTCGTCCTTGTTTTATGCAAATATGTTTGACTTTAAACTATGTTACGACTGCTAAAGTAGTCGTTCTTATTTATGCAGATATGTTTGATTTAAAACTAGGATAAAAAGTATGTAAATCTCTTTTGTTTTACAAATTGTTATGTAGATTTATTTATTGTACAAATTATTATTTTCTTTGTTGTATAGATTACTATGTAAATTTTCTTAGTGTATAAATTGACCGTGTTTTTTAATAAAAGTAGGAGTTCTGAAATAGGAGATTGTGCGTGTGGTGGTGGACTTTCTTTCGGGCCTTCCTCTCCCTTTGGATATAGGTAGCTGGTGACGAGTGACCGTACAAGAAGACACTGTAGGGCGTCTCTCGAAGTTAAAGAGGAGACAGCCTTTCTGTATTGAGTAAAAAAGGCCTCAGACAAGTGGACTCAATACCAGGCATGACTAGATCCTACAGGAACTGCAATAACTCTCACAACACCCAACTCACTCCGGACCATATACCCGGCCATCCTTGCAGCCCTCTATATGGCAGACATCAATCCAGAAGAGGAGATCCATACGGACAAGACACCTCAGTTGGCCGGTATTGTGATTAGGGTGCATGGAGCGATCTGATCTGCTCCATGGACAAAGCACCACCACCACATTGCAGCAGTCTGACTTAGCTTCAGATGAGGTCGTTTCAAACAATGAGAGAATACAGGTAAAATCCGTCTCCTCGTTTTTAAGAACATAGGAACACTTTTTCAGGCAATCACAGATAGACGAAGCAAGCGTAACACAATTTGCATATACGGGATCATGGGGGTGAGGACGTTGAACATTCGAACCAAGGGGAACATAAATGTTGATCAGAGGAACATAGGTCGAGAGGTGGTAAAGGTACGAGGAAATATTGGGAGAATATAGAGGACTTATACCTTAGATACAATCCATTTTACGTTGCAACACACACATTATTCAGTTTAAGGTGAAAACATTAGGCTTCCGGGGACGGAAGTTAGTTTTATATTATCCCTATATTATGATGCATTAGCGCGCCATCTGTTATCAAAATACGAAACTATTATAGACGCGTATGATTCTTTTAAAAATAGAACAATTTCTACTGCCCTTACTGAAATGTAAATTGTTTTATTTTTAAAAGAATCATACGCGTCAAAAATAGTTTCGTATTTTGATATTATCCCTAGTACATGTGGTACAGGCCATGATAATCATGGTGGGCAGAAGTTGGCGACTGCTTTTACTGTAAGTACACCACATGTCTATACATGGGAGAAGCATTTCGACATTTGACCTTACAATTGTGTTAAAGCTCCGTTTAGTTACATGCACTCTCGCTGGTGAAGTTGGACTTTTACAGAATTGGGAGCCATCAAGGTTTTTTTTTAATTAGAAAGAGTGACCAAAGTATGCGGGATTCAATTCCGGGTCGTAGCGGTCGAAAACAACGGATTAGACCACTCATCCACCGACCCCCAAACTCGGGTGTTCGGAGAGGACGGGGACGGATCGCTCTCGCCCGCTCCAATCAGTCGACGGCAGTTCCCCGCGTTATAACTCCCAACGCTCCAAGGAGGTCACACACACGCCCTCTACGCTCCAGGAGGCGAAATGCTTTAGGAACCGCTTGATAATCAAAAGAAGTCTAAAAAACTTTGAGGTATTTCCTCTTATGAAAATAAATTGTTATCGTTGATACCATTACTGCACTATTTAGGTCTCTAATGGGAGTGCCGCAATTCTCTCTGTCATGAATAGCTAGATATTTATGGGAAGATGTGCTGGTTAGGCGTGTTGTACATAGTGGGCCATTAACGATGGGTGATACGATGCAGTTTGTCAATAATTATGTCAGTGAATTAGTCCCAAGGCTGATGTGCCTCTACAATCAGGCTCCACCAGAGTCTGGTGGTATTAGACTGTTTGTGTGGTTCAGTTGGTCCATTCCTTGAAGTTTGTCACGGGAGAAAACGAATGCGGTGATTTTTCTCCTTGTCTTCCTCTAACTAGATGCCGTTGATCTAATCAGCCATTTCAAGCCGTTTCCAACTTCAAGAGTAAATGATTGTTCTCTTACATATTAGGGTGGAGTTGGAGACTTATCCCGGACTCTGCTCGGCGCTCTCCTGACTTAGCTGCTCTAAGACGTTGTCTTTCCACCGCCACGTAGAGGCACCAGGTAGGGATTTCCCTTCCTAGGCTATGAAGGAAGTCGCTCAAGGAGGTAATTGCTTATCTAATGGGTCGACCACGATAGGCTTCACTCTATATTCATAATTCAGTAGTGTCCTCTTCACACCAAGATGCAGAATGCTATTTACCGATCTCGGTTGTAATAGTTTAGGAAATATCTATATAAAATATATATCAAAAAAAGAAAATTTTAATACAAGTAATTAGTCCACTGAAATAATAATTACGACCAATACATTCCAATATATTATTATAGACTTAATAAATAAATAAATAAATAAAATTTAATTAAAAAAAAAAAAGAGGCCCAGCAGGGGATCGAACCCTGGATCTTCGGTTTACGAGACCGACGCCTTACCACTTGGCCACTGAGCCGATGGTTTTGGATGCTAAAACAGTAAAACTCATTAAAACGAAATGAAAGATTTAGTGATACACTTTAGTGATATCATATAGGGAACTACGGAGATAATTTAGTCACATTGGGTTTTGCTAAACAGCGAGGCTTTGCTGTAATTTATTATGGAATCTATTATTTAAAAGACTATCTTGTTTTAAGCCTTACCATCTCTTTTTGATACGAAGTCATACTTATTATCCCTATCATTTTCTACGCTGATATTCTGGTTTTAAAGCTTTGTGACGAAATTTGGTTTTAAAGATTTGCCACGCGATATCCTTTAAAATATTATAGTACTGGGATGGATGGTGCGCCCGCCGAGAATCTCTAATGTTCCTTAACGTTATTTAAATAAGACATTTCATATATTTGAAAATTTAGCTTGGCTCTACGCTGGGAAGATAATTATAAAATGTAACTACGGAAACAACAATTATAATTTTGAATTGATTAAATATTAACAATTAACATTTTTAAAAATAATAATGATAGGAACAAGTCCAGTGTCTACACAATCAAGATCCAACGAAGTTTTCAATAGTCCATAATAAAAAAAGGCGATCTCTCTCTTTTTCTCAATTCCTTTAAATAATAATTGATATCTTTATTTTATATAAGTATTTTTGTAGGCAAGCGTTTGAGTTTATCTTCCTGGCGCATACATAAACCAACATTTGAGCATGCCATATACAGTTGTCAATGCGAAGAGGAAGACCATCTTATATTGAGTCTGTAGCACTGAAATTAATGTCCCCTTTGGATTTTTTTTATTGTTTTAAATTAAAATTGATTTGATTACCTCTTATATTTTAAACTGAATATTAATCCATACACATACTTGTTAAATTTATGTATGTATAATAATAAAAATGGTTTTGATCAGAGATTGTTTTAATTGAGCTAAAGTAATATATAAGAACATAATTTGATTTAAAGTACTGCCTGGCTTAAGACGTAAGAATAAAAAAATGAAAATCTTATTTACATAATGTACAAATGTTTTGGGCCGACCAACGGGGAAGAGAAAATATCTTTATTTACGGGCTACTAACCAAAAGTTATGATTTTTGAGCCCAAAATCGATGTCAGGTGGCAAGGGACCCTAGGATGTGGAAGCAGGAGATGTCTCGCAGGGGTGGTGGAAACGTTGGGCAAGCAGGGGAATAGCGCCAGGGTGCAGTGAGGCGGGTGCGTTGAATAGGCCAGGAATCCAGGAGAAGTGGCAGATGGAAATGGAGGCAGAAGGTCCTTGAAGCCTAGAACTTGAGGGCCCTAGACTTCAGGATGGGGCAGCTTGAGGCTCTCGCCTCGTGCTTGTCAGGAAGGCCCTGGGAGCAGCAGTTGGCACATTTGGAGGTGCGCTGGTCAGCAATGGATGGGCAGGTTCGGCCTTCATGGCCGTCTTCACCGCAGTGGAAGCACTTAGGAGCTCTGGTGCATTGGGCAGAGTTGTGGCCGAAGCCACAACAGCGGAAGCAGACGCGGGCGCGGATGGACTCCTCGAAGTTGAGGATTACTCCATCCACCACGATCCTCCCGCGAACGCCCAGGGCTCTAAAGGTCTTGAGGTCCACCTCGATGAAGGCGGTGCAGGTCCCGTTTCTAGGTGCAGAACGGTGCGCCACGCGCACCACCTTGTCCCCAGGAAGTTTTCTAACAGCAGCGGTTTCCAGGAAGGTCTCCTCAATTGTGGAGTTGGATGTCTCCTCATCCACTTTGAAGAGGCAGATCCGTGGCAGGATCTCCTTCTGCTGGCGGACCTTCATTCCATTCAACTTGCTGGCCAGGGAGGTTGTAACCTCAGGGATGGTGTCAGGATTGCTGGAATGGAGGACCAGCTTCCCCTTGGTGCGCAGGGAGGCCCAAACGCCTTGGGGGAGAGTGTGAGCAGCGCGGACTGTTTTCAGCATCTCCCTTGGGTCAGCCTGTGGGTCATCTGAGATGACCACTGTGTGGGCCGCCGATTTTTCTCCATGAAGGATCACTTGGGCGGCCGCAGGCTTGGAGACGTGGGAAGGCACAGGTTTTGAAGGACCATTCAGGTTTGTCCTCTTTGCAGGCGGGTTGGGAGCTTCAGACTGCTTCCTTTTGGTTGGAGCAGGAGCAGGCAGGGTGGAGGCAGGCTTCTTGGCAGGGAGAGCAGCAGGAGCAGGAGTGGCGGGCTTGATTGGGTCAGTCTGGGAGCTGGTTTCATTGCAGGAAGGAGCAGGGCAGGTTTGAGTGCCGCGGCAAGCAGTCTTGGGCTTGTTGGCCTCCTCAATTTCGTCCAACTCTGCGAAGGACTCGAGGGTGTCAGTGAGGTTCTCTACATTGGTAGCGAGGGCCTTGATCATTTCCGTCCGCGAGGCGATGTAGCGGATCAGGTCCTCATGCAGGGATTTCAGGGCAGGATGGCCAATGGAGCTCAGGATGCTGCAGTTGCGTGAGATCACCATCTCATCTTCCCTCTCCAGGTCGGCGACGTTCACGATGCGGGTTGTAGGCTTGTAGGCCTTCTTTTTCTTCTTGGCAGGATTCATAAACAAATCGTTAGGTTCAATTTAAATATATATATGCCAGCAACCAACGGGGAACAACAACAATGATATTTTATATAGGAAGCATGACCTCTGGCGGTCGATTTAAACAGAGTATTTGATTCTATGATATATAATTCTAAATAAAATAATACTTGAATATAACAATTTTAAATAAAAAAATTCTAATTTAACATTTCAAATAATATCTTAATATAACATTTTAAATAATATCTTAATATAACATATATATATATATATGTCTGAAAATAGAGCAATCCATATTGTTATATTTGTTCATAAAGGGCACATCTTGGATTCAATAAATAATCTTTTATTTCCGATATTTCAATGGGCTAAACGGCCATCTTTTTCAAGGATCTCATCCCCTCTCGCGGCAAGCCGCGCATTACACTTGAGACACGGGCGGCGTCTCACAATCTCTTCGGGCGAAAATCATCCAAATGAAAATGTAATGTATACAAATAAATATCGTACAATACTAATTAAAATAAATGAATAAATAGAGTGAAAAGTAAATATCTATATATACAAAATAAATATTCGGCTATTGCATTATGAATGAAGACATTTCACTGAAGTTCATATATACATAGAGGTTCCTATTCTAGGAGCATCTAAATTGTGTGTACATGTCCGGTATATCGATCTTTCGGTTTATGCTATTTCTGTCTTCCAAAGAACTCCAACTCTCCAAGAATAGCCTGCTCTGCTTTTCTTTTATATCTTGGTGTATTATTGATGTTTGTTCAAAGTCTGGAATGTGGCCATTGATAAGAGCATGGTCTACTAATAAGGAGGTCGGGTTATGGTGTTTTAGGGATGATTTGTGCTGGTTGATTCTTTCTATTAATGGTTTACCGGTTTCTCCTATGTAGACGGCTTGGCAAGACTTGCATGGTATTTTGTATATGACATTGGTTCTATTGTTTGGTTCAGTGACCTTTTTTTGTATCAGGATGGCGGAGGATGTTGTTAAGATTCGAGGTAGATTGGAATCTTGTTGTGATATTGTAGTATTTTAGTTTTCTAGCTATTCTTTCACAGCCATAGCTGTATGGTAGGGAGCAAAAAATGTTTTGGGATGAAGTTTGTCTATTGTTTGTGGGTGATATTCTCGGTCCAATGGGTTCCAATGGGGAATCCTGTTTCATCAGCATTAGCTAATATCTACATGGACTCGAATATACCGAAAACCTACCCATACTGGAAGCTATCTGAACTTCAATTCATTTGGTCCCATCCACCATAAAATTTCCGTGGTAAAAACTCTTTCAAAAAGACTAACCACACACTTTTCAACAAACGATAACGACACAAAAAAAGAAAGAACCAAGATAAGAACTACTTAGCAACAATTACCCTAAACCGTTTATCAAAAAGCATTTCTACAGACCGAGAATATCACCCACAAACAATAGACAAACTTCATCCCAAAACATTTTTGCTCCCTACCATACAGCTATGGCTGTGAAAGAATAGCTAGAATACTAAAATACTACAATATCACAACAAGATTCCAATCTACCTCGAATCTTAACAACATCCTCCGCCATCCTGATACAAAAAAGGTCACTGAACCAAACAATAGAACCAATGTCATATACAAAATACCATGCAAGTCTTGCCAAGCCGTCTACATAGGAGAAACCGGTAAACCATTAATAGAAAGAATCAACCAGCACAAATCAGCCCTAAAACACCATAACCCGACCTCCTTATTAGTAGACCATGCTCTTATCAATGGCCACATTCCAGACTTTTAACAAACATCAATAATACACCAAGATATAAAAGAAAAGCACAGCAGGCTATTCTTGGAGAGTTGGAGTTCTTTGGAAGACAGAAATAGCATAAACCGAAAGATCGATATACCGGACATGTACACACAATTTAGATGCTCCTAGAATAGGAACCTCTATGTATATATGAACTTCAGTGAAATGTCTTCATTCATAATGCAATAGCCGAATATTTATTTTGTATATATAGATATTTACTTTTCACTCTATTTATTCATTTATTTTAATTAGTATTGTACGATATTTATTTGTATACATTACATTTTCATTTGGATGATTTTCGCCCGAAGAGATTGTGAGACGCCCGTGTCTCAAGTGTAATGCGCGGCTTGCCGCGAGAGGGGATGAGATGTGTAATATATTTTTGTGTATTAAGATGAAGTAACTTTCCCCCACACTTACTTCTATACATTATTACATACATGTCTTTAAAACGATTGAAGTCATTAAGATTCATCGCAGTAAGGACAGTAGAAGTTTGATTTATTTGTGAAGGGAAAAATTCACGTCTTAATGTCTTTATTCGTTATATATAGATGGCGCGTTTTGCTTTATAATAATGACGTTATAGAATATAAGAGATGATTATTTCATCATAACCTATATATCAATCTCTATAAACATAAAATTCTCTCAATGTATGTATATATATATATATATGTTTGTCGGCTATGCACGTCCTCAATATATAACTAATCTGAATGAAATTTTACCAGGACATAGAGTTAAATATGGAAGAGTTTTTGTAACATTTTTAACCAAGAAAAATCAACCAATTACTGGGCGGAAATATTTGTAGTCAGAAAATTATGATGACACTATATTGCTGTATCATGTTTAATTGTCAGAAGCAAAATTATGTCAAGGAATATTCCCTAAAGCAAACAACGGGCGAAGCTAGACCAGTATTTTCAGATTTCAGAAAATTTAACAGAAAAACATTCACTCCAGCAGAACACAGACGAGGCCAAGTCACCTATATATAAAATATTGCTTCCCTACTTTTTGGCTAAGATCAAATTGTAATATTTCTATTTTTCTATATATAAAATTCAATAAATTATATAATTTTGTCCGATATTCAAGTCCTCAATATGTAACTAATCTGGCTGAAATTGTAAATTGAAGCACAAATGTTACTTTTATACATAAAACAAAAACTCTACTGTCTTTACTGCGATGAAAAATATTGAGAGGGATTGGCTAATCATTGTAGCATATATTAAGCGGAATCATCCTTTACACAATTAGAGTTCTAAAGTAGCGGTCTGGTAGATTAAATTGGCGAAACCGCTGGGAGGGTTCACCACTAATAAGCCAAGCCCTCCCAATATTTTTTAATCGCAGAAATAACAGTAGAGTTTGTTTTATCTATAAAGAAACATTCTTGCTTCAATGTTTTTTTTTTCTATTATTTGATGGCGCGTTATTGCTTTATATGAATTTAAATGTCTTTAACAATGGGATGTTTGATAAAGTTTACAAATCTATGCTATATATGCTGATATGTAAAACATGTTTCTATTCATTTTTTAATTATTTATAAACTTTCTTACTTGTGTGTTTCAGGCTTCCCAAGTATCTTTCTCCGGATTGGCAGGCATTTTTCAAAATCCTTTTTATATTTACTTTTAATCTAAATTTTCTGATATTTTTTAATGTTTAACGCCATACTTTAAAATTCGCCTTTTCGTATTGAAATTTTGAAATTTCAGATGAAAGGCTTTGACGGCGATGAGAGGATTGGCAAGGTAATTGATTAGGCGAACATTTTAATGGACTATTTCTTGGACCTGACCTTAGACCAAAACGAATCTTGGCTGACAGTGGTATCGGAGGTGAGGATGCCTTCATATCTTCGAATTTTACATCGAAAATATGTAGAAATTTGAATGAAGACATGAGGCATGGGTGCATGGAACACCAATATTTATAGACTCAGCCTGGACGAAGTGAATTTCAGCTGTACAGTCTGAATATTTACATTATTGGCTGAGTTTTAAAACTAAAGAGATGTTTGAATAACTATCTCCCGAGAATGGATAACAACACATTATCCATTTACAATAGAATGACGAAAATCTGACAATATAAAAATTGTTACTCGAAATATAATTCAAAAGAAATAGCCTGCATTATATATGGTGCAATTGCAAGGCATTTCTCAACTAATGGCTGCGTCTTTCAAAATAGTCTGTTATTTTTCATCTGAGAAGAGGCTTTGATGTTTGAAGCTTGTCTCAGATTTAAAATTTCACCTATATTCAAGATCAAAGGCAAATCAGTTTGTATAAAACAACTATCTATCCATTAAAATCATATCGTATGATAATGAATTTGCTAAAGACTTGGCTTGCTTTAGAGCCCTTATGACAGACCTAATAATATCTTTATACTGAATATTTTTTCAATAGATAAAATAATGTGTTCACCTGTAATGTTTTCATAAGTATAAATATTGTCTAATATTAAATGTAAACAGTCTGTGCCTTTAAAATTCGGCTGGTATATTTTCATCTGAGAAGATTCTTTGATGTTTGAAGTTTGTCTCAGATTTAAAATATCACCTATATTCTAGCTTAAAGACAAATAAATTCGTATAATACGATGGAATAATATAATAAACATGGTAAGGCATTTTAAATTCAATTATGGTTTCTAATATTAATACTGGAGATAAAAGTTTGAGTATTTATATTCAAGAATAACGTTCTTTAAAAGTGAATATAAGGAGGTTATTTTAGAATAAAGAATTAGAAATTCATTAAAACAGTTCTTCATAAATATGCTAAACAGTTTCGAGAAAGTTCAAAACACATATATATGAGGTGTTAACTACCATAGACTTAATATTTTAAAACATTTCAGTCTTGTTATTTCTATTAGAGATTAGTTATTCACTCAAATTATATTTTACAGAAACAATATGATCAAAATATGATATATATAATGGCATTTGAAATTATTCTATAGTATTATAACATGTTATGAAGCCAATAGAAGTGTATCCATGTATTTATGCATTTCAAAAGATTGTGCGATATGTATAACAGATTCATGCATAAATTATTTTTAATAAATTAATATCAAAATCTGAAAATATGCTCAATATATTTGCTAAATTTCTAAAATTCCTATCTAACAGAGTTTGAAATTTTTGACCTAGTCCGTCTACTATCAACTATAGTAATTGATCAACTTTGCTATATACACTTTCAGATGCAATATTTTTCTCTCGCGAAGAATAATTATGAGATTTAAATCAGACGATAGTATTTATCTCAAATACTTCACTGTACTATACTCAAGGATTATCCTCTCCTGAATAAAATTTACCAACATGACCAAATCCTATTTTCAGAACTATTTTGTTATATAGTCTAAAATTTTAAATATTTTATTGATAGCCTGGATTTGGAGTTTGACTGGGTCTTCTAGTGTAATAGCTGAAGATGTATTTGCTTCATTGATAAATAAGCATGTGTTGCTAGTATATCATTTAGTGTAATTAATATTGCAAATTTCTCTCTCAAGGTGATTGCAAAATATTTCAGAATCTGAAGACCATTGTACATTATAATAAATATTATCATTATTGGTATTGCATCTGCAAAACAGAAAAAAAAATATTTTATCAGAAATTTGAAAGAGACAATTATAGGTATAAATATTGATTGAAATGTATTAAATTACCTTTATAAGCGATCCTTCAATAATTTTAAATTATATAATTCATAATTTTTCTCCCTGCTGAAAACATCAATGATGAATCTGATGTGGGTAGTTCATTAAATGGAAAGAATTTTTAAGCACAAGGTACGCAGTCTCAAATTCAATCATTTTATTTATAAATTCAATTTAATGGAGAGGGAAAACTATTCATTTGTATTTGAACAACATTAGAATGTTGTATTCTCTCATGAAGGAAGAAGAAAAAATATTTCTATAGAAACCATGAAGCCATAGTTGAAATTCAATAAACTATTAGAATGGGTATTCTGCGTACTGTATGCCTCAATTACTGATTTTATCTATATTTTTCGAGCAAAGAAATAGCCATAAAAATCCTCTAAGATAGAACCAAATGACCTAACCTGATTAATAGTTTAAATTCAATACACTAATATGTTAGGTGTTCTGCATACTGTATCCTTCTATTAATGATCGAATAGATATTTTTGCGATAAAAAGAATCGCCATTAAATTCTTCCTAGATAGAACTGAAAAACATACAAAAATTTTCCAATAATCAAATGACCTAACCTGAATAATAGTTGAAAAATTCAATACACCATTAGGTAATATGTTCTGCATTCTGTATCCCTCAATTTACAATTCAATCAGTTTTTGAGTAAATAAATATCCATAAAAATCTTTACAGATTGAACTGAAAAGCATACAAATGTTGTCAATACTTGAATGACCTAACTTTAATAATGACAAATTTTATAAACTGTAGATTTTTCAATTATATGATTTACATAGAATTCATCAAATGTTTGGTCCACCTTCTTCAATTAAGGCGAATATATGCAATGGATCTGTTGAGAGATAAATAAATTCCTTATCTGTATGCTTTTAATATAAGACAATGATTAATTTTCAACTAACAGAATAATGATGTACATTTATAGAGAAAAATTCTGATTGTTTAGTAAATATATAATAAAAAGTTTCGATAATAAATTACTTAAGAGTACGATAACTTGTCCCCCCATTTAAATGATCCTTTGAAATTCCGCAAATATATAATTAGTGACCAAGACATAAATTATTACAATAAAGACCTAATATTGAGAGAAATTTTGTTAGTCTATTCTAGATGATAGTATCACAATACAAATACGGTTTGAAGAGGACCTTTGGAAATCACCCATAATTTCCCTCAAATTTTTTCTGCAAATATAGATATCGATATGTGGTTTACCGCTTTATTTCGCTTAAAATCTTTAAATTCTTTCGCAACCGGACTTCATATCAGAAGTAAAACCCAATCCTCACTGTAAACATTCATATAATATTACGAAAACCCATGGACTGAAAAATAAAATTCTAATCATGACGCGATAAATCTGTTACAAACCCTGCTTGATAAATACCTAAATAACAGTATTATTTTACCATAAATTCAATTACCCAGAGATGAAAATATTTTCGACAATTTGAGACTTAAATAGATACATCATTAAATTCTTTAAAATATTTCGTAACCGAACTCCATATCAGAAGTAAAACCCAATCCTCACTGTAAAAATTCTTATAAAAATACGGAAACTTATAGACTGAAAAATAAAAATCTAATTTTAAATGAGATAAACCTTTTACAAAACCTGTTTGATGAATATCTAAATAACAGCATTATTTTGCGATATATTCCATTACCCAGAGATGAGATTTTTTCGGCACATACATGGCTTAATATTGGTTTGGTAGCCAATATAAAAATTTATATAATACAGTTTAATATCAACGTATACTAAAAAGAATTATAATATCTTAAAATGAAATAAATATGGAAGAATAGAAGCACTTCAAAAAATTTGAAGACCTAACATGAGAAAATTCAAATCTTTCTGAAGAAGCATATTGAGTAAATATTTAATCCATGTCCATCACGCTTTAAGAAAATTCATCTTCACAGTGCAAAGAATGTTAATTAGAAAATAGAGAAAGACCATAAATAAATTGTGAAAAGACAAATTTTATCTTCTGATGGAATAATGAATAAGTTATTCCATATTGAAAACAAAATGTTTGGTTAGAAAAAATGTCATACTTTTGCTGTGTTTTCTACAACTCAGAAATTAAAGGAGTAAATGAAAATGATTAATAACAGAAATATTATAGAAAGATATCAGATTCTACCACACTCGGATAGAGAATGTGAGCCTCATTAAATTCATATAAACTGGGCTGAATAGAAAATGTTTACTAACAATAAGATTTTTTTTTTAAGCAGTGTCTTTCCTATCAAATAATATTTTATATACATTTTACGAGTTAAAAATGTCTTATTATTTTCAATATTTCATTTGAATGAAAAGACAATATTTAGAAATTTATGCAAAAGAATAAGATGGCCAAAACCTATTGTAGAGTCGTACATAACGCATTTTATTCTGGTATTTGGATTAGGAATGCTATTGTGAAGTGAGAAATTATAGGCTATTAAATTTTGGATCAAGAACATCAAATAAGGATAGTATAATTTAAAAATAATAAGTTTAAAAATTATTAAATCTAATATATAATATCGGTTGAGGATATTAATTGATTACATCAAATCGAAATCATATAAAATAATTTATTCGAGAACCTTTGAAGTTTGTGAAAACTGAATTGACATTTGACAAAAGAAAATATCTAGGAAACGTATAGGTAACTATCAGAAGAATATAAATAAATTCCTGATATCAATAATTCATAAACCACCCCGTATTACAGAAATATTAATTTTATAATTGAGCATTCAAATACTAAAGAAGATGAGTTCGAAAATAGCTAAATATTCATTTTAAATTTGGAATCAGTAATTAAATTGCCGGCCATTGAAATTAAATCACTTTAACAGCACTATGATATATAAGATGATAAAAAATATTGGTTCCAATATTCTGTAGAATATTATAATCGCCATCACACAATCGATAAATAGGAAGCGGAAATATTTTATAGGCAATAGTTAATAAATGAAGACTGTCTTTACATATCCTGAGGTATATATTTCAGAAAGATCTAAATCTTGTCAGCAGAAATTATTCATAAAATCGTATTAACAGTACTCTTAATAATACACTTGAATTTTAAAATAAATATTGATCAATTGTAGGTTTGTTTGGCTTTAAACAGGTCCATTGGCACTGTTTATATAGGAGAAAGTCATTAAATTCATGTGGAGAAATTCACGTAAAAATAATATATGTCACATAAAAACTCGAGAGAGATCAAAGAATGAAAAAATCCTTCAAATCAAATTATCATGTTGAAAGTTATTCGAATATTTATGAAATGACATGATATACTAAAGGTCATAAATAGTCAATTATATCAATAAATATTTTTATATAAGAGTGAATTGTTTAAAATTTTGGCTTGTAGAGCCGTGTAACATTCCATATTTAAGTATCCTCAGGTTTAACAAAACTTACTGAGGTAGCAGTTTAACGGTAGGTGACAGGTGTAATTTAATATATTCTGAATATTCATCTTTCAAAAATTGGCGTTTTAATTCAGATCAGATTCATATATAAATTATATTGATTACCTAAATCCTTAGTACGCATATTTCCTTAAATATTTCAACATTTTATTTAATAGAGGGGGAATATACTACAGGGTGTACCAGGTAAATTGGGAATTTCAACAATGGTATTTTAACTGAAATTTTTTGCAAGTAAAAATTAAAATATCCGAATGAAATTTGACACAGTAGTAGATAAAAGGATATAGTTTTTATTTATTCAATGAAGTTTCCATTATTAGCTACAACAGTCTCGAGGCGAGTGCGGAATGAAGCACAGGCCTTGGCGACGATGACCTTGTCCATTTGGGTCATTACCGTGTGAACTTCTTTCTTGACAGACTGGATGGTGGTATGAGGAGCTTTGTTGACATCTCTCTCAACAACGCCCCATACATAGTAGTCGAGGGGATTGCAATCTGGAGAATTAGGGGGCCAAATATCAGGACCCCAGTGACTAGGGACGTTAAGTGTCAGCCACGATTTTGCCTTATGGGCTGGAGCTGAGTCCTGTTGGAAGACATACTTCCTTCCTGCGGCCACCATGTCCATCCAAGGCTTCACAACGGTCTCCAGAACATTGATGTAGGTGTCAGCGTTCATCCTAAGGCCCTTCTCAAAGAAATGGGGAGGCATGACATCACCTTCACTGCTGATAATGCCAAGGACCATTACGGAGGCAGGAAATTTCGTGTGCATCACGACAGGTATCTCTGAGGGGTCTTTACAGATCCAGCGATCATTCCTGGGATTTACCATTTGGTCCACGTCAAAGTTCTTTTCATCAGAGAAGAACCTTAGCATGCCAAAAGAGTCGTGTTTCAGGTTGTTGAGGAGGGCAGCAGCCTTTCCTTTTCTGTTATTCTTCATATTCTCAGTCAGCAACTGACCTTTCCGAAGGGCATAAGACTTGAGACCAAGGTCCTCATGGATAGTTCTGACAATTGTCATAGAGCCAACGTCCATTTCCTTGGCTATGGCCCTCATGCTCTCCCCAGGGTTTCCATCAATCTTCTCCTTGACATTTTTGACAAATTCTTCGCCTCTTACCCTGTCCGATCGACGCGAGTGCTTTTTCCTTGTAGCTATCCCCTCTTTGTTACTGTCGGCCTCATCAAACTGCTTCTTGACACGATAAATAGTGGTTTTGGGCAACTTTAGAAAATCCACTATCTCTTTGGGGCTCCTTCCGGCGCGCAGAGCAACGATGATGGCAGCTCGATTTTCAAATTCTCGGTTACTGTTCATCACTACACTGCGCACACATATACTGTTGCATTTTACATGAATATGGCTACGTAATGAAAAAAAAAACCAAGTTTTTAATCTCAAGTAGTTTTTGTTTTATGGACTGTCAAAGTTAGTCCCAATTTACCTGGTACACCCTGTATATGAAAAATCATATCTTCCTGATTTAAAATGTTTTATTAGAAAATGTTTAAAATATAAGAAAAAATGTAATGATTAAGCCAGTAATTAAATTGAATATCAGCAGTATTTCTGAGCAGTAAATTTATCCTACATTAAAGCGGAATATTCAGTCTTATATATAGGGGAGAAGGAAAATTATTTTCAGCAAATTCTTTAACACTAACAAAAACCAATTCAATAAATAGATTTATTGGTCTTTTCCGCGATATAAATACTTTCAATAAAGAAAATTCCAGAAGTGTAACTATATCAGAAAATATTAAAAGTAGAAAATTCGTTAAGATATTGGCAATACAATTTTTTTTTGTAAATTGTAGGATTTAAAAGAAAGTTAGTTCTTGAAATATTTCTCAGACCAAATTCCCATATTATCAAAACACTTTATGTTTAAAAATAAATGGTTATATTCCGTCTTGGTCTAAAACTTATAAATTTATATATAAAAGAAAAGCTTAAAATATTTGTAAAATTGCAGAAATTACAAAAGACCCTATCAAGCGATTACCATTATAATAACACAGCTATAAATTGAAGATTATACTAACCCTATATTATGTCTGGTTCTTTATGTTGATAGAAATTTGACAGGTTGAGAATCTTGTATTAATCTTTAAAATTGATACATACCCCAAATTTTGAAAGTGCATATAGGGAAAAGAATTGGAAAAATAATTGGGATACAAATTTGAAATAAGTAATACTTAATTTTAAATTTACATATACCAGATTATATGAATATTTAATCATATTCCGATATAACAATGTGCGTTTAGGTTATGTTTTAGCAGAACATAAAGATCACATTTAAATTTCAAAGTCGAATTAACATAAATATATGGATCAGAAGAAGTATTTATCAAATCAAACAATTAAATCCGTAAGATCAATTATCCATTAAATTCATTAAATGGAATACGCAGTATTTGAATTGGAGAACTTTTTAAAGTTTAAGCTAGATATTTGGTACTATTTATAGAGGTAACGGAGGATATGTAGTTTTAAATTTTCATTTATGAAATAAAGAATTATTTTGCTAAATATTATGGCTGGAACCCATACGAAAGAAAATAACATTAATCAATCCATCTTAAATTGGAATTTTTATGAAATTATTAAGTATTAAAGGCCATTGAAGATATCTAATGTTGAAAATGACTTTTATTTGAGAATAAAACCATTTTTAAAGGTCCTAATGTTAAAGAGGTTTTCTATAATTGGACCCCCCTTAATTTAGCAAAAATTATCATATTTGGTTATTGTCTTTATCACTTCGAAATGTCTGAAAAGTAAATTATTTATATATTGAACCAGTGTTGATGCAGAAATTTGGCATAAATCTCTACAAAATGTAGTATTTATTGGAGGAATCAATGTTTCAATGACCCAAACCCATATATTGACGTTTTTACTAACTCCCCATTATTTCATGTTATATCTGGACCACCCATGTTAAGAAAGAGATCAAAACATCATATGCATAATGAAATTCTATGTAATCTGGAATATAAGAATTAAATTCAAAGAAATTTTGACAACATGTAAAAATATCTAGTTATAATATTTTAGGATATATATATTTTAAATTGAGAATAATATTTCAACATTTTTAATCTGCGTTCAATAATATAAAGTGCTTAAAATATTGATGAGTTTATATTAGGTCTAAATTGTTACATTTATTTTGCAGAGTTGAATTTGAATCAATGTTTCAATGACCCAACCCGAATATTGACGCTTTTACTATCCCATAAGGTTTATTTCATGATTCGGATCACCCATGTTAAGAAAGAATTGGCCCTAGCCCCTAACAGATAACAATAATGAAAATCTATGTCATAGGCAATTTAAATCTGTATGTAAAGGAATAAGATTCAAAGAAATTCTGACAAAAAAAAAAATGTAAAAAACCTAGATATAATATTTAACGATATTTCAAATTGAGAAAAATATTTCAATATTTTAAAGATAGGTTCAATATCATGAAGTGCGTATTGATGAGTTTCTATTAGGTCAAAATTGTTACAAGTATTTTGCAGAGTTGAATTTACAGAAATTATTGATCGTACAGCCCCTTTTTACCAATTTTATTATTCAACATTGAAATAACGCGAGGAAATGTTTAGCCACTACATCAATTCAATGGCATATGAAATAGTTTCATAGAAAAATCTTGAGATAGAACATATTGATGATTTTATCGAAATTTGATATAGATGAGATATAGCGAAAGGTAGAATAAACAATTATATTAGAATATTGATAGTAATAGGATATTGGCAGCACACTATCTCATGATTTAAATATTAATTACTACTTATACAGATTGCACAATTGTATTTATTTGAAATAAATTCTAAAATATTAAATAGGTTATTTACTCATATACATATCTCGTATAATCATTTCAAAACCTATATTCATGAATATATATTCTTCGTGACGGAGGAGAAAAGTATAGGATTAAATTCACGCTATCAAATATTAGAAATTATGTAAATATCTCAACATGACTAGAATTGTGTTTTACTAATTATTTCGAATCAATTCATACATATTCCTCGGCAATGACTTTCAAATACATATATCTGGGAAAGCTAACCGCTTGTATAAATTGTTTCATGATAGAGAGATGTTCCCAATAAACTGAAATAATGAGTGAGGTAAAATATGGAATGAATATTTTATAAGATATTCAATGATCAAGTCATCATATTACGAAATTCTTTTTTAAAAACAACTATGTAGACTATTATAGAAAATCAGAAATTTTAAATCAGGTTTTATGTGCCTTGTGTAAATAAGGTGTAATTACATAGCCATATATAATATATAGATGAATACATACTTAATAATCACTAAATATCCTGAAAGCAATATTTTCATAAGTAAAGATCGTTAATTTACTAAATGAATGGTATTTTTATCTAATTAACTCACCGTTTCCTTCAAATTTATTTGATTAAAAGTTGAACGATAGCTGGATTGGTATTTTTAAATTTGGATACCTTAAATAGATACTTATTTAAATTTGCTAATGTATTAATTGAATATATTATTTCTATGCATATGATTATTTTCCTGAATATTTCAGTTTTATAAATTTCCCAGTATATAAGGTATGTGCCTCATAGAATTGTGAAGAGTGAACTATTGGAAGCGATAAAAACCTATCGAGATAAGGTATAGAATTGTTAAATTCGTTGTTACAGTAGAAATCGCAGCGTGAATATAGACAGATATTTCTGAACACACAGTAGATTTGTCCAATATTCAAGCTGGAGATATGGCCCTATATAGGGGGTGGAGGTGGGTAAATCATTGGGTAAATTTCACCTGTAAAATTAAACAAACACTATCAAGTATTTATGTATTTTGACCATTCCCACAGACTATAAATAAATTAAATTAAGTTAATTCGAAATATAGAAGTTATATCTCCCAACAAATCCGAATGAAGATGACAGTTTTCATGTTGGTAATATTGAAATTTTATCAATTGTGAGGAATAAAAAGACCAGGCTCGTGTAAAAATGGTAATATTATATTTGCTTTATCAGAGCGCTAAATGTATATATAAATTAAACTTTCGAATATATCTGTATTCTTATATATTCGTAAAAATTCAAACTCTTCGAAGAATTCAAAAAGTAGAAATACATTTTTCATTGTCTAAATTTAAATAAAAAGGTTTATCCTTATCAAAGCTCAATCTCATATTTAGACTTGGCCATCTGTTATAAGCAAATATTTGGCATGTGGACGCATACCAAAATGCGAAAAAGAAGGTAACTTGAAATAATTTGTAACCTTAAATTCCGTTCAAAAATCAGATAAATACTTTCAATATTTAATTCGGCATATTATTATGAAGTCAAATTGTAGAAGTGTTAATAGGTAAAGAACACCACATACTCTTCTTGTTAAATTGAACTTTTAAAACCCCATTGATCAAACGAATTAATTCTGAGAAGTATCAAATCAAATATTGAATAATTGGTACCAAATATTTAATTACATAAATTTAATCGCCTTTTATAATAGTGTTTATAGACCACCTCTGAAGGAGATAGTGCATATACAATATATATATTCGTTAAAGATGCTATATCGAAATTAAGGGGTAGCTATGAAAGAGCATATACAGAGGGTTATATGATTCTGCAAGGAAATTTCCTGATCAAGTCAATTCTTCTCAATAATTCGAGATACCAGATTTGTTTATCTATTTGATTCCGCTATTTCAGAGATATTTATTTAAATGAATTCATATTATGATTGAAACAAGAATACTTTCCACTGAAAGTCATATATGATCATATAAAGTCATAATAATTACGAATCATAAATATTAAAATTTTAATATGTAGTTCGTATTGCAATTTATGAGTATTGATCTCTGAGAGTTAACAAGAATACATATTCTTTGGTATATTTTTGTTGGAAACATAAAATTGTTTTTTTTTTCGGTAAATTCTTCAATCTGATGGAGCTAAAATCTTTTATGAAAAATAGGAATTCCTGATGAAGTTGGTTCTCCTCGATAATTTAAATCCTAGAAAGTAGAATTAGCAAACACAGTGTATGAGCATTTTAAGTTGTTCAATGTTTCATATTTAATATATTCATAACTTATTTAATAATATTCGTGAATTATTTATGGAATGATTCGTTTTAAAGTTTATTAAATTATCTGCTTTAAAACATTAAACGTTAATAAACTGGATGGTCATATAAATTAAATTTAGTGAAAAGTTTGCGGATCATCGCTAGATCTGATATGAATATCTGTTTTGGATATTCTTGAAAAAATATAACTTGAAGATTCCGTGAAAATACAAGTATATTTTATATCATTTTAGGAAAAAATGGTGAAAAAAATGGAAAAACCTGTTATAATAAATTAATCATAGAAAATTTAAGGTATAAGACTTTTACCCAACACTAATATTGACGAATATTACTAACTTGTAGGCCTTTTACATATTTGAACTGATGTATTCAGAGATGATAAGATCCTCATTGTACAGAAGTAAAATCGAGCATAGAAATTCCGTTAAGATGGAAAGTGAAACTATCAGTTGCAAAAATATTCAAATTGGGGGAGTGGTTTTGAGAATATTATTTTGGAACTAAATTATTCTAATAAACCTTTGTCAAAAATACTGTAATACATATATGTAAGGCTTAGGACATGGAAACTGAGAAAATGTTTAATTAAATTCCTAACACATCAATAGCTTCAAAGCTGCTAATAGACCATCACTCATTTATAGAAGTCGATGATTTATTCATATGAAAAGTTTATTTTATTCACAGACATCTTTATAAAACCATTCTTAAAGATATGGTTCATTGAATTATACCGTAGAAATTATCCAGATCAATATTTTTGATAATTAGACATCATTATTCACGCATTAAATTCATTGCCAATTTTTTTATCAATTTAAAGCATACGAACGTATTGGTTTGTTAGAAATTATAGCTTTTTATTATTTGAATCAGTATAAATTACGCGAAAACATCTACATGAATTGGAATTCATTATCAGAATATGCTAAAACCTGTCAAGATTAAGTGATCTTTAAAATTGCTATTACACAGAAGTATAATTATCCAGCATATATATTGACCAAAATTTCTCAACAGTAGGTTTGTTCCAAGCTGGATAATTGGCCCTAAATATAGGGGGTGGCGGAGGGTAAATCAGATCGACACCCTCATCTGATTAGATGAATAATATTCAAAATTATATTTGACTGACCCTATAAGCTAGTAACAACGTTTTTTTAAATCAATCCCAAAGTAGAATATATTTCTTTTTTATATTAAATTTAATAAGAACATTAATTGATTGTTAATATGCGAATGGTTAACATGAATGAAGTAAATGGAAAAGCTTGTTTCTAAAAGTTCTTCGACTAAGTCATCTTATTTTAGGGACTTAAAATAAAAACCAAATGAAGAAACAAAACATTCTGATGATTCTCAATAGATCAAAATGTATTTTATATAGTACATCTCAAAATTCCCTTTGCAAAAATTCCTATATTTCAACATAGTTTGCAATAATTAAATATTCAATTCCAAACCAGAATATTGGAGCATTTCCCTACCATAAGCGTCCTTCCTGTTATAAATTAAATGCACGAATACTTATCAGATCGAGGTCGTCATGTACATTTTGATGTTGATGTCATAAATTTCGGATCTTACATAAAACAGGTTATATACTTCACTATTTGTAGAGGCCACTTCTGGGGCCTCCACAAAGTCACCCACAGAATCAAAGAAAAGCCGGTGGACAATGAAGCGGACTTCGAGAATTCTTCTCTGTAAAAAAACCAGCCCATCTCTTCACCTCCTTTTTTATTTCTAGTTTTTTTTTTAAATAACATATAGTACTATAATAAATTTTCCTTTTATTTTAAATAAGCAGTTATTTTTGGGCTTTCTATTTTTTAATTAATATTTTTAAATTAATATTTCGAAAGATAATTTTTTTATTATAATTTTATTTTTTTAAAAGTCTTTCTTATCACAGATAAAGATTTATTTTTAATTTTTTTTAATTTTTGTTTGGTCACCCTGGGAGGAAAAAGTTAGTGGCAAGCAAGTTTTTGGGGGGAGCGGGTCAGTGGTAGATAAGATAGTCACGAGGAAGTTTTAGTGGGGGGCGGTGCTGGTTAGAAAAAGATAAGAGAGTAGGGAAGCTCGTAAAAATGTAGTTCTAAAAGAATTTTTGGGGAGGGGTTTCCAGCCTTCCAGCTGAAGCACTAAAGTTAAGTATTTTCTTTTTATAATGATTTTTTTTAAACAGGTATACATATGTAAACTTTCCCACTCAATCGTCATTGCATATTTATTTATTTTTTTCTTATATTTGTGTTTTTCTTTTGGTCAAAAGAGATAAATAAATATATAATGTAAATTTAACCAGAGTTTATGTCCTTCCTTTTTTTTTAACCCCAGTGCGTGCAGGATACACGCAAACTATATATCTTTTTATAGCAGGATGTGTTATTTTTGTGAACTCCCTGAGAAAGAAAGAGGCTCATGGATATCAGACAATAACGTCAGATATTCCGCTCATCAATGACGCCTTCAACGTGGAGCCGATCATTTCCATTAAGGCCACGAAAAGTTCACGGTAAAATAGCGCCCTGCTGCTTGAAACATGTAACATGTAAAATCCTGTCTAAAGCATAAAACTAATAGATAAATGTGTGCAAGTTGGAGGCTACGGAAAATCCAGTAAAGAATGGGAAAGTCCACGAGGCGGCCAACCACGTGGAGAACGGATCCCGCCATTTTCTTTTTTAAGGTAAGATTTGATACATTTGTGGTGGTGCCTTTTTTTTTTTTAATATTAGATAAACGAGCCATATTTTTTTTTATTAAGCCAAATAATATGCTAGAAGGCCGCAGTTGTCCACTTACATTTTAGTTTTAAAATTTACAGTAATGCCAAATTTATATTTAAAACTATTTGTACTATGTGTAAAAAGATTTTCGCATAAAAATAGAACGTCGTTTTTAGCCTATTGTGTAACATCATATTATATTTTTTAAATTAATACAATTGAACTTTGGAAATCATTGGGATTAGGCGTTCGACGTCAAATTTTACATATGGCAATTATAAGTAGTGGCTTAAAAATGTGTACAGTCGGCACTTTCGCCTCTAAATGTACATCCTGCAGAATCTGTTGAACTTGATGTATTGGTCTTTATTGCAAGCAGCTTATTTGTATCGGTCAGGTAAAGTTGGTTTTCTTCCCTTGGATCAGAAGTTAATGGACATTTTATCAGAAGGTGTTCAGGGGTTTGTTGTTAGTTTCCACAAGTACATGCAAGTGAACCAATTTTGCCAATTCTAAACAAATATGTGTCGAGGTCACCATGTGTCCAGTATAAAAATTTTGAACGGTATAGAAGTTGGGTTATAACTTAAAACACTACATCATTTTGTAATCTATCTTTTAAATCATATATTGTCAACACCAGTATTTTTTTTAGCAAGATACACTAGTTTAGAGTATTTTTTTGTGTTTATTAGTTAACAATCTTAAAAATTCCGTTATACTAGCTGGTAGATAGAAAATTATAAGGAAAATTTTTTAGCGGGAAAAAAATGCAAAGAATCTGAGAAACCATGGGAAAGCAAATAAAGATATCAATCAATGTCAAATTCTAGACTTCCTCTCCCGCAAGTTTGATTGACAAGTCGGCGAGACACTAAGGGTTTCGAGAGAACCGCTTTTCCCGCCTACAAGGAAATTTTTTAACAAAGACAGTCTAGACCAAGCGTTTGGTGGGAAAGAGCCTGTCAGTAAGCCTTGAGACGAGAGCATCAAAAATGAATACCGCAAATGGGCCCGACGATAATAATACCTCAACTAACCCAGACCAATTGTACCTGCCCGCTGCACTGCTGCAGTTGGAGAAATTCACGGGAAACACATCAAGTAAATTTGATTCATTTATAAAAAACCTAGAGAGCGTATATAGCATGCACCTTCTGAGTGATACAAACAGGGTAATCTTGCTAAACAACCACCTTCGCGGAGCAGCCAAAGACTTCGCTCAACTCCCGCAGAACGGCCATCTGGATTATGAAGAACTAAAGAGGCGGCTGTCGAAGAAGTTCCGTGTCCATGTTCCAGCCGCAGAGTCCCGTAAGAACTTCTTCGGAGCAAGACAAATGTTAGGGGAGTCAGTAACTGACTTTGCTGATAGAGTAGTGAGCTTAGCTCATCAGATAGAGTCAGAAGACCTCATGATCGGCAGGAGAGAAAGGAAGAGAGTGTTCGTAGCTGGGCTACACCCTGCAATCCGTTCCCGCGTGTTCGACCACCACCAGGAAGATTGGGATACACTTGTGGATAGAGCACAAGGAGTTGAGGACAACGAGCGGGAATTCTCTTTGACCAAGGAGGAGGGACACCAAAGGGAACTAGAGAAGCTTACAAAAAGGATGACCGAGATGTATGAGGAGATTAGAGAACTAAGGAGGGCGCAGGATACAACAAAGAAGCAAGAAAACAACAGGGAATATCGCCAGCACTACAATAGGGGCACCTACAATAGAGACCAGCGAAGAAAGGACCAAAGCGCGGGCAACAGCACAACCCAGAACCATAGTGGAAGCCCCCAACATAATAATGGACCAAGGTCGAACAACGGTCACAGGAATGGAAAGGAAGAGAACGGACGCGGCTACCCATCAGTAAATAAGCGCAAATGTTTCACTTGTGGAGAGCCAGGACATTTCGCCGCCCGCTGTCGACGAGGAAAAAACTAGGTCCTGCTTGTCTTAGGGCAGGGGGCAAATCTGCAGGACTACTACCTGCCATTTCTGTAGCTGTATATAATAATAAAGATTCTGTACCATTAATGCATAAGCTTATAATAGACACGGGCTCTGAAGCCAACATATTTAGCCTAAAACTTGTAAATAAGGACCTATTCGAGCTGAACAAGCCAATAATGTTAAAGGGGCTAGGGGGATTCAGGGTTCCATCAGAAGGGAGTAGTCTAGTAGAGATAGGAGCAGAGATCAATGGGAAGGCAATCAGGAATGTCAGGACCACTTTCGAATTCTGTGACTTAGGCTTTGCAGACTATGACGGCATTTTAGGCATGCCAGGAATTAGGGCACTACGACTCACTATGAGCCACGATGGGGCACTAACATCCGAATACGAGAAGAAGGGTGATCCGTGTTCATCAGCTTTTAAATCACCAATCATAGCGAAAGAACTAGAGGCGCTACCGCCCATATTACCCATAGACCAAATAAGGACAGGAGAAGACGTGGTCAGAGCATTCCCTCACCGTTTTTGCGACGGAATTAGCGATATGGGAGAGGGTTCAACAATAACAGCCCCTGAACTGAGAATGTTGTCGGCAAAACCAATACACAAACGTCAGTACCCCATACCAGCGATAACAGTCCCAAAGGTGAAGGCCTTGGTAAAGGAACTGGAGGAAGTTGGGATAGTGGAGGAATGTACATCTTTATGGAACTCCCCTCTATTCCCTGTTGCGAAATCTGACGGTAGTGTCAGGATTACACTGGACCTCCGCCTAATTAATGATACGACGGAATTCTTCCCTTTCCCCATACCCAGAGTTGAAGACAACTTGCGAGCCTTTGCGGGCGCCAAAGTCTTCAGCACTCTAGACTTAACCTCCGGGTTCTTTCAAATTCACATCCCAGAGTGTGATCGCGACTATTTCGCTTTTTCCTTACCTTGGGGGAGGTACCGATTTGCACGTTTGGCACAAGGTGCAAAGAATTCAGCACAAATCTTCCAATGGGCTATGAATATAGTACTGGGAGATTTGTTATTTAAGTGCGTACGATTGTACATCGACGACGTGATTGTCTACAGTAGCTCTTTCGAGCAACATGTAGCAGACCTTGCTGCTGTACTCGAACGCTTGAATAAATTCCGCCTGCGAGCCAAACGTGCTAAGAGCTACTTCTTCCGAGATTCGGTAGAATACTTGGGTCATACCATCGACCAAGAAGGAATTAAACCCCTTTACGACAACGTCGCAGCATTAAGAGATATGCCACGGCCTAAGAACATCAGGGCTGTGAGAAGTCTACTAGGCATGGTAAATTACTATAGGCGTTTCGTGCCCAATGCAGGAGAAGTCCTCGCTCCTCTGAGCAATCTATTGAAGAAAGGGCACAAATTCTTCTGGGGTACCGCAGAACAAGCGGCCTTTGAAATCATAAAGAAGGTACTTACGAGTGAGCCAGTACTGGTCCATCCAGTGCCAAGTAAGCCCTTTATATTAAACACTGACGCCAGTGGGATAGCAGTCGGAGCCTGCCTACAGCAGGAGGTACAAGGAGTCGTAAAACCCGTAGCTTATTATAGCAAACGACTTTCTGGACCCGAGACCCGCTACTCCACCATAGAGAAAGAGGCATACGCGGTAGTACTAGCGCTACAGCATTTTAAACACCTTATAGCTGGTAGCAGTATAGAAGTCCTTACCGACCATAAACCTATAACGTATAATAAAGGGTCGGATTACAAAAACGCACGGTTATCCAGGTGGGCAGAAATTATCCAGGAATTTAGAGTTACCTTTGCCTATGTACCAGGGAAAGACAACAGAGTAGCAGATTTCCTAAGCAGGTTTCCTTGCAGCAATGATCTCAGCACTTTAGAAGATAATAGGGTTGTGGCCGCAGTCACTATTGAACAAGGGTCCCCTTTATTGTCTAACGATGAGGTTTGGTCGGAGCTGAAGCGTGATCCTAAGTGGTCACCATTAATCACCAGGATAGAGACTAGGGTAGGGACAGGCAAAATCCCACATAAACATAAGGAATACATGAGGAAAGATGGATGCCTATATGTATATAACGACCAGGGTAACTGGGTGAAGGTGATCCCGAAATCGTTGATCAATCGAGTCATGGGCTATCACCACAACATCGCCTCCGCAGGACACTTCGGAGTGAGGAAGACGCTGCGCCGACTGAGGTCTGAATATTTCTGGCCTAGAATGAGGACGGAAGTCCAAAACTATATACGCAGGTGCGAGAATTGTCAATTTTCAAACCAAGGCGCATCCAAGGCTGCGAATGCCCCACACTTCAGGCCAATGCAGCCATTCGAGCATATCGCTATAGACTTCATTGGTCCATTGGAGACTACTCCACGAGGCCACAACAGCATATTATCAATCATGGACTTATTTACTAAATACCCAATATTGGTACCGACAAGGGATCAGACGGCAGGAACTGTAGTGAAGGCCCTTGTGGATAGGGTGATTACGCATCATGGAGTACCCAAGACGGTGTTGTCAGATCGTGGTTCAGCATTCATAAGCCAAGTCTTTAAAGGGGTCTGTAAAGCGCTAGGAATATCGGCGGTAAATACCACTGCCTGGAGACCGCAAAGCAATGGAGCAGTTGAGCGTCAAAACCGAACGGTAATAGAATCACTGAGGCGTTGTGCATGTGGGTCCAACTGGGATAACATTCTGTCCATGGTAGCGTTTGCCATTAGGTCCACCGAACATGCCTCAACAGGATATACACCAGCAAAACTCCTTTACGGATATGAGTGAGACAGCCACAACCTTTCGAAGAACTAAGAGGTACCCTATAATTAATGATTCTATTAACCATTATGCGACAGCTTATAAGCACCAGATAGCTGAAAAAATGGAGACGGCGAGAGAGAAAGTGCGGCAGACTTATCTAAAAGGTCAGGACGAAGCTGGAGCCAAATTTGCCGAAAGCAAACTGCGGGTATTTCCCGAAGGGCAGCTGGTTTTAGTAGAAAGAATGCATGAGACGAAAGGACGTCATAAGCTAGAACCACGATACGAGGGCCTGTTCTTAGTACTGGAACGCACCGGAGAAACAGTCTACCTGCTCGAAGATACCAAAAGTGGTAAGAGGGATAAGTTCCATGTAGATCGTATGAAGGCCTACTACGAGCCTATTAGGACCTACCCGCTAAATTCAACAAATGACCAGGAACAGGAAAGCGAAGAGGATGAGGAATTCTGTAGCACAAATCCAGGATTTGTGAATTTCTTTTACCCTCTGAGCAAATCAGCTGTACCACCTAGCAGTAACCAAACAGCACAAGTTCAAAGTTCAGATAATGGTCAGAATTCGTCAGCTATACGACGCTCTACACGTGAGAGGAAGCCGACAAGGTGTAGACTTTGTGATGTGAGCGGTGGCCATAGTCACTGACATGACGTAGTGTGAAGAGAGAGCATGTATAGAAAGCGTAAGTTCGTAAAACTTTAATATGTATCAGGAGAGACCAAATAAAGCAGAATTTTTTTATAGAATTTTTTTTTTTCATGAAACCTTAAGTTTTGAAATTCCGTGTTAAAATTTTTAAATTTCTCTCTCAATGCATATTGTAAGTATAGACAATCAGTCTTGTTAATATTTGGCAAGTAGGTGTAACCAATTTAGCACAAATATTCAAGTTTAGGGTAAATTTTTTTATTAAGATTAGATGTGAGAGACCAAATTGAGCAGAAATTTTTTTCTTTTGTAGAATTTGTTTTTTTTTTCATGAAACCTTAAATTTTGAAATTTTATGTTAAAAATTTCAAACTTTCTCATGTCAAAGCATATAGTATAGACAATCAGTCTTGTTAATATTTGGCAATTAGGTGTAACCAATTTAGCACAAATATTCAAGTTTAGGGTAATTTTTTTTATTAAGATTAGATCAGGAGAGACCAAATAGAGCAGAATTTTTTTTATAGAATTTTTTTTTTCATGAAACCTTAAGTTTTGAAATTCCATGTTAAAATTTTTAAATTTCTCTCTCAATACATATTGTAAGTATAGACAATCAGTCTTGTTAATATTTGGCAAGTAGGTGTAACCAATTTAGCACAAATATTCAAATTTAGGGTAAATTTTTTTTATTAAGATTAGATCAGGAGAGACCAAATTAAGCAGATATTATTTGACCAAGAAGCGACTGGAAAACCAGAACGCTCTTGAGTGGCTATTAGGTGATAACTTCCCAGTTATGAACAACGAGTTAGTACTTCAGTATGGTGCATAGTTTACAGTAGGATCGGTGGCGCAAGCAGCTAAATAGATGTATAGGTATAGCTGGGCGACATCAAGTTTACTCAGAGCCACACAACAACTCCAGGAAAAGATGTACTGCCGAGGTCGGAGTAATGTTTGGCGGCGAGCTGTTTGTGTTCTTAGTGACGTCCAAGGTTGAGTATACGGGAGCCATCGTATGACGCTCAATAATCCCTTGAATTGAGATTAAGTAGACATAGACAATCAGAAGCCAGGTAGTTTAGAGCAGTGGTGTAGCAGAGTGTAGGTTTCCACATTAGTACAGATATCGGTTGGGTATATACAGACGCCCTTTAATTCCATATTCTAGAACTATTGCGTGTTGCCTACAGTCAACAGGCAGAATAAAGTTGTTGCACTAGTGGTGTAGAGTGGTTGCTGTGACTGGAGCGTGTTTGAGGAGAGAAGGTCAACAATAGGATCTTATCAGTGGAGGAAGCGCCTCCAATTGTTTGTCGCCTTCATGAGTTGAATGTCCTATTCTTTGTCGCTCTAATTAGTAAATTGTCCTATTAAATTATCTTTGCAGTAGTACTAGGTGTTGAGGCAAAAACAATTTAGGGACTTTGATATTTACAATTATTTTAAAGTTAGGTTAGCTTACAGTTGAGACTGATATCAGTCATTGAATACAAATAGTTAGTAAGAGATTGTACGAGGCATAGGTTAATTTATATTGAAGGGCATTTAGCTCCCAAGTTTTATTAAATATTCTCTTTGATTTCAAGATGTCCTTGAAGTTAGTTATTGTTAGGGTAAATTTAGCAATGAAAATTGAGGTACTTTGGCGTTTGTAGCAATTTTTAACTTTAGTTTGTATGCAAGCCGTGAATGAAGGGGGGGAGGGTGTATGAATGGATTGGCTTAATGAATGTGTAAGAAGGTTAAAAACTATTATATTGTTAGACCAAGATACATTTAGAATAGTGTTAGGGAATTTTAATAGGATCGATTTTATTTTGATTTCAAATTTGTTAGGGATATAAGCCTCTCGGGACAATGCAATTCTCAAATTAGAAAATAGTCGCTCCTTTAGTTAGGCTTCCTTCGGGAATATTAGTTTTTTTTTGGTTAACTTTTGATATGTGTGAGACTTTGGTGGACTTAGCGGGTTTTCACCGGCGCACCAGATGACTACATACAATTCAATTAAATCAATGTAGGGTGTGATAACTGGGTGGTATCTGGTTGCAAACCCCAGTAGGGGAAGTGTGCGCTATAAGTATGCTTCCTTCCATACGGATAACGTTAGTGGTAAAAGACTGAGTTAGGGTGGGTCTTGCAAGTCGGGGACTTGATCGGTTCTATGCGCTGACCCATTTGTTGGGTCTGATACTATTAATAGGGACGCGCGAGGTTTCGTAGTGTCTTCAGATGACTGACACGAGGACTCTTCGGCGAGGGTATCAATAAGTGCAGAGTAGGCCAGTTAATCACGCCACGGGCTTTGTGCTGGACGTGAGGTCTTTGGCATTTCGGGCTTTGTGCTGAATGTCGTATTTACTCATACACTGGCTATGAACCATGATGAGTTGGATGATGTGTTCATCCTGGAGAACCAACCCAGTCCAGTCAGTCTTTATAAAGGACTTCCTACCAGACGTACTATGGTAGTACATTGATAAAATACTATTTACTTTATTTTTATTAGGTATTAAACAAGTTTAGAGCTTGATCATGTTAGTTTGAATTAGTTAGTAGCAAACCCATATAGAATTGGACATGTTTCAACGAAAAAGGCATGGAACTGATAGAGATAAATTTTGACTGACAGGCACCGGGTCAAGTCTGATGTGAAGTCACCAGTTTTTTTTTTTTTATTCATTATAGGTCTCTCATTCTATTTTTTTATTTTGTTTGAATTCATTATAGTTCAAGCTTGAATTCATTTGGCTCCCTTATTTATTTATTTAATTTTGTCTAAATTCATCATTGGCTTTCTTATTTATTTAATTTGTTTGAATTCATTATTGGTTTTCTTATTAACTTTGCTTTAATTCATTATTGGTCTTTTATTTATTTATTTTAGTTTTGAATTCATTATTGGCTCTTTTATTTATCTAATTTTGTTTTAATTCATTATAGTTTAGGTTTGAATTCATTATTGGCTTTCTAATTTACTTAATTTTTGTTTGAATTCATTATTGGCCTTTTAATTATTCAATTTTGTTTGAATTCATTATTGGTTTTCTCATTCATTTAATTTTGTTTGAATTCATTATTGGCTCTTTTATTATTATTATTTTTGGTCACTAAGCATTATTATTTTTAAACTAGTAGGCATGCACCCTCCCACAAATGTGTCAAATCTTACATATAAATAGATGTATATATGTGTTTATAACCCTTGTGTTCCAGGCACCCTAAGACTCCGGATATACCTATCACAATACTATCCGTGTCACAGAGTGGAATTAAAAAAAAAAAAAGCCAGTCTTGCATTCAACTGGCGAATAAATAGAATGCATGGCGCCCTTTGTTTTGACATTTTTTTATTTTAGACAGTGCTATTGTTTCCGCTAATCCAGAGCATTCCCCGACCTCCATTTTTTTGACCCCGGAGATTTGCCTTGCTCCCTCGCAAGCCAGAGCATCCATGACCTCCACTTTTGACCCCGGAGATTTGCCTTGCTCCCTCACAAGCCAGAGCATCCCTGACCTCCTTTTTTGACCCCGGAGATTTGCCTTGCTCCCTCGCAAGCCAGAGCATCCATGACCTCCACGTTTGACCCCGGAGATAGTCCTGCTCCCTCGCAAGCCCAAATCCCGTGGTCTTGGCGGGGAAGGATTGTAGAGGCCACTTCTGGGGCCTCCACAAAGTCACCCACAGAATCAAAGAAAAGCCGGTGGACAATGAAGCGGACTTCGAGAATTCTTCTCTGTAAAAAAACCAGCCCATCTCTTCACCTCCTTTTTTATTTCTAGTTTTTTTTTAAATAACATATAGTACTATAATAAATTTTCCTTTTATTTTAAATAAGCAGTTATTTTTGGGCTTTCTATTTTTTAATTAATATTTTTAAATTAATATTTCGAAAGATAATTTTTTTATTATAATTTTATTTTTTTAAAAGTCTTTCTTATCACAGATAAAGATTTATTTTTATTTTTTTAATTTTTGTTTGGTCACCCTGGGAGGAAAAAGTTAGTGGCAAGCAAGTTTTTGGGGGGGAGCGGGTCAGTGGTAGATAAGATAGTCACGAGGAAGTTTTAGTGGGGGGCGGTGCTGGTTAGAAAAAGATAAGAGAGTAGGGAAGCTCGTAAAAATGTAGTTCTAAAAGAATTTTTGGGGAGGGGTTTCCAGCCTTCCAGCTGAAGCACTAAAGTTAAGTATTTTCTTTTTATAATGATTTTTTTTAAAACAGGTATACATATGTAAACTTTCCCACTCAATCGTCATTGCATATTTATTTATTTTTTTCTTATCTTTGTGTTTTTCTTTTGGTCAAAAGAGATAAATAAATATATAATGTAAATTTAACCAGAGTTTATGTCCTTCCTTTTTTTTTAACCCCAGTGCGTGCAGGATACACGCAAACTATATATCTTTTTATAGCAGGATGTGTTATTTTTGTGAACTCCCTGAGAAAGAAAGAGGCTCATGGATATCAGACAATAACGTCAGATATTCCGCTCATCATATTTAAACCAGTCATCATTAAATATTGCGTTTTGAAGATTTTATATCAGATCACGAGGTCATATTAACTATGCTTAGTAAAAGTTTCAATCAGATTAAAGGCTTTTCATAAAGTATTGATTTGAATTTTTAAAATGTGAATAGAATGATCTGTTACATCAATAGCATTTAAATTATTTTGGTAGGAAAATATAGGAGAAAGCAAGAATTGCAAGACTATATCCATTTCAGATTTCAAAATTTTATTTAATTGATAAATTTTATTGAATATTTTGATTGTAATCTCATCTAACCTAATAAACAAACAGATCATTTATCATATTGATTGTTTTCTCGCGATTTTTAAAATTTTTACATCGAAGCAAATTCAAAAGTTATTTCCAAACACATCAAATGGAGAGTCCAATAAGGAGATTGTTAATATGAAAATCATATCAGTTGTAAGAAATAAAAGTAATCTATTGTAGTGAAATTGTTAGTTTGTCTAAACAAAGTTGAATGTCTTTATAAGTAAAATTTATAATTTTATGGTTAAATATGAATTTATACCAAATAAATAGAATTCTGGAATGAATTTTTCAATCATCCAA